>OX941080.1:149930000-151157500 GCA_954870635.1 Arctium minus
AACACCACATATATGTAAAAATACACTATAACATGTATGTAAAATAAATCAGCATGCATATGTACAAAATAATCATTATATGCCAAAAATAAATTTTGTACATAGTTACGCATCCATTATAAGTCTCATGAAACACCTACTATCCATAATCGTAATAAATAAATAAGCGACTATGTTCCTTCAAAAGTCAACCCTAAACTCAATTCACGGTTAACTAAGGTCAACCTCTAAACCACAAGTTAAATAATTACCCTCAACGTTAATTTAACGTCTTTATAATTGGGTATCATGAGCTTGCCTCCTTAAAATAGTCTAAAATATTTAATCGTACTAATTTACGAAGCTTTATTTGGTTTATTAAATTGTTTAAACCTCCTAAATAATTTAATAATACAAACCTTTAAGTTGTTTAAAAATAACTTAAATAATACTCCTTAACATCTCCATTAATTAAATACATATAAATTTGTAAAATAAATAAATATATTAAATAATTAAATTATATTAAAACCATTTCATTAATAATCTTGGTACATAATTAAATCCACAAACCTAAAAATTTGATTTAATTATATAAAATATAGCCCAACATTTCTAATCCAATAATAGAAACTTGGGCCTGAATCTGATCCTTATGGCAGGCCCAAGACTACCACGCCAAGACAAATCTCGCCTTCAGCTCTCACCACTGGCCGTAGATACCCAGTCGGCCCCGAATGGACCCGATCGTGCACCCAAGACGCAACGTGAGAAGGCTACAACGACAACCGCTATTTTCGGCCTATTTGGGATCGTTTCTTGGCCGTTTCATCCGATTCTTTTTGCTAAACTGATTTAAAAAGTTACTAATGTATAGAAACAAGAATCACTCACAACCATTGAGAATTGATTCTATGTTTCGATCGTAAAGTTTCATGTTGTACTGAAAACGCTGATTTATTCCATTTTATCAAAACGACGACCTTCCGGCCATCCGTTCGACATCAAATCCGATATGGACTCTCAAAATGTATAAAATAATGTTACTCCATAGTTAAATTCGAGAATGGGTGACAAAATTATATTGATCTCCCGAAAAACGTCAACACGTTTTTCCTTCGGTATTCAATATCTACTTAACCCGGGCACCAAATTTGATGATTCTAGTGGACATGTTCTCCTAAGAGGCTCTTGAACAATGCCCTAAGAGGTTTGGTCGAGCTATACTTATACAAGGGCAATTTCACTTATAGACGGAATGTTATAATTTTGAAAAATCTCCATTAAAGGTCTTCCTTACTACATTTTCAAATTTTTGCACAAAGACTCCTCTCCTTTTCACTTCCAACACATTTAGTCCAATTAGGAAATAATTTTCATTCTTATAATATTCCCATCCTAATTCATTTATTTAAAATAAATAAATGATATAATCAATCTCCATTAAAATCTGATAGTCGCAATCGTTTCCTTTACGATTTTGGAAATTTATTTTCATTATTATTTGCTTACCCCTGTTTTAGGGTGTTACAAGATACATTTTGTACAGGTGTGTAAAACATTTAATAATAACAATAAAACAATAAAAAATCAACACCACTTGTACCATCTCTGTCTCAATCATTTTCTCCGATGGGGATGTCTTCTCCAGCCACCACACTAAAACACACACACACACACACACACACCAAATCAACTCAAATCCAAATCCTATTAATCAACAATCCAAACTCATAAGCACAAGGGTTGTGGCGTGGTGGTTAAGGCCCTAAGGATGTGGTGGAATATCCCATCTGCCGATGATTTATTATTCCCAGAATGTGTGCTAATCAAGATAGACAACAATGAAATTCAATTCAAAATGCCATATATTGATCTATGAATTCTACGAGTACAAATGCTTTCTCTTTCAATATTTCTCTCACTAAGTTCTCTCTATCAAGTGTGTCTCATATGATTCTACAAACAGAAAACTATTTATACCTACCAGTACAAAGACAACTAACAACTAACTAAACTAGTTGACTTGTACAATGACTTTGACTTTGACTTTCAATTTCCATGACCTTGGATCCAACATATTTGTGCACTAACAATCTCCCCCTTTGGATTCAAGATCACCTTCAAAACAATAAGCTAATTATCTCCCCCTTTGTGAAACATGTAAAGATCTTTCTTTGAAAATAAATTTTGCAATAACGAACAATATTCTCCTTTGTTTGATCTTAAAAAATTCAATCTCTCACTTTATCATCTTCACAAAGATAAGCAATTCATCTCCCCTTTCTTTGAACTGTCTCCAGACTTTCAGTAATCTCCCCCAAAGTATTTGATTATATTCTTCAAGAATTTTAACAGTCTCCCCCAAGGTAATAAATCCTCTTTCAGACTTCAGAAGCGAAATTATCTTCAGATTTAGCTCACTTTTGTTTTAGCAAATAATCTTCAAAGAAAATTTCATCAAATTTCATCAAGCTTTCAGATCTTTTTGAATTTTATCTTGCAATCCGAACATTCTTCCCGTATTTCTGAAAAATACACTTCAAAACTGTTATCTCTTGATCAGTAATCTCCTGGAATTTTCACAAACCGATCTTTAGACATCATTTCTTGAAATTAATTTCTCCCATAACTTCTTGTCAATTTCTTGACCTTCTCCCAAGAACTATTACCAACTGTTCTTCAGACAATATTACTTGTACATATTCCTCCCTCTTTTTGATGATATAGAGCATAGAAATCATCAAAACTATCTACAAGAAATATCATGATCTTTTTCTGACCAAAGATCTTTCCAACCGAGCATCTGAATCATCCGTCAATGCATAAAGTATTCATCCGAATCTTTTCAAATTCAGACAAATAGAAATGTAACCCTGAATCAACAAATGAATCAGTTAAAGTGCCTGTAAGTAGCACAAAACCACTTTGTACAACAAATGTACTTTGGAAAGGAGCTTTTTGATGTTCACTCCCCCAGGACTTCCATTCAATCATTTAAAAACCACAAAGAAAATTTATATGAATGTTAAGACAAGAAAACGTATTCCTTGTGTGTTCGTGCAGAGTGTAGAATGAATGAAGCTACTTAGGCTTTTCAAATAGGCTCAAAATGTGTAAACCATTGAGACAACAATAGTAATACACAGACTCAATTATGCATGATCGACGTGCGAAGGTGGGGAAGACTTCCTTCTGTTTCAATATCCACGTCTTCCAAATGAAGACGAGATAGATTATGTGTTGCATCCCCAAGAAAAATTGAAACATCTCTTTGTTGAGAAAGAAATGAGTAGCTGGTGGGGTTTAACGCAAGAGTTGGCATGGGCTAGTGTCTGTTTCAATGAAGTTCACGAAAGAATTGTGAAACAACAGTAATGTGGCTGCCCGACTCAGAAAAAGTTTGGTGCAGAATTTGATATTATTTTACTCTGATTTCTTACCCTCTTTCTTTTTAACATTGAGCTCACTTCTAACCAATCTCTATTTTCATTTTATCTCATCACACTCCCACACTCAGATATTGACCCCTCGCCGCTCAATCACTCAAGGATAACTTCTTGGGTAGAAAACACTGGTTGTCATAAATCCATAGAAGTTCATTAAAATCTTACACAATGATCCCATGTAATTGTCCTAGAAGCACAAAGTTGCTCAACAGTTTAACTTCAACAATTAAAACACAATACATATGTCAGATTTAAGTATGTTCATAGGATAATCAAGAAGATTTGAGCATTTTAATCATGAAAGATTCTCTCAAAACAAAGAAATTGAATGAATGAAGTAAAATCAATAGATATGTTTTGAGAATCTGACAATGTATGAAAGATCAAATATGAATGATTTATCATTAAAAACTTAGGTCATGAAAAATTGGATGTTGTCTATACGAACCAAATATAGACATTCTTGAAAGAAACGCTTTGAATGAATTAACGCTCAAATATCAATGAAGTACAAAACGGAGTTTATTACCACCGAAAATTTGTTTCATGTTGAGACATGGTAATAATAAAGTCAACGAAAATAGTAAACCGGTGTGTATGAATACTTGACAGTATATAGAAAAGATAATACACAAGTATTTATCTTTGGAAACACACGGTTAGTTAACAATTAAGCTCATAAAATGAAAAACATTTAAAATCACACTTCTGAATTCATCAAATCTGTTTAAGAATCGAGAAGTGGTTTGAACATTTAAGAACATGTTTTCCATGTGTGAAAGTTGTCTTTCTTTCAAATATAATGAGATTAAGAGTAGAACAATCCTTACGCTCAGCTTAAATCTCATAAAGTCAGCTCCAAAGTCATGAATGATATGATCATGTAAGCTCCCCCTCAAATTCTGCAAATAGTCAAAAAGTCGTCAAAGCAACAAATTCTTATTCAAATAAAAACATTTATTTGAAAGTTAAAAACATGAAAGCAGTAAAACTTGTTAAGAACGAGTTCTGATCTGAAATAATCAAAAATCAAAGTCCTTACTCCCCCTGTAAATATGCATCATGAAATTTGGCAGTATAAAACATATGCAAAAATTTCTATAATTCCCCCTAGAAATTATGATCGTTTGATCTTTGTTTCACACTCCCCCTGAAACCATGAACATAACCTTTCATTAAGATATTGTTCAGATTAAAATTAAAGAAATGAAGAAAAATAACAAAAATAAATTGTACTAGGTAACTACAGATTATGTCTTGAGGTTCAACATGCCAAGCTTCGAAATGAGAAAATTAAATCTCTTTTCTTCTAAGGGCTTGGTAAACAAATCAGCAAGTTGATAATCTGTGTTTACAAAGTAAAGTTTAATTGTACCTTTTTTAGCATTATCTTTGATAAAATGATACCGTACATCAATGTGTTTGGTTTTCGTATGTTGGACAGGGTTCGCAGATATAACAATAGCGCTCTTGGAGTCACAGTAAATCGGGATTTTGTTGTATTGGAACCCATAATCTCGGAGTTGTGTTCGCATCCACAACACCTGAGAACAACAGCTAGCCGCAACTACGAACTCTGCCTCGGCTGTTGAAGTAGATACACACAGTTGTTTCTTCGAAGTCCAACTCACGAGCTTATCTCCCAAAAATTGTATATGTCCCGAAGTACTCTTCCTGTCTAACATGCAACCTGCATGATCTACGTCTGAATACGGTGTTAGCTCAAAACTTGTATCTATAGGATACCACAAACCAAGATCTGCAGTCCCTTTTAGATAACGAAATATTCTCTTCACAACTGAAAGATAGGATTCTTTAGGTGAAGCTTGATCATAAGCATGTAGAAAACATAATATCCGGTCTACTTGCCGTTAAGTACATTAAAGAACCAATCATTCCTCTATAGGTTCTAAGATCAACAACTTATCCAGAAAGATTAGCTCCAATCTTAGTTCCCGGTGCCATCGGGGTACCAATTGGAGTACAATTTTCCATTTTAAATTTTCGCAAAATATCATAAGTGTACTTCGCTTGATTAATGAAAATCCCCGTTGAAAATTGTCTAACTTGTAATCCGAGGAAGAAATTCATCTCTCCCATCATACTCATTTGAAATCTGGACACCATTAGATTAGAAAAGTTCTTAGAATACTTCGGATTTGTTGAACCAAATATTATATCGTCCACATATATTTGAATAAGAATTATATCATCTTTTTCCTTTTTGATAAAGAGAGTGGTATCGATTTTACCTTTCGAGAAGTCAGACTTGACTAAAAACTTGAATAAAACATCATACCAGGCTCGAGGAGATTGCTTTAAACCATAGAGGGCCTTGTCAAGAGTATAAACATGATCCGGTTTTTTAGCATTGACAAACCCTTCTGGCTGTGAGACGTATACCTCCTCTTTCGGTATGTCATTCAGAAAGGAGTCTTCACGTCCATTTGGTAAACAATGAAGTTTTTGTATGCAACATAGGCTAGAAACATTTTGATTGCCTCTATACGTGCAATTGGAGCGTATGTCTCATCATAGTCTATTCCTTCCTATTGCTGATATCCTTTAGCAACAAGTCGAGCTTTATTTCTTACCACGATACCATCTTCATCTTTCTTGTTCTTGAATACCCATTTCGTACCTATAATTGTTTTGCCTTCCGGTCGAGGTACGAGTCTCCAGACTTTAAGCGATTCAAATTGATTGAGCTCTTCTTGCATAGCTGTTATCCAATATGGATCTTTTAGAGATTCTGATACTTGTGTAGGTTCTATCTTGCTCAGAAAAGAATCAAACATGCATTCGTTTGCAGTCGCAGACCTAGTTTGCACCGGCTTTGACGGATCTCCAATAATTTGATGAACCGGGTGCTCTTTGGTTCACTTATGTACATGAGGGAATGGTATAGACGTAGACTGATCATGTTGATCATCTAAGTATCCAGTATGTTCTTTTTGTAGGGGTTCAGTTAAAGTAACTGGTGCAGAAGTTTCAGTTGATGGGACATTTGATGTCTGTTGGATAGGCATGACAGTACATCCAACTGAATGTGCAACTTCTAACTCTGCAATTTCATGTGCAACTTCAACTGATTGAGTAGGTGTATGAACTTGAGTTTCATCTTGAATCGGAGAGTCTAATTCAGTTGATACATCTGATGTGATTGGATGATGATTACTTGAATCTTATGATAATGTCCCAATTATCAAGTTCTTACTTATTCAATCACACAAACAAGATAACAACAAGATTAAAATTCAACCTGTTATTCAATTTCCAAATCAAGATCTCATATACAATCTTTCTCTCTCTAGAACTCTCTCTACAGTCTGCGTACCAATTCTTCTAGTTACACGTATATTCCTACAACTATTCATGTAAAGACTTTGACTTTGACTTATTTACATGAGACTTTGACTTTGACATTCAGAGTTGATTTTCAGCTTTGACTTGCTTGAACTTTGACCTTCAGAAAACATGATCTTGTATCCAACAAATATACTCTAACAATCTCCCCCTTTGGATTCAAGATCATCTGTAAAAGATTTTAGTAATACAATCTCCCTCTTTGTAGAACTTTAGCAAGAATCGGCACTGAAATTCTATCTCCTTTATGCTCAAAACAATCTCCCTTTTTATTTGATATAGAGTCTTCACAACTTTTCTGAATTCTTCCCAAAGTCTGTCTTCAAAAGTAGTAACAATCTCCCCCAAGGTTATAAAAACCTCTTTCAGTCATTAGAAAGAAAATTATCTTCAGAATTCGCTCAGAATGCTTTAGCAAATAATCTTCAAAGAAAATTTCAGTAAACTTTAGCACATCTTCAAAAATCTTTAAGCTTTTCTCTTTCAAGCTTTCAATCTTTGCCAAACTTTGCAATTCTTTGAACTTTGCTTAATCATCTCTGACATTTCAGATACAAACTTTGCTTTCCAGACATTTCTTGAACAAAACTTCTCCCCCTTTTTGATAAATGAGTCGTGAAATCATCAAAACTATATAAGAAATGTCTTTGATAATCTGATCTGACCACTGATCTTTCATACTGAGCCTCTGATTATCTGCCGATCCAAAGAGATATTTATCCAAATCTTTGCAAATTCAGACAAAATAATAGTATAATACCTGAATCAACAAATGAATCAGTTAGAAGTGCTTGTCAGTAACACGAAGTCACTATGTGTAACGAATACACATTAGAAAGGAGCTTTTTGATGTTCACTCCCTCAGGTCTTCCATTCAATCATCGAAACACCATAAAGGAATTTCTATGAACGTTATGACAAGAAAACATATTCCTTGTATGGTCGAGCAAGTGTTTGAAAGAATTAAATCAGATGATTGATTTATATAGGCTCAAAATTGTGCAAACCATTGAGACAACAAAAGTTAAACACAGACTCAATAGTGCATGATCGAAGTGCGAAGGTAGGGCAGACTTCCTTCTTTTTCAATATCCAGTTTTTCCAAATGAAAATCAGATAGATTATGTGTTGCGTCCCCTTTGAAAATATGAAACATTTTCTTGTTAAGAAGAAAATGAGTAGCTGGTGGGGTTTTATCAAGAGTTGGCATGGGCTAGGTGCCTGTTTCAATAATGTTCACCAAAGATTTGTGAAACAATAGTAATGTGGTTGGCTGGATTAGAAAAAGTTGGTGCAGAGTTTGATATTCTTTTACTCTGATCTCTCACCCTCTTTCTTTTTAATCATTGAGCTCACATCTAACCAAACTCTCATTTTCATTTTACCTCATCGCTCAACCCACACTCAGTATTTGACTCCTCACACATTCGATCACTCAAGGATTAACTTCTTGGGTAGGAAACACTGGTTAACATGAATCCATAGAAGTTTCATTAAAGTTCACACAAAGAACCCATGTATTGTTCTAAAAGAACATGTTGTTCAGATGGTTTAACTTTATCAGTTAAAGCACAAATACTAGTCAGATGTTTGTATGCTCAATCAGATAATCATAAATATTTGAGCATTTTAAACATTGAAGATATTTCAAACAAGTATATTGAATGAATGAACATGAATACAAGAAACTTGTTTAAAAATTTGACATTGTATGAAAAAGATCATAATCGAAATGATTTATCGATTAAGGCTTAGGTCAGCAAAAATTGGATTTTGTCTATACGAAACAAAATATAGATATTCTTGAAAGAACCATTTCGAAATTAAATCACGCTCAAAATTCTTTGAAGTTCAATCGGGGTGTCTTACCATCGAAAATTTGGTTCAATTTAGAGACATGGTAAGAACATATCAAACAAAATATTAAACCGGTGTGTGTGAATACTTGACAGTATATGGAAAAGATAATACACAAGTATATATCTTTGGAAACACACGGTTTATTGACATTTAAGCACAAATAACATGAAAACATATAAAATCTCACTTCTATATTAATGAAATCGTTTTAAGAATCAGAAGTGGTTTGAACATTTAAGAACATGTTTTCATATCTGAAAGTTGTCCATCTTTCAGACACTTATGAGATTAAGATTAGAAATAATACATTTTCGCTCAGTCTAAAATCTCATGAAGTCAAGCTTCAAGTCATATAAGATATGATCTTGTAAGCTCACTCTCAATCTGCAAAAAGTCACAAAGTCGTCAAAGTACAAAAATTTATTCACAACTTTATTGAAAATTAAATGACATAAAGCAGTAAAATGTTTGAATGTACGAGTTCTGATCTGATATAATCAGAAGTCATAATCAGTACTCCTTACTCTCACCCATACCCCCCCTGCATTTATGCATCAGAAAAATTTATCAGTGAAAAACATATAAACTCTATAAACTCCCCCTCAAATGGATGTAGATCATCTTTTCATCTTTTCTCACTCCCCTGAGATCATGAACAAACTTTAATGTTCAGATATCTTTTCAGAATAAAAATAAAGAAATGAAGAAAAATAACAATAACAAAAACTTTAGTAGGTAATCACAGATTATGTCTTGAGATTTAGCATACTAAGTTTCGAAACAAGGAAATTAAATCTCTTTTCGTGAAGAGTCTTGGTAAATAAATCTACAAGTTGGTAATCAGTGTTTACAAAATAAAGTTCTATTGTACCTTTTTCCACATTATCCTTAATAAAATGATATCGTACGTCTATGTGTTTGGTCTTTGTATGATGCATAGGATTTGCTGATATTGCAATGGCGCTCTTAGAATCACAGTATATCAGGATCTTGTCGAATTTGAAGCCATAATCTTGCAGTTGTGTTCTCATCCACAAGAATTGAGAGCAGTAGCTTGCAGCATCAACATACTCTGCCTCAGTCGTTGATATGTAAACACAAAGTTGCTTCTTCGATGCCCAACTTACGAGTTTATCTCCTAAGAATTGTATGTGCCCCGATGTACTTTTCTTGTCTAACATACAACCTGCATGATCTGCATCTGAGTAGGCTGTCAGTTCAAAACTAGTATCTTTAGGATACCACATACCAAGATCTGCAGTGCCCTTCAGATATCTAAAGATCCTTTTGACCGTAGGCATATGCGATTCTTTGGGATAAGCCTGATATCGAGCACATAGACATGTAGAAAACATAATATCTGGCCTACTTGAAGTTAAATACATCAAAGAACCAATCATCCCTCTATAGGTTCTAACATTGACAGCTTTTCCCGAAGGATCCATGCCGATCTTAGTTCCCGGTGCCATCGGGGTTCCAATAGTTGTACAATTTTCCATTTTAAAATTTCTAAGAATATCAAAAATGTACTTTGATTGATTTATGAAAATCCCCGTTGAAAATTGCTTGACTTGTAATCCGAGAAAAAAGTTCATCTCTCCCATCATACTCATCTGAAATCTTAACACCATAAGGTTTGAAAAATTCTTACAGTATTTAGGATTTGTTGAGCCAAATATGATGTCATCCACATATATCTGAATAAGAATGATATCGGATTTTTTCTTTTTAATAAACAAAGTATTATCGATTGTACCTTTCGTGAAGCCCGACTTGACTAGAAATTTAGACAATACTTCGTACCAGGCGCGAGGTGCTTGTTTCAAACCATAAAGTTCTTTATCCAAAATGTAAACGTGATCTGGTTTCTCTTGATTGATAAAGCCTTCTGGCTGTGAGACATAGACTTCCTCCTTTAGTATGCCATTAAGAAAGGCAGTCTTCACGTCCATCTGGTAGACTATGAAGTTTTTATGAGTAGCATACGCAAGAAACATTCTGATTGCTTCAATGCGTGCCACTGGAGCATAAGTCTCGTCATAATCAATTCCTTCCTCTTGCCTGTAGCCTTTTGCAACAAGTCGTGCTTTGTTTCTAATTACGATACCATCTTCTTCCTTTTTGTTCTTGAAAACCCATTTTGTGCCGATTATAGATTTACCTTCCAGTCTTGGCACAAGTCTCCAGACTTTTAAAGCTTCGAACTGGTTCAACTCCTCTTTCATTGCAATCACCCAATCAGAGTCAGCTAGAGCTTCAGATACACGAGTAGGTTCTATCTTGCTCAGAAAGGAGTCATGCGTACACATGTTTAATGTAGCAGACTTAGTTTGCACCGGTTTCGTTGGATCTCCAATAATTTGGCTTATCGGGTGCTCTTTGGTCCACTTATGTTTGTGAGGGAGTGAATTCAATGTAGATTGATCATAATTCTCATCTAGATATCCATTATCTTCTTCTTTTTCAGGGAGTGGTTCAGTTGAAGTAGTTGGTGCAGAAGTTTCAGTTGGGACAACTATTTCTGACTGTTGAGTAAATGTCACAGTACAACCAATCGAATCAGCAACATCTGTCTTGACGTTGTCAGGTACAACTTCAACTGAAGGAGTAGTTGTTTGAATCTGAGCTTCTTGCTGAACCAGGGGAACTAGTTTAGTAGATACATCTGAAGTAGTTGCATGATTAGTCGTTGAATGTTCTGACCTGTCAACCACAACAGATTTAGGCAGTTTAGATCCAAGAAACTCATCATAAAAGAATTCAAACAATAAATCCAATTTTGATAAATGAGATGTAGAAGTAGAAGCTATATCAGAATCAGTCGCGTTAATCATAGGTTCTGGACTAATTTGTCCAGAAGCTAAAACTCCTGTAAGTACGGGTTCTGAACTGTGTTGTTCAGAAGCCACCTCTTCATCAAATGTCACGTTTACGCTTTCGATTACTGTCTTGGACTTCTTTAAGTACACTCGGTATGCAACAGATGTTTGAGAGTAACCAATTGAAAATGTATTTCCCAGTTTCAATCAAGCAATTCAAACACTCTCAATTAAGAATATGACAGTATTATTCTAGAGAGAGAAAGTAAATCTGATATTACAATATTAGCTCTAACAAAATTACAAGATATGAACCTATTTATACCACATGCTAAAACACTCAAATAGTCCAACTAAAACTCTCAAGTACTTTAACAAACTCTCAAGTACTTCTACAACTCAAGTACTTAAAACCCTCTAAGACTAATGTTGACTTTCTACATATATGACTTTCATTGACTTCCTTTGACTATTCAATTACAAGGCTTTTTACAAGACTTTCCTAATTAAATCTTGTATACAATTAATGCACTAACATTCTCCCCCTTTGTATTCAAGATTTAAAAAAAATTGACACTTGTCTTCAGCACTTTTCAACTTTTATCTTTGACAGTCTTGAACTTTGAAGCTCTAACAATCTTCAGTCTTTCAATCTTTGAAGAATCTTGAAATGTCTTTAACACTTTGTATCTTTGAAAAACAACAAGTCTTGAATAAACATTTTGAAACCTTTGAAAATCTTTGGAACTTCAAGGGATCTTTGAAAACTGTATCTTCATTACTTTAATCTCTTATCAGTCTTCAGAAAAACAAACTTTCTCAAATCATCTTCAGAATCTGTTTCTGAAACATAGTAAGCATCTAAATTGTCTTGAACTTTCAGAATTATCTCTTCTTGAACTTTAAGAATTATCTCTTCAGGATTATCTTCACCATTTGTCTTTGAAATTGATCTTTGTAGATATCTCCCCCTTTTTGATGATTGCGAGCATCATTATCATCAAAACTCTTCAATTTCAACACATTCTTTGATCATCCCCCTTTGTATTCAATGTAACAATCTCCTTCTTTATGATAATTTGACATTCTCCGCCCTTTGAGATACATTTGACATTTTCTGCCCTTTTGATCTGAGTATCTGAATCATGAACTGTATATACCCGAATCTTTTAAAATTCAGATATAATGAACTTGGTAAGCCTGATTCAACAAATGAAACAGTTAGGAGTGCCTATCAGTAACACGGAGTTACTGTGTACAACGAATGTACAATTTAAGGAGTTGGTTTGATGATGACTCCCTAGGACATCCATTCAATCATTGAAAAACACAAGGTTTATCTATGAATGTTCTGACAGAAAAACAAATTTTCTGTGTACTCGTGCTTGTGTATGAAAGAATTTAGCACAATGATTGTGTTTCATAAGGCCCAAATTGTGTAAACTGTTGAGACAGCAACAAGTATTACACGGACTCAATGTGCATGAATGAGGTGCGAAGGTGGGGCAACTTTCCTTCTTTTTCAATATCTAAATCTTCCGAGTGAAGACTAGATATCAGATATACTGCGTCCCCAAAGAAAATGAAACATTTCTTTGTTAAGAAAGAAACGAGTGGCTGGTGGGGTTAATGCAAGAGTTGGCATGGGCTCACTGCCTTTTTCAATGATGGTCACCAAAGAATGTGAACCAATCAGATTTTGTGGCTGCCCGGCTCAGAAAGTAGTTGGTGCAGAGTTTTGATATTCTTTTAACTCTGTTCTCACACCCTCTTTCTTTTTAACATTTAACTCACTTATAACCAAACTCTCATTTACATTTTACCTCAGCTCAATGAGAAAAACTCAACCGGATGAGTTATCTCCCCCACTCTTTGATTTTGACCCCTCACCCCTCAATCACTCGAGGATAACTTTCTGGGTAGGAAACACTGGTTTACGTGAATCCATGGAAGTTTTGTTTAAGTTCTCACACAAATCCCATATAAGTCCTAAAAGAATAGTTGTTCAACAGTTTAACTGAATAGTTAAGCACAAAATGTGAAAACATTGTCAAAATGTGTGCTCATGAGATTTGAGCAATTGAACTTTGAAGATTACTCAAAACAAAGATATTGAATGAATGAAATGAAATCAAGAGAATTGATTTGAGAATCTGACAATGTATCAATCAGATCAAATAAAATGGTTAGGGTATCAAAGACTTGAATATTTTGTTTATATGAACGAATATAAACAACTTTGCAATGAAAGAACAAATTTGGAAATGATGATTGATGCTCAACAATAATTGAAAGCAAACGGGAGTATTACCATCGAAAAATTATTCGTTATCAGACATGGTAATAACAAAATCAAATGAAGTACTGAACCGGTGTGTATGAATACTTGACAGTATATAGACAAGATAATACACAAGTATTGATCTTTGGAAACACACGGTCAATTAAACATTAAAGCTCAATAATGAAAAACATTTAAAATCACACTTCTTAATTCATGAAATCTTTTGAGAATAGAGAAGTGGTTTGAACATTTAAGAAACTGTTTTTCATGCTTGAAAGTTGTTCTTCTTTCAAACAATCAAAGATCTAAGATCAGAAGATATTTACCTTTAAGGCTCCCCCTCAAATCATTATAGAATGATTTAGGTCTATTAAGCTCCCCTAGATATTTGCAAAATATCCATGTCTAATCATTAAGAACGGGTTCTGATCTGTCATGTGATCAGAAGCCACAGTCTTTTACATTAAAGTTCGGGTTTTGAACTGTTGTGTTTAAAATCCATTGTTCTTTAAACTTTGAAGAACGAGTCCTAGACTGTTTTGTCCAGAAGTCAATGACTTATACTTTGAAGTTCGAGTCCTGAGTTGGTTTACTCATAAGTCAATGTTCTTTGACATTGAAGTCCGAGTTCTAAGTTGTAGTACTTAGAAGTCAATCATCATGCTCCCCCTTAAACTTGGGGTGCCTGCAACACAAATTTTTCTTTTGGTACCCACTGGTATTTGGGTCCTGATGTGTTAGTTGCAGTTCGTGTGGGGGTAACATAATAAGAACCATACCAGTAATTAACAAAGTTATTATTTACAAAGTCATTCGTTCCACAGTAAGAACAACAAATCTTCTTTTGAGCAACCCTGATCAAATGATTAGTCGAGTAATATATATCAGAATTACCAAAAGATTAACCTTTATAAGCTCTGTTCTCTTTGGCTTTGGATGTGGATGCGAATGCTTTGTCATTCTTCTTCTCATCATCTGAAGAACTCTTCACTCTCCAGACCATCTGATTTTTCTTAGAATTCTTTCCAAGAGATTTAACATAAAAGTTTGTTGAACCATCAACAGATTTATCATAAAACAAATTTGATGGTCTGATCTGACTTGATTTGACAATGATTGGTTTGACACTTTTCTTTTTGAAAATATTTTTGTCATGAATAGAACTTGAAGCTGTTTTGAAAGAACAGACTGATTCTGTTGAGTTATCAATAGGTGATTGACTAATCACATAGGTGATTGACTAATCACATCAGCTATTACTTTATCTGACAATTCAATGTTTGCAGCTTCTAAGTCTTTTATCTTTGCAGCTAAAATGTTTCTTTCAGAAGTTAGTGTGTCAACCTTTTATTTCAAATCAGATTTAGCCATCTTTTCTTTTTGTACATCTGATGATAGAACAGTTATTTTGGATATGAGCTTAGATATCTCAGATTCAAAATGTAAGCGTTCTTGCTCAAAATCTGTTTCCAAGTTCTTGTTCTTTTCAGAAATATCTTTGAAAATCCCAGTGTTTCTCTTTTCAGAATTTCTCTTTTCAAGCTCATAAGATTGCTTCTTTTCTTAGAAAATCTGTCTTTCTTTTTCGAGCAAGTCTTGTAATGTAGAAACCTGTGTGGGAATTCAGTTATTTTAGCTTCAAGAACTTGTCTTTCTTTCGCAAAAGTGTCTCTTTCAGTTATTATTATCTTTTTGAATTCCGAAACTTCTTTAGAAAGTTTTATGCATCTAAGCTCCAAATCCTTTTTCTCTTGGAGTGTTTTCTTTGAAAATTCAGATATCTGTTGATTAGAAGATTTCTCCAGATTTGATTTTTCTTTATCTACTTGAATGCTTTTTGACAGTTCAGCATTCTGTATTTACAAGGCAGATATCTTCTCTTCGAAAGCCTTAAACTTGTTTTGAAGCTCAACTGATTCATCTTTCAGCTCTGATGATTTCTGTTCAGTTTTCTTCAGTTGGCTTTGAAGTTTCGCTATCTTTCTCTCTTTCAACTTTAATTCCTTTTCACACGTTTGAATAGTGTTTTCTTTTAAAGCAATTATTTCCTCTCTATCTTTAATCTCTTCCTATCTTGCCTTGACAATACCTGCAAAATTAGACTTTTCATTATCAGTACATTTTGCATAAACAAGAGTTTTATCAGAATTTTCAATTTAGATTTCAACTCCTGTATCTGCTTAAGAAGCTCTGAATTCTGATCTTTCAGTCTATCCCGCTCAGCTTCTTTTCTTGGTATCTCAGGCACAGTTTCATTTCCATCTACTATAATTGGACATGTAATTATTATTTCAGATGAATCAGAAACTAGTGATGTTGTTTTAGATTCATTTTCTGATGTCACTGAGATAGTCCCTGTTTCACCATACGTCTCAATTATACGTGGAATTATAACGATAGGCTCCAAATCTTTGTTGTTGATCATCCGCTTTCTCTCTGTAGAATGTTTGCCTGTAGAAGACATCTTGAATGATTAGCTTGAAATCAATGGTCGTTCCCAAACAATTCAGAACAGTTGACTAAAAGTCAGAGTTAGATCAGCACAAAAAATAATCTCTGAAAAATTTTCTGTCTCTGGATCTCTCAAACCACTTGAAACTTGCACTTGAAAAAAAAATTCTTCAAGACTAATATTCACAGACTGGTTAATCACAAACTCACAAATCACTTGAACTTGCAGACTGTGTAGTTGAACTTGCAGATCACTTCAATTTGAAAAAATGAAACTTGGATGCTTGGAATTTAAAACCCAGATCACTTGATCAATTGATTCGCGGATTAATGAATTTTGAAACTCGCAGATTTCAAAATCTGGAACTCGCAAATCAATTGACAATAATCTTGTAGAGCAATTAAAATAGAACTCGCAAGTGCTTAAACTAAAAGCACGCAGATCTCATTAAATTGGAAACTCTCAAATCACATGAGTATGAACTCGCAGACTTGATTATCCTGAAACTTTCAGATTGATTGAATTAAAAATTCGCAGATGACATTTGTTCAAATTAAATCCACCGACCCACGATTGTATATGATTTCACCGAATTCAAATTGATTTTCAATTAGCAACACAAAGTCACCGTCCCATTATAGAGTATCATCCAATCACATATTAATTTGGAATTGAGATCTGTGTTCTGCAATTAATCTTTAAAATGAAAATCTCAGATTGAATTAGAACCAAACTCGCAGATTAATCTTTCAAAGATTGAGCGTGTTCTCTGAAACTCGCATGACTCATAAACCTGAACTCGCATGATTCAATTGTTTGATGTGCGTGTTCTTCAAGAACTCTGCGTGTTCTTCACTGAAATTCACAGAATTAAACACATATTTCAATTCGCATATTTCAACACAAATTTCAATTCGCAGATTGATAATAGATTAATTTGGAATTGAGTTCTATGGTTCTACAATTGATTTGAAAATCGCAGGTTGTGTTCAAAAGATTAATTGAACTTGCAATTGCAGATTTCAACAATTTAAATTCGCAGATGATGGGCTTGATGTGCGTGTTCTTCAAAAACTCCCAGACTGCTTTTGCATGTTCTTGATAGCCTCGTGCGTGTTCTTGACCAAATCCGCCGAATTGATTTGAATCAATTCGAATCTGCAAAATTGATTCTCAAAATTGTATTAACACAATCAAAATACAACTCTGAAAACAATATTATTAATCCAATCATGCTAAAATCAACAGATTGCAGTGCCAATTTCATCATTACAGTGCTCGACATTTTGACAAGAAGATCCAAGAAAATCTGAAAATTCAAACTGAAATTGTGATTGATTCGTGAATCATTGTGAATATAATGTGTTCTAAATCAGATTTCGATCACAACAAGACCAATCTTATGATCTAACATCAATAAAACAATGATAATTCGATCCAAGTCCATATTTCCAGAAAATTTCAACAGTAATCGATTTTCAAGTTCTTGAAAATTTTCAGAGAATTAATCCATTTTTATGTGATGCTCTTTTTGAATTTTGTTTGGAATGGCTCTGATACCAATTGAAAATGTACTTCCCAGTTTCAATCAAGCAATTCAAACACTCTCAATTAAGAATATGACAATATTATTCTAGAGAGAGAGAGTAGAGAGAGAAAGTAAATATGATATTACAATATTAGCTCTTACAAAATGACAAGATATGAACCTATTTATACCACATGCTAAAACACTCAAATAGTCCAACTAAAACTCTCAAGTACTTGAACAAACTCTCAAGTACTTCTACAACTCAAGTACTTAAAACCCTCTAAGACTAATGTTGACTTTCTACATATATGATTTTCATTGACTTCCTTTGACTATTCAATTACAAGGCTTTTTACAAGACTTTCTTAATTAAATCTTGTATACAATTAATGCACTAACACCAATGAAGATGCCTTCGTCAGCCTTAGGTCCGAACTTATTTAGGTTCTCTCTCTCGTTTAATACGAAACACCTGCATCCAAAAACATGAAAGTGTTTAATGTTAGGTGTACGATTGTTTATTAAAGCATAAGGTGTTTTACCAAACCGGCGATGTATTATAGACCGATTTTGTGTGTAGCACGCAGTCGAAATAGCTTCTGCCCACAGAAACAGAGGTAGATCGAATTGACTCAACATAGTACGAGCGGCCTCGACTTGCGTTCGATTACGTCTTTCTACTACTCCATTCTGTTCTGGCGTTCTAGCAGCAGAGAATTGATGTGTTATCCCGACCGATTCGAGATAATCTTCCACAGTTTTGTTCTTAAACTTTGAGTCGTTATCTGTTCTAAGAAGCTTGACTGGCTTTTGCAGATTTACTTGGATGGTCTTTAAAAAACTGATGATGACTTCGGGCATTTCATTTTGAGATCTCAGAAATTTGACCCAAGTATATCGCGAATAATCGTCGCAATTTCAATGGAGAACTTGTATTTTGTTCATGCTTTGGCTTGTGAGCGGCTCTTTTCATCTTTCCTTTTCTTACATGTTGCGCATAGGTGTTCTTTCTCTTATTTCAGCTCAGGAAGTCCTTTGACTAGTTTTCCAGTGACCAGTTTATTGATGTAACGAAAATTCAAGTGAGAAAGCCTTCAGTGCCATAAGCAGCTTTGTTGCAGCGAGGCCTTTGACAGTAGACAAACCTCATTGTCAGTCTGGACTCTTGACAGATTAATTATGTAGAGGTTAGACTTTCTCGTGCCGACCAAGAGTTCCTTACCGTCTTCAGTACGCACAGAACATCTCTTGGCCTTGAAATTTACCTCTAAGTCTTTGTCATAGAACTGTCTAATGCTAAACAGGTTATGTCATAATCCTTCCACGTAACACACCTTCGTAATCGTCACGTTATCATTAATCACGTCACCGTAGCCTAAAATTGGTGAAAACTGGTCGTTGTCGAATCGTACATTCCCACAGAATTTCTCTGTATAATTAGACAAAATATCTTTCTGCCCGTTTATATGCTTGGAGCAACCAGAATCCAAGTACCCCATATGACGGGTCTGATAAGAGAAATCAGGGAATAACAACTTTAGGTACCCATTTGAAAGTGGGTCCTATTGGATTAGCACAAGATTTTGGTATCCATTTGTATATGGATCCTCTGAACTTTTGAAAAATCTTTGAAACATTTGGCTTATAAGAATAAACATGATAAGTTCCAAACCAATCATTAGAATATCGGTGAGAAATAAAATCATTCCATCTATAATTAGATGACTTAGTAGCAGACCGAGATAATTGGAGTAATTGCTTTATTGTATATCTCTTGTAAGAAGTTACAAGGTTTTGTTTATTCGAAGCAACATTACCAATTACATCAGAATTACTACCAGTATATCTATTAGAATCATCAGGACATGATTCCAAACTCTCATCTATCTTCTGTTTTGGTCGCCATTCAGTTCGACCTTCCAACCTTTTCTTTCTTAAATCTGAAACAAAAGATTTAGATTTGTTAGGAAAATCAGATTTCTGAGAATGTCTTTTCTTAAGCTTACAAGTGTTCTTCCGTTTCTGTGAGCGCTTTTTCTTTTGCTCTTTACCTGACTGATAATAATCAGTACTCACAGAAACTGGTTCACCAACCTTAGTCGATGATTCATCAATTTCATATACACTTAGTAATGCTTCACCATTTATAACAAAAGTAGAATGATCTGGAAGTTTAGCATTAAAGTCAAACATATCAATTTCATCAACACACCCATCATCAGAATTTAAAAAATCATTTACAGACACAAATAAGTCATCAAAATCAGGTTCAGAGGTTTGAGGTACCTTAGAAGAGTTAGAACACTTTTGAGATTTAGCTTTAAAAATTGTGTTATTCAAAACAATAGAAAATACATTTTGTTCTATATCAACCAAGATTCTTTCATCAAATAAAGCATTTTCAAGTTCAATTATTTTGCTTTCTAGAATGAGTGGAGGAACATAAATTTTAGGTTTAACCAGTTTTGCCTCTATCTCAGTAGTAGAATAGCTAGCAAAATAATCATTTGAAAGAACTTTTGTTTTTTCTGAAAGATAACTATCATTCAACTTTTGATAGCAGAATGGTAGTTGCATTTCTTTAAATTCTTTCTTTTCTCATCTTCTTTAGCCTCAACCTCATCCGGTGACTTGGTAACAAATTTGGGTTTCAAATGAGGATATTTACCAGCAACAAAAAGAAAATCAAAATTATATAGTGCTGGTTGTTTTTTGATGGCTTTCTTTAAGTAATGGGGGTTATCATAACCAAGTCCCCATTTCTCTTTAAAATCAGCCTCCTCATTGGGTGTATTTAAGAAAATGGTTTGATCTGTTTTTCCTCTAACATATAATTTCGCTTCCAAACCATTTACCTTTTTCTCTAAGTTCTTGTTTTCTACTTGCAAAATATGAGCTTTTAGAACACATTCTTGTCTTTCAAGATCAGGCTTAGAAAGCTTAGAAGCAAATTCAGAAATCTTACTTTCAAAACAATCATTTTCTTGTTTAAAATTAGATGCAGATTTGTTCAGAGAGTCAATAAGATCTTTGTTCCCAACAATTACCTTGTTAAGTTCAAAAATCTTTTGACTTTTCTTAGCAACTCTGCTGTTTTCCTTTTTCAGTTTGGTTTGAAGATCTTGAAGTTCGATCATCATGGCTTTCATTTTGCTCAAAAAATCAGTTTCAAATAGATTCAGTACCTCATCAGATGTCTCTTCATCACTTTCATCAAACTTCATTGTATTGCCCATCAAGCACATGTGTGCTGTTTCTTCTCTTTCTTCTTCATTTGAATGATCCAGCCAGAACTCGTCCTCAGCCATAAGTGCCTTGCCAACCTCCTGCTGCTTGGCCAAGAGCATCTTATTCTTATAGTATTATGAGTTTCTGACTTTGGGCTTTCTACAATCTTTGGCGTAGTGACCAATCTTTCCGCAATTATAGCATTTGATCGAGTTATCTGTTTTCTTCTCAGCCTCATAATCATTCAGATACTTCTTCTTCTCGTCGTGCTTTCTTTCCACATATCTCTTCTCCTCGTACCTTTTTCCTTCCACCCTTTCTCGGTGGTCATGATTCTTTGATCCAGAAGAAGAGTACCTCTGTGAGTTTGACCCAGGTTTCTTGTAAAATTTCTTCTGAAAATCACGGGTCAACAATAGCATTGCTTGCTTGAGGTTCTCCCCGTCATCACTGTCAGAATCCGAATTAGAATCATCTGAACTTTGGAGCACAATCTTCTTCTTCTTTTTCTTCTCTTTATTCTCTTTCTCCTTTTGACCAACTACTAAACCTATGGGATCAGCAACCTTCTCAGCTTTCTTTTTCTTCTCACTCCTTTTCTCTTCAACCTTCTCCTCTTGCAAACGGACCTCGGGGGAAGATCCTTCGTTGAACCCCAGGGATCTAGGATCCTGTTGAGAATGTTTGGCATACTTACACATATTAGATCTCGCACTAAAATAAGATGATGTTTTTACTTAAATGGTTTATGCATCAATAATATTATGCATAATTATGAGAAGTGTATGGAATTATCGTTTATGCACTAAAATGATATATTTATGAAAGATGATTTCTTCATGAAACCATAATTGTTCACTAAGCTTAAAGCTTACATATTTCATATATGTATCTCAGGTAAGATCAGGATATGACATGAAGGGATCACATGAAGAGTTATAAAATAGCCATTATAAATGTTAGGCTATTGAACTGTTTCTAGAACGCTTCCGCAGATGTAAAGGTTTTGATGTTATGGAAAAAAAAACGGGGCATCACAAGTTGGTATCAAAGAATTAGTTTAAGTGGACTAGGGCTGCCTTAGATTAGATATATAGACTTAAACTTTGAGGACGACACTGAGTTTTAGAATACTACATTGTCCTAAAATAATTAACTTATATATAAACTCAATCAGATTATTTCTCTAATTGCTTATCCTGGTCGATATAACCATATGGGATGGTGTCTAGAAAGGTTGAAACGGCTAAGTTGTGGACTTTCGAAAGGTCGTAGATTATATTTGCACCGAAAGGATCCTGGCTCCCCGTGATACCGGCCTGGCTATTTCATATTGTTATTCAGATGGATTTGTAAGAAGTGACGATCTGAATAGAAAAAAAAGATCCATGGTATAAGAGAAATAGATTATCATCTCATGCAAGATTAAAACCTTAAGATTTGAGATTATATGCTCTGATAAAATACTTTAGTAAGAGTTCCTTTACTATGTTGGAGAACGATATCAAATATCACACACTTAAGTAATATGTGAGATGACAATTGATAATCATATTGATCAGGTTTAACCAAAAGATTATTCTCAAACGTACTCAGTATATGCTTAGATCAATGCGACTGTATTTCAAAATAATAGACTATGTTAGGAATTCATATTATTTAGTCCAAAATTAATATTGAAGGTATTATGTATCAATACATCTAACATACACAATCGTGGCTCAGAAAGAGGATTATGGAACACCTATATGTCGTCATTTTTTTAAACAAGAATGTCTAGAAAGAAATGATAAGACAAGTACGGGAACGAGAGTGTCATAAATGTAACCAGACTACCAAGTGTTTTGGTATATCAAATTTATAGTAAAGGTTGAGGAAAGGGCTGAGTTATTTGAATAGTAATTAAACAATAAGAAATTTGTTTTGTTAGTTCATGAAAACTTTGTAAACTACTAGAGGATACGATAGAGGCTTGTGTTAAGAACAAGATTTTGAGGTTGTAACCAAGGATGTTATAAGTAGAAAATATATTGATTAACATCTAAGGTTAAGAACTATGCATAGAGATTCGAGTTAGGTATCTTATATACAATAAGTTTAGGAGCTTGTGATTGTGCCGAGTAAAAATATAGCATTGGGTTTTACATATGTGAAAAAGTTAGGACGTACAAAAAGGAGTCTATAAAGAGATGTACTTGCCATATGTATGATATGATGGGGTCGGATCAAGTTGCTCTAAGCTTCAACATAGTTCAAAAATAATATAGAGGTTGACATGAGAAAGTTTATTTAAGAGTGAAAATGATATTGAGGAACCAGATGTAAGTATTATGGAATATGTCAGTGCAACAAACGAGGCCAAAGGAATCACTGACAGTGTTTTGGGTGAATTTATGGTTAATAATTATTGTGCCCTAGTTTATTCAATTCAAGTACATCTAGAAGATTAATTTCCGCTACTTTAATAGATAACCTAAGCAACTAGAATAAGATTTATGTAGTGCCTGTTGACAGTGATCATAAAAAGGTTAAAGAAATTGTTAAGAATTGTTCAATCAATATGAATCATAGAGTTACCTTGTTAAATTGATGTATTTATATGAGTTTGATACGATTTTTGGGCAGAATAGTTGACAAAGAATGACACTAAGGTGACATGTAAAAAGAATATGATTAAGATATGTAACCTGAATGGAGAATCAGTGCATAATGTTAGATAGATAGGTGAAATAAGAATTACATCAGTGATTAAAATAAGTTGGTGCTTGAGAAAAAGATATGTTGCATTTATATTATACATAAAAGATGTTAAGCAAGAATACAAGTTATAGAATGTGTCAAACGTAAATGAAAATCTAGAAATGTTCCTCGATGATTTTCAGATAATACCAATAGAAATTTATGTCAAGTTTAAAATCGACCTGGTGTAGGGAGCGATACTAAATGTATAGTCATATAGCACCGATAGAGATGCACAAATGGTTATCGTGAAAAAAAAATTATTAATGCTATGAGATGTTGATTTTAAAATGTGTTTTAAAAGATGCATGAACATCAAACTGGTAATGTTTTACTAAACGTAGTGGTAGTGGTTGTTAAAAGTTTGTCGTAAGAGCATGACAAGTGGGTTATGCCAGGATATAAGTTTACCGTGAGAGCATGGAAAAGTGTGTCACGCCCGATGAATAACAACCACTTTGTGTAGTATACGTTGTCAAGGTTATTTCAGAATGTTGCATGTGTAAAAAAATTGAGAATAAAAGTTTTAAATTATGTGATAAAGGATATGGTTTAAATAACAATGTACGAATGAATCATGGTATATTGTTAATGCAATAAGAAATTAGAGTTGTATGGGTAAAATAAATTTTGATGTATCAACAATAGTTAAATAAGAATACGAATTATAATAAAGAAGGTATGAAAAGGATCAGAGTGTGCAGCGAAAGCATGATGTTGCTAGTAGAGAAGAAATATCTTTTTCAATACTACTATTTTAAATACCAATATGGTATGACACGGGAAAAATATATACAAACATAACTGTGATTAGTAAAGACTGGATAAAATTTCTAGTTTGATACATGGTTGCTTAAATCATTTCCATTTGATAGGTTATAAATAAATATATATATATATATATATATATATATATATATATATATTCTCATATTATAGTGTCAAGAAATACAATGTCGAGAACGTTTTACATGGTATTGGCAAGTATGGTTGGTAGGATAAATCTGTAAGCCAAGGATGCATGGATAAGTAGTAAGAGTAGTAATTTTGACTGCCAATTGTCAATAAAAGATATCCAGTTTGCAGACAAAATAGGATATCTATAAATGATGGAATTTGAATCTAAATGGAATTTAACCATATGGTAGGAGATATAATTATATCCAAAAGTATACGATAATTATGAATCATGATTGAGAAGTGATTTTGAATAGAGTATATGAGGATGTTCAAATAGTCAATAACGTTAGGTAAAGAAATGTTTGATGAAATTATTGCCCTAGGATAAGTTATGACGAAGAATCTAGTGTCAGGAAATAGAATCTAAGGAATTCATACTTAGTATTGGAAATTGTGGGTTAGTAGCATAAAAATTTAAGTCATTGATGTGAGGATAAGTAGTGATATGAAGTGGTAACTTGACGGTTAAATATTTGTAGAAGATATCCAATCTGCGAAGGAGCAGAGGAGTTAAGATATCGGTAAATGAAGATGTTTGCATATATGTAAATGATAGGGAAATTTAGTGTATCCAAAAGAGAGTGACATTTAATAATTGTGATATAGTGCTACGAGAAAAAAAAGTTACTAGCATAGTATATGAGGATATTCATAGAGTAGAAAGCATTAAGAAGAAAATAAAGAAGTTAAAGAAAAACGATGAAAGTTAGAAATATTATATTTAAGAAATATGATATTTTGTTAAGTCAGAAATTGAGAAACTCCGAAACAAAGAAATACTCTGGATGTTAGTTAGCCAGTGTTATCGTCATGAACCAGAAGCTATTTAGGAAATAAAATAAGAATGGAGAAATAAGATCATATCTCTTATTCAATTTCGAGGACGAAATTTTTATAAGTAGGGGAGAATTGTAACACTCCGTTTTCACTATTATAATAATGACAAAATTAAGTTCATTTAACTATCTTAAATCTTTAAGATAAGTGTTAAATATGATGATATATAATCGATAATTTAAGTTATGTTTTTCGATAAAGAAATATTTACATCGGATACAAATTTAAAGTTAAGATGTTAATATCAAAATATTGATATCATTGAAAAGATGATAATTTGAAGATTTAGAAAATATCTTTGATGGAAATAAATAAGAGAGGAATATATCTGATTAATAATTACTAATTCTTAATATATATACATATTTAAACAATTGAATTTAAAATATATATATATATATATATATATATATATACGAATAGTGTGTATATATTATTAATAATATATATTTTAATATTATTTCTATTTAAAAGGTTTTGTCGTTTTACTCAAAATAGTTATTCGTATGGATTTTTATGAAATATGACTGATATGATTTTGTGACCAGCGATTTATGACAGTCACAATGAAACTTTCAGATTTGAAAACCGACAAAGTTTTATTTATAGGACTGATTCGATATTAAATATATCGTTTTTATTAATTTTATTAATTTTATTGCTCAAATGGATTTAAAAGTTATACAATGCATATATATTCGGAATCAACGATTTACATAGATCGTAATGACGCTTTCAGATTCGAAAAAGAATAAAATTTTTATTTTAGGGTAGTCACTTGAGTAGAACGATAGAAATGTGTCATTTATGAATAATAGAAATATCGGATTCATACCAAATTTCATATTTATATACGTTGAAAAATCTAGATACCGTAAATGTCAAAAATGTCAAATATGATTACGGAAATTTGTACAACTCAGAAAAAGGTATAGCAATAGCATGCCTATGGGTTGGTAGTATCGCATAAGTCCCAAATATATATTCAAATTAAGATTTAGGGTTATGTATACAAAGTTATACTCGATAAAGATAAAAATAATGTATAAAATAAAATATTTATATATTTATATAAATATATGTATTTGATCAAACGTGGGGGAGAAGAAAATTTTATAATTGTTTTGAAGTCCACCGCCATCATCACCTTCTCATCCTTTCATTTCAGCTCCTTTCGATTTACTATAAATCCATACATATATTTCATTTCATAATATACATTCAAAAATACCAATAATAAATCAGAGAGTTACATCCATTTTAGGGTGGTATATCAAGCATTTTGGTTAAGGAATCAATGTGAGTACGTTATGAGATTTACTAGGATACATATATGCTATATAAATATTTTTATGCATGATGAATATTTGAAATGTTGTTTTGGCATGTTTGTCTTGTATGAGATAAGGTTATGCTTATAATGCATTTTATGATAAAGACATGTATTTTACATGTGGTATATTAAAGATTTTGTGCATGTGAAAGTATGGCCATGTTAAATACCCGACGGGGTATGAGAATGGAGGACGTCTTGCAAACGGATCTCAGGGGAAGATCCTTCGCGGAACCCCAGGGATTTAGGATCCTGTTGAGAATGTTTGACATAATTACACATATTAGATCTCGCACTAAAATAAGATGATGTTTTTACTTAAATGGTTTATGCATCAATATTATTATGCATAATTATGAGAAGTGTATGGAATTATAGTTCATGCACTAAAAAGATATATTTTATGAAAGATGAGTTCTTCTTGAAACCATAATTATTCCGCAGATGTAAAGGTTTTGATGCTATGGGGAAAAAAACGGGGCGTCACAATTATTAATCACAAAAGAAGTATGATCTGGAAGTTTAGCATTAAAATCAAACTTATCAACACTTTCATCAAAACAACCTTCAGAATTTAAAAAATCATTTTCATTCGTAAATAAGTCATCGACATCATTATCAAATTGTTGTGCCTTGGAAGAATTTGAAAAAATAAAATCATTTGTCTTTTTAGAATACTTCTTTTGATAAGACATTTTAGCATAATCTAAAGTTTTAGGATTAGTAAAAACATTTCCTATGAAAACTTTACAAGATGATGCATCTGAATCAGTGGAGTTGTTTACACAAACTTTTTCTGATTTGAAGTTGTCATTTGTAAATTTAGATTTGAAATTAGTAGCAGATTTGTTCAAAGAGTCAATCAAGTTTTTGTTCCTAGCAATTTCTTTGTTGAGATCAAAAATTGTTTGACGCTTTTTCGTAACTCTATTTTTTTTTTTTTTTTTTTTTACACAATGACTAGTATACTTATACAATTCCCTTTCTTCGACAAGTATCAACGGACAACAACACAGGCTCACTCCGGCCTTAACAATGTCCTTTACTTTACTTTCGAGTCACTCAGGAAGAATATAGGTATAACATATCATTATGTTAATTTTTATGGAACTTGTTATAAAAAGCATAAAATTTTCACAAAACCATGAAATTTACAAAAACACATCTTTTTATTATAGAAGGAATATATACAATACTTGGTGGGAATACAAACTTAACTATAACTATACATCTAAAAAACTTTTTAAGGATTTCCCTTTCGGGAAGTCCCTAAAAGTTATGAACTAAAATGAAAAGGAAAAAAGGAAGTACCTTTATTAGAGCAAGCACACCTTTATAATACAAAGTTTTTATATTACAATGGAAAAGGCTAAATTTTTAAGAGAGGGTTTTTAAGTATGGACGTCTTTTGAGAGTTGGGGCTTTGATTGCTTATGTCTTCAATGCTACTTGATGCTCTTCTTATATAGTAATAGAGAATCCATACATTTGTAACATCTGTAAAGGTGTTACAGTAAAAAGCAATTATTTTCTTTGAAACGTGTCTGAACCAATTATGTCTAGTAGCTTCGAGTGAGGTCTTCAGTCTTCTGGAACTTCAACTGTAGTTCTTTTGTCTGATCTGATACAGTCCTTGATTACGTGTTGGGATTTCTACAGTATTTCTTCAAGTAAGGTCTTTTCTTGAACAGTAGAACCATGTCACGTGTTGAGATTGTGTCTTGCAGTACTGTCGAAAGAGTACCCGCTGTCTTCAGAATAGTTGTCTCTCTGGTTTCTTTCTGAAGAGGAATCTGATTTTTCCTTAAGCATTTCCTTATCTTCAGAATGTTTAGGAATGTAATCTTGGATTACTTCCTTAATCATTCTATTAATCTCATTTTTAGCTTTTATCTTTGGTATTTTGATTTTTCTGGAGATTTTCTTTGGCCTCTGAGAAGGGATTACTGGGGTTTCTCCTATTTCTTCGATAATTGCTTGACCTGTTTGAATAGAATCTAAATGTAGGCTCTGTGAAGGGCTTTGTGTGAGGGAAAATTCTGAGGATTGTTCTGGGGATGTGTATGTGGGTGAGTATTTTACTAGAAAATCATAATGTTTTCCAGGTTCTCCGAGAGAATCCCAGATTTCTTTCTCATGTTTTTGAGGTCTAGAGGTAGAGGGATCAAGAGCCCTCTGTGTCTCTTGAGATTTTGGCAATCCCATAGCCATCTCCGGATTTGATGAGTCTTTACCAGCCACCGGTAAAGCCGGACTAGCCATTGACTTATTAGGTTCAATGGTACCTCTTATGGCATTCATTGGAGAATGTCCACCCATCTTAATCTTCTGATTTTGGCCAGAAGATAAACCTTTATTTATAGATTGGTCTATAATTTGTCTTTCTAAGAAGGAAATTTTCTTTTGTAGTTCTAATTTTTCATTTCTGAGTCTAATATTGTCATCATTGAGAATTTTAAAATTTTTGGTAAGGGATTCACAATGATCACAAAACAAAATCTGATTAGTATCTCTAGTCACAGAAAATTCTAAAGGAGATTCTTGATAATTTCTTAAAGAAGGGGATATGAAAAAATTTCTACCTAATCTCTCACTAGCATTTTTAATTGCTTCTTGATAGTCATTGAATCCTTTGAACCAAGGATTTGGAAAGCCCTGAACTGCTTCAAGGACTTCAATCCAAGTGTGAAAGAATCCTGTCTTAAATCCTCTAAAAACTACATAAAATTTAAAACATTTAGATTTCTGAGTAAAATATTCTGACAAGGCATTTAAACAAGCTATAAAATATTTGATATCTTTAGGATTCTTATTATAACAAATCCAAAGATTATCTATTAAAACTTGTTCTTCTTTACTAAGTGAGAATTCTTCTAAGGTTCTAAAACTTTTCTCATCTTTGGGATATACGGTCATTTCATAAGGACCGAATCTCATATTTTCTCTGAGAAATTGTTTATTCTGAACATTAAAAGGTCTAGGAAAGGATGTAGTACCAGGAGAAATGCCTGGACTGAAAGGGGGTCTATTATTCATCTGCAAGAAAGAATATTAGTAACAGAAAGGATTAATCTATCCATCTTAACTCCAATCTATTATTAATATTTTCTCTAATTTTTCTTACTACTAAAAATTTTATTTCAAAAGGAATGTTTAAAGATACAAACATGGCTATTTTTGTTCTAATTATTAAATTATTTTCTATGTATGGTACGTACAAACAATAAGAAAGACAAGTACAAGTGCAAAATCTATAATGAGTTGGGTATAAATCTCTACAAACTATACAATTCATTTTTAACTAGCTTGTTGTTCTATGAGTCTGCTTAAGATGTCTGCGGCTTTATTATCACTTCCTTTAATATGTTCTATATTAATATTTAATCCTGTGTTACTAACTCTATCTAGGAAATTTAACCATCGTCTTCTAGTGCTTCTTTTACTTTCTCCTTTCATTTTATTATAAAATGAGACTATAGCTTCACAGTCTGTTCTAATAGTAATTTCTTTTTTAGAGATTATGAATAGTTCAAAACTGTCTAAAGCGTAATTGATTGCTAATAATTCTGCATCTATGCTACTAATATTTCCTTTTTCTTTGAATTTACCACTATTATAGCGGCAAATCTTTTCTGTACTTTTATCAGCAGATTTATGGGGTTTGCACAAGAGTATTGCTCCCCATCCTGTATTACATCCATCTGTCTCTATTATTAAATAATCTGTGTCTAAAGGTAATGCTAGCTCTGGTATAGTCTTTATTTGTTCTTTTAGTTGTTGTACTAGCTTTGTATCTTCTTGATTAAAATATCTTTGGCCAGTAATTGAAGTCTTAGCATATAAGGGTCCTGCTATTTTTCCTAAATTTTTAATAAAAGGTCTAGCATAATTTATTAATCCTAAAAATTTCTGAAGTTGCTTTAAATCTTCTAACTTATCTGGAAACTCTAATGCTTTTTGGGCTATATGAGGCTGTAATTTAATTTTTCCTTCTCCTATATTTACGCCTAAAAAATCTATATATTCTTTAAACAATTGCATTTTCTTTTTACTCAATATTAATCCATGTTTTATGAATTCTGAAAATACAATCTGTAAGTGTCCTCTGTGTTCTTTTCTATTCTTGCTAAAAACTAATATGTCGTCTATGTATACAGCTACAAAATTACTGTGTTTATTAAATATGTCTTCCATTTTTCTCTGAAAAATACTTGGAGCATTCTTGAGTCCAAAAGGCATTACTAACCATTCATAATGTCCTTCAGAACAAGTAAATGCAGTCCATTCTATACTATCAGGGTGCATCTTGACTTGCCAAAATCCTGATTTTAAGTCAAATTTACTGAATATTTTGCAATTCTGTATTTTATTTATTAATACTGTTTTGTCTGGAATATTATAAGCATCATCTATAGTATTGTCATTAAGTCTTTTATAATTTATAACCATTCTACTTTTTCCTCTAACTATTTCTGAATGTTTTCTAACTATAAAAGCTGCTGATCTATGAGGACTATCTGATTTCCTAATTACTCCTAATTTTAATAATTCTGAGATATGCATTTTAAAGTCTTCTCTATCTTGATTAGTCGGTTCTATATTTTTTGTTTTTATTATGTATTCTGGATTTTTTATTTTTAATTCACATTGAACTTTATCTTTCTCCCAATATTTAATAATATTTTCTCCTATAATTCCTATTTTTTCTAATTTAGAGATTAAATTATCTATATCTTGGTCTGTAACTAATGTTGTATATAAAGTTTCACTATTTATGAAATCAAGGTTATGGTCTATAAAATTATCCTCGTCAAATTCTAGGTTTTCTTCATACTCTAAATTTTCTTGTAAGCCTTCTTCTTTTAACTGACATTCTCTCTCTTTCGTACATTGACAGGGTTTTTCTAAGGGTTCCCCACCACGCTTCTCAATGCGCGAAGAAGAAACTACTGGAGCTAAGAGTGTATGTCTATGAAAATGTAAATAATCTTTGTTTATTGTAACACTTCCATCATCTTTTAGTAAAAAACTAAGTCCTAAAATGATTTGTATGTCTGAAATCTTTAAATGTCTTACCCAAGTACTGTTATGTGGAAGAGTGTATTCTTTACTATCTCCACAATTGGTCTCAAAAATTATTTTACTATTTGGTCTTAATAATTCTTTATATAGAAAAAGTCCTCCATCCATTTGCTGGGCTTCACTGGGTGAGTCTGATTGTAAGATGTATTTATTAGGGACTAAAGGTTTATGTATTATACAATTTGAGCATCCTGAATCTACTAATGCTGTACAATTAATAATATAATTATCTATTCTTACTTTACACTTTACCTTTAAAGTCTTCAAGTTTTCTGAATTACAAATAACTTGGACGTTATCTTGATCAAAATGATTATCATTAATTATTTCTTTTCCTTTTGTATTAATTTCTAAATAGTCTATTTTCTTTTGGACTAATTTTAAGGTATCTTCTACATTTTCTATTCTTTTTCTTAGAATCCTTAATTCCTGTTTTTCAATTTCTTTAATTATATTTGTAGATTTTTCAGTTTCTAGGTCTAATAATCCATTATTTTCTAGACATTTTATACAAGCTTCTTTAAGACAATTAAAACATTTGGCTCTTAAAGTTCTGTGAGGAAATTTAGCACAAAATATACAAGAAATACTGTCTGTTCCTGAATTTTTATGCCAATTATGATTACATAATTTTTCTTCTATATGGACAAAGTCTAATTCTGGTTCTGAGTTCTGAGTGAATTCATTTATTATTTCTGGTTCAGAATCACTACTTTTTTCTTTTTCAAACTGGTTTTCTTCTATTGTTATTATGCTATAAATAGATTCATTGTCTGAGATATATTCATCTACTGGAATAAGATCTTCATTAACACATTCTACTAGAGTGCTCTTTTTATCAAAATTATTTACTCTCTTAGGGCAAGTTCTAGCTAAATGTTCACTACTACTACATACATAACAACTTAATTTATTTTTGTATGTTCTTTCTGGTTTAAATTTTCTAACATGTTTTTGTTCATTTAAATAAGGTTTCCTCTTATTAGATTTTCTGAGATAGTATCGTGCTTTAGTGAATCTTCTGTGATTATTATATTTCTTTTTGGGTTTAGGGCCGCATGTTCCATATGTTTGGGGTGTATACATATCTTTGCAAATCTTATAATCTGTTTGTTTTAATTGTTTCTGTATCTGTAATTCTACACATTTTTCTTCTAACATTTTTGTAATAAATTGAGCTCTTTGTCCTATTGGCCAACAATAATCTGGGTTTTCTTTTACTGAGGGCAAATTAATCCATTTATTATGTATTTCTAATCCTAATGGTCCAGGTAATTTATGAAATAATTTATTTCCTATTTCTTGGTTAAATGTATTTCCTGCTATGGCCGTAAGATATACATAATGGTTTAAAAACTGTTTTACTTTCTTACCACTAGTCCATTGATATAAGGACAATTGTTCTAATTCTCTCATGGCTTTCTTTTGTACATTCATTTGTCCTGAATTAGGGTCTGCTCCTGTTGCTAATATCTGTATTTGATTAACGAAATTATAAGGATTACTTCCTAATGATATTAAGTTATTATATTCGTCTGATTGTTCTCGTTTAAAGGCTTCCCACATTGCCTTTGTACTTTCTCCTAAAAATGTTTCTAGGTATCTATACATATCTTGGGGTTCTAGATCTTGGTGGAGTCTATAATAATGGGCTATTAATGTACTTTTCCAAACGTCTATTACATTGGTCCAAATTTGTGGGTCATGGGCTGTTAGGTTTAATATGTATTCTTTTGATTCTGCTTGAAAATTTATTGGTTGTTCTAATGGTCTTTCTATTCCTTTAGCTATATACTTATAATCATTTTCTGGTTCTTTATAATTTCTATAGGGTGCTCTTGGAGGGAAGCTATTATAAGAGAATTGTTCCATGGGAACTGTTCTTTCAAATGGAGATCTTGCAGTTGTTCTATAACTTTCAGCTTCTTCATCTACTAGTTCTTTTTGATAACTTATGTCTGTATTATAAGTCATCTGATTATCTTATTGTAATAATCCTATTCTTATGTTTCTAAATTCATCATAATAGATGTATTCTTGTTCTGTAATTTGTTTGGATAAGTATAATTGGTCTTCTAATTGTAATAATTCTTCATTATTTAATTCTATATTTAATTCTTTTGGAAATATTACCTTATCTAATTCATTATTTATTAACTCTATATGTACTGCATCACTATCAATAGTATTTTTAGAATTATTGTCTATTTCGTCTTCATATTCTTGATTAGGTATTGAAACATAGTCTGTAAATCTTAAACTAGTTTTTCCATATCTATCTGTATACATTAAAGCATCTTTAGGGGCTACCATCTTTTGCTTTTGTTCTTCAAAAACGCTTAAATTCCAATCTAATCCTATTAATTCTTCTGTAGAAAATTCTTTTGGTTTTACCATTTTTATTCCTCTGCTACTAACTAAGTCTACTACTTTATCTGTGTATACTTTATATTTTGTTTTAGAGGTGAGAGAACATCTTCCTAATATTCCTAAGGATATTAACAAATTATCTCCTTGTTCTACATCTTCATATCCTCTTGTTTGTATTCCTATTTTTATGTGTTTAATAAAATCTTTAATAGTCAACAAAAAATCTGGACTACAATATATAATTCCTTTATTGCTATTTAAATCTACTTTTGTACTTGCTATCATACCTTTAGCAATATTAGAAATTCTGTTATCGAAAAGAGTAATTAATATTTTACATCCTAAATTTTTTCTCATTAATCCTTTTACTCCTATAACTATCAATCCTAAATGTATGAAATTAAAATTTTGTCTTTTTAAATGTTTTTCAGCTTCTTGGGATACTACGTCTAATATTCTAGTTTGATTTTTTATACATTGAATTGTTACTTCTCTATTATGTTTAAAAAATTGGGTTGATTTTTCAAACATTCCTTTATTATATAATACTTCTGGATTTAATAAATGTAAACCATGGGTTTGAAATTTCTCATAATCATGTTCTGGATCTATTATTTCTTCTAATTTAGCATCATATTCTTCTCTTTTATTTATAAATTTGTCTAACATACTTGTTGACCTAATTACTAATGAATTTTTATTATTTGTTTCTGACGTCATATTTCTATTGTTTTATATTGTCTAAAGTTTAATTCTTTAGATGTTTTCTTTCTAGCAATTATTTCTTTACCTGTGTTATTAATAGTGAGGGAACTAATTTGATTAGTTAGTTGTTGTATATCTTCTAAATTAGGATTTTTCTGATTTTCAAGCCTTTTTGTAAAGTTTTCTAATGTTTCTTGTATATTTCTTATTTCTACCTTGTCTATTTTTGGCTGACTAATTTTTTCTAAAATAATCTTATTTTGTTCTTTTATATAATCGTAATTACTACGTGTTTCTCTAAGGTCTTTATTTATATTTGCTATATTATTTTCTAATGTGCTAAGATTATCTGCTAACTTACTAATTTTAACTTCTAAATTATCAGCTAAATTTATTAGTAAATCTAAAATAGTATTCTGGACTTGATCTGTGGAATAAAAGTTATGTTGGTGGTCTCTTTCAAAATTACACTTAAGTTTACCTTTATCTATTATATTTAATAATCTTTTATTTGTGGGTTGGTTTAGTTCTACTCCTAAATATTCTATTCGTTTTGATTCCAGATTCACTGTAAATTACGTAAATAGGCTAAAATAAGTTGTCTTGTTAAAAGTCCTAGCCTTCTCTTCTCTATTTCAAGTTCTCTCAAGATTTCTTCTCTCCTTTTCTTTTGAATGATATTAATGTTTTCTCTAAGTTTTTTAATAACTAAGACTTTTATATCTTGGGGAATGTCCAGGGAAAGGAAATAACAAATGTTCTTTCGAAACTCAGGGTTATTCTCTATGATTTTACTATAAAAGCAAAGTGTATGACAAGAGTGGTTGCAGTAGTAATTGTGTTGGTCTTGGTTATTCATAAAATAACAAGGATATTTCTTTTTCTATTTATGGATTTTTACGGTTAAATGAAAATTGTAAATTATTACTACCTACTTTTACTATTTGTGGATATAAAGTCAAGAGTAATTTATGTCTAAGAAGTGTAATAATTAAAAGATAATAAATTTAAGATGGTTAAATTAATTTCGTAATAGTTAAAAAACTATGAATGCTCTGATACCAATAAGGGGGAGGGGGTACCTGATTTAGATTACCAGATATAAAACACACGAAATTTATCAAGAAAACTTTATCCTACTTGGTACTCTCCTTAAAATAGTAAATTAGATGAAAATATGACTGATATGATTTTGTGACCAGCGATTTATGACAGTCACAATGAAACTTTCAGATTTGAAAACCGACAAAGTTTTATTTATAGGACTGATTCGATATTAAATATATCGTTTTTATTAATTTTATTAATTTTATTGCTCAAATGGATTTAAAAGTTATACAATGCATATATATTCGGAATCAACGATTTACATAGATCGTAATGACGCTTTCAGATTCGAAAAAGAATAAAATTTTTATTTTAGGGTAGTCACTTGAGTAGAACGATAGAAATGTGTCATTTATGAATAATAGAAATATCGGATTCATACCAAATTTCATATTTATATACGTTGAAAAATCTAGATACCGTAAATGTCAAAAATGTCAAATATGATTACGGAAATTTGTACAACTCAGAAAAAGGTATAGCAATAGCATGCCTATGGGTTGGTAGTATCGCATAAGTCCCAAATATATATTCAAATTAAGATTTAGGGTTATGTATACAAAGTTATACTCGATAAAGATAAAAATAATGTATAAAATAAAATATTTATATATTTATATAAATATATGTATTTGATCAAACGTGGGGGAGAAGAAAATTTTATAATTGTTTTGAAGTCCACCGCCATCATCACCTTCTCATCCTTTCATTTCAGCTCCTTTCGATTTACTATAAATCCATACATATATTTCATTTCATAATATACATTCAAAAATACCAATAATAAATCAGAGAGTTACATCCATTTTAGGGTGGTATATCAAGCATTTTGGTTAAGGAATCAATGTGAGTACGTTATGAGATTTACTAGGATACATATATGCTATATAAATATTTTTATGCATGATGAATATTTGAAATGTTGTTTTGGCATGTTTGTCTTGTATGAGATAAGGTTATGCTTATAATGCATTTTATGATAAAGACATGTATTTTACATGTGGTATATTAAAGATTTTGTGCATGTGAAAGTATGGCCATGTTAAATACCCGACGGGGTATGAGAATGGAGGACGTCTTGCAAACGGATCTCAGGGGAAGATCCTTCGCGGAACCCCAGGGATTTAGGATCCTGTTGAGAATGTTTGACATAATTACACATATTAGATCTCGCACTAAAATAAGATGATGTTTTTACTTAAATGGTTTATGCATCAATATTATTATGCATAATTATGAGAAGTGTATGGAATTATAGTTCATGCACTAAAAAGATATATTTTATGAAAGATGAGTTCTTCTTGAAACCATAATTATTCCGCAGATGTAAAGGTTTTGATGCTATGGGGAAAAAAACGGGGCGTCACAATTATTAATCACAAAAGAAGTATGATCTGGAAGTTTAGCATTAAAATCAAACTTATCAACACTTTCATCAAAACAACCTTCAGAATTTAAAAAATCATTTTCATTCGTAAATAAGTCATCGACATCATTATCAAATTGTTGTGCCTTGGAAGAATTTGAAAAAATAAAATCATTTGTCTTTTTAGAATACTTCTTTTGATAAGACATTTTAGCATAATCTAAAGTTTTAGGATTAGTAAAAACATTTCCTATGAAAACTTTACAAGATGATGCATCTGAATCAGTGGAGTTGTTTACACAAACTTTTTCTGATTTGAAGTTGTCATTTGTAAATTTAGATTTGAAATTAGTAGCAGATTTGTTCAAAGAGTCAATCAAGTTTTTGTTCCTAGCAATTTCTTTGTTGAGATCAAAAATTATTTGACGCTTTTTCGTAACTCTATTTTTCTCCTTTTTGAGCTTAACTTGTAAGTCCTGAAGCTCAAACATGGTTTCCATTTGCTTTAAAAAATCAGATTCAGGAAAATTATTTACCTCTTCGGCTGTCTCCTCATCAGATTCATCATATCTGACTTCCTTGCCCATTAAGCACATATGAGTTGTCTATTCTTTGTCATCCTCATAATCAGTATGATCCAGCCAGTAATCATCTTCGGCCATCAGTGCTTTTCCTGCCTCTTTTTGCTTGGCCAGAAGCATCGTGTTCTTGTAATACTCAGAATTTCTGACTTTAGGCTTCTGGCAGTCCTTGGCAAAGTGGCCGATCTTGCCACAGTTGTAGCACTTGACTGGTTCCTCTACTTTCTTTTCCACATACTGATTCACATATCTCTTTTCTTCCGGCTTCCTTTCCACATAACTCTTTCCTTCAGATATCCTATCCTCAAATCTTCTTCCTTCAACTATTTCCCTGTGTTCAAAATTCCTCGATCATGAAGAGTACCTCTGACTATTGGAACCCGACTTCTTATAAAACTTCTTCTGAAAGGCTCGGGTAAGCAATAACATAGCTTGCTTAAGGTTCTCTCCATCATCAAAATCTGAGTCTTCACTGTTACTCTCCTCAGACTCAGTCAATACAACTTTCTTTTTCTTCTTTTTATCTTTCTTCTCTTTCTCTTTCTTTTTATCCACTACCAAGGCAACCGGATCATTCACAGGCTTCTCACTTTTCTTTTTCTCTTCTCTCTCCTGTTCTACCTCCTCTTCATTTAGTCTAAGAGTTTCATAAACTTCATGTAGAGGGATCTCACTTAGATCTTTCATCTGTTTCATCCTTCTTGTATGTTTCTTCCATTCTAGCTGTAAAACACTCAGAAACTTAGCATTATTCTCAATCTGCTTCTTTTTCACCTTGTTCTTAGCCAGCTCATTTAGTAGAGAAACAAATCTTTCATATGTGTCCTCAAGACTTTCCCCAGATTTAGCCTTGAACTCTTCATAGTTATTGATGCAGTTAGCCACCTTCATATGATTTCCAACTTTAGAATCCATCATCATTTTCTCCAACTGATCTCACATCTTCTTTGCAGTAGCCTTATAGTTGTCAATCTTTATGTAGATCTCATTTGGTATGCTCTATAGAAGTAGAGATCTTGCTTGTTTATCTACCTTAAATCTCTTCTTTTGTTCAGGTGTATAACTTGAAAAATCAACAACAATCACTTTGGTCTTTACCCCTCGGTTCTCAATATCATCTTCACTGTCAGAACTCTCATTGTCCTCATCCGACACAATAGCAGTTACTGGTTTCATCATACCCTCATCAATAGACTGTTTGATGAACTCTCCATTTTCATGTCTGTCTATGAAATCCAAAAATATATCTTTCCATTGCTCGTACTCACCCTTGAACAGAACGGGTGGTTTGACATCAGTACCGATTGAAAGAGCATCCTTTGAAGTCATCTTGACCAACAACACATATCATTAAACATAAAATCATAAAATTTTCAAAATTCTGAAAATAGCCAAAAATTGACTAAGTACAGAAGTCGCAGACCACAGAGAAACACTTGTTGCAATACTCTATCCACTCACTTGTCGCAAACCCTTTGAACTATGAAGTGAGGAACTCGCAGAAGGAAGCTTGCGAGTTCTTACTTGTCGCAGGCTGAAGCTTGCGAATTCTGAACTTGTCGCATGCTGAAGCTTGCAAGTTCTGAGCTTGAATGTTCTTGCGAGTTCTACACTTAGAAAAATTTCAGCCAATTAACTTGTTGCAAAGCGTACGAGTTCTCTACTTAGAAAAATTCCGATCAAACAACTTGTCGCAGATACTTGTCGTAAGCCTTGTCTTGCGATTTCTCGTACTTGACGCAGATCGAAGTAAATGAACAGTAGCTTGTCGCAGATAGTAGCTTGCGAGTTCCTGGTTGTCGCAAGCTAAAGGATGCGAATTCTTGAACTTGTCGCAGGTCAAACTCTGCAAGTTCTTGCCATAGAAAAATTTCAACAAACAAAAATTCGAGAAACTTGCGAGTTCTTCAGAATTCGTACATCATAGTCTGCGAGTTTTTCAGATGATGTTTGCGAGTTCTTCAAGAAGCTTGCAATTTCTCTGAATCTTGCGAGTTCTCCAATATTTCGAGTCTGAACCAACTTCTCCAACCTCAAATCGATCCAATACTTCAAATCAATCCATGAAATTTTGTCAATTTGATTTTGATCACTTATCGAACAGGTTACGAACAATTGATTTCGGAGAAAAACAACAATAAACTCAAATCAATCAAAAATACAGTGCGACTGTGTTTGAATACAAACTCAAACCAAAATCTGAAATTCACACAAACAACTGTGAATTGCATGAAGTAATACAAATCAAACTTGTTCTATGACACAAATCGATTATAATACAAGTAAGTACAACTCCAAAACTGTTAGTCCCGTAGGTGCTTAACAAGTTTGTAAAAGGGGGGGGTTGAATACAAACACAAATTTTAAAGGTTTAATAAATTGTTTATTGATAAATCAAAATACAATTTACAAGTTTGTTGCGGAATAAGATTAAGTAAAACCTAATCTAAACAAACTTAAGAATCACACAGTTTGGTGCACAAGAAATAGAGAATAGGGATCAAGAGAATATAGAAAGCAAGGGTTTCTTTATGTTTTGAATGACAGAAGACAACTCTCAGATAGAGTCTTGATCTTTCTATTTATACCCTATGAATTAAATGCATGGCAGGGTACTTTACACGTGTCCTTTGAAGGTTGGTTTCATGCGTCTGACTTTTGGAGACATGCTTTTGGCCGTATGATGAACAGTGTATATATCAGAGTTGTTGTACGATCTGTCGCAGAGGTATGCCTCTTCTGACATTTGTACTATGTGTGCAAATGAAAGACAAAAGACACTTGAGATATAAGCTAAGTGATATTCGATCACTGAATATCTCTTCCATCACAGAGATAGAAGGAAGTTCAGTTATCGCTGAAACTTTTTCTCAGGTTTCTTCGCATGTATGTAGACGTGTCTTGGTTTCACTGATATCCGCGTCAGATTATGAGTAGACTTGTCCTTCGTTCAACAACTTTCTCTTCGATTCAGTAGTGAACGTCTTTTGTCGCGAAACTAGTCTTCAGGGATTACATCTAACTGTTTACAAGAGATATCATCAGCGATACTGAACACACAGTATTTGATCGCTGATGGTGAAACACTTTTACATACAGATGTTTAAACGTAATTTTTACTAATCATAACAGCGGGTCATTATCAAATCACTGAGAGAGTTGGATCAACAATCTCTCCCTATTTGATGATGACAAAGTAACTATGAAGAAAATTACTTTAAGTCAAAATATAAGGATAGTCAGGACTCGTAACATACATGTCCCAATTACTATTTTGAGGGATCTTTTACAGTACTGATGAGTTTAAGTACTTCACTGAAATTTTCATTAAATTGTAAAAAAAGGTTACAAAGTGGAATCATGAAAACTATAAGTACAAGAGAAGTCCTATACTACTGTAAGACTAACTAATATATTACAAGAGGTAGAAGAGAATCTATCAGCTATGTTTTCAGGAGGTCTCTGAAGAGATCATATAATCTGGTACCTTTTCTCCTTTCCTTTTTCGATCAACAACTTCTTGTTGAATAAGAGTTTTGATGGAATCCGCTGATGAAGAGTATCCACACCACAAGCATAGAAGATCTTGTAGATGGCTTAGTGGGCAGATAGGAATTTCAGAGACTCTCTGAAATCTAAGTTGTTCCTCATCATCTCTAAAGAAGATTCCATAAGGCTTCATTATCACTTGCTCTGGTAAATAAGGTCCACCAAGAGGCAGTGATAGATTTAGAGCTGAGAGATCAAGAGGAGGCCCGAACAGTGCATCCTTGGAGAATTTGATGGAGGTTTCATTTCTGATAACTACATCATTTTCAGAAGAAAAGGCATGCTTTCTTTTAACTGGTTTTGGCTGAGATGGAGTACCAGAGGGCACATTTGTGTTGCCAGCGACCCTATTGATGAGAGCTTCAAGAAGACTTTCAACATGGCCTCTATACGTTGATTTCTTCAGTGTTTCTCTGAACTCTAACCATTCTGAATAGCCGAAGTGCTCTAGTTTTGATAAGAACATTGCTTTTACACTTCCATCTTCTCTGAATATCTCCATGGTGATAGATGTTCAGTCCTTCTTTTTCCTTCCAGAGATAGTTACGACTATAATCTTCATTAGACCAAATCGGTGGTCGAGCTTTTTCATGCACCAAACTAGACTGACATCGCTGATCTATTTTCTTTTAGCGTTTTCCTTCTCTATTTCTTTCAACAAAGCATCTTGAACTTTCACTAGATTCTTTTTCATCTTGTCGTCTTTGAAAAGAGATGAATGAACCTCAAGAGCTAGATCAGCGTCATTTTGGCATTCAGCGAGCAATTTTTCAGCTCTGACAGATTCTTCAATTTCAGCTTTTGACAGGAAGTCAAACTCTTCAGTTGATGATTAAGGAGGTGTTAGTGCATATATTTGTTGGATAAAAGATCATGTTTGCTGAAGCATAAAGTCAAGCAAGTCAAAGTTCAAAGTCAACTCTTAAGTGAAAGTCAAAGTTCCTTGTAATAAGTCAAAAGTCAAAGTTGTGTATTTTACTTTGTGTTTATCGCGTGTATCTTGTTTTTATTTTTAATAGATATGTAGTTAGAAGTTAGTGTTGTGAGCTTGTAACTAGAAACTGTATTGTACGCTTGTAGAGAGAGAAAGTGTCTAGAGATAATTCTTGTATGAAATTTGTGATTCAATTGAAACAGGTAGAATGAGAATTTGTGATTGTCATCTTGTGATCGTAATTGTAATTAGAACTTGATAAAACTGAGATTAATAATTGGTATCAGAGCAAATCCGAGAGAAATTAATCGAGAAAATGGAGTTCAACACTGTTCATTGAGTCTTGATCGAATATTGAATTTTTGTGCAAATTTGGGTTTGTAATCGAGTTCAGTGTGTGCATATAAGTAAATAGATCAATCTTGTATAGGCTAATTGAGTTCTTGCACTGTAATTTTCTTCAATTGTTTAATTTTTGTGAGTTTTTTGTTCACGAGTTTGTCTTACTGTATTTGAATCAATCTGTATTCCTGAGTGATTCATGTTGAAATTCATTGTTAGAATTTTATTCTAGAAGTATAGGTGAGTGAATTGTCAAAGTTTTGGGCTGAAATTCGAAGGTTTGATAGGATTTTGAGTCAAACAGAGGGTATTTTTGTTCGAGATCTCAAGAACTCACAGATTCATCAAGAACTCGCAAGATGAACTCGCAGACTCATTGGATTTCGCATATTTCATTAGATTTCGCATAAAATTCCATGATTTCGCATCTGGAATTCACAGATCATTAGTTTTCGCATAAAGTTGATTCTGAAAATTCACAAGTGTTGAATTCTTACATGTGTGGTATAAGAATTGTTTAGAATTCATATGTGTGAATCGTGCGAATTGAAAGAATTCGCATAAGTGGTTATACGAAATGTTTTATTGAAATTTTTCAAAGGACAAAATTCACATATGAGTTTTATGCGAAAAGTTGTTGAGAAAATTATCGAAGGACAAAATTTGCATAACTTTTGTATGCGAAAAGTAGAGAACTCGCATAAGACTTGTATACGAATTCCTCAGAATTCGCTGAAGAGTGTTATACGAATTCTTGAACAATTTGTATAAAAAGTTCAAATTTTGTTTAAGTGTTGATTTCGCATCGGATACGAATTCCTTGTTTTCAAATATTTTCCAAGTGTAGGATTCGTGTGATTTTGTTATGCGAAAAGTTCTTTGCGAATTCTGGATTTCTCTTGCATACGAATTCTGAAGTTGTTGTGTGCGAATTCTTGTTGATTTGTGATTGTATGCGTATTGTGCATACAAATTCTGTATAATTCACTCTAATGTGCGAATTCCTTACTTAGTGATTTTTGGAAATTTCATTTTCTGAATTTCTATCTAAGTATTTCTGTATTGCTTGATTTCTATTGGACTAACGATCTTTTGTCAAGTTCTTATTGTACATTCTTGAAACAGGAAGACTTCCAAGGACGCACTCTCAATCGATAATGATGTAAAGCCCCCGGTTTGTTCAAAGGGGAGTATGAGCAGTGGAAAGATAGGTTCCTGGACTTTATTGACATACACACAAATGGAGAGAACATACTACTATCTATCATGGAAGGTCCTATGGTACCCCCCACCATGGAGATACCTGCTGAAGAGTCCTCAGACAGTGAAGATGGAGATGAGGACAGAGTTAGAAACACAAAGACTGTTCCTAAGGATTTTTCACAGTATATTGATGGGCAAAAGAGCCGGTACAAAGTTGATAAACAAGCACAATCTCTTCTTTTATAGAGCATTCCGAATGAGATTTATATCAAGATTGATAGCTACAAAGCCATTGCCAAAAAGATGTGGGATCAACTCCAGAAGATGATGATGGGTTCGAAGGTTGGCAACCAAATGAAAGTAGCAAACTGCATCAACAGCTACGAGGAGTTCAAGGCGAAAGAAAATGAGAGTCTGGAGGATACATATGAGCGATTTTGTTCTTCTTCTAAATGAGTTGTCAAAGAACAAAGTGAAGAAGAAGCAAATCGAGAACAACGTCAAATTCCTTAGTATACTCCAACCCAAGTGAAAGAAGCACACTCGTAGAATGAAACAAATGAAGGATCTAAGTGACATACCACTCCATGAAGTCTATGAGACGTTGAGACAAAATGAGGAGGAGGTTGAAGAGAAAAGGAATGAGAAGAAGAAAACTGAGAAAGTAGCTGATCCGATTGCATTGGTAGCTAGTCAGAAGGAGAAGGAAAAGAAAGAAAAGAAGAAGAAGAAGATAGTACTTCCCAGTTCTGATGATTCTGCAAACACTGATTCTGATAGTGATTACGGGGAAAACCTCAAGCAAGCGATGCTACTACTGACCTGTGCATTTCAAAAGAAACTCTATAAGAAGTCGGGGTCAAACTCACAAAGGTACTCGTCTGGATAAAAGAATCATGAACATAGGGAGAGAGTGGAAGGAAGAAAATTTGAGGAAAAGAGATTTGGAGAAAGAAAGCCCGAAGAGAAAAAGAGGTATTTGAATGACTATGGCGGTGCTGAGAAGAAAACAGATGAATTGATTAAGTTCTACAATTGCAGAAAGGTTGGTCACTACGCCAAGGACTGTCAGAAGCCAACGGTCATAAATTCTGACTACTATAAGCATAAAATGCTATTAGCTAAGCAAAAGGAAGCGGGGAAAGCCCTAATGGCAGAAGACGAGTTCTGGCTGGACCACTCCGATGAAGAGGAAAAGGAAGAGACAACACATATGTGTCTGATGGGAAATACTGTGAAGTATGATGATTCAGAGGAAGAGACATCTGATGAGGTACTAAACTTTTCTGAAAATGATTTTTTAACCAAAATGGAAGCCATGATGATCGAGCTTCAAGACCTACAATCTAAACTGAAAAAGGAAAAGTGCAGAGTTGCAAAGAAAAGTCAAAAGATTTTTGAACTTAACAAGGAACTTGTTGGGAACAAAGATCTAATTGACTCTCTAAACAAATTTGTTTCTGAATTTAATCTGCAAAAAGATTATTTTAAAAGTAAGATTTCTAAATTTGTTACTAAAATTTCTAAGTCTGATCTTGAAAAGCATGAATGTGTATTAAAAGCTCATAAATTGCAGGTTGAAAATAAGAGCTTAGAGAAAAAGGTAAATGGTTTGGAAGCCAAGTTATATGCTAGAGGCCAAAGAGATCAAACCATTTTCCTAAACACACCTAATGAGAAGGCTGATTTTAAAGAGAAGTGGGGACTTGGTTATGATAACCCCCACTACTTAAAGAAAGCCATCAGAAAACATCCAGCATTACATAATTTTGATTTTCTATTTGTGGCTGGTAAATATCCTCATTTAAAACCCAAATTTTGTTACCAAGTCATCTGAAGAGGTAGAGGCTAAAGAAGATGTAAATAGAAAGAATACAAAGAAAATGCAACTACCATTCTGCTATCAAAAGTTGAATGATAGTTATCTTTCTGAAAAACCAAAATTTTTTTCAAATGATTATTTTGCTAGCTATTCTACTACTGAGATGGAGGCAAAACCGATTAAAGCTAAAATTTATGTCCCTCCACTCATTCGAGAAAGCAAAATAGTTGATCTTGAAAATGCTTTATCAGATGAAAGAATTTTGGTTGATATAGAACAAGTTGTGTTTTCAACTGTAATGAAGAACACTGTTTTCAAAGTTGAATCTCAAAAGTGTTCTAACTCTTCTAAGGCACCTCAAACCTCTGAACCTGATTTTGATGACTTATTTACGTCTGCAAATGATTTTTTAAATTCTGATGAGGGGTGTGTTGATGAAATTGATATGTTGGATTTTAATTCTACACTTCCAGATCATTCTACTTTTATCATTAACAATGAAGCTTTACCAAGTGTGTATGAAATTGGTGAATCATTGACTAAGGTAGGTGAACCAGTTTCTGTGAGTACTGATTACTATCAGACAGGTAAGAAGCAAAAGAAACAGCGCTCACAGAACAGGACTAACACTGGTAAGCCTAAGAAAAGACGATCTCAGAAATCTGATTTTCCTAACAAATCTAAATCTTGTGTTTCAGATTTGAAAAAGAAAAGATCGGAAGGTCGAACTGAATGGAGACCAAAACAGAATATTGATGAGAGTTCAGAATCATGTTCTGATAGTTCTTGTTATAGACAGACTAGTAGTATTACTGATGTAATTGGTATTGTTGCTTCTAAAAAATCAAAACCTGTAAATCCTTACAAGAAATATACAATAAAGCAATTACTCCAATTATCTCGGTCTGCTACTAAGTCATCTAAATATAGACAACGTGATTTTGTTTCTTACCGATATTCTGATTATTGGTTTGGTACTTATCATGTCTATTCTTATAAGCCATATGTTTCAAAGGTTTTTCAAAAGTTCAGAGGATCCATATACAAATGGATACCAAAATCTTGTGTTAATCCGATAGGACCCGCTTTTAAATGGGTACCTAAAGTTGTTATTCCCTGATTTCTCTTATGCAGACCCGTCATATGTGGTACTTGGATTCTGGTTGCTCCAAGCATATGACCGGGCAGAAAGATATTTTGTCTAATTATACAAAGAAATTCTGTGGGAATGTACGATTCGGCAACGACCAGTTTTCACCAATTTTGGGCTACGGTGACGTGATTAATGATAACGTGACGATTACGAAGGTGAGTTACATGGAAGGATTAGGACATAACCTGTTTAGCATTGGACAATTCTGCGACAAAGACTTAGAGGTAAATTTCAAGGACAAGAGATGTTCTATGCGTACTGAAGACGGTAAGGAACTCTTGGTCGGCACGAGAAAGTCTAACCTCTACACAATTAACCTGTCAAAAGTCCAGACTGACAATGAGGTTTGTCTACTGTCAAAACCCTCGCTGTAACAAAGCTAGTTATGGCACCGAAGGATTTCTCACCTGAATTTTCGTTACATGAACAAACTGGTCACGGGCAAACTAGTCAAAGGTAAAATGAAGAGAGTTGCTCACAAGCCGAAGCCTGAACCAAGTACAAGTTCTCCACTTGAACTGTTGCATATGGATCTCTGCGGTCCTATGCGTACACAAAGCATTAACGGCAAGAAATACGTGTTAGTTATTGTGGACGATTATTCCCGATACACATGGGTTAAATTTATGAGATCAAAAGATGAGACGTTTGAAGTCCTCATCACATTCATAAAGACTACCCAAGTGAATCTGCAAAAGCAAGTCAATCTTCTTCGTACAGATAACGACATAGAATTTAAGAATAGCGTTGTTGAAGATTATCTCGAATCGGTCGGGATAACACATCAATATTCTGCTGCCAGAACGCCAGAACAGAACGGAATAGTAGAGAGACGAAACTGAATGCTAGTCGAGGCCGCTCGAACTATGCTTAGTCAATCGGATCTACCTCTGTTTCTTTGGGCCAAAGCTTTATCGACTGCGTGCTATACACAAAATCGTTCCATAATACATCGCCAGTTTGGTAAAACTCCTCATGCTTTGATAAATAATTGTACACCTAGCATTAAGCACTTCCATATTTTTGGATGCAGGTGCTTCGTGCTGAATGACAGAGAGAGCTTGAATAAGTTCAGACCAAAGGCTGACGAAGGCATATTCATTGGATATTCTCAAATGTCTGCTGCTTACAGAGTCTATCTGAAGAAATTAAAGATTGTTATAGAAAGCGTAAACGTTACATTTGATGATGATTTGGCTTCTGAACAAAGAAGTTCAGAACCCGTACTTACAGGAGTTCTAGCTTTTGGACAAATCAGTTCAGAACTTGTGGTTAATGCTACTGATTCTGATAAACCCTCTACATATACATATCATTTATCAGAATTAGATTTATTATTTGAATTCTTTTATGATGAGTTTCTTGGATCTAAACTGCCTAAATCTGTTGTGATTGACAGACCTGAAGAGTCCAATGGTCATCTTCCAGTCACTTCAGATGTGTCTACTGAACTCGTTCCCCCGGTTCAGCAAGAAACTCTGATTCAAACAATTACTCCTTTAGTTGAAGTTGTACCTAAAAATGTTGAGACAGAAGTTGCTGATTCAGTTGGTTGTACTGTAACGTCTACTTAACAGCCAAATATTGTTGTACCAACTGAAACTTCTGCATCAAATACTTCAACTGAACAACTTCCTGAACAAGAAGAGACTGAAATTAGATACTTAGATGAGAATCATGATCAATCTACATCAAATCCACTCTCTCATGAACATAAGTGGACCAAAGAGGACCCGATAAGCCAAATCATTGGAGATCCATCCAAACTGGTGCAAACTAGGTCTGCTACATTAAACATGTGTATGCATGACTCATTTATGAGTAAGATAGAGCCAACATGCGTATCTAAAGCTCTAGCTGACTCGGATTGGGTAATTGCAATGCAAGAGGAGCTGAACCAGTTCGAAGCATTAAAAGTCTGGAGACTTGTACTTAAGCCAGAAGAAAAATCTATAATTGTTACAAAATGGGTATTTGAAAACAAAAAGGACGAAGATGGTATCGTTATCCGAAATAAAGCAAGACTAGTGGCTAAGGGATACCGGCAAGAGGAAGGTATTGACTACGACGAGACTTATGCTCCAGTGGCATGCATCTAAGCGATCAGAATGTTTCTTGCATATGTTGCCCACAAAAACTTCACCGTCTACCAGATGGACACGAAGATTGCCTTTCTCAACGACATTCTAAAGGAGGAAGTCTACGTCTCACAGCCTGAAGGCTTTGTCAATCAAGAGATACCGAATCACGTCTACATTCTCGATAAAGCACTTTTTGGTCTGAAACAAGCAGCTCGAGTCTGGTACGAAGTTTTATCTAAATTTCTAGTCAAGTCGGGCTTCTCTAAAGGTAAAATCGATACTACTTTGTTTATCAAAAAGGAAAAAGTTGATATCATATTAATTCAGATTTATGTGGATGACATCATATTTGGCTTAACAAATCCAAAATATTGTAAGAATTTTTCTAACCTCATGGTGTCAAGATTTCATATGAGTATGATGGGAGAGATGAATTTCTTTCTCGACTTACAAGTCAAACAATTTTCAACGGGGATTTTTATTAATCAATCAAAGTACATTTTCGATATTCTTAGAAAATTCAAAATGGAAAATTGTACACCTATTGGAACCCCGATGGCACCAGGAACTAAGATTGGCACTGATCCTTCGGGAAAAGTTGTCGATGTTAGAACCTATAGAGGAATGATTGGTTCTTTGATGTATTTAACTTCTAGTAGGCCAAATATTATGTTCTCTACATGTCTATGTGCTCGATATCAGGCTAATCCAAAAGAATCCCATTTGTCTGCGGCCAAAAGGATTTTTAGATATCTGAAGGGCACTGCAAATCTTGGTCTGTGGTATCCTAAGGATACAAGTTTTGAACTGACAGCCTACTCAGATGCAGATCATGCAGGTTGTATGCTGGATAGGAAAAGTACATCGGGGCACATACAATTCCTAGGCGATAAACTCGTGAGTTGGGCATCAAAGAAACAACTCTGTGTTTCCACATCAATAACTGAGGCAGAGTACGTCGATGCGGCGAGCTACTGTTCCAAGTGTTGTGGATGAGGACACAACTCCGAGATTATGGCTTTCAATACAACAAGATCCCGATTTACTGTGATTCAAAAAGCGCCATTGCTATATCTGTGAATCCTATTCAACATACGAAGACCAAACACATAGATGTCCGTTATCATTTTATTAAAGATAATGTCGAAAAAGGTACAATCGAACTTTATTTTGTAAACACTAATTACCAACTTGCAGATTTATTTACCAAGCCTCTCGACGAAAAGAAATTTAATTTTCTTGTTTTAAAACTTGGTATGTTAAATCTCAAGACTTAATCAGTGATTACCTACTAAAGTTTTTGTTATTGTTATTTTTTCTTCATTTCTTTATTTTTAATCTGAAAAGATATCTGCACTTAAGGTATGTTTATGATTTCAGGGGGAGTGAGAAGAGAATTTAAGATGATCTACATTCATTTGAGGGGGAGTTCATATTATTGCATATGTTTATCACTGATAAATTTTCTGATGCATAATTGCAAGGGGAGTAAGAGTAAAGGAGTATGGTATATGATTACTGATTACATCTGATCATAACTCATACATTCAAAGTTTTACTGCTTTATGTCATTTACTTTTCAATAAATGTTGTGAATAAAGCTTTGCACTTTGATGACTTTGTGACCTTTTGCAGAATTGAGAGAGAGCTTAAATGATCATATCTAATATGATTTTAAGCCTATGCGAAAAGGCTTATTTCTAATCTTAATCTCATATGTATCTGAAAGGACAACTTTCAGATATGAAAACATGTTCTTAAATGTTCAAACCACTTCTGATTCTTAAAAGATTTCATGAATATAGAAATGTGATTTTAAATGTTTTTCATATTATTTGTGCTTCAATGATATATAAACCGTGTGTTTCCAACGATTAATACTTGTGTATTATCTTTTCCATATACTGTCAAGTATTCACACACACCGGTTTAACTTTTTGAATATGTTATCATCATGTCTCAAATTGAACAAATTTTTCGATGGTGATACACCCCGATTGAACTTCAAAGAATTTTGAGCGTGATTTCATTTCAAAATGTTTCTTTCAATAGTGTCTATATCTTGTTTCGTATAGACAATATCCGCTTTTTGCTGACCTAAGACTTATTTGAAAAGATCAAATCTGAATGATTACATATGTTCGAATTTGGTGATATTTTTCATACAATGTCAGATTTTCAAACAAGTTTCTTGTATTCATTTCATTCATTCAATACACATGTTTTGAAATATATTCAACGTTTAAAATGCTTAAATCTTCATGATTACATTTCTGAGCATACATACATCTGCCTTGTATATATATGTGTGCTTTAAATGCAAAGTTAAATCAGTTGAGCAACATGTACTTATAGGAAAACAACATGGGTTCATTGTGTGAGGACTTAAATGAAACTTCTATAGATTCACGTTAACCAGTGTTTCCTACCCAAGAAGTTAATCCTTAAGTGATCGAATAGTGAGGAATCAAAATAACTGAGTGTGGGTTGTGTGACGAGGTAAAATGGAAATGAGAGTTTGGTTAGAAACGAGATTAATGATTAAAAGAAAGAGGGTGTGAGAACAGAGTAAAAGAAGATGTTTCATATTTCAAGGGGACACAACACATATACTAAATGGTTTTCATTTGGAAAATCTGGATATTGAAAAAGAAGGAAGTCTGCCCCACATTCGCACTTCGATCATGCACAATCGAGTCTGTGTTTAACTGTTGTTATCTCAATGGTTTACACAATTTTGAGCCTTATAAAAGTAACCATCTGTGCTTAATTCTTTCAAACACCTGCACGAGCACACAAGGAATATGTTTTCTTGTCACAACATTCATAGAAATTCCTTTGTGGTGTTTTGAGGATTGAAGACCTGGGGGAGTGAACATCACAAAAGCTCCTTTCCAATGTGTATTCGTTACACACAGTGACTTTGTGTTACTAATAGGCATTATAACTGATTCATTTGTTGATTCAGCTGTTACACTACTAATTTGTCTGAATTTGCAAAGATTTAGATGAATATCTTTCTGGATCGATAGATGTTCAGAGGCTCAGTGGTAAAGATCAGTTGTCAGAACAGATCAAAGACATTTCTTGTAAAGAGTTTTGATGATTTCATGCTTCATTCATCAAAAAGGGGGAGGATGAATAAAGAAATGTTATAGATACAGGAGAGGATCAAGAAACGTGTGAAGTGATCAAGAAAGTTTTGTCAAGATTTGTGAATTTATTGAAGCTTGTTGGAAGCTCAAAAGATAAAAAGTCAAAGATTTCAAAATATGAACAGATTTTATTGAAATTTTCTTAGAAGACAATCTGCTGAAGCAATCTGAGCTGAATCTGAAGATAATTTTTCTTCCAATTTCTGAAAGTGGTTTCTACTATTTTGGGGGAGATTGTTATGTTTCTTAAAGATAATAAAGGGGGAATAAATTGATAAAGTTCTTCATTGCAACAAAGGGGGAGACTGTAATTTTTGTACAACAAGGGAGATTGCACAAATTAAGCCAAAGGAATAGATTGATTTGCAAAATCTTTTTGAGATGATCTTGAACCCAAAGGCGGAGATTGTTAGTGCACATATTTGTTGGATACAATATCATGTTTGCTGAAGCTGAAAGTCAAGCAAGTCAAAGTTTAAAGTCAACTCTCAAGTGAAAATCAAAGTTCCTTGTAATAAGTCAAAAGTCAAAGTTGTGTATTTTACTTTGTGTTTAGCGCGTGTATCTTGTTTTTGTTTTTAATAGATATGTAGTTAGAAGTTAGTGTTGTAGGCATGTAACTAGAAACTGTATTGTATGCTTGTAGAGAGAGAAAGTGTCCAGAGAGAATTCTTGTACGGAATCTGTTATTCAATTGAAAGAGGTAGATTGAGAATTTGTGATTGTCATCTTGTGATCGTAATTGTAATTAGAACTTGATAAAATTAGGATTAATTGGAGCGATCTTCATCCGTAAACTCTCCAGGTTAGAGATCATCTCTAACCGTCTTTGTACAACATCCTCTGACCTTTGAAGAGGTCGAGAGGGCCTTTTTGGATGACTCAAAGATTCATCCTCTTCTTCTTCTTCATCAATCTCATTGACAGAGATTGGGATTATTAGTTCTTTAGCTATTTGAGTTGGGATTATTTGAAGAGAAGTTCCCTTAAGCAGGGGAGAGAACTGTCTGATCAAAAAGAAAAAGACTTAGTGTATGTTTTTGAGGAAGAGAAATATAAAGGTTAGAAAGACAGGGGTGGATGGTAAGAAAAGAAAGATAGGGGTACTATGGAGAGACATACCTGAGAAGGTACTTCCCCCTCAGAAGGTGATAAGAGTTTCAGGTTTCCCTCGGCAGCGATTCCCTTCTTCTTGCCTTGGGATGAGGTACTTGAAGGTTTGTCCTTCTGTCTCCCCATTACTTCATTTATAACAACGTCTTTCATCGTTGGCCCTAATGAGACGTTTATTGCAGAAAACCATGGAGATGGGTCTTCGTCTTCATCATCATCATCAATGACGTCGTCGTTACCTTCTTGATTTTCAAGATCAAGTTCTTCCTCGTCTTCTTCTTCTTCTTCTTCTTCTTCTACTACTACTACTACTACTACTACTACAACTACTTCCTGCGCTTGAGAAGAAGAAGGAGGGGTCGGATCTTCAGCAACCTTCTCCCCCTTAGCATGAGAGAGAGATTCATACGTTGTTTCCTCCTATGCTTCCGCTGGATTTTCTTCATTGAGATTCTTCTCCCCCTCTTTGTCATCACCATGGGGGAGGTCAGTAGAAGGAGAAGCAGCAGTTTCAGTAACAGGGACTTGGCGGGCATCATCCTCCAGCTTATCCAGACGTCCTTCTATCAATGGAATAACAGAAGTGGACTCATGAATGAATTCTACTGCAACATTCAGGGACACTCTGTCATTCTCAGTTAACGAAGGACTAGGAGCATGAGCTGGTTCATTCACTCTTGACAGAATTTGAGCGAGCAGCTGATTCGCAGTCTCCAACCTGCCACTGAGGTTCTTGACTTCGCCAGTCAAGTGATCAACATGGCCAGTGAGAAATTGGATCTGTGTTGTATTTTTGGCCATGTTTTCCTTCACCTCAGTGTGAAGAGAGGTAAGCTGAGAAGCATCATCTTTGGTATAAGTAGCAGCAGAGAGGATCTTCAGCTCTTCACCTGCTGTATTAACAGCGGTGGTGTTGGTGTCGAGAGAGGCAGCAAGAGAGTCCACCTTGTCAGCAAGCTTTGTCACATGAGCATCGACCGTTCCCAATGTATGACCTGAAAAACAAGTTAGCATTTGAGCAAAATTATGCTCAGACTTATTTATAGAGGTGGGAGAAGTGTATAGGTTTTCAGTATCACCTGAAGTGTCAAACATGTTGAAGAAGTTCAAGTCACCTTCAAAGGAAGGAAAACGCAGCAATGTTTGAGGCATAACAGGTCCTACATGTGCAGCGTTAAGAGTTGGTTGTTGTAAAGAAGGGAGGTTAGAGACCAAAGAAATAGGAGAAGAAGAAATGGTGGGGATAGAAAAGGAAACACTGGTGATGATAGAAGTTACCTCAGATGGGGTTGGAGTCACTGAGGGAATTGGGGCAGTCACCGGTGGTGTATCAGCGTTTGATGTCACTGATACGATTGATGTTGGAGCAGCTGTGGAGGAGCAAGCCACGAAATCATCTAAGGTAGTCTGTTGAGAGACCACCTCAGGTATGGTTGTCGAGGAGATATGATCCACAGTCTTCTTGGCCTTCTTAGAAGGACCAGTAAGAGCTGTTGATTTGCGTTTCTGAAGGGTAGTAGTGACGGGGATAGCTGATGAAGAAACCATCGGCGTAGCCACTGAAGTCGAAGAAATTTGGAAGAGTCGGAAGCGCAAGGTTTGAAGACTTACCTTCGTGTCAGCGGGCTTAACTTCCAAGGCTCGGAGTCCAACCTTGGAAAAGTTGCAGTCACCTTCCTTAGGGTACTTGTCGTTAAGGAAGAAGTGGAGAATGGCAGAGATGAAGCGGACGTAGGGAATTTTGGTGTCCCTATCAGTCTTCTCGACCTTTGAAATGAGATCTTCAAAGATTGCTCTAGCGTAGTCGAAATGTCGACCAGCGATCACTGAATAGCCCATCTGTACCTGTACTTTGCTAGCTTGGTCCAGGAATCCAACCTTTCCACTCATGCTTTGAATGATATGAGTGAAGATGAAGTTCAGCTCCGAGGGCATGTTTGCCTTTTGGATCTTTGTCAGCTTCTTGTTGGGAATAGTAGTACGAGGCTTGAAGTCCCATTTGTAACCTATGAAGTCAAGAAATTGAATAAGTTCAGCATCAGTTGGTGGGGCGTCAAAGCCTTTGGTTGTCTTTGAAGGAAAACGAAGAGCAGTGCGGATGGCAAGAGCGGTGATGTTCCCTGGACCATGTTGAGTATGGAAAGTAATGGTAGGGATTGGCTTGCCTTGATTGTTGAGGACTTCTCCCTTATCAACGGTGAAGCAGAACTGCTGAAGAAGAAATTTCGAAGGCTTGGGATCAACCTTCAATGCATATCCCAGACATGATTCCTTGAGAAAGTTTACAGCTTGTACGAGATGAGGATATTTGTCAGCGGAAAAGTCCAAACGTGCCAAGTGGTTGTTCTTTGCGACTTCAAATTCAGTAAGAGTGAACTTGACATTCTTGGAAGGAATGAGTTTAGCTTGGGTCATTTCTGGAATAGAGAAAAGAATGGAAGGTTTAGAGTCTAAAAACATTGCAAAATATTTTACCAGTTTCTAGATAAGGAAAGAAACTTGAAAAATAAGTTTGTTTTTAGATGAAAAACAGTTCCTGAAAAGAAGAAGTGAGCAGATTATTCTTAAAAACCATAAGGTTTTTTGCATACAATAAAATCATAAAGAAAATGATTTTTAAGTGATAAAAACACTCTTAATCCAAAATAGAAAAGAACATTTAAGATTAACCTAGTGTTTTAAGAAGATAAAGGATAAGAACATAAACCTGGAACTGTTTGAAGATTTGAAGATTTAGAGTTCTTAGGTTCTTTGCTTGAATACCAAGAGGAAGTTACTTGCCTTTTAAGTTTTTAGAGAGCGTAAAAGGAAAAACTGTAAATGGCATTCCTTTTATATGAGGAGAGAGAAAGAATTTGGAGCGCAAAAAGGTGGTCATCATGACACGGACACGTCCTACGAAGTTGATTGGACAAAAAGTGAAACAGACGAATGTGTCAGAAAAAGTCGTGCCATGGATTCAGATATATGTTTTCTTTTGAAAATGATCACTGACAAAATTCAGATATATGTTTTGTTTTAAAAAGGATCACTGATGAGAAATATCAGTGATAAAGTTTGTTTTTCAAAAGGCTTTTAACCACTTGAAGAAGTTCACTCTGACTTTGTTGACTAATCTTGACTTGACTTTTCCTATTAAATCTTGGATACAATAATACACTAACAGTTTTTGAAAACTTCTTACTGAATAGGCTTCAGTAAGAGATAATGAAAGAACATACCTATGTCAGAGATAGGTAATCAGAGATTATGAGAATTATGTAGAACCTTTTATAACTGACATGGTGCATAAAGCTGAAGAATTAATCTTCAAGATTCAGCATTCCAAGCTCGCTGATGAGAAAGTTGAATCTTGTCTCATCAATAGGTTTGGTGAAAAGATCAGCGAGTTGATAGTCAGTAGGGATAAAGTGTAGTTCTATATCACCATTCATCACATGATCTCTGATAAAATGATATCTGATCTCTATGTGCTTTGTCTTTGAGTGTAGTACAGAATTGTTTGCTATAACGATGGCACTTGTGCAATTGCAATAGATTGGAATCTTGGATAGCTGAAGGTCATAGTCTAATAGTTGATTTCTCATCCATAAGACTTGAGCACAACAACTTCCTACTGCCACATACTCAGCTTCAGCTGTGGAAATAGATACTGAATTTTGTTTTTTGCTTGTCTAACTTACCAGCTTTCCACCTAGGAGTTGACATCCGCCAGTGGTGATTTTTCTATCAAGTTTGCAACCTGCAAAATCACTATCTGAATAGCCAGTTAGAATGAACCCTGAATCTTTGGGATACCAAAGATCGGGGTTCGGAGTTCCCTTAAGATATTTGAAAATTCGCTTGACAACGATCAGATGGGATTCCTTGGGTTCTAATTGATAGCGAGCACAAAGACATGTAGAATACATGATATTATATCAGCTTGCTATTAGATACAGCAGGGAGCCTATCATTCCTCTATATGCAGTGACATTAACTGATTTTCCAAATGGATCCTTGTTTAATGTAAGAGGAGGTGCCATAGGAGTTTTCATCGCTGATGTTTGAGTAAGATCAAACTTTTTTAGCATATCTTTAACATACTTACCCTGATTAATAAATGTACTTCTGTCAGATTGCTTGATCTGAAGTCCATGGAAGTAAGTTAGTTCACCCATCATACTCATTTTATATTCTTTCTTCATTCTTTCAGTGAAATGAGTACACAGAGATGGGTTAGTAGAACCAAATATAATGGCATCAACATATATTTGTATAAGAATAATATGACCTTTTATCTTTCTGAAAAATAGGGTGTTATCAATTTTACTACGCTCAAATTTTTCAGAGATAAGAAACGAAGAGAGGGTGTCATACCAAGCACGAGGAGCTTGTTTTAACCCATAGAGAGCCTTATCCAACTTATAAACATAATTTGAATGCTTAGGGTCGTAGAACCCTGGGGGTTGTTCAACATAGACTTATTCATTCAACTTTCCATTTAGGAATGCTGATTTGACATCCATTTGATATACTTTGAAGTCTTTGTAAACTGCATAGGCTAAGAATAATTGAATTGCTTCGAGCCTAGCCACAGGTTGGGGAACGAGATTCCTAACTTGGTTTCTAGCAAACTCAGTCAGCTCTTCTTGCATGGCGCTGACCTATTTTGGATCTCTGAGGGCATCATCAGCCTTCTTTGGTTCTATTAGAGAAAGAAAATTAACAAATAGACAGATGTTACCTGAACTTTGTCGTGTTTGAATACCTGCATCAGGGTTACCAAGAATTTGATGTATGGGGTGATCTCTGGTCCATCCCTGAGCTGGGGAATGATCGCTTACCTCAGGAGTTGAAACGTCAATAGGAATGTTTACTGATGAAGAAACTTGAGGTTCTTCAGCTATCAGATGTTGAGTGTTAGATAGATCATTATTTACTGAGACGTTTTCAGACGACGAAAAATCTGATGGAGGAATGGTGTTAAGTGGAACAACTGAAACCCAAGATGTAGATTTAATATTAGGAGGTATGATGTTTCGATCTTCATCAGCATTAGGAAAATTTGTATGCTGATGAGTGTTAAAGAAAGGTTCTGTTTCCCTATAATGAGAGAACATCCAAGCATTCAGTTCATCGTTATCAGCGATAGGTTTAGAGTTCACTGATCTGGATTCGTCAAAGGTGACATGAATTGTTTCTTCTACAGTTTGTCTTTTCTTGTTGAAGACTCTGTAGGCTTTAGAAACTGAGGAATAGCCAAGAAAGATTCCATCATCACCTTTTGAGTCAAACTTTCTGATATGAGTTAATTAGTTAATGCATATCAAGTCCTTTTCTTGATAGTTTAGGTCTTTTTACATTCTATATCCCAAAGTTTGAGTCATTTTATTCACTTATTTTCCATTTTCTTGTTTGTTGGATCTTGGATGTTGAATGACTTGTTTTATGACTTAGAATGGCTAATTGATATATATTTTTGGCAGATTTTTAAAAGTGCAGACTTATGCTGCAGCATCTCTGTAGCATCAGACAGGAACAGCTGAATGAAGAGAGGAAAATGAGTTTATGTTGGACAGCTTGTGGAGATCTTTTGAACAAATTTGGGGAACTTTCTAGATCTAATCTTTGGCTGAAAATTTATCTTTTGAATCTCCTTTTCTTTATTACCTAAATTATTGTTCCTTATGTCATCAACTCTAGTACTATTATTATTTTATTAGTGTAAATTGTCCTTTTTGTTCCTCTCCTTCCTAGTATATAAAAGGAGTTTGGGAGGATTATTTGGACATCATCATCTTTTACATCTTTTTATCTTTAATCTTTTTACCTTCTTAGATCATATCTTAGAATATCGTATATCAATCTTTTGTGAACTTTGAGAATCAAATTGAAAGATTTGACACTCTCTTGGTTTGATTATTGAAGCGAAGAAATTTAGTATATTATTTAAGTTTCTTATTTCTTGCATTTTTACTTTACCATAATTTATTTACCGCACTTTACTTACCTCTCTTACTTTATTGTCATTTTCTTTCAAGTTATTTACATTCTTGTAATTTAAATTATATCTTTTATTTTATGCATTTAATTTTCGTATGAGTAGCTAATTTTTTTAGAATGGGTGTTTGACGGAATGGTGGGATTTTAAACCAAAGAAAGGTGGGCATTGTTTCGCAATAACAATGATCCACCATTTTCAGTCAAATTTTATAAATATCAATAATATTTCTTGACGAACCGATCACTTGCTAAAGTGTTAAAGTGCCATGGACTTAGAGATAAGCCACGAAAAGCACGTCCGTTTGAATGATATAAGAAGTATACTTGAGAGAGTTACTGATAAGGACAGTTATCATTTATATCTTTCTAAACTGATTTATTCTCGACAAGTTGATCGCTCATCAATAGTGTTAAAGTGTAGAGGACTTAGAGATAAGCCCCTTCGAACACGTCAACTTGGATGATATGGGAATCAGCTTGAGATAGCGGTTTTTGCAAAGAGATTTGTATCTCCATATGTTTTGAGGACTCTATTCTACACTATAAATAGTTGGAGACTACACAGAGATGTTTTTAGTTGAATCTAAACAGTAGTGTGAATATTGATGTCTGATAGGAATACCCTCAAAATAGATGGTGTATTTAGTTATGGCAGAACTTCATGCTGCAGCATGCCTGCAGCATGGCCCACTGGAATTTGTGTTTAAATCCCACCTAGAAGTCTAACACCCATTCTTGCTTTATTCTCTGTTAACTAAATTAAAGTGATAATCCAAACAACTTAAAGTCTTCAAATTCGTCATCTGAAATCATTTCTTTCTTTTACTTTTTATTAAACTTTTACTCCAGTCTCTGTGGGACGATATCCGGTACTTTACCGTTTTATTACTTGAAAGACGATATTAAATCTCATTGTATACTTGCTTTGAGGTTTAATTAGCACACGTCTATAGGTGTATTCCAAGCACTGTCACTTTCCAAGAGCATCTTTATTGTTTAAGATGAGACATTGACAACCAAAGATGTGAAGAAAACTGATAGAAGGTTTTCTTCCATGAAAGAGTTCATATGTTGTTTTGCTGAAACGTTTTACTATAAGAGACCTGTTTTGAGTAAAACAAGCAGTGTTGATAGCTTCTGCCCAAAGCTGAGTTGGAAGATGAGAATCGTTGAGCATTGATATTGCAGCTTCAATGATCGTTCGGTTTCTTCTTTCAGCGACACCGTTTTGCTGAAGAGTTCTTACTGAAGAGAAATTGTGATAGATTCCTTTGCTCTCAAAGAAGTTGTTCAGAGAACTATTTTTTAATTCAGTTCCATGATCACTTCTTATTGAGTGAACAATTAGATTATTCAGCACTTCCATCTTTCTAATAAAAAATATCAGTTCTTCTGGAGTGTCACTTTTACAGCGAAGAAAGATTACCCAGGTGTAGTGAGAATATTCATCTACAATGACAAGTGTGTATTTCTTTCCAGCTATGGATTGGATATTGACAGAGCCAAATAAATCCATATGCAAGAGTTGAAGAGGACTTGTCACTGAGGAAACTTGTTCTGATTTGAAACTAGATTTAGTTTGTTTTCCCTTCTCATACGTTGAACAAAGAGATTCCTTGGCATATGAGTGCTGAGGAAGACCATAGACTAGTTCTTTTGAGGAGAGAGAATTCAGTGTTTTGAAGTTGAGATGAGATAGCCTTTTATGCCATAACCAGTTGATATCTGAAGAGGCCTTAGAGAGAAAACAAATGTTTTCAGTGGTAGTAGAGTCCATGTCTATTACATAGACATTTTTCTTACGATAACCACTAAGAGAGAGTTTCCCTTTTTCATTCATCACTGAACATGCTTTCTTACAAAAGCGAACCTCATAGTCTTTGTCACACAACTGACTGATGTTGAGAAGATTGTGCTTCAGTCCATCTACTTAAGCGACTCTTCGGAAGGTAGTTGTACGATTGCTGAGTACACCAAACCCACTAGTATAGCCTTTTCCATTTCCACCAAAGGTCACTGAGGGACCTTTCTCTTCCTTGTATTCAGTAAGCAGGTCTTTTTGTCCAGTCATGTGTCGAGAGCATCCGCTATCTAAATACTAGATACCCTTTGATCCCTGCAAACATAAGGAAGATTAAGTTTTGATTGGTACCCACTTTTCAATGGGTCCAACAGTGTTAGTGGAGATGGAAGGTTCAGCAGTCTTCACGGCATTTGAAGATTCAACTTCAGTGGTAACCTTTACTTTGATTAATTGATTAACCTTAGTGGCATTTTTCACCTTAGCAGGTTTGTCAGCTTTGGTGACCTTCTTAGCCTTGGAGGCAATCATCTTCACTTTAGCTTTCTTTTCAGCTTTTGTGGTAGTAGGACATTTACTAGCAATATGGTCAGTAAGTCCACAGTGATAGCACTTTCTATAGACGAAATTATCCTTAAGACCATGAGTAGTTGAGTTAGAGAATTTGAGATGAGCAGGGCTAGCTCCAAGAATGCCTTTGGCATAAGATTTTGGAGGAACTTTCAGTTCTTCAGATTTCTTAGGCTTAATATCAATTTTCAGCTGTGGAGTGATCTCTGAGAAAATCAGTGATTTTTGTTTCAGAGCTGGATGATTGATTTACTGAAGGTTTGGAAGAGACTTTCAGTTTTGCTTTCTTGGTAGCCTTCTGAGGATAATGGGAAATGGATTTCCCTTTATCAACGAGCTTGGAGCTCTTTATATGTCCTCAGGAATGGGATTGGAAGACAAAGAGCACTGAGTAGAGGAAGTGTCAGGGATAGAAGAGACAAACATTCCAAACTTAAGCATGGAACAGTCTCTACTAGGTTCATCTTTTTCAAGATGATAACCGAGACCAGTTTTGTCATTAGCAGGGATTTGAGCCCTGATGATTTCAGTGATCTTGGTTGAATATTTACACCATCCTTCAACAGTTGCCTTTTCTGCTTTTAAAGCGGTGATGGCTTATTTGCGTTCAATGCTGATAATTTCATTTACAATGACCTGATCTTTTAAACTTTCCTCTAGAAGAGTTAGTTCTTTGATCATTTCATGACATTTCTCTAACTGTTCAGTTAGATCAATATTCTTGTTTTCAGCTAGAGTTTTGCCATTTAGTGCATTGAACAAGTCTATTGTCAGCACATCTACTGCGAGACTTCTCTCAGCTTTAGAAAGAGAGGGATTAGTGGAGATTGATACCTGAGAGGAGATATAACTCATGGAAGTTCCTGTTGGTTCTTCCACTTCTTCTATAATCTCAACCATAAGACAGAGATTAGCAACTTCTTCTTCATCAGAAATCGATTCTTCTGATTCAGCCCAACCATGCTCTTCAGCGATAAGACCCTTACCTTCTCGCTTAAGGCTTTTCAGCTTTTGATATTTTTCTTTCAGCTTAAGATATTTGTTATCGCTAGTTTTTCTGGAGGTAGAAGGTTTGAAAATTTTCTTTGACCTGCATTCACTTGCAAAATGTCCAACTTTTTCGGTAACACCCGTATTTTGTTAAGCCTTGCCTTGCCCTTCTTTTCTAGTTTCTAATCGAAAACCCTTCATTATAAATACTTGTGAAATTAGAACGTTGGATCGGTAGGCACGGTGTTCCTATGTCCCCGCTTTGGGCATTTGGTTCACCATTTGGCACGGAATAGGCATCGGGTCACCATGATAAGTAAGGTGTGGACCTATACGGTCGGGCAGCGTCTCATGGGCAGTAAGGTGTAATTCCCTTGTGCATAAGTTCCCCTGTTTTGAAACTTTCAGGAATAGACTAAGAGGAGTTGACTTGATGCTTTCGAGTGATAGACTCAGATGAGTTGAGCTCGATGGTTGTTTTATGTGTAACCCACATGTTTTGATTTACTACATAATTATGTGACCTACTTTGTGTTCCGTCACGTACAATGTAATCGGGTCTTCCCCGCCACCAATAGGTGTGGTTTTGGTTATGGAGCTTTATAATCCATGTTTTCGGAGACGTTTGAGTATGGGTATTTACTTATGTTTTGAGGTCTTGGATATTGAAACTCATTCGAGTTATTGGGATGTTTTGGAAGTTTGAGTTATCTACGTTTTCAGTGTTTGATCATTATAATGTCATTTATGTTTTACGTGCGCTTTGGGTTTTTGGCTTTATTTAAGGAGACGTGTGTTTTATGATTTTAGTCACGAAAAGGATGAATGATGAAAGGAGATTGTTTTGTGATTTAATGTACTCCATTTTTAGTTGCTTTCAAATCAAATGTATTGCATTTCGGAAATCATGATTTTTAAATAACATTCTTGAAGCTAATGCTTTATTTATCTCTAATGAAAACTCTTGAGCTCACTAGGCGTTAAGCCTAACCTTTTTATTTGTCGGCATGTGCATCAGGTTCCAGTTGGGGTTTGGTTCTTGCAGTGCTTTGAAGAGTTGAGCATTAGATTTACACGAGAGTAAGTAGTTTGGTGAAGCCTTCCGCAGTTGGAGATAGCGACTATTATTGGGTTTTAGTAACACTCGTCCTTATTATAGACCGTATGTGTAGAATGAATGTATGTATTGAGGTTAAATCTAAATTTGTGATTATAGATGAATCATTCATTGATGTATTTAGAAAATTTTAAATTAGTTGCTATTTCCGGATTTGAGGGTGTTACAAGTTGGTATCAGAGCTTAAGTTGGAGAGATTTAGGTATTGAATTTAGAATGCCAAAACTCAAACTAGCATAATTTAAGCGTTTGAATGTGAGATCACACCATTGGGCACTTTAAGATTTGATGATTCGAGGTAAGTGGATTCACTAGGAACGGAAATCACGCCGAAAATGGCAAGGATGAGCATGTACAGTACGTTCATAATATCACCTGGCCAGTGTTATGGTGAGCTTACGAGTTACATAAGTATGCTTGAACTGCCTTGGTACGATAACCGTTGGGGTAGTAAAGAAGTTTCTGATTGAGTAACCGTTAGAAAGAGTTGATGACTTGAGTATTCAACACTTAGAATGTCAGCAAGCGTGGTGATAGCATTAAATGGATCGCTTCGGGTCGGAATTAATGGATGGGTTAGGACCGTAGGCTTTTGGAATCGACCTTATTCAAGGAGAAATTGTAAGATGAACCGATGAAATCCTTGATGATTGCCTTAAGACTTTTGATCACTCGGATGACGATAGTATGATGGGAAGATTAAGGAATGGGATTTTGGGATGTTGAGTGTCGACCAAAGTCATGCACGGAAATTTATTTCTGAAATAAGTTTGCATCAATTGATTCCCATGTTTTCGAAGCATAAAGTAAGTTATACTATGGAGCCTTGGCAAAGCATTTAGCACTCATCAGATTTTAAACCGTGAACTTAAACATGCATGAAATTGCTTTATTGCACGTGGTTGCGATTTTTATTGAAAAATCTCCTTATCCCTCTTTCGTGTCTAACACTATTTTTCTCGGATATTGTAGTATTCGTGTTTTAATGTTATTTGGGTTATTGGGCAAGTAACTATGAAATTTTTGACTTTGACATTGGATCTCCTCCACGTAGGTTAAGGTTTTAAAGGACGAGTTGTCCCTATGTTCTTGAGTCGAAATTTTCTTAGAAATTTTAGTTTGTACGAGTCGTGTTGAATTTATGAAATATTATTTTATGACGCTTTGTTGCACACGAGTGTATTTTGAATGGTGTGAGTTTTAATTGTAATTGCGTACGAATTTACGAGTCTTATTGAGCGTCATGTCTCATGCGAGTTTCGTTGTGAAGTGTCATTTATATTACATTGCGATAAAAAGGAAAAGTTAGAATTTTGACATTTTAGTCATGACTTTGTTTCATGCTATTTGATTTTGGGAACGACGGTTTTGGCACCATATGATTTTGAGCATCGTTGGGTTTCATTGGGTTTTATGGAAGGTTTTATTGGGTCTTACGGAATTCTATTTTACGACATTTTGGGTCGTGCTGTTGAATTTGAGAGGTGTATACTTGCATTATTGTGTGCGTTAACTAATAAATTTTGGTTTAATATTTTGTCTCATGCGAGTTTTGCACCGGTATTTTCGCAACCGTAAGAGACGTTTTGAGAGTTTTGTCAATAGATGTTATCCCATATGTTATTTTGGGAAGTTTCAATATTATGTGATTTCTCTTTCGGGTTTTATACAAGTGTTACTCGTTGTATGCTACGTAGTGTTAGAGTTGTTTTAAATTGTTGGTGTGAGTAAGCATATGAAAGATTTATGTCGTTTCGTATTGAACGTGTTTCAGTTGTTGATTTTACGGTTATAAATTCCGCAATGCGTTAAGTGAGTTATCGGTATACATGTCCTTGTAGTCACTATTTTCGGACAAGATCATTTCATTGTACAACCTAAAGTTTGAAATTAATTTAAACTTATTGTATGTTGACCAATCACATGCATTTTTTGTGTTGCTAAGTTTTGAGAAGCGAACTCAGCATGTGGGTCTTGTTGGGAATTTTATTCCATATCTTTATATAGTCGAATGAGAAATTTTGGGAACTCGATTGCGTAACTTGTCTCTTGGGAGTTTTGTTCAATCGCCTCGCTATAAACTGTTTTGGTACGCAAAATTATTTCCCCATTTATGGAGTATATTGATGCGAGCTAGGACCATAGTGGTCCTTATTACTGTCATTATTAGTGTAAGTAAGGGCTAAAGGATTTTTGAAATGGTTTTATATGTGTGGTGTTTGTTGTCACCTTACACACCTACAGAGTAAACGGTAGTGGATTTTATACGTACAGGTGATTGTAATAAAACCATTGTATTTGTGAGTTTTATAAAATTTCAAATTGGCATATCAGTTGAAAAACCTTGAACTCATTAGGGCTATAGATTTAAAACCCCTATCGTGAAAGGAGTTGCAATTAAGGGACTAGATGAGCCTTTGGGATTTGAAGCGTCGGATGATTTGACTTGTGGTCAACCTTGAATTTGGGTTTCAATTTTGAATCATGTCATGCATGAATTGTGGAGGTATTAGATTTTGTTCCCCAGTTAATTAAGAGATGATCTTTATACTTCGGTAAGCCTGCGGGATAAGGTCTTGTATGATTCTATACGTGGTTGGATTTGATTTGGCAGGTTGATGGTTCGCTTGACATCATGCTATTGGTTAACGGTGTACCGTCGTAATGGGTTTTGTGAACAAAGGAATTTTGTGGTCCGTTTGTTAGAAATGTAAGATTTGGGAATATTAGTCCTCCGATAGGTGTCAACCTAATGCGACAATATTTATGGAATGAAGTATTGGGAGGGATGTCCATGTTTTGATGTCACCATGTTGGTATTAGGCGTCGACTCGTTTCTTGAAGTCAATGAATCATGGAATGTTTGGAAGTATCTCGGGTAAGTCATGAGAAAAGTGACTTCTCGGTGGTGGAATTTAAGGGAAGATTAGATGTTGGTGATTAAATATGGGGGTGTGTAGACTTTCCTGAAGTGGTAAAGATTTTATTGGAGGAATGTTTTTAGGTTCGAGAGTAGATCAGAGTTGGTTGGTTGCCGGATCTGCACTAACCAGATATCCGAAGAGCGTATTGGTACATCCTTGGAAGGAAAGCCTTATCGAATACCGATGGTGGTGGCGAAGAATTTTGAGAATTCTTCAGGGTTTGATGTTGATCTTTGAGTTTGGGTTCAGAAACATGGGGGATCTGAGGTGTTTTCGCCAGTGGGAAGTTAAAATCACAAACTACCCTTGAGGTAGTATGTGTTCCCCCAAGGTTGGGAGACAACCGCAGTCTCACGGTTAAAGGCTACAGTAGTAAATTAATTGTTCATTCGAATATAGGGGTGAAGTGCCCAAGGGGAACAGTAATCGTGAGGACCATCGCGAGGTTATGGGAGTATGTAGATCCTAGTACAGTGCAATCAGCAGCAAATATTATCAAAGATGAACAGTATTTGAGTCACAACTACTAGTCATATGATTAATAAGCAATCAAAGGGTTACAGGTTTACAGAGAGAATTTCTGATCAGAGAGAGTAAACCTATTGACTAGTAATTTGAAAATAATGAGACTTAAACTTTCTAACCTAACAAATGAACTAAATAATAACTTTAAATACTTAGGCGCGCAGGACTAATGGGCTTATGGGATTGGGCCCATCTAACTAATTAACTATTAAAGAACTACATTTCGAACCCTTATAAATACTTTATTCCACTTTCAACACATAGGACTTTCAGTCCTAACAATCTCCCCCTAAAGTTGAATAAAGCATTTAACAACTTGAAAAACTTCAGGCCTTGATCTTCTTTCCCTCTTGAATCTTTGAAGAACTATGGTGTTGCATGTCTTCATGACTTTCCACGCTCCCCCTTGAATAAAGCTCTTGATCTTCATAGTATCAACTTTGTAACCAGATTCAATGTACAGTAGCCTCGACTGAACGCACTATCAAGCAGCTTTCAGCTGTAAAAACTCAATCACATCGGATCAGCACACAAGAAAGATAACGAGAAAGTTACTTGACATTCCATGGTGCATCTTCAGTTTAAAACAAAGAATCTGTCTTTGAACCGCGAGTTGAATAGATTTGTTTTCTTCTCAAGAACTTGTTTCAATCAGCGCATAGGAGGAATGATAAACAAATTTTAGCAGACACCACATGATACAGGAAAGAATCAATACAATCTTTGAAATCTCTTTGAAAATTGAAACAAAATCATCATCTCTTTGATCTCTAGACTGCCTTCAGAACTAACTTTCTTTCTTTAAAAAACTTTTGAAATTGAACTTTGAAAAATTCTCCCCCTTTTTGATGATTGTGAGCATAATGATCATCAAAACTTCTTCAATTTCAACGCATTCTTTGATCTCCCCTTTATGATAATATGACATTCTTCGCCCTTTGATCTGAGTATCCGTCAATTCATGAAATGTATATATCCGAATCTTTTCAAATTCAGACATAATGAACAATGTAACCCTGATTCAACAGATGAAACAGTTAGTATGCCTGTAAGTAGCACAGAGCCACTTTGTACAACGGATGTACATAGGAAAGGAGTTTTTGTGATGTTCACTCCCCCAGGGCTTCCATTCAATCATCGGAAAACCACAAAGGAATTTTCTATGAATGTTATGACAAGAAAACTCATTCCTTGTGTGCTCGTGAAAGTGTAGAAATGATTGAAGCTTCTTAGCTACATCAGGATCAAATTATGTAAACTGTTGAGACAGCAACAGATATTACACGGACTCAATGTGCATGAAAGAGGTGCGAAGGTGGGGCAACTTTCCTTCTTTTTCAATATCTAAATCTTCCAATTGAAGACTAGATAGCAGATATGTTGCGTCCCCAAAGAAAATGAAACATTTCTTTGTTAAGAAAGAAACGAGTGGTTGGTGGGGTTAATGCAAGAGTTGGCATGGGCTCACTGCCTGTTTCAATGATGGTCACCAAAGAATGTGAACCAATCAGAATATGTGGGTGCCCGGCTCAGAAAGTAGTTGGTGCAGAGTTTTCATATTCTTTTAACTCTGTTCTCACACCCTCTTTCTTTTTAACATTAAAGCTCACTTCTAACCAAACTCTCTTTTCATTTTTCCGCTCAGGACAATGAGAAAAACTCAACCGGATGAGTTATCTCCCCCACTCTTTGATTGAAGACCCCTCACCCCTCAATCACGCAAGGATAGCTTCCGGGGTAGGAAACACTGGTTAACGTGAATCCATGGAAGTTCTGTTTAAGTTCTCACACAAATCCCATGTAAGTCCTAAAATGAATGGTTTGCTCAACAGTTTAACTTGAACAGTTAAGCACAAAATGTATGATAACACTGTCAAAAAGTATGCTCAGGAGATTTGAGCAGTTGAACTTTGAAAATCCGATAATGTATCAATCAGATCAACTAAACTGGTTAGGGTATCAAAGAATTGGATATTTTGTTTATATGAACAAATATAAACAATTTAGCAATGAAAGCACACATTTAGAAATAATGATAGATGCTCAACAACATTGAATTTCAAGCGGGGGTATTACCATCGAAAAAAATTGTTTCACTATGAGACATGGTAATAACAAATACAAATGAAGTATTGAACCTGTGTATGTGAATACGTTACAGTATAAGGATAAGATAATACGCAAATATTGATCTTTAGAGACACACAGTTAGTTAAACATTAAAGCTCAAAAAAATGAAAAACATTTAAATTCACACTTCTAGATTCATGAAACCTTTTGAGAACCAGAAGTGGTTTGAACATTTCAGAAACTGTTTTTCATGTTCGAAAGTTGTTCTTCTTTCAAACAATCAGAGATCTAGAGTTAGAAGATATTTACCTTTTAAGCTCCCCCTCAAATCATGATAGAATGATTTATTTATTTTAAGCTCCCCTGGATATTTGCAAAATATTCAGGTCTAAACGTTGAAGAACGGGTCCTGATCTGTCATGTGATCAGAAGCCAAACTTCGTTGAAGTCCGGATTCTAAGCTGGTTTACTTAGAAGCCATTTTTCTTCTACTCCCCCTTGACAGTAGGTGCCTGCAACAAATAATCAGTTTTCGGCTTTGGTACCCACTGGTATTTGGGTCCTCGAATGTTAGTTGCAGTTCTTGTGGGGGATATAGAATAAGAACCATACCAGAAGTGATCTCTGGTTTTGTGAATGTGATCATGTGTACGACAATAAGAACAGTGGTATTTCTTACCTGACAACCTAAGTAATTGATCTCTCGAGTAGATGTGATCAGGTTTACCTTTACTCGCATTGTTCTTCTTGGCATTAAACGCATGTACACACGATTCTATTTCTTTCAGCTCATCTTTCACTGGTTTCTTCTTCCAGACCAGTTCCTCATCTTTGTATCTCCTCGTTCTATGACATGTACCTGAACCATCTATATTTCTATCATAGAAAAGGTTAGTCTTACGAATCTGATCAAAAGATTTAACTGACCTTTGTGAAGAGACAGATTTCTGATTTGAACTTGATACAGACTTGTCAAGCACTTTAATCGTCGAAACAAAGTTGTGTCTTTCTTTAACAAGCAGGTCAATCTTCTTCGTGAACTCAGACTTCGTTTTCTGCTCTTTTAGTACCTTCTCAGATAGTTCAGATAGCTTGGCAGTCAGCTTTTTAATCTCAGACTCAAAGATGCTTCGTTCTTTTTCAAATCCCTGGTCAGCATCATTTCTTTGGCCGGATATTTCCTTGAAGAATCCAACATTCTTCTATTCAATGGCCTTCTTCTCTTTGGCAAACTTTTCTCTTTCAAGGATGATTAGTTTCTCAAAGTCAGAAACTTGCTGAGAAAGTTTTATGCATTTCAGCTCAACTTCTTTCTTCTCGTCAACACATTTTCTCGAAAAATCTGAGAACTTCTTTGCGAACGATTTCTCAAACTCAGATTTATCTTGAGCATGCTTTTGCTCCAAATCAGATATTTGCTTTTGAAGATCGGCATTTGCATCTTTTAGTTCAGAGATATTTTCCTCATAACTTTCAACGGATGCTTTCTGGATCTGGACAATCTGATCTTCCAAGTTCAAGATTTTTCTTGTCAGCTCTTTGTTCTCAGTTTCCAAAAACTTTACTCTTGAAGACATCTTTAGTCCTGTCATTATCTTCTCAAGATGTTCCCACAGCTGTTTTCCTGTAGCCTTTTTACCGTCTAAACTGACAAAAATCTCTTTTGAAATCTCCTCGGAAATTCCTTGCAAGATAAAGGCTTTAGTTAATTTATCAGCTTCAAATCTCTTTCTTTGCTCATCTGTGTATTCCTGAAATGGTAGTGTGTATATTTCGTGTTCCGTCCTTTCATTTTCTCCCATAAAATAACAAATATTTGTCGGAGTTCTCATTCTTCCTTCCCTCAGAGATAATCTGATATAATCACCCAAGTCATGTTTATCAATGAAGTCTAAGAACTGAATCCTCCATTGGTCATATTCTCCTCTGTAAAGAACAGGTGGCATCTCATCCATACTCATTGAAAGAGCTTTGCTTGAAGGCATTCCTTTTGATATACAGGGACAGAACTTGACAAGCGATGGAATTTGAAAGTGCAGGGACCAAAAGTGACAAAGTGTGAAACTTGAAAGTTTAAACTACTGATACCTTGAAGAACGGGGGCTAAAAGAAATGCACTGCAAAATGATCGTGAGACAAAAATTTGACCCTTTTGTCCTTTTTTTTTAAGAAAACCCGGTCGATCCAAGGATCCGGTCGAAGCGAATGACCGATATAGACAAAGTACCGGTCGAACAAAATGACCGATAAAACAAAGTACCGGTCGAACGAAAGGACCGATAAAACAAAGTACCGGTCGAAGGACAGGTATCGGTCAAGGACGAATATTGGTCAAACCAAAGGACCGGAAGTGACAATGTATCGGTCAAAGGACAAAGACCAGTAAGCAGGGTATCGGTCGAAGATAATGAGTCGGTCGAACAAAGAACCGATAATGTCAAAATACCGGTCGAATAAACGACCGATAATTACAATGCACCGGTCGAACCAAAGGACCGGTAGAGACTATGTCCCGGTCAAACAAACTATCGGTCGAACCTGATTAATAACAAATTAAGATATAGACCGATAAACAGATAAGCCCGATAAAATCGAAGAACACGGAAGAACACGATGAACCTGGAATTCGATCGAAATCAAACCCAGAAAACAACTTCGACGAGCGACTAAGCAGATTCAATCAATTTTGCATATAAACCATACAGATCGATACACCACAAGATCGATTTTCAAAGGACCGATACATAACCCAGATATGAAAAGTTCAATAGACCGATAAGAATATCAAACACAAACACAGATCGATACTCACTTTTTCCAGAAAAAAATAATAGACCGAATCTGATTTTTTTTCAAATAAAAATTCGATCGATAAATCACATAAACATATATCAATTGATAAAACTATTAATCGACCCAGATCAACCAAGAACTTAACAGATTAAGCAGATAATCGAATAGGGTTTTTAGACAAACCTTTTTCTGGATCAAACCTTTAGTCTCTTTGCTCTGATACCAATTGTAGATCCCAGTACAGTGCAATCAGCAGCAAATATTATCAAAGATGAACAGTATTTGAGTCACAGCTACTAGTCATATGATTAATAAGCAATCAAAGGGTTACAGGTTTACAGAGATAATTTCTTATCAGAGAGAGTAAACCTATTGACTAGTAATTTGAAAATAATGAGACTTAAACTTTCTAACCTAACAAATGAACTAAATAATAACTTTAAATACTTAGGCGCAGGCCTAATGGGCTTATGGGCTTGGGCCCATCTAACTAATTAACTATTAAAGAATTACATTTCGAACCCTTATAAATACTTTATTCCACTTTCAACACATAGGACTTTCAGTCCTAACAGAGTAGTTCTGGCAAGCGGTGTAGAGTTAATCTATTCTGTGGGCAACGTTTTATGAGAATCTAGATTTCGAGGACGAAATCTCTTTAAGGTTGGGAGGATTGTAACACCCGTATTTTGTTAAGCCTTGCCTTTCCCTTCTTTTCTAGTTTCTAATCGAAAACCCTTCATTATAAATCCTTGTGAAATTAGAACGTTGGATAGGGAGCGCTTCAGGTCGAAAGGTCAACAAATTTGGCCTCGGTACGGTGTGGGCGATTGTGCCCGCGATTGTGACAGGGTGTCACTCTCGCGGCTCTTGTACCGAGAGTGGGTAGGAGCGGGCGATTGTGCCCGCGATTGTGACAGAGTGTCACTCTCGCGGTGTCACAATCGCGGGGCACTCTCGCCGTCGAGGTCCAGGCTCCATTAAATCCCTTTTTCCCACTTTTCTCATTTATTCCCTTAACCCACTCTCTCCTAAAAACTCTCTCAACCGAATCCAACCCCCTCAAACGAACCCTAATCCATTTTTGGGGGTTTTCCCCTACAATCTTGTACTCCCTCATCATCTATACTTGTAACCTCAACCTCTTGAGCAAGATTCAAGTGTTCATCTCCACTTTTTGAAGATTCATAAGTTTTGGAGTTTTGCTCAAAAACCTAAGTGTAAGTTCGTCCCCTCAATTTCTAAGCTTCTTTATGAGTTATAATCACACCGTGGGTGATTTCCTAGTATTATGTTTCTCTAATTTCGTTTTGGTTGATTTTGGGAAGGTTAGGTCAAAATTAGGGTTTGGCCAAATTTGGGGATTTTGATACAAATGTTTGGGTAACAATCATTTATGGTTGGATATGTTTATTTATGGTCGAAAATGTGTGGATCTAGGTTTTGGAAGCTTGAGTTGAAGAGTTGGAATAGGTGTCTTCGGAAAGTTTTGGGTGGGATCTATGCTTTTGGAGGCCAATGGTTGTGGATCGAAACCTAGGTTTAACTTAACCTAGCAAGGTGAGTTCAAGTTGATTTGTGAAAATGGTGTACATGCCAAAATGTTTATTTTAAAGTATTATGTATCTTGCATGAAAATTGTTAACTACTGATAAGTTTGGTTATTTTGAAAGTGTTTAACTTTATAAACTTATATAGTACATATCTTTGGAATTTTGAGCATTATGACAAATAAATCATATATTTTGGTATCTTAATGATTTATTTTATGGAAGTATATTTTGAGTATAAATGTATTTCATTTTGTATTTTGGAGAAATGCATGGTTTTGTGTTATGGGACATTTTGAAAGGTAAATGTTATAAACTAACTTGGAAAACGATTTGTCACGATCTAAACTACGTTGGAATTTATTTTATGTTTTGGAGCATGGGTTTACATAAGTACGGGTTGTTTATGTTTGATTTAGTTTTATGAATTTCAATGTTGGGTCTTTGGGTTGTTGAGCTTATGGCTCGGCTTGGATTTTGTTGGGTTTTGAGGACACTTGTCCGCTTTAATAGCTCATTGTAGAGCGTTTGGTTATGATTTGCATTTATTGCATCTTATTTGAGAGTTACATGCTTTGAATGCGTTAGTTCATTCGTTTTGAGTCATGTAAGGTTTTAGTTAGTGCAATGGATCCATAGGCACGGTGTTCCTATGTCCCCGCTTTGGGCATTTGGTTCACCATTTGGCACGGAATAGGCATCAGGTCAACATGATAAGTAAGGTGTGGACCTATACGGTTGGGCAGCGTCTCATGGGCAGTAAGGTGTAATTCCCTTGTGCATAAGTTCCCCTGTCTTGGAACTTTCAGGAATAGACTAAGAGGAGTTGACTTGATGCTTTCGAGTGATTGACTCAGAGGAGTTGAGCTCGGTGGTTGTTTTATGTGTAACCCACATGTTTTGATTTACTACATAATTATGTGACCTACTTTGTGTTCCGTCACGTACAATGTAATCGGGTCTTCCCCCGCCACCAATAGGTGTGGTTTTGGTTATGGAGCTTTATAATCCATGTTTTCGGAGACGTTTGAGTATAGGTATTTACTTATGTTTTGAGGTCTTGGATATTGAAACTCATTCGAGTTATTGGGATGTTTTGGAAGTTTGAGTTATCTACGTTTTCAGTGTTTGATCATTATAATGTCATTTATGTTTTACGTGCGCTTTGGGTTTTTGGCTTTATTTAAGGAGGCGTGTGTTTTATGATTTTAATCACGAAAAGGGTGAATGATGAAAGGAGATTGTTTTGTGATTTAATGTATTCCATTTTTAGTTGCTTTCAAATCAAATGTATTGCATTTCGGAAATCATGATTTTTAAATAACATTCTTGAAGTTAATGCTTTATTTATCTCTAATGAAAACTCTTGAGCTCACTAGGCGTTAAGCCTAACCTTTTTATTTGTCGGCATGTGCATCAGGTTCCAGTTGGGGTTTGGTTCTTGCAGTGCTCTGAAGAGTTGAGCATTAGATTTACACGAGAGTAAGTAGTTTGGTGAAGCCTTCCGCAGTTGGAGATAGCGACTATTATTGGGTTTTAGTAACACTCGTCCTTATTATAGATCGTATGTGTAGAATGAATGTATGTATTGAGGTTAAATCTAAATTTATGATTATAGATGAATCATTCATTGATGTATTTAGAAAATTTTAAATTAGTTGCTATTTCCGGATTTGAGGGTGTACATTTTCACAGTTAAAGCAAGTAGCAGTAGCCTTATCAACATGTGTTGATTTTGGCTTGTTAGATATAGAGAAAGGCTTATTTCTTCTGAAATTGCTCTCTCTTGCAAATATTTTGAAGGAGTTTGTCAAGAGTGCTAAGGATTCATCAAACTCTGAAAGATCAGCGTCAGATAATTCCTTAGAGTCAGAATCTAACTCAGTGATAGTGAGAGTAGATCGCTGAGATAGAATGATCTCTGAAGAGACTAAAGCAACAGGAGTGCTTTTAGATTCTTTAGAATCTTTTACAATATTTTTTTTCAGAAGATTTGATTGCTCATAGTTGAGCAATATTCCATATAAGGTGCTAAGAGAGAGAGAATTTAAGTCTTTTGTCAGCTTAAGACACATTGAGTAACTGTCCCAGCTTTCAGGAAGACATTCCAAGAATTTAGTTAAGACCTCAGAGTTAGAATAGGTCCTATCAACAGTCCTTAGATCAATGATTAGACAGTTAAATCTCTGGTGAACATCAGAAAGGGATTCATTCTTACCACAGATAAAACTTTCATATTGTCTTACCAAATTAATCTTTTTGGTTTCTTGGATTTCAGTGGTACCTTCATATTGAACACATATAGTTTCCCACATTTCTTTAGCAGTTTTCAGATACATGATGGAATGGAAGGCTTCATCAGGCAGAGCCATAGAGATATTGGTTTTTGCCTTAGCATCTAAACCTAGTTTCTTTTTATCTTCATCACTTCATTGTCTAATTTCCTTAATAGCATATCTTTCAGGAACAACAGGAGTGGTGGCGGTAGCAGGAACTGCAACTATGATTGTGAAGGGTTCATAAAGGCCATTTGCTACATATTCAGGTATAGTGGGGTCTACACCTTATAGAAATAGCATCATTCGATTTTTTCTAGAGAGCAAAGTTATCTCTGCTAAATTGAGGAGGTTTTGAGAGAGAACCATTATCATAGTAGTTAGTGTTTGTGTTGAGTGCCATATTTGGAATAACAAGGAAGAGAATAAAGCAAGATCTTATTTATGAGATTAAACAATCTGCTCTGATACCACTTGTTGGTCCCGTAGGTGCTTAACAAGTTTGTAAAAAGCGGGGGGGGGGGGGGGGGTTGAATACAAACACAAATTTTAAAGGTTTAATAAATTGTTTATTGATAAATCAAAATACAATTTACAAGTTTGTTGCGGAATAATATTAAGTAAAAAATCTAATCTAAACAAACTTAAGAATCACACAGTTTGGTGCATAAGAAATAGAGAATAGGGATTAAGAGAATATAGAAAGCAAGAGTTTCTATATGTTTTGAAATATAGAAGACAACTCTCAGATAGAGTCTTGATCTTTCTATTTATACCCTATGCATTAAATGCATGTTAGGGTACTTTACACGTGTCCTTCGAAGGTTGGTTACATGCGTCTGACTTTTGGAGACATGTTTTTGGTCGTATGATGAACAGTGTAGATATCATAGTTGTTGTACAATCTATCGCAGAGGTATGTCTCTTCTGACATTTGTACTATGTGTGCAAAGGCAAGACAAAAGAGACTTGAGATATAAGCTAAGTGATCTTCGATCGCTGAATATCTCTTCCTTCACAGAGATAGAAGGAAGTTCAGTTTTCGCTGAAGCTTTTTCTTAGGTTTCTTCGCATGTATGTAGACTTGTCTTGGTTTCACTGATATCCGCATCAGATCATGAGTAGACTTGTCCTTCGTTTAGCAACTTTGTCTTCGATTCAGCAGTGAACATTTTTTGTCGCGAAACTTGTCTTAAGGGATTACGTCTAACTGTTTACAAGAGATATCATCAGCGATACTGAACACACTTAGTATTTGATCGTTGATGGTGAAACACTTATACATACAGATGTTTAAACATAATTTTCACTAAGTATAACAGCGGGTCATTATCAAATCACTGAGAGAGTTGGATCAACAAAAACAACAAGAAATTCACAAATTGGATTCTAAAAAGTGTATGTGCGAGTTCTTGAAGTCGATCACCAAAAACCAGATTCCTGATCCATTTTTTGAACTGTGCTTGCTCTGATACCAATTATTATTCCCAGAATGTGTGCTAATCAAGATAGATAACAATGAAATTCAATTCAAAATGCCATATATTGATATATGAATTCAACGAGTACAAATGCTCTCTCTTTCAATATTTCTCTCACTAAGTTCTCTCTATCAAGCGTGTCTCATATGATTCTACAAACAGAAAACTATGTATGCCTACTAGTACAAAGACAACTAACTAAACTAGTTGACTTGTACAATGACTTTGACTTTTCTCTATTTAAGCAACTTTGACTTTGACTTTGCAATGAGGCTTTGACTTGAGCATTTGACTTTCAATTTCCATGATCTTGGATCCAACATATTTGTGCACTAATATGATTCGAATCCGGGCGTACACAACAATTGTGGCCACTAAGTTTATCAGGGTTGATTTCTTGCAATCATAATTTGTCGGGATTAGTCTAGGCATAGCTTAGGACACCCTTCCAAAAAAAAACAATCCAAACTCATCAAAATAAAAGGAAAACTCAAAAATCAATATCAAACCTAAACCTTGATCAGGTTCATCATTTCTTATTTTCAGATCTAGAACCACCATCACCGAATTTGCAAGTTTTGTTTTTCCGACCGGAGTAGGTTTCGAGGTGACATAGTTGCAGGTTGAGGGAAGGGAACAAGTTCGAGGGAAAAGGAGGGGGTCGTCGGAAAAACTAGGAGGAGGTTGTCAGAAAAACAAAAGAAGGGAGGGAACGCGATTTCACTGGTGAGGTCGACGAAGTTGGTCTCAAAGGCACGAGGAAGAGGGTGGAGAAGGTGAAAGCCCAACGAGAGTTATTAGGTTATATTAATACAAGTATTTAATTTTTTTTCATAGAAAATGAAAGAAAAATATATAATGACCAAAACATTCTTAGTTTAATGAATTTTTTTAACATAAGGTAGGGTAAAAAAACCAGATCCATAACAAAATGAAATTATGAGGACCCTAGCCATGAATTTTTAGTGTTGGAGACCTTTTATCATAATTTCCATCAAACGAGATGAACAAAAAATGTAATTAACTCTTAAATTTATCTTAAACTTTGACCTAGTTGCCAAGAAGAATACGAATACATTTTTCACATAAAATTAACTTTTATTAATGTTTCTAGTTTTTATTACTGGAATTTAAAAATCGTTATAAAAATCATTTAAATTGTTGTAATTAATCGAAAACTATTAAAAAGCCAATTAGATAATTACACAAAATAAATAAAGTTTTAAAAAGTATAGTGATTTTGTAGCACATTTTTAAATCCAGTAAATAAATTAAAAACAAATTAGTATATATTTTTGTAATTAAGATTTACCCACAAAAGTGGGAAAGGGAAAGCTTGATATTTATTCATGCCCAAAACATCAATAATGAATCATGGTTAAAAAAAAGGAGACCAAACCTTACCCCATGGGACAAAAGAATTCTTATTAAATAAAGTATGTTTGCTTTTATTTTTTATTTCTCTGTTATAATATTAATAAAAAGGTAAATTATATGGCCTACTAACTTATAAAAAGGATTCAGAACAACCATGGTTGTCCTTTTTAATTTAAAAAATTAGGATGTAAATTATATACGGTTGTAAATCTGGTTTAATAGTTACGTAAATAATATTTTAAAACATATTTTTTATTATAATTTATGTATATTTTTGTGTTTTAAAGTTATTAATTACGATTCATTTGAATCTAATGGCGTATTCATTCTGCCATTATTATGTAGTGTTTCTTTTTTGAATTATTAAATAATGACTCAAAATCGTTGAATCAAATAAGTCATAGGTAGGTAGGTAGGTTCAAACGAGAATATTGTTAATTTGTAAGAAAGCGAGAAATAATATGAACCACATAATCATATAATTTATTAATTAAAAAATATCATAAATAAAATTAAAAATTAGGATTATTTTTTATTTTGAATTGCATCAAATATTTTGTTAAGAATATAATTATAACAAAAACACTATTTAAATCACTTCAAAATATCAATATATATTTTATATTTATTTATTTTTTAATTTTGAATAAATCGTATTTTTTTTGTCAAGTTTTATATAATTTTTTTTTATAGATACACTTTTGATTAAAAAGAAATCACAAGTTTCATCAAATATCATATGTGATATCCACAATCAGTTTATTTTCTTTTTCACCATTATTTTATCTATTTTTTGGATCCATATTCTGAATCACATGTGATTAGTTTTGTTTAACATATGATTTATCATATATCACATATGATCCACTCTGTTAATTTTTGTACATATCACATATGATAATATACGTGTGAATATAAGTTAATTATGTATTATCACATTTGATAATATGAGTCTGAATATAATTAACATACTATCACATGTGATAAGATTTGCATCACAAAAAGATTAATAAATGTAAATATATATAATCACTTATGATTAACAAAAATATCTACAATTATCACATATGATTAATACGGATATAAAACAAATTATCATATATGATAAAACTTTATAATTAAGTTGTTACAAATTTATATTCTTTATGTCGGTTTATTAAGGATTATTAGAAATCAGTTTGAAATACAAACTCAATCTTAATTTATTAAGGATTATCACCACGATTACAGATAATGTTACACATTTTAATTTAATTTAATAATGTTTTATTTAGTCCATTTATTAAATAAGGTATGTGACTCATATTCTTTCTCGTCTTCTCGCAAATTAGTTTGTTTCTTGCATGATCCTCCCATATCTCTCTCTCTCTCTATATATATATATAGGTGAGTTCAAATGAAAACTCATTTTTCATTGTGCACATGAGGACAAATCTTAACCATTGATCAAAACTTAGAAAACTAATCAATGGTTAAAACATAATAAGATTAATTGAGAAGTGATTAAAAACAAAATTGTAAATTTGAATCAACGTCTACCTTGTTTGACTTTTTATTTTTATTTTTAATTAAAAAATATTTACCCTCTTAAAGTTTAAAATAAATTATTTTAAAAATTACTAATCTTTTAATCAAACAAATTACATAAAAAACGAGAATTTCGTTATCTTCGATATGACATCCATCTTAGGGACGGATCCAGAATTTTTTTCATACGGTGACACCATATAATATAGACAAAAAATAATTACAAAAAACACGGTTTTTATCGATGTGTTTTCATCGTTTAATCGACGTTCAATATTACCCGATGTGTTTTAGCCTAATTCTACAATTTCGAGGGATTTTTAAAGTTGTTTGCTTGATTTCGAGGGATTTTAAGTTTTTTTTTATCAATTTCAAGAGATTTTTTTGGTTTTTTTGGTTGATTTCGATAGTTTCTTTTAGTTTTTTGGTTGATTATGAGGTACGGTTGCACCTTCTTGAAGTTTCCAAAATAATACGGTAGCACCTTTCAAAAAGATACGGTTGCACCTTTCACGAACTTACAATTTTTTACCCTTCGTCGGAGAAATAATACGGTGGCACGTGCCACCGTATTCCATACATTAGATCCGTCCATTATTCATCTCGATATAGTTTTTTTTTTTATTTTTAACCATTTTTTACGTGAAATTCTATATATGTGTTATATTCATTACGAATATGTATGCACGTCCCCGGTTATCCACATTCAGTATGAATAACAAAGGTGAACGTTCATGCACTATTCTGATGAATAATACAGTATTCAGGATGAATAATACACAAATTCATGATTCATGTATTATTTATCATGAATTATGTATTATTTACCTTGAATGTTGTATTATTCATCCTGACTGATACATTATTCATAATGGATAATATATGAATGACGCGTGAAGGTGTAGACACAAACGAAATTTGGTTTAATTCATTATGAATATATATGTGGATCCTCGGATGTCCCACATTCAGTACGAATAACAAATGTGAATATTCATTCATTATTCATGATGAATAAATACAATATTCATGATGAATTACACAACATTTAGAATGAATAATACACGAATTCATGAATCGTCTATTATTCATCCTGAATGTTGTATTATTCATCCTGGATGATACATTATTCATGATGAATAATACATGAATGACCCGTGAAGGTGTGGAGACGTGACGCACTCTCTTTTGTTCCCCGATTCACAACCGAATTACTCGATAGGTTCTCGATTCGTCTTGATGGGTGTTGGGTTACGGTGCTGAAGAACGTGATGCCTTACGACGTTGAAGAACGTGTTGAAGAAGGTGATGTCGAGTTACATACTTACGGTGTCGAGGTATTGTACAAACTTAAACGTACATAAATATTCATAGTGAATATAACACATATATAGTATTTCACGTAAAAAATGGTTAAAACAACAAAAAATCTATATCGAGATGAATGTCATATCGAAGAGCACGAAATTCTCGTTTTTTTGATGTAATTTGTTTGATTAAAATATTATTAATTTTTAAGATAATTTATTTTAAACTTTAAGTGGGTAAAAAAATTTAATTAAAAAAGAAAATAACAAAGTTAAATATGGTAGGCGTAAGTTTAAATTATCTTCCATTTTTACCCCTAATCATTTTTAAATTAAAGACTCTATTTAATATGAGTTGTTGGATCAATAGAGATGGAGTGATTGAGATTTGTCCTCACGTGCACAATGAAAATTAAGTTTTTATTTAAACTTTCCTATATATATATATATGTATATATATATATATATATGTAGGGGCAGGTTCAAACGAGAAGGTAGTCAATTTGCAAGAAAGCGAGAATAAATAAGAGCCACATAATTTATTAATTAAAAAATAGCATAAATAAATTATTTTTTTAAAAATTAGGATAATTACAATTTGAATTGGATAAATCCTTAAAAATCTCATAATATATTTTAAATTTATTTATTTTTTAATTTTAATAAATTCATAATTTTTTTATCAAGTTTATATTATTATTTTTTAGATAAAATCATAATTTTCATCAAATATAACATGTGATATCCATAACTAATTTATTATTTATTTCACCATTTTTTTCTCTATTTTTTAGATTTACGTTTTGAATCACATGTGATTAACTTCGTTTAACATGTGATATATTATTATGTATCACATATGATCCCACTAGGTGTATTTTTGTAAATATCACATATGACAATATATGTCTGAATATAAATGACGCATAATCACATGTGATAATATTTACAACACAAAAAAATCTATAAATATAAATATACATAATCACATATGATTAACTAAAATATATACAATTATCACATGTGATAATATTTACATCACAAAAAGATTTATAAATAAGAGTATACATAATCACATATGATTAACTAAAATATATATATAATTATCACATGTAATAATATGATATGTGACATGCATAAATATTCATATAATGATATCACGTGTGATATTTGGTTAAAATTGTGAATTTTTTTTATTAAAAGTATATTTAGAAAAAAAATTAATAAATAATTGAAATTACAAAATAAATAAATCTAAAAGATATAATGATCATCCCTATATATATATATATATATATATATATATATATATATATATATATATATATATATATAGGTGTGGTATCAATTGGAAACCAAGTTTCATTGGAAACTTTGGAAACCAAATTTCAGCCATTGATCTTTATAATCAATGGTCAAGATTCATTTGAATTATATATGGTAGTAAATTAATTAATTTATTAATAATAAATAAAAATAATAGATGAAAAGGGTAAATATGTCTTTTGATTTTGTGTCTCAAATATGGCAAGAAAGGTTTATTTTATTTAGATTACTTGAAACCAAAATAAAATTTCCCACGCAATCTAAATTTTGTTATTTTTTTACTATGAAAACGAGGAGCATTTGTCTTTTCATCAAAAAAATTAATTTTCTTTTAAAATGTAAGAAAATATTTTTTTTAATTTCATTTTATTATAAAATTTCCCACGCAATCTAATATTGTGATGAAACAGAATGAATTTGTGAATTACATGGGAGACCCTAATATTTTGTGGTAACCATGAGATCCAATCTCATCCATCCATTTAATTAATCAATGGTCTAAAATAACTAATATAAATAATAATTAAAAAACGGATTTAATGCAACTAAGTTAGGAAAAAGGGGTAAAATTGTCAAAAAACATTATAAATCAATGTGATCTAATTTAGGCGTGTTCCAATAATTTTGGGTGTGATAGCGCTTACCGAATTTAATGCAACTAAATTAGGAAAAATGGGTGTGATACACTGTGATCATCTTGCAAAACCTTATATCCTTCATGATAGAATGATGGGATTATTGTTGCTAATTCTGTAGGTGGTGATACACTGTGATCAGTGTCTCATTATACATATGAGATTCAGATGTTAGATTATCAGATATATGTCAAATCACAATGTAACACATACATCACAATGTAACACATATATAAGATATATGCCAAATCACAATGTAACACACACATCAGATATATGCCAAATCACGTGGCACATGAGATTCATATGATGTTATATTATCAATGTCACATGGTCCATATGGATATTATCCCAAAATCAATTTGTTGAGATAATAAAGGAAACGTAATATTTGATTGATGAAACTTTGATTTTTTCAGTTACAAAAAAAATGTTATATTAATTAATTTATCAAAATTACTAATATATCATCCCCTATTAATTAATTAAAAAAATAAATAAATTAAAATGATTGGATAAGATTGGATCTCATAGTTACCACAATCTAATAGGGTCTTATTTGATTAGGCCATATTCAATTATCTTATTCTAGAAAGATGTTAACATAAAAACCAAACAAACAAGCTCTTAAGATGGTTATCATATTTTTGATGATAAGAAAGTTATCCGGTTAAGATTTATTTTCAATAATTATTTTGTTCCCATATTGCTCATTCCTATATATAGGTGAATTGGTCTAAGTGAAGAGGAAAAAAAAAAAAAACAGAAAAAAATTAAACTGATACGTTTATTTTTGTTTAACGTATGTTCATATATTTTTGTTAGAGAAAACAAATTATTATTTAAAAAAAATACTGATAACTATTGTGGAACAAAAACTAGTCCTCTTGGACCCTCTTTGTCACTAGATCTTATTAATTACCTGAAACAAAGAGTAAATCATGGAAGAAGACAAACCTTTTTTTCCTACTTTTTTACACCCTTTTTTTTTCTAAAATAATTATTTGTATTCAAGAAATATCAGAAAAAAGCCGTTTATATACTTATCCAATTAAATTTTAACAAATATTTATATTATGATTTTTTTTAAATCAAGATTAATTGTAAGAGTTACAATGCAATCTTTTTGTTGGAATTTATTTAATTACAATGATTGTTTCTATTTAAAAAATTGAATTTGATTATATATATATATTTAAGAGATAGAAGGGTAATATGGAAATGGAAGCATGATGAAATCTGTTGGGTTAATGGCATGCCAACTTATGGTCCTAAATCATGAAAGGAGAGATGGGGCTTCATGAAATTAATAAAAGCAATTATTTGGGGTTCCCAATAAAATTAAAAAAAAAAAAAAAAAAACTATAGGGGCTTCCCCTTGATGTTTTCTTTTTTTCCATTTTTTTCTCTTTTGACTTTTTATTACATATTTGGTACGGATTAATTAGACATTTAGGGCGCGTTTGGTTTGCGGGATTGGAATAGATTTGGAGGGACTTGGATTTCAAATCCATTCCAATCTTGTGTTTGGTTTGCAGAAAAGGATTTCGTTGACCGGATTTTAAATCCGTTGACCATTTTAAAATCTTTCATATGATGGATTTGGAAATCCTTGGCATTGGCCTTGGATTTGAAATCCAAATCCGGAAGGATTCTAAAGCGCAATGTTTTAAAAGCCGGTTTTTTTGTTGCCCCGGTGTGGTGACCGGGTCATGGTTCAACCGGTTCAACCCGATTTCAAGAATTTTTTTTGTAATTTTCATTTTCCTATATATATATATATAACCAAAAATTTGATGTTCACAACTTAAAACATTAAAAATACATATAACAACAAGTTTTACATCATTAAAAAAACACATAATAACAAGTTTTACATCAATCAAAAAACATTAAAATGAAACATAACGATCAAACCAAATCATGGATCTCGAGACATTGGAGTGTTGGTTTTCAATGCTAATACGTATTGCCTATTGGACTATTGGTTTTTAGCTTTTGTTACCGGGTCAACCGGTTCGATACCGGTTCGTGTGACCGGTTCAACCGGTTTTTTTAATAGAATCGGCCGGTTCAATCTGGGTCATAAAATGGCATCAACCCGGTCGCAATTGACCCGGTCTCTTCACCGGTTCCCGGTTCAACCAGTTCGACGTGTCGGGTCGACCCGGTTTTTAAAACATTGCTAAAGCGTGATCCATACTTCAAATTGACGATTAAATATATAATTTTAGAAAAATCGAACAAAAAAATTAATTTACTAACAAAAATAAATTCTTTATAAAACAAAAAAATAAAAAAATAAAATAAAAAAACTCAATCCAAATACAAATCCTAGAAACCAAACAAGACTTGTAAAATAATGGATTTGAAATCCATTTCAAATCCTACAAACCAAACACTATGGGTTATTTATTGATACATTGTTGATAATTCATGTGTGCATAAGTTGTTTTTTTAGGACTCGTTCTTATTTGAATCTTACATTAATGTATGTCTAATGATTCACCGAAAACGTACTAATAAACAAATGATAAGGTTTTACAATATATGATCTTTCGGGTTTTTGAAAAAAACGATGATTTTTTTTATCTCTTTTAATAATAATAAGAAGAAAAAGAATAAAAAAGAGGTGGGACAATATGTGCATGGAAACTAGGAAATGGAACAAAGATGAGTGTTTTGTCTCCCCAATGCAAGCCTCCTTTACTCCCGGCCGGTGTTCCCGCCACCTCCCCAAATGGGCGGAGGAGGAGGTGATATGTACATCAATCTTCACAAACTTCTTTTTACCATCTTGAGCAATGAAGCTAATTAAAATGCTAAATAATATATATATATATATATATATATATATATATATATATATAGGTGGAGACTTGAGATCACGTGAGACCAACATGTTTTCGTGAGACCCGTGGGACCAAGTTTTTACACTTAAAACTTCACAGCAAAACACTACGAAGATAACCTTCACAGTGTTTTTGCTATGAATGTTTGAATTTTTTTTACCTTCACAGTGTTTTGTTGTGAAGTTTCAAGTGTAAAAACTTGGTTTCACGAAAACACGTTGGTCTCATGTGAACCCAACCCTATACGTGAAGGTTCATACTTAACGAGAATACCTTTATTCTACAAAACGTGAAAACATCCTTATCAAATGTGATAATACACATGAGGGAGCCTGATGGTGTGCATGCAACTTGGCTCATGCCAAAAGCCGCTCGCGTCTCTGATTTAGTATTCCATGTGATTGACTATAATAAAATGGTATTATCACGTTTTAATAAATGAAGGTGTTCTTATTTGAACACACATATATATAGGGGTAGGTTCCGGTGAGAACAAAAGTTGATGTGAGAAGATGAAAAACAAAACTTTCATATACTTTCAACTAACTTTATTTACCTATTTTTGTCGTCATGACTGAAACTTTAACAAGTTCATTCATGTGAAAGTGATTAAATGTATGTTAAAGTTCGTGAAAATGACAAAAAGTGAAGATAAATGTAGATGAATGTAGTTGAATATAGATGAATGTAGTTGAAGGTACAAGAGGTGGTTGAAGGAAAATGAAGTCAGATTAAAAAGGTTCACCATAATTGCTATTCTCATACGACGATCCCCCCAACATATATATATATATATATATATATATATATATGTGTGTGTGTGTGTGTGTGTGTGTTGGGAATTGCCTTGTAATTGATCCCACATAGGAAGGCAAAGGAAATTTTGATAGGCTTATATGGCTTGTTCCATATGCCTTATCAAATTGGATCAAATTATAGCTTGGCAAATAAATATTTAAATGGTCAAAAATTGGGCCTTGGGTCTCTTGATCTGAATCCAAATTTTTAGACATCATCAGATGTCTTGTGGGCTGGAAGTCGTGCGGGTTCCCGCTTAACTCACTGAATTATTTTTACGGACAGGGACTTACGCGACTTTTCACGCGGCCTCTAAGTCGCGAGGCTTCTCGCGTAACTCTCTGTTTGTGTACGAACACAGTGACTTGCGCGGCTTACGCCGCGACCTGAAGCCGCGAGCCAACCCGCGGGATTGTGCAGACTCGTGAAAATTCGGTTAAACAGCTGAATTAACTGCCAAAACTATATATATCCGTTTGTTTCCCTCCAAAAACGATACAATCTCTTTTCCCACCTTTTTTCTCTCTGGTTTCTCTCAAAATAAGATCCATGAACGCATAAGAAACTTGACAGATTCTCGTTCTCGTGCAAGAACGTGAATTGATAGTTGTATCCTCTAAACGGACGCTCGGACTACGCACGAGTAGGGGCAAAATTCTGTTTAAGGACACTGCGTTGCAGGTCTCTATCGATCATCGATCTAATTGTCGATTTCAAGTTAGTATTTTCGTCAATCTTGTTAAGAATTTCGATATATCTACATATATATATATATATATATATATATATATTTTGTTTGTTTATTTGATATTATCATATATTTTGCACAATAAATATACACGATTTTCTGGATTCTCGTGGCTCGATAACATTGGTTTAACAATCTTAAACATAATTTATGATGGATCCTTCATCCATGATAAAGAACCATGTGGAGAAGCCGGAAAAGTTCAAGGGAACGGATTTCCGACGGTGGCAACAAAAGATGTTGTTTTACTTAACAACTCTTCATGTTTCCAACGTTTTGACGGATGACAAACCCACGAATCCACCCGTGAGTCTTGGACAAAATGTTCCTACCGCCGCCCAAACGCAACAATTTCAAAAGGCGGTGGAAAGTTGGAGAAGCAACGAGTATAATTGTTGAATTTATATACTCAATGCTCTCGATGACTCCCTTTATGATATCTACTCGACCTTTAAAACCGCGAGAGAGATATGGGAGTCGTTGGAGAGAAAATATAAAACTGAAGTTGCTTGCTCCAAACGATTTATGGTAGGAAAATTCCTACACTACAAGATGAGTGATTTGAAATCAATCATCAAACAAGTCGAGGAACTCCAAGTCATTACTCACGAGATGGAAGTGGAAGGTATGGGAATCAATTCTAACTTTTTGGTCGGGGCTATAATTGAGAAGTTGCCTCCTTCTTGGAAGAACTTCAAATTATATCTCAAACATTTAACTGATGAAATGAGCTTTGAACAACTTGTCCTCAGACTTCGAGTTGAAGAGGACAATAGGCTTACTGATAAAGCCGATGCTAGTTCCCTTGAGCCTAATGCAAACATTGTGGCTGCAAGCACATCAAAGGGAAAGTTTCAGAAATTCAAGGGCAAAGGCGTTGCCCCTAAACCATCATTCAAGACCTCTTTTACCCCACAAAATAAATTTTTCAAAAAACCACATATCCTAAGTTGTTGGGTGTGTGGAAAGCCCGGTCATAGGGCTAAAGATTGTAGGCACAAGAGATATCATGGTGGTGGAAACGGTGGTGGAGGTGCAGGTCCTTCTCACCAAGCAAACATGGCCGATTCTGAAACACAGTTCATCGGAGTGGTGGAGGCAAATCTGGTGACAAATACCGTTGATTGGTGGTATGATACCGGAGCCTCGAGACACATTTGCAACTCCAAAAGCTCATTTGCAACCTATCAAAAAGTCAGTGATGAAGAACCGATGTCAATGGGGAATGTATCGACAGCAAGGGTAGAAGGCAAAGGGAAAGTGATATTGAAGCTCACTTCCGGAAAGGACCTTGTTCTTACAAACGTGCTGCATGTGCCGAACATAAGGAATAATCTCATTTTTGGTCCTATGTTAAGCAATAAGGGATTCAAGGTAGCATTAGAATCCGACAAGTTTGTAATAACTAAAGGTGGATTGTATGTTGGGAAGGGTTACCTTAGCGAGGGACTCTTCAAGATAAGCTCTATACATAACGACATTGTAAATATCGATAATAAAATGGCGGGCTCTAGCTCGACTTCTATGTACATGATTGAGTCTTCTACTTTATGGCATTCTCGACTTGGGCATGTCAATTTCCGTTGTTTGCAAAGATGACGAAACTTGGCATGTTACCATCTTGTTCAATGAACAAGAAAACAAAATGTGAAATTTGCATCAAATCTAAATTCTCTAGTCATCCACATAAATCCGTTGAGAAAAATAATGAAGTGTTTGGTCTAATACATAGTGACTTGTGTGACTATAAAGCAACTCCTACACGTGGGGGAAAGAACTATTACATATCATTTATTGATGACTACAACAAATTTTTCTATGTGTATCTAATAAATACCAAAGATGAGGCTTTGAATATGTTTAAGACTTACAAAGCCGAAGTTGAAAACCAGCTTGATAAACGGATCAAAATCCTAAGATCCGATAGAGGAGAAGAATATGAGTCTAATGACTTTGCAGAATTTTGCTCCTCTCATGGTATTGTACACCAAACAATAGCTCCCTATACTCCTCAACAAAATGGAGTAGCCGAAAGAAAAACCGGACATTGAAAAACATGATCAACTCTATGTTGATCACATCGGGAGCACCACATAGCTTATGGGGAGAGGCTTGCCTCACCGCAAATATGATATTGAATAGGATCCCTCACAAAAAGAGTAATAAATCTCCATATGAATTATGGAAAGGAAGATTACCCACCTTCAAAAGAATGAAAGTGTGGGGTTGCTTGGCTAAGGTTCAAGTACCTTTGCCTAAAAGAACGAAACTTGGACCCAAAACCATAGATTGCATCTATCTTGGTCCAGCCAAGAATAGTGCAGCCTATAGGTTTCAAGTTCACAAGTCAAATGTCAATGACATACAAGTTAATACTATTCTAGAATCTGCGGAAGCAGAATTCTTTGAAGATATTTTTCCTTATAAGGACAAAGAGGGTCAATCCTCTAATCCAAGGAAAAGGGCATGTGAAGAAACGATTCATGATGTATTAGATCAACGTGCACAAAACATTCAAGATGATGCTTCTAAGTTCCAACAAAATATGGAACCTAGAAGAAGCAAACGAGGAAGGATAGCCAAAGACCTTGGTCCCAACTATATGACCTTCAATGTGGAAGGTGAACCTTTATCCTATAAAGCCACCATGGAATCTTCAGAGGCACCTTATTGGGAAGAGGCTATCAATAGTGAGATAGATTCAATCATCCAAAACAACACCTGGAAATTGGTTGATCTACCTCCGGGACACAAACCTATTGGACATAAATGGATCTTTAAAAGGAAACTTAGACCCGATGGTACCATAGAAAAATATAAGGCTAGATTAGTAGCCAAAGGAAACTTAGACTCAATGAGTTATTACCCGGCGGAAACCTAACCTAGCAACATTGGAGATCCCATGGTCTAGGTTCAATAGGCAAACTAGTTGGGGAAAACTCAAGATGTATGACAACACACACACTAAGGTATGCGCATTCGTATGATAATCTTTGTGTGTTTCCGTTGACGATAAAGGGTTGAATACTGATTCTTAATAATGCTAATAGCTTTGACAGTGGAACAATACGGAATGTTCTTGATTGGCATTACCCATGTGAGATTGATGTGTGGTCGCATCTATGAGGACCGAGATGGCTAAGTTCTCTAAGAATCTCATGAAGAAAGGATACGTTCAAGACCGAAATGAACACAACCGTAAGAGTTACATTATGTGCTAGATATGATGTATGTGATAATTATTGTTTAGATTTACTACACAATGTGGTTAGTTCAAGACTTTGTTCACTACCCACAAAGTAGATCCGATTTGTACTCACTATGAAAGGTTCAAGTCCAAAAGACACCTTTTCAAATGTATGTCATATCTTATTTCATGGAATAGAAAACTATTTGAATATTACTTATTTTCTATTCAAATGTGGGGTATTGTTGGTGTTTGAATAGAAAATGTGGGGTATTGTTGGGAATTGCCTTATAATTGATCCCACATAGGAAGGCAAAGGAAATTTTGATAGGCTTATATGGCTTGTTCCATATGCCTTATCAAATTTGATCAAAGCCCATCTAATGGGGTTTGGGTTAGATTTATAGCTTGGCACATAAATATTTAAATGGTCAAAGATTGGGCCTTGGGCCTTGGGTTTCTTGATCTGAATCCAATTTTTTAGACATCATCAGATGTCTTGCGGGTTATCACGCAAGCTGGAAGTCGCGCGGGTTCCCGCCTAACTCACTGAATTATTTTTACGAACAGGGACTTACGCGACTTTTCACGCGGCCTCTAAGTCGCGAGGCTTCCCGTGTAACTCTCTGTTTGTGTACGAACACAGTGACTTGCGCGACTTACGCTGCGACCAGAAGCCGCGAGCCAACCCGCGGGATTGTGCAGACTCGTGAAAATTCGCTTAAACAAACGAATTAACTGCCAAAACTATATATATCCGTTTGTTTCCCTCCAAAAACGATACAATCTCTTTTCCCACGTTTTTCCTCTCTGGTTTCTCTCAAAATAAGATCCATAAACGCATAAGAAACTCGACAGATTCTCGTTCTCGTGCAAGAACGTGAATTGATAGTTGTATCCTCTAAACGGACGCTCGGACTACGCACGAGTAGGGGCGAAATTCTGTTTAAGGACACTGCGTTGTAGGCCTCTATCGATCATCGATCTAATTGTCGATTTCAAGTTAGTATTTTCGTCAATCTTGTTAAGAATTTCGATATATCTACATATATATATAAATTTTTTTGTTTGTTTATTTGATATTATCATATATTTTGCACAATAAATATACACGATTTTCTGGATTCTCATGGTTCGATAACATTGGTTTAACAATCTTAAACATAATTTCTGATGGATCCTTCATCCATGATAAAGAACCATGTGGAGAAGCCGGAAAAGTTCAAGGGAACGAATTTCCGACGGTGGCAACAAAAGATGTTGTTTTACTTAACAACTCTTCATGTTTCCAACGTTTTGACGGATGACGAACCCACGAATCCACCCGTGAGTCTTGGACAAAATTTTCCTACCGCCGCCCAAACGCAACAATTTCAAAAGGCGATGGAAAGTTGGAGAAGCAACGAGTATAATTGTTGAAATTATATACTCAATGCTCTCGATGACTACCTTTATGATATCACATGTAATAGAAATATATATATTTAAAGGACATTAGTATAGTGACATGTCCACTTCCGAGTGTACTTCGAAAAGAACATCACAATTGTGGTTAGATCAACTCTAGACCCCTTATCCGAGAGTGGAAAGTGTCCTAAAAATTGATGACTTACATTAAATGCATTGGGTACTATAAAAGTCAAAGTACTTCTCCTATGGAGGTCAAGCATTTACAAATTTTTACATGCAAAATCTCCCAAGTAAACCGGCTTTCCAACTAGCAAAAAGAAAATTGTGTGTTCTTCATTCTTGCAAGAGTGTTCTAAGTGATTGTTCTTGTTAGATCTTTGTGTGACAAACTTTATCAATCAAATATATTGTTTAAATTAGGTTTTCATTTCCAATCTTCGGCACCAATTTGTAATTCTTAGATTTATACTAATATAAATTCAAATTTGAAAATATTTGAGGTTTTTGTACTCAACCTTCCTTTTACAAATACTTGTGTGTTTGTCATCTCATCAAAGGACCAACATATATATATATATTATATATATATATATATATATATCCAAAATCATATAAAAACCTGCTATAAGTTAGTTAGAAACTCGATGAACCAATATAAACTACACATATTTAACTTCCATAAATATTTTATTGATTTTATTTATTATCTAATCAACCGTTTCTTAAAAAAAACTCATTTGTTTTGCATTTGAAACAACAACAGTGTAATGAAACAACACAATTGATTTGTACATTGCTCCATTTTACTAATGCATTGTCATTTCACTAGTGAAACAACACATGGATTGATCTGCATTGATAAGTTTTGATTATATAGTTTGTTTCACCAATGAAACAACACATGTGGTTGATCTGTTTTGAATACAGTGTCATTTCATCAATGAAACATTACATCGATCGAGTGATTACAAATCGGGAAAGTGAGTTTTTAAGAAACACTTGATAAGGTAAATAAGAAAGTTAAATATATGTGGTCTATATTCGTTTATAGAGTTTCTAACATATATATGGTTTCTATTTGATTATATATATATATATATACACACACACACACATAGGGTTGGGTTCACGTGAGACCTGTGAGACCAAGTTTTTACACTTGAAACTTCACAACAAAACACTGTACAGGTAAATAAGATCTGAAACTTCACAACAAAAACATTGTGAAGGCTACCTTCACAGTATTTTGCTGTGAAGTTTCAAGTGTAAAAACTTGGTCTCGCGGGTCTTACGAAAACATGTTGGTCTCACGTGATCCCAAGTCTATATATATAAGACGATAATCAAATGGGAACCATAAAAAGTTTGAGAACTAATCTCAGTCAGGGTTTTGATCCGATGGACGTGAATAATCTTCCAATTTTCACTCACTAAAGACGTAATGGTAATTTTGTTATTGGGAAATCCCAAAAATATCTATTTTAGGTTTTTAATTAAGATAAGATATTTACATAAAAAATCCTTAATTTCAAGATTACATCATTGAAATGTTCAGCACCTGCCCGCCCACCTATAAATGTGGATTCAAATCAGGTTTTCAATCTCGATGGGTCACAGATGTTTGGGTGTATGACAAACTCATAAAGTAAGAAAGGAAAATCTTCCATTGCAAGTTATGTGGTGTAATTGTGTGAACCCCTATAGTATTCCATTATGAAATCTTGTTTCACGTTATGAAATTTTGTTTCATCTTGTGAAATGTTGTTTTACATTATGAAACACTGAAGTGAACATGTTGGTACAAAAGTGTTGATTCACATTGTAAAACAACACAACATCGCTGATGGGTTAAAACGTAGTGAATATATGTGTTAACATAAGTATTGTCTCACACTATGGAACAACAAAATATTGTTGACGGGTTGTAATTTAGTGAACATATATGTTAATATAAGTACAAGTTTCACCTTATGAAATGTTATTTCACACTGTGAAACAATGTAATGAACATATTGGTACACAAGTGTTGTTTCACATTGTGAAACAACACAATACCGCTTATGGGTTAAAAAGTAGTGAACATATGTGTTAACATAAGTGTGTTTTCACACTATGAAACACATAACACGTAACACTATTGATGGGTTACAATGTAGTGAACATATTATATATGTTAACATAAGTTTTTGTTTCACCTTGTGAAATGGTGTTTCACATTACATGTAATATCCGGGTTCAAAGTGCTCAATTTTAGAGTTTGAGTAAAAGTTGATCAAGACCCAAAGTTCAAGGGGTTAATTGTAAATTAGGATTAAAAGGGGTCTCAACCCTAAGGATTCTCCCCATTTCTTTCTGGCGGTTGAATACTGACTAGAGAAGGAGCAGGGAGCAAAGTCCTTGGGAGATCGAGGGAGAGAAAGAATCTGATAGAGGAGCGACATCTCAACTTCTTCAAGGTAAGGTTTCTAAGACAATGTTTTCCTTTTATGAAATGGTAGGTTGAGTAAGACCCCTCCTCAAAGAAGTGGAGTCTGATGTTTTATTTGTTAGGGTTGAGTAAGATGATTGGAAACCCTCTTTTGCTCCTTAAAATCAATCCTAATGATTGATTAGTTTAATAAGATGATTATAGTCGTTTGGAGTTCAAATCCTACATAGTTTGATAAGTGAATATGTGGGATTAAGGAGCTTGGGTTTTTGTTCGAGGTCTGGGGTTCGTGCAGAACCCTTAATCGCCTCTGGGAGAATATGGAGACCGGGCGAACTCGGGAGACGAGCGCCCGGTGTGGTAGTCGATGTCCTGGGAGACAGGACGTACCAGGGTGTTCCGGTCAGTGAGACCCCGGGGATGGTTGGCACGGGAGACGGGAACCCCGGGGTGGGAGGTCGGGATACCGGGCCGTGACCCCGGGAGATGGGGAGCCCGAGAGGGGGATGGTTAATCCCGGGCCGTGACCCCGGGAGACGGGGGAGCCCGGGAGAGGTTGTGTAACCCGGGACGAGACCCCGGGAGACGAGGGATCCCGGGGTGGTGTTACCAGGTCGGGTTAACCCCGAGAGTCGGGGGCATCCAGGAGAGGATTTATGTCCAGTGGTTGCTATTTAAGTTCAAGAGAGAGTGAGTGAGAGAGTAGTCGTTTCTCATTAGTACCCTTTAAAGGAGGTGTCAAACCGACTTATCGATGTTATCGTAGGTTGTGAAATCGCTAGTGCACGGATTTAAGCAAGGACCAGAGGTGAGTTTTCCTAACTAAATGCTTCTGTGGTTTTAAATGGTTAAATACATGTGGAAGTTACTTTAAAGCATCTTTTTATTACGTGAGCTTTATACATGTGAGCTTTCTTTTAAATGTGGTATATGCTTTTACTGTTGGTTAAATGTATGCATACATTGTTGTGAGCTGTATGGACAAAGTCGGGGGGTGTGGCCCGCTTGTGCTCGTACCGGTGGGTGTGTCCCGTTTATGCCAATTGGGAGGTGTGACCCAGATTAAGGCAGTATGAGCCAGACACGCTGTTACTTTCGAGTGACGGTAGTGTGTGCTGAAAGCGAGTTTTTAAAGATGGTTATTTATTTTAAAAACTGAATTGGTTTATAATTGCTTATAAATCTTTTATTTGAAGCTGGAGTTGTGAACCGTTATTAGAGGAAGCTCACTAGACCGTTGGTCTAACCCTCGCCCTTTCAAAACTAAAAACCTTTTCAGGTAGACGCGGAATAGGAGGATTCGGTAAAGGCAAAGAGAAGGCGTGAGCGGTACCTGATTCTAGAAGACTTCCTTATAGTAGTTGTTTTTATTCTCGGTTGTGTAATAGGTTGCCTTCTGCAAACCTTGAAATCTTATGGTAGTCCTGGGGCTGTTTTGGCATGAATTCATATTAATCGTTTATGTTGAATTGTTGGAAGTTTTGGGTTGTTACAATTGGTATCAGAGCCAAGGTTTAAGGGATTTAGGTGACCGGATGGGCCTAAACTTAAACCGTGGAGTAGGGGGAACACAACTGAGAATATAGGAAGCCTTTAGGAAAGACCTTGAATCCTCGAGTGTCGTGACAACGATAGTGAGGACGCTTATGTAAGGAAAGTTCAGAATTGCATCTGACCAATGCCATTATGAATTTACAGGTGCATGAGTATACTCGATTGCTATTGTTGAGCTAATCGACGGGTGTAGTTCTGGGTAGTGAGTTCTATTATTAAGATGGTAGCGTTGGTCTGGCGCATTGAGAGAGCTCGTTTATGGTTTTAAGGTTGTTACCGTTTGGTATGGGTTTTGTGCGGGAGGTAGTTAATCTCGTCTTTTAGAAAGAGACTCTTGGGTCCAAAAGAAGAAGAATATCGATTGGAGGTGAACTCCTCGTTCCAAGGGGGTTTCTGGTTTGGTAGTTTGTTATGTCAAATAGTGGGGTTCAGGAGAGTGTTGACCCTAGACTTGAAGGATAGAGATGAGGCAGTTGGATCTATAACTAGTTGAAGGGTGGTCGAGAGATGATATCAGTGTTGACTGATGAAATGGAGTGAGGATCGGATGGAAATGAGTTGTTGTTGGTAAGTTTGTTGGGGTCAAGTAAGAATGCTTGATTTGCGAAACAATAGTCGCGGTGGTAATTAGTAGTTGGGCATTCAAGGTTGTTGGAAGGCGTTGGTGCCGGAGGCTGTGGCAAATGTGAGGACCCCGACTGGCTGGTCGGAAGCAGAGGGACTGGAAAAATTATAGTGAGTCCAAACAGTTGACCTTGTTAGAGTAAGTTGCCTTCAATGATAAGTGAGTCTCATGCATTATGTTTCGAACAAATTGCTGAAGTCCTTTATATTATTCATATTAGATATCTTGGCGTGTGTGTGCCTTGCGAAGTATTCGTTTTGAAAATGTGACAATGCGTGTAAACGTGTGTTTGTAATGAAAAGAAAAGTTTATTGCGTTGAGTGATAAATTTCGATTTTTGGTATGGGAGAATTATTTTATCTCTTTATAAATGAGTTAACTTTTGTTGTGAAAATCATATCAGCGCTTGATCACATGATTTTATAAGTGAATTTGATACGATCATGTGGTGTCATATCAATGAGGGCGAGAGTCGTCTGACTCGCTCAGTGTAAACAATTTTGTAGTATTTTTAGTAAATCGTGTGGGTAATGATTTAAAAAAAATCATTTCAATTGTGCCAACATCGATTTTGGGTGGGGTGAGGTGTACTTTGTCGTGGAGTTGAGAATGAACGATCGTCGAGATCCGTTGTGCATGGTTAAACAATGATGTCGATGTAGTGTGGTGTACACTCAAGCTTGTCTCATGATGTGGTACATACTAAATTTTCAAATGTGTCAAAAGTTTAAATTTATGGTGTGTCATGCATGAAGGCTATGAACTCTCTAGGTCGTGAGGAAGGTTTTGAATGTGGAAGTGGAGCGTTCGAACAGTGGGTGGTCGACCCATGACTTGGGTGTTCTTTAAGGAAGGGTGGTGAATAGCGGAAGTGGTTAATGGAGGCCTTGTCCTTTGACGTTAAGGAAGTTTGTATTATAATGGCTTACCGTTGTTTAGTAACTTGAGATGTGGATGTCGGCAATGGTTGTGTCTAGGGTGGAATTTGAAGTCGATAAGATACATTTATAGCAGTAAGTTGCTACATTGGAAGAGGTAGGTTCCATTGGGAATCCTTGTTGGTCAGAAACATGGTGGAAGCATCACAATGCTGACTATTGATGTTGAAGCCCGAGATCATTTTCGCGCTAAGAATGAAGAAGTAGATATGGATAGTTTCATTGAATTTTCTTGAGGAAGCAAAGAGTTATTCGGAAAAGGTGTGCACCCGGTGTATTGTTGGACTTGAGTATTACGAAAATGGAAGACCGCTAATTCGGTCAGGTGATTTTTTTCGACGAGGTTTTGATGGTTTATGTGGGAGTAAAGTTTATATATATAGCTCAGCTGGAGGGGTGCACTTTGAGCATTTAAGTCTTCGAGGTAGTACGTTTAATCTTTCAGGCTGCCGTAATTTGTTTCCAGCAAGTCGCGATGAGTCGACAAGGAGCGATATCTTGTCGAGTGGATTAGGGAATCATGGATTTGCAATTTATTCAGATTCGAGAAAGACAAGGTCATGAAATGCCTTGAATTCAACCATTAGTATTAAGATCAGGGAGAAAAGGACAATATTAGGTATTTGTGCAAAGTGGTCGTGGAGATTTTGGTTGTTTTGTGATGAAGTAGTAGGGTGATGGTTGTATCAATGAGATGGAAACGTTTTATGACATATCTAGGCGTGCAAGTCATTAAAGTAGTAAGGAGCTACCTTGAGGATATGTAGAAAGCTGGTGTTGTTGATATAGGACGAGCGTCCTCGTCCGGAGATTTCTGGAGAATGATTTGTAAGTGGTGTGTATGTGGATGGGACGTATGGATGTTCTGGTTGAGTATAGAATTTAAGTATATATTCGAAACATTTGGGGAATCATCAAGGATTGGAGTGAGCAGTGTTGGGTGAACAGTGTTCTATACAACGAGAAGAGAGTGAAGATATTATGATGGAAAGGTAGGTAACTTGAGAGGATGAAGTTTGGCAAACGGTGCAAAAAGGGTGGATTTATGTTTCTAGATTTGCCGTTAAGTAAGTTTATGAATCCTTAGCGTGGATGTGAGAAAAAGGTTAAGGCGTACGTTGTGGTTTGGGTGTTGAGTAATCTAGATTGTGCGGTTGGTCTAAAGCTTGCACCGCTAATCAGTGAGTCGATCTTTAGAAGTGGTGGTTGGATGTAGTGCTTAGAGTGAAGGACCAAAGTGTCAAACTTAGTGCTGCATGGAAAAGGTTTCATGTGGGTCTGTCTTCCGGTGTTAAGCTTTTCGGACTGGTTTGGGGACGGCATGATCACCTCGGGTGTGATCGGACGATGCTCGGACTCATTGCAAATCGGTCGGGCGCTTGTTGGAAGTGATGAGAAATTGAAGTATGTGTCATATTAATTCGATCAATTGGATCTAGTGGACTATGAAAGTGGCGAGTGGTGGAAGTTTACTGTTCTTCAGGTAAGAAGTTGGGGTGATGACGTTTGACACGACGTATGTTTAATACGTACGAGTTGTGCAACATTGATGAGATGTGACCATTGTGGTTTGGAAAGAAGGTGCTTTTCGCACTAGGCGTATGTAGTGTTGAGGGAAGTTGTTTTGTTATGATGGGATACTTGATGAAGAAAATCATGCATTGGGTTCAGCGTGATGTCTAAGGTTGACATCGTGTTAATTTGGCAAATTGAGAGGTTATTATTTTAGTCTGGGATACATTCTATTGTGGCGTTGTCTCCGGTGAAGTTCGTTAGTGGAAGGAAGTGAAGTGGTATGTGAAACCTTAAGGGGGCATGTAACTGGTACGGTTAGCCTGTCAATTGGTATGGCTTTGGTTTTGGCAAAATATCTCGGGCAACAGAGTGAAGTTAAGTTGAGATGATTAAAAGGACATGAGACTTGTAAATCTCAAGTTGAGAGGGTGCACCTTGATACGGAAGTAATTCCCATAAAGTGAATTGGCGCATTCGAGGGATAGCTCGTGATGGGCCACGTTTTGGAATCCGTTGAATCTATGAAAAGAGTTGGAGAGATAGTGTGTGATCTGGAAGTTTTCGAAGAAAATCCATTTCGGACGTCATGCCTCTAGTTAAGATAATTTATCGGGAGTTGGGAGACAATACGTTCTAAGGGTATGTAAACAAATAAGAAGTAAGGATCAAAAGAGATCTGTCATGCGAAGGTGATAAGGTGCACCAAATTCGTGAAAGGTTGAGATTAGCGCAAGACCGACAAAGGATGTACGCGAATAAACGAAGAAAACCCATCGAAATCCAAGTGGGAGACTTGGTCATGTTAAAAGTTTCGCCTTGGAAGGGAGTAGTCCGCTTCGGAAAGAAGGGTAAATTGCGACCGAGATTTATTGGACCATTTACTATCCTAGAACGTGTTGGTAAAGTAGTGTACAAACTGGATTTACCCGTAGAGCTGCGAGGAATCCACCCCACATTCCACGTGTCAAATCTGAAGAAGTGTATGGCGGAAACCGACATAGTGGTATCATTGGAGGATATCCGTGTGGATGAAAAGTTGAGTTACATCGAAGAACCGGTAGCCATTTTGGATCACAAAGTCAAAAAGCAAAGGAATAAAGAAATTCGGTTAGTGCGGGTACAATGGAAGTTCCACAAGGGACAAGAGTCAACGTGGAAAGTGGAGGTGGACATGAGGTCCCAGTACTCCAGTCTGTTCAATGATGGAATTCCGGGGACGGAATTCTTTTGAAGGGGGGATATTGTAATATCCGGGTTCAAAGTGCTCAATTTTAGAGTTTGGGTAAAAGTTGATCAAGACCCAAAGTTCAAGGGGTTAATTGTAAATTAGGATTAAAAGAGGTCTCAACCCTAAGGATTCTCCCCATTTCTTTCTGGCGGCTGAATACTGACTAGAGAAGGAGCATGGAGCAAAGTCCTTGGGAGATCGAGGAAGAGAAAGAATCTGAAGGAGGAGCGACATCTCAACTTCTTCAAGGTAAGGTTTCTAAGACAATGTTTTCCTTTTATGAAATGGTAGGTTGAGTAAGACCCCTCCTCAAAGAAGTGGAGTATGATGTTTTATTTGTTAGGGTTGAGTGAGATGATTGGAAAACCTCTTTTGCTCCTTAAAATCAATCCTAATGATTGATTAATTTAATAAGATGATTATAGTTGTTTGGAGTCCAAATCCTACATAGTTTGATAAGTGAATCTGTGGGATTAAAGAGCTTTGGTTTTTGTTCGAGGTCTGGGGTTCGTGCAGAACCCTTAATCGCCTCTGGGAGAATATGGCGACCGGGCGTGACAGGATCTTAATTCTAAACAAGAATAAACACTCAGAAACAATATCAAAGGAGTTTGCGGAATAACACTTTGATATTCAATAATTAATGGAACACAGTAAATCAGAACAAGAATTTGTAAAATTTATTGAATGATTATAAAGTTACAAGATTCAACACACAACCTCAATATTGATGAACAGGCTCACCAATACAAATTCTACTTCTCTAGAATTAGGATTACAAACCTTGAGGTTGATTCTCTCTATGAAAACAAAAACTCAGAATGCTAAAGTTATTAAAAGTTAATTTCTATCAATTCTAAACTATTCTATATATACTGAAGATAAAAGATAATTACAAATAATAAAAGATCTTCAAAATAATCTTCTATCTTTATCTTCAAGCTTTCCTTAATCTTCAAACTTGATCTGCACGAATCTTGATTATCTCATAAGCAACACTAAGTCTTCAGCAGTATTAATACTTTGAGCAGTATTAACATTCAGCAGTACTAAAATTGCTTAGCAGTAGTAATCTCCTCTAGCAGTACTAACCTTGACTTAGCAGCATTAATCTTGTTCAGCAGCATTAACTTCAGAAGTAGTAATCTTCAGAAGTAGTAACCAAGTTCTTCTAGCAGTATTAATTGTACTTGTGAAATTCTGAATTTCCCAACAATCTCCCCCTAACTTGACTTTTAGGAAGAGATGTCAAGTTCTTCAGATAATCTTCAAGATGCTCCCAAAACTTCATCAAGTCTTATACTCCTGTATTTACATCCAACCCCAAACTCTGATTTATAGTTCTTTGGATCAGATACTTAGCCATTTCTGAATTTGAAACACATCCTAGCTTCTTCTTCAGCATAGCATGAAGCTTCAGTCTGCTGTGATTGTACACTCTATCCACTAGGAAGTACTCTATGTGATTTAAGTCCATAGTTAGTGCATATACTCCACTAGTTTCATATAGAGTCCACTTGTTGACAGTTTTGAACACATTTCTGATGACATGATCCACTTCTTCAGGCTTGAACATCATACACAGATACTCCATCACTAATTTTGTAAGTGAAATCTCTGGAGCTTTCAGTTGATCTGCATACAAATTCATTCCTATTTCAAACATTTCTTCAAGATCTGACCTGGAGCATGTTCTTACAATCTTTGCCCAAGTATTGTGTACTTCATACTTTTCATCCTTCCTCTTGAGCCTGATGTACTCTTTACCATCAACTTTCAGTGTATCCCAGAAGATGACTTCAGGAGGCTTCACACCAACAGGTTCAGCAGAAATTGGTTCAGGCACTTTGTCCATCACTACCATGTATAGATTTACATCATCAGACCTTGATGATTCTTTCTGTTCAGATGACTTAGGTGCCTCTTCTTCTTCAGCAACCTTCTCAACTTCTTCTGCAGCTATTCTAGGCTTCTTGATTGATTTTTTTCTTGCCACCATCTTGGTTCTTTTTAGAGTCCTTAGACTTTCACCAAGAGTTGCTTCTTTCTTTGGTGGTGTTTCTTGCTCATCTGGAAAAGGTTTTTCTATCATGAAATCATTGCTTTATTTCATTCTCTTCTCCATTTCCACTCTTGCAGTTTCATTCCCTTGAAGCTTGAGCATTTCTGAATCATACAACTCTTTAATCTGTTCAAATGGCATTGTTGAGAACATCTCCTTTCTGACTCCTACAACACCTTTGAGAAATGTGATCATCTTGTTTCTCTCTTGGTTACCTAGGAATGTCTTTGAGGGTTGTCTCTTCTTTGCAGCCTTCTTGATCATCATAGATTTCTTAAGAGTTGCAGCTTTCTTCTGAGCCATTTCAGTTGCTAAGCTTTGTTGATAAGCTTTATTCAGTTCTGCAGCTAAAGCCTTTGCCATCTCCCTATCTTTGTCTACTTGAACCCTCTCTTCTTGCTCAAGATCAGCTTGCATCTTCCTGGCCAAAGCTTCATCTGACTCAACCAACTTTTGCTTTTTGATAGGTTGATCAGATTCCACTAGCTTAGCTTTGCCTTTATCTTTGCTCATCACCTTCTCAATGATTGATTTCTTTACAGCCTCAGCTCTTTCTTTGATGACAACTCCTTTGGCCTTTGAGGTGACCTTGGGAGTATCATGCTTGGCTTTGATTAGAGTTTCAGCAATTTCAAGATCTGTTAGTACCTCTTGTACTATTTCTGCTGCTTCTTTCAGATCAGCAGTATTAACAGTTTCTGCTGCTTGGCTTGACTCAGCAGCATTAACTGTTACTGCTTCTTGTTCTGTTACTACTTCTTTCTCTTTTTCTGCTGCTTGTACAAACTCAGTTTCCACAGCTTGTTGCTCCCCCTCAACATCAACTTTCTCTTGCTCCCCCTTAGCTTTGGCATCAGCTTCTGACTCCCCCTTTTTGGGAGCATCAGTCACTGGTTTCCTCCTTCTGAGCACAAATTGTTTCTTCTTCTTTTGTAGAATCAATTTCTTCACCATTTGCTTCAAGTTGACAATCTGTTCTTGTTGAGACAGAACTATCAGTTTCAGCTCTTCTATTTCTTTGCCCTGTTTGATCACATCCATGTTGATGTTTCCCATGGTTTCCATCAATTCAAAATAGTTATATCTGTCCTTACCTTCTCCAGAAGTATTACCCTCTTTTGAAGGATCATGGGATCTTTTTGTAGTAGAGGTCTTCTGCCTAGCAGAAGCACCTGCTACCCCCTTGGGTTCTTGGCACCTGGGACCTTTGAATGATTGCTCATTCAAAGTTGCCATGGGGAAGGTCTTATTTATGTTACCACTGACCTCCTCTGTGCTAGCAGGAGTAGTGGCAGCCTTAGCACCCATATGCTCATTCATCTCCTTGTTGAGCACCTCCTTGGGGTTGGGAGACACCCCTGTGGTTTCCCTGTTGATATTCTCTAATGGAGAATTCTCCATTAGAGGGCTTAGAGGCTCTGTGAGTGAAGGTACAAGAAGGGAAGGAACCTTCTGTACCTTTTTCCTTATATAAGTTTGGGTTATTGGAGAAATTGGCTTTTGAACAAGAGACTGGGGGATTGCTATGGAGGGTGAAGGTTGGGATTGACTAGCAGTGGGATGGTCTAATGAGGGCCTTGACCCTGCTGCCATACCTTCTTCATTGTGGGACACCACCATCATTGTAGAGAACAATGGGGTGTCAACTCCTTCCGAGTCCAATGGAGATCTTTTCATGTTTGAAAAGACCTTACCTTTAAGGATTTTTGGTACATATACCTCATCAAAGTGAGGCATATCCGTCAATTCATGGGTTATAACTTCCTGAACAAATCTTGGGTACATATAAAAACTCTTTTTGTTTCCCAAGTTTGACACAAGGTCATTAAAAATCATTTTAGAAAAATTGTACTTTCTGGCAGTGCCCAAGCACACCAAAGCATAAGCAATGGTGCTACTGAAATCACTCCAGCCAGTAGTCTTTTTGGAAATACAATGCATAAGGGTATGGACAAGGAAACGCCATTGGGGTGAAAATTTAGCTTTTGAGAACTTGAAAACACCCAATGGGCCTCCATACCCCATTCTTGTAAGAGTGGAAAACAGTTCATCATTAGAGATAGATGAGATACCAGAGGCATCGTCTAGACGTAGACTGATGCGAATTACCTCTTCAGTAACTGTCAAGGGTTTGCCACACACCCTTGTCTTGATCACTTGCACACCATTCTCAGTAACAATGGTGGCATTAGCCCAAAGTTGTTGTTGGTGCTCGATATAGATTGATGGAGACACTGTCAGAGCATAGGCGATATGGCTAGACTTCAGAAAATCCACTATCTGATGAAATCCTGCAGCTTGCTTTGGCTTTTGTAGCATCGCGATTTCATTGTGCTCGTCAATAAATGCCATAGACGCCATTGAGCTTGAATATTCTGGACTGAAAATCACTAGGTGCTTTGAAAGAAAAGGGTTAGAGAGAAGGTGAACATTATTCAAAGAGTCGTTATGAGCTTTTGGGCGGGCAAAGAGTGTATTTATACGATTCGGGACATAAGCAGTATTAACACCTAGCAGTATTAACTAACTAGCAGTATTAACTGAGAGCAGTATTAACCACTAGCAGTATTAACTAACTAGCAGTATTAACTGAGAGCAGTATTAACCACTAGCAGTATTAACTAACCAGCAGTATTAACTGAGAGCAGTATTAACCACTAGCAGTATTAACTGTGCACTGGCAGTATTAAAACTGCACTGGCAGCATTAACTATACTTACACTTTTTGAAGCTTGAGGTACTCTGAGCAAGGTAATAAACTTCCTTTTTAACTCACTCTGGTATTCCTTCTCTCCATTTGCCACCATCCTTTTACGACATCTCTTATCACTGATCTTACCTCCATCTGGAGTATCACAAAAAGAGCAACATGTCCTCCATCAAATCTTGAAGTTTTGAAGGCAGTCCATGTTACATGTTATGTGCCAAGAGCAACCATTATCAACATGCCAAATGCTCTTCCTCTTGAGCTATTGGTTGCCCTGCACACTTGATAAATCAGTTAGTTTTGGAGGGAACCCAAGCCAAAGTGGTCTTGGGTTGTCCTTTCTCATTTATATAATCTATCAGTTTGGTCTGGATGAGTTGTTTAGGAATCTCATGGCTGGAATACTTTGTCAAGATTATAGGCTTTGCAGCATTACTACTAGAAGCAGCACTAGCCTTGTTAGCAGTAGTATTGGATGCGGCAACACTATTTCTGTTAGCAGTACTATCTGGGATAGCAGTACTAACAGGTTTCTTTACTATTGGAACCCAAACTTGAACAAATTTGTTTGCTTTCTTTGTCTTTAACTTACTCCTTGGCTTATTTAGAGTATTTTTCTTTGGTTTAGCAAACTCATTCTGAGCATGAGACTTTATAGGTGCTCTGTTCTCAGCCATATGATTTCTAAATTGCTTCCTATAACCAAAAGAGTTTTGTATTTGTCTTTGAAAAGAGACTCTTTGGTTAATAGGATTGAAATAACAGTATTTGGCAAGATGATTCAATTTGCCACATATAAAACAAGGTTTTGGTCTATTGATTTTACTCAGATCAACCCTTTGTTTTTGTGCCCACTGATTATTCCAGTTTCTCTTATTTCCCCTTGGTTTATCATGTTTTTGGGGCTCAGATTTATTGCAGGCACACTGTTTGCAAGGGACAGGATTCACAACTGTGGTCTGCGTATAATGGACCTTCTCAGACTTTCTCTCAGTCTTCTCTATGTCCTTAGATTTGACCCAAATCTTTCCACATCCCTCATGGGTGATAATGTGATTTTCTAGAGGAATCTCACCACTCACAGTGTTCTCCTTACTCTTATCATTAGAGTTCTCTTCTTCAGAGTCTGTTTCAACCACCACTTTGTCTAAAGGATCTACCTTAGTGGCTCCCTCAGGCAAGTCCTTCCTATCCTTGGTCTCTAGCAAGTCTGATGTAGGAGGGATGTAGTTGTTGTTATATGGTGGTGGTGTAGTATTGTACCCAATGCCTGGTTTAAGCTTATCATGGATTTGGACCTTTAGAATTGAATCCATGGTTTTAGAAGCATATGAGTACTTCTCAATATCAAGCTTAGCTTTCTCATAATCACTTTTTATCTTCTCACACTCCTCTTCTTTCTTTTTAAGTTGAAACTCTAATTGATTTTTCTCCCACTTCCAGTAATTTGTGTAATACATGTGCTGAGTTTCATTGGCTTGAAAACCTCTAATTTGTTCCTCAAACCTCTCAACAATTCTCACATAGTCTTTTATATCTTTCTCTAACCTCTTAAGGTCATCACTCATCTTCTGGTTGTGATCCCTATACCTTTTAACAGTTTCAATACAGGATTTAGAGCAAAGATTAGCTGTTACCTCTGTGGGTATTTCTGTGCTTGAAGACTCTGATCCTTTAGCCATGATGATGTTGATTTATGAGTTATACTAGCTCTGATACCACTTGACAGGATCTTAATTCTAAACAAGAATAAACACTCAGAAACAATATCAAAGGAGTTTGCGGAATAACACTTTGATATTCAATAATTAATGGAACACAGTAAATCAGAACAAGAATTTGTAAACTTTATTGAATGATTATAAAGTTACAAGATTCAACACACAACCTCAATATTGATGAACAGACTCACCAATACAAATTCTACTTCTCTAGAATTAGGATTACAAACCTTGAGGTTGATTCTCTCTATGAAAACAAAAACTCAGAATGCTAAAGTTATTAAAAGTTAATTTCTATCAATTCTAAACTATTCTATATATACTGAAGATAAAAGATAATTACAAATAATAAAAGATCTTCAAAATAATCTTCTATCTTTATCTTCAAGCTTTCCTTAATCTTCAAACTTGATCTGCATGAATCTTGATTATCTCATAAGCAGCACTAAGTCTTCAGCAGTATTAATACTTTGAGCAGTATTAACATTCAGCAGTACTAACTACTAGCAGTACTAAAATTGCTTAGCAGTAGTAATCTCCTCTAGCAGTACTAACCTTGACTTAGCAGCATTAATCTTGTTCAGCAGCATTAACTTCAGAAGTAGTAATCTTCAGAAGTAGTAACCAAGTTCTTCTAGCAGTATTAATTGTACTTGTGAAATTCTGAATTTCCCAACAGGGCGAACTCGGGAGACAAGCGCCCGGTGTGGTAGTCGATGTCCCGGGAGACGGGACGTACCGGGGTGTTCCGGTCAGTGAGACTCTGGGGATTGTTGGCCCAGGAGATGGGAACCCCGGGGTGGGAGATCGGGATACCGGGCCGTGACCCCGGGAGGCGGGGAGCCCGAGAGGGGGATGGTTAATCCCGGGCCGTGACCCCGGGAGACGGGGGAGCTCGGGAGAGGTTGTGTAGCCCGGAACGAGACCCCGGGAGACGAGGGAGCCCGGGGTGGTGTTACCCGGTCGGGTTAACCCCGAAAGTCGGGGGCGTCCGGGGGAGGATTTCTGTCCAGTGGCTGCTATTTAAGTTTAAGAGAGAGTGAGTGAGAGAGTAGTCGTTTCTTATTAGTACCCTTTAAAGGAGGTGTCTTACCAACTTATCGATGTTATCGTAGGTTGTGAAATCGCTAGTGCACGGATTAAAGCAAGGACCAAAGGTGAGTTTTCCTAACTAAATGCCTCTGTGGTTTTAAATGGTTAAATACATGTGGAAGTTACTTTAAAGCATCTTTTTATTACGTGAGCTTTATACATGTGAGCTTTCTTTTAAATGTGGTATATGCTTTTACTGTTGGTTAAATGTATGCATACATTGTTGTGAGCTGTATGGACAAAGTCGGGGGGTGTGGCCCGCTTGTGCTCGTACCGGTGGGTGTGTCCCATTTATGCCAATTGGGAGGTGTGACCCAGATTAAGGCAGTATGAGCCAGACACGCTGTTACTTTCGAGTGACGGTAGTGTGTGCCGAAAGCGAGTTTTTAAAGGTGGTTATTTATTTTAAAAACTGAATTGGTTTATAATTGCTTATAAATCTTTTATTTGAAGTTGGAGTTGTGAACCGTTATTAGAGGAAGCTCACTAGATCGTTGGTCTAACCCTCGCCCTTTCAAAACTAAAAACCTTTTCAGGTAGACGCGGAATAGGAGGATTCGGTAAAGGCAAAGAGAAGGCGTGAGCGGTACCTGATTCTAGAAGACTTCCTTATAGTAGTTGTTTTTATTCTCAGTTGTGTAATAGGTTGCCTTCTGCAAACTTTGAAATCTTATGGTAGTCTTGGGGCCGTTATGGCATGAATTCATATTAATCGTTCATGTTTAATTGTTGGAAGTTTTGGGTTGTTACAATTGCTATCAGAGCCAAGGTTTAAGGGATTTAGGTGACCAGATGGTCCTAATCTTAAACCGTGGAATAGGGGGGAACATAACTGAAACCGTGGCCAAAATTACTTTTTAATCCATCGGTGTTGTGTTGTTTAACTGTGTGAAATAATACTTGTGTACCAATATGTTCACTACAATGTTTCACAGCGTGAAACAACATTTCATAAAGTAAAACAACACTTCGCAATGTAAACACATACGTTCACTACTTTATAAAATAAGCGGTGTTGTGTTATTTCACAATGTGAAACACAACTTCAATTGTAACTTATGCAATATTGATGGTGTGAAACAACACTACGTTACTTGGTTGTTAAATTCATGTATCATTTCACAATATGAAACAATGTAATATATTAAAATCATTATGTTTCAAAAAGTGAAACACGACAATATATCCACTTATAAAAATAAATAAATCTCCCACTATTAATTTACACAAGTATCAACAAAAACACAAAAATATTCAAATCATTTGACATATCCAAAACAAAAACACATATAATAAATCCTTCACCCTTAATGTTTCATAAATTTCCTTTTATTGAACTTTTAATTAAACAAATAGCTTGAGTATTCTTGAAAGTGTCATCATCCATCCCCCATTACTTATTTTCTCCTAGGGTGTAAGAGTTTTTATGCTTTTGAAAATGGTTAGCTATAAGGATATGGAAATCAAAGTTTTGGTGGAATTTGATGGGAAAAAAAAATACAAGGTTTAGGGGTTTAAAGAGTTAAACAAAACAAGAATAAGAAGTAAGTTTAAAGATTTGGAAAAAAAAAAAACAAGAACAAGTAAGTTGTTAAAGAATTAAATATTGATTTTGCCATTTTTAAAGATTTAAAAAATTGTGGAGATAAATCGAAAAAAAATTACAAAATTTACCATTTTTGAATTAAATATATCTGATATGCAATTAATGTTTTAAAAACAAGAAAGTAAAATCCCAATTCCTATTAAAAAAATATAAATTTACAATTTGTTTTTGTGATTAATAATCATAAAAACATTGGTATAGCATTGATGTTAGTACATAAAATTTTCTTCTTCATTCTTATTAAATAAAATTTTAAATTTAAATAAAAATAGTATGAGATCAAATGTCATATTTTATTACGCAAACAAAATAAAAATACTTTGATTGAAGCATGCAATAAATTAAAAGAATGTAACCTTTGAGAAACCTAAAGTAGGCTTTGTTCCCTCTTGACATCATTCCCCCCACACACCTTCTCATGATCTCCCATTGGTATATAAACCTCAATCTCACCACCTCTCTTCTTCCAACACCAACCATTTCTTTTTTAAACCAAAACTCGATCCATAAATTTTTCTTATCGTTATAAATTCTTCTTCTGAATAAAATTCAATATGTAGCTGAACACACTGTCATCTCTACTCTTGTTATTTCCTTCATCATCACCATGATCAAATCCGTTACCCATCTATCTATCTGGTAATATTTGTTACTGTGTATTTTATCTTTTGTTCGCTTCTTTTTCTTGTTTTCTTAGACCTTTTTTCTCTTTGGTATTGCTATATATGTGTGTAATTTTTGTTTGCATGTATGTATGTATGTATACATACTACTTGTTCTTGTATCTAAGTGTAAGGGTACAGATTGATGTATGTACTTCTCTCTCTCTCTCTCTCTCTCTCTCTCTCTCTCTCTCTCTCTCTCTCTCTCTCTCATACACACACACACATATATATATATATATGCATGCATCATGCATGTGTGGAAAATGGTAATCGAGATGCATCACATGTAAGTTTCTATTAATTAGGCTCATTTACATAGTGGAGTAGAGATACACGTTAGGTATAGAATGACTTTTTATTTTAATGTTGTTTATTCCTACATTGTATGTATATGTATATGTATATGCATACAAATACAAAAAAATTACTTTTTTAAGTGTTAGCCAAAGAAAAGAAATTATTTTTGTGATTTTTTGGCAATGATCACATTATGCATGTGTGTCTCTTCCCCCTTTTTAAGTATTTTTATATTAAATAATGGCTAATTTGGAGATCCCATTTTACTAATGTCATGTCTTGATCACCCCATGCAAAATATATATATATATATATATATATATATATATAACTATTTTTATGATATATATTTTCTGGGAACTTTGGATGAATGATATTTTTTTATGTCACACTAATGGAAAATTGAGAAGCAAATAAGAAAGCGATGTTGGTAAGGTTCAATCTGAAAACGGATTTACATGTTTGCAAAATACGATCTTAGATTGAGCCGCGCCAATATCATTTTCTTTACAAAATCAATTGTTCCTCGTTGTTGATCATCTTTTTTTGGCCTTATGTATAACTTAATTGTTCTAGTTTATGATTTTATATATTCATTACTGACCATTTAAATCTAAGATTAAGTTGTGTCGACCATGAGTGGATGACAAACATATTAGTATCAGAACCACCCAATGGTTCGAGATACCATGGGTGAACACAATACGGTCACAGAATGAGACACCTTAAATGGGTTTTGGAAAAGGTTATGGCACATTAAGTAATTTACTTATACAAGATGTTAAATGCTAAATGGACTTCTCTATGTTTTAAAACTAAATTTTCTAGTTGAAATCTTTGGTAACTCGACTTTTGCAGTTGAGGCAAATCATTCTGATCATCCATTTGTGTATGTTCTACAGTTCTTCTACAACCCGGGTGAGTATCAAGCCATGATCATTATCAAAAGATGTTGTCATTCCTTCTATGTGCTTGTTTTTTCAAGAGAAAAGATACATAACAATCACAATGTTTATATCATGTCATGTAAATAACGTTGTATAACAAATCAATCAAATTTAACAAAAATGACTAGGCATCTATCTCTCACACACAAATTCACATAGCTAAGGTGAGAGAGAATGACATACTATTGCTTTCAACAAATCTACTATGGGTGTTGTATCGTATCATCCTAACGATATTATCTATCATTGCAATCAATATGTTCTTTATTTTCAGATATCTCCAATTTCCAACTCAATCAAATGTTTACCCTCCCCCTTGGGCGTTGTTGTTAAGACAATATGTTACTTTTAAGAATTTGTTGAGTAAAAAATTAGGACTTCGTTGTAATACTTGCATTCCCCGGTTGTAATGTGAAGTTAGGTACTAATAACAAGTAGAAGGACTTTTATGGTAATTGTCGTATTCTTGAGGGTAAATATGAAATGGACTCGACTCATTTGGGCTCCAAACTACGTAAATAAACATGATAAGACTATATAACATAGTTGTTCAAACCCTGCAAGGGTAGAGCTGACAATTGGTAAGGTAAGAATTTTAAAATAACAGATAACGGAATGAATAATAGTCTATATTAGGATACTCTTATCTATATCCATAACCTATTCATTAAGATAATGAATAATGAAATGGGTAAAGAATTAATGGTAAAAATATCTTCATTTTGAATTACAAATAATATTGTAACATAGCTTTTACCTCGATCTAATGTGTTCCAACAAACATTGTAGTGTTGTTTCTGATATAAATACGAATATTAGAAATGATTATAACAAAGCTAAAGACTGATAATTAGTAATAGGCTTTCAATTCAAAGTGCATAAATTAAATAATTATATAAAAGTATCTCCAACTTTAAAAGAAAATCTCAACAAAAATCCATTGAACTTTCTTATTTTGAATGGTTAAGTCCCCGAACTATTTTTTTAAATGAAAAAATCATTGGACTTTTCCATTTTGAATGGTTAAGTCTCAAACTATTTTTTTAAATGAAAAAACTATTGAACTTTATCATTTTGAATCATCAAGTTCCTATTTTTTTTAATAAATAAATCATTGAACTTTTCAAAATTGGTTACCTACATTCTTTAAATAAAAAACTATATGTAACTAGCTAGCTAGGAAGGTTAAAAAAACATAAATCAGTTTTATCGTTCCCAAACACTACGCCATTCAAACCTCACGTACAAAACAACATCGTTCCCCCTCGCCACTCCTCGTTGGTCCACCATTGTCTGTTCTCCATAATGGAGCACATATAGACATAGATGGATAACCGAAAAAAAAAGAGGGAGATCGATGGCAAGGGGAAACGTCGGTGATAGAGAGCAGACGGCGATGAGGAGACGAGGGGTGACGAGGGGCTTGAATGCCGTAAGGTTTAAGAACGATAAAACTGATTTAGGTTTTCTTTTACTTTAGGACATTCCTAGTTGTTTTTAGGTAGCTCTTTTTGGTTTAAAAGGATGCAAGTAACCAATTTTTAAAAATTTTGATGATTTATTTATTTAAAAAAAATTAGGAACTTGATCATTCAAAATGAGAAAGTTCAATGGTTTTTTCATCAAAAAAATAGTTCAGTAATTTAACCATTCAAAATGACAAAGTTTAATAATTTATTCATTAAAAAATATAGTTCAGGGACTTAACTAGTCAAAATGGGAAAGTTTGTTGTGTCTTTTTGAACTTTTTCCTTTATTTAAAATGGAGATTTTGAGGAGTTTGGGCAAAAATTTTACTCCACTAGATTCTCCAAAATAACTAAAGTTTGATCGAGAGCAAGTGTAATATCCTGTAATTTATATGATTCAAGTTTGGAAAAATATAAAACTAGAGGGACTAGTTTTGTCAAAGTGAAAACTTTAGAGATTTGGATAATGCTTAATGGTTTTAGTCTCTACCCAAATTAGGGCTTTCTTCCTTTTAACCTTATTTTATCAAATCCATTAAGCGACTTAAACCCTAAAAGTGATTTTTGAAGCTCCTTAAACTCCAAACAATAGTTTTTAAGTTCAGGTTGAATTCAAGTGTGAAGTTTTGATCGTGATTTTAAAGAGCATTCATTTCATTGAAGGCATCTAAGGGATCTATCAATGACTCATGTATGGATTCTTTATGTTCGCCTCTTTTGTGTTTATTAGATCCGTTGTATATGTGTTAATTCTATTTATGTTTATTTGATTCGTTAGACATATGTACGGTTTCCTTGCTTTTCTTTCAATTCCTTTCGTTCAATTTGGTGTATATTGTGTTCTTTCTTCCACCAAATTGACGACTTTCCATTCGATTAGTTGACTGTTTGATCGTGTCTATCATTGGGTGAGTTCTTTTTTGGTTTTGCATATGATAAATCGAGATTTGAATATGCTAGAAACATCAAACTCTATTTATAAATATGCTAAATATCACTCTGAAAATTTCGTGTTATTTTTAAAAATCATAACAAATCTTTCGTTTATCGGCTTTAGGCTTACAATATGTTTTTGAAAACCTGGGGATATCGTCCACAAACTGTCATCACAAGACAAAACAGTGATTTTCGATCTAAGTTGGCTAAAATCGGTGTTTTTTGGGAACTGGTCTCGTTTTAGACGAGAACAACACAATGTTTTTTAAAAATTCATGTAAAATCTATTTTAACCGGATTCTATTCATTCTTGATTCTTTGGAATCACAAGACATTTATCTAAAAATTCTGTTTAGATATAGTCTTCTAAAACCTACTGGAAGTATGATAAAAGTTTAGATTTGTAAACGTGTAAAGTGTTGAAACAAGTATGCATCGATTTAGAAAAGTTGTGAGTGTGAAATTTGTAGTCTACATTTGGATTTGATTCGACATACGTTTTTGTTTTAAATCTTTTGTAAAGGTTTCTATACGATGCTATGTTAATGGTTTATTACACTCGTATCATTTAAACTCCTTTTGGTTCATAAGTTCTTCAATTTAGTGTTGTTCGAAAAATAATGCTTTTAAGGGGAGTGGTCAATATTTTTGTATAGTCAAATACGTTTATGATTAGTTTTGTAATTAGTATGATTTTTTATTCATCTTAGTGTGATCACATATGTTGTGACATACTTTCATAGTTTATGTGTTAGGGTACACCGAGCTACAAACCACCTATGGGGGTATCATAGGCACCTCATTGTGGCACGGATGGCGTGACATCATCTGTGGCGGTTTGATCAGTTTGCGACGTCTCGTTTCGATTTTTTTATGCTCTGATGAGAGTTGGTCATATTGTGATAGGTGATGTTATTTAGGAGACGTATAAGTGGACCCTATCATATTCGATTTGGTTGTAGGGTGGATGGCGACGTGGTACCCAACACTGTATCTCACGTTATCAAGTACAGTTGTATGTGCATGTCTAATGTACTTGCATGTGTGGCTTATGTTTGATACTTGTCATACTTGTCTATGTGTGAGATGAAATGTAAGCGTATGCGAGTATTTGTTCGAGATCGGTTTGCAATCCTATGGAATGATTTTGACTTAAGTTTCTCAGATTCTTTTGATATTTAGTTGGCAATATATGTTTTGATTTGACAATTTTGATCTTTGACAAAATTTACTGTTTTGATATAATGAATTTGGATATTCGTTATTTTATGGCTTTTGATTAAGCAATTAAATTAAGTTACTTGGTCTAACTTCTTTTAGTTTCGTTTCCTTTGTTTGTGGGTATTTCGATATGTTGTTGTTGAAGTTAGATGTGGAATGTGTTATACTCAATCTAGCTTTCATGAACACTCGGAAAACCACAAGGGTTGTGGCGTACAGGTTAAGCCCCTGAGGGATGTAGTGGAATATCATATATACCCAGGGTTCGAATCCAGACATACACAACAATTGTGGCCACTGAGGTTTAATCAGGGATGGTGTCTTACAGTCATATTTTGCCAAGGGATTAGTCTAGGCATATCCTAGGATACCCTTCCCAAAAAAAAACACTCGGAACTTCGAGTCTTGTGTCTAAATTCAATTTTTTGTAATATCAGGTATTGGGTTCGATTATTTGTTTGTTATCTTTTATATCCGTGCACTGAGAGTTTGACTCAGCACATTTCTTTCTTCGCGACATGTATTCAAGGGGAAACTAAAAAGTATGGAATTCAGAGTATCTACATATCTAAGAGGTTCTTTGACGGCTGTTGTAGGCTTATTAATATTGGAAAGCTAGTATCAAAAAAGAAAATGATGTATCTTTCGAGACAATTGTTATTTGATGGTATTTATTTTAAATATGTTTTCTTATGTATGCTTCTGCTAGTAGTTTGTTTTAAGTTTGAAAATAACCTCATTTTCCGTCTCGGAAAGTGAGTGTTACAGCAAGTGTGAAATTCTTCAAGTTTAAAGAACTCTCAAAAAAGTATTACCATGAGAGATTAATATTTTATTTTTGTTATACTAATACCAGTGAGAAACCCTGAAATTAAATGTTTGATAGAGAAAAAAAACTTTTGTTAATTTATGAAATATTTTAATAATATACTTAACGTTATAATATCCAAAATAAAAAGAAAAGTTGTTGGAATTGAATGTAACTTTCTTTAAAGATTTTAAATTTTAATGCTTAACTTTAATTAAATTTTGAAGAATCTATTGGAGATCCTTCTAATAATCATCGGTCGATTCTAATTTGAACAATCGATTTTAATTGGATCGGTTGAATTTCTGCACACCCTACTTTTTTTATATATAAAAACAGTTCAATAAATTAGGTATGTGGGTTGTTGGGATCGATCGCATTTAAGGGAGAATTATTCAAAATATTGGCCATGTCTGCAATCGCGGACTTGCAATCGCGGATGTCACTGTCAAATTGCGGACCTGCCAAAGGACTCGACATAAATTAAGGTTTATGGGTGTGACGACACGTGACACTTTCGCAATAATACTGAAGTGCCATTGCGGACCTAGTGTAGATTCTGAAGAAAAAAAGTTACATTTTTAACAGACATGGTCATTGTAGAGGTAGTGACATTGTTGCAAAAAATGGGAGAGAGATGGCTAAGAGACCAATTTGAAAGCCTAATTAGGTTATCTGAGTCAATTTCCCGAAATGAAAATACTAATTAGTGCTCAGTTAGGTCTTTGTCACAATGAACAATATTGAAATCATGTTGTAATTGTACATATCAAATTAAGAAACATCATTCTGCTAAAATACTCTCTTGAAACATGGTATGCAATTGTTGAACATTACCGAAACCCTAATGAACGTATTATACATTTACAAAACTAAGAGTTCTATAGTGTTCAATACGGTGGGAATACCTGACACTTTACACTTTGGTACTTGACTCAGTTCAGAGACCCTTGCGATGTATACTAGTTCTAATTGACATATGACTCATTTTTTTTCTTAAACTATATTGACGTCTCAAGTTGGGTTCCACACACATATAAAAAAAACTTTTTATGTGCATAACATAAATGTCACTGAAAATATTGATATTATGGTAAAATAGTTTAAACAGATATGTAACATATAACATACAACAAATTTTGAAACCATACTAGTAATGTATCCCATACAGTAAGTCACATGATCGTAGGGGTGTAGATAGTAGGGGGGCTAGCCGGTGCTTATCCTCCTCTAACTCTTGCATTATTCATGAGATGTTACCTTTATATTAATCCGTCTAATGAAGCCATAGTCCCATTTTCTTGAGGTTTCAAATTGTACAATGTAGGTCCTTCCACTTTGATTGAAATTTCAAGTTTTTACTTTTTGGTCTTTATTTCTTTTATTTTGATATCCAAATGCTAGATTCAATGAATAAAGTACCTATGTTGGTTGGCCGGTTTTCTTACATAAGTTCATGAAAGAAATAACTCATTGATAATTATATTATCTAACACCCAAAAATTGGGCTAAATTTAAAATTTGAAAATTCGGCAATATGACATCTATAATTGGAGAAAACCACCCGAACGGGTAAATGTTTAATAGCGTTTACATAACCTGTGAATGAATATTGAAATTGACAACAACTATTCTAAACATATTACATCTAGATAATGGTTGTCAACTCAAATCCCAAAATGCTATATTTGCACGCCAAGTCTCCAAATACAACTATCACCAAAAATACCTCTATGACCCCACGCTTTTCTCTCAAACCTTGGGTGACCCGCCGCTAAGGAAATTTGTTATACACATCATTTGAAAAAAAAGTGTTAGGCTTAACGCCTAATGAGAACAGACAGTTTATATCTATAATTTTGGAAATGATTTCAATGTAAATAAATAAGTAAACGTTCAATGAGTTGGATTCATAAAATGTAACGACAACCACATAAGAACCTTTTGGTCAAAACATCTTGCGATGACGGGAGAGACCCGATTTCCAAGGATCATGGCGGAACACAAAAGTAGGCCACTATCTGAGTTGTGAGCTCAATACTTGGACCTAGGGGTGTTCGCGGTGCGGTTTGGGGAAAAACCGTAAACCGCACCGCATATGCGGTTTGAGCATTTTCCCAAACCGCAAACCGCACTGCATATATCTTAAACCGCACCAAACCGCACCGCGCAATGCGGTGTAGTGCGGTTTATGAGGTTTGTACCTAACGCACTTTACACCAACAATCTAATAATTATAAGATTAAAACTTCATTTTAAAATCAACGATAACGTAACCGTAGTCCAAAAAATAAAAATATTCAACACTTCCAATTCCTAAATACATATTACATAAATATTGCAATTATTTTATATATATATATATATATATATATATATGTGCGTGTAATATATAAAATAAAAAATGTATACATATATATAATGTGCGGTGCGGTGCGGTTTGAACCGCGGTTTGATAACTCAAAACCGTAAACCGCACCGCATAGTGCGGTTTGGTAAAAATGCAAACCAAAACCGCACCGCGGAAGTTCTAAACCGTGTTTTGCGGTGCGGTGCGGTGTGGACGGTTTATGCGGTTTTGCAATTTAGATGAACACCCCTACTTGGACCCATGGCCACGAACAACGTCGGCTTGTACTCAGATGTGGGGGAGGGCACCCGGGGATCCAAGTCCTACTCATTAACTAGGATTACATTTACGGCCCATGGCTAGTAACCGATCCCACATAACCGTACCAAATTGCCTCCAAGGACTCAATGTCTCAACTAGTTACATATGGGGAAGAACATCTAAAAAATAAACCAATATCTATTTCTATGGATCCAATAGTAATAGTCTAAGGCTTGTCACAATTTCATTTGTGACTAAATGATATCAATATTCATGGTTATCATAAGAGGGCTTTCTTAACACAATTTCCTTGCAATAAATCGTCGTTAGTGCATTTAAACCCTAATGTAGATTAGTTAGGGTTTATTTCCACTTCTCATACAAAATGTCTTCAAAATAATGTTTTTCCAATGTTTCACCCTATTTTAAAATCAAACCATAACCATTTTTAGGTTACCATCAAATTCAAGCTAGAGTCTCAATTTAGAACACCTTAGTTATCATAAGAATGGTTTTCCATTATATATTCACTCATAAATAAATAAATGGAACATAAATAATATACTAAGGGGGCGTTTGGTTCGCAGATTCTGATGGAATCTGATGGAATTGGAATGTTGAATTCCATTGACCAAATCCCATTACATCGTTTGGTTCATTTTTTTAAGGAATTGGAATGTTGAATTCCAATGAATTCCACAAATGAAGGAATTCAACATTCCTTGGGGGGGGGGGGGGAGGTGGTTTTTCATTGGAATGGAATGTCATATTTTTTTTGGACAAAATTGCCCCTCATCCTAATATGCACCACCACCTCCGGCCACCACCTCCGGCCACCACCACCACCACCTCCGACCAACATTGACCACCACCACCTCCGGCTACCAACACCGGCAACCACCACCCACCTTTGGCCACCGCCATCGGCCACCACCACCATCGACCACCACCGCTACCGATAACCACCACCACCAGCCACCACTACCGTTCAACATTATTAGCAGACACCAACTCTCTCTCCTCTCTCCCTCTCTCTCCTCTCTCTCTCCCCTCTCCCTCTCTCTCTCTCCTCTCTCCCTCTCTCTTTTCTCTCTCTCTCTCCTCTCTCCCTCTCTCTTTTCTCTCTCTCTCCTCTCTCCCTCTCTCTACTCTCTCTATCTATCCTCTCCTTTCTCCCTCTCTCTCTTCTCTCTTGCTCCTCTCTCTCTACTCTCTCTCAATCTATCCTCTCTCTCCTCTCCCTCTCTCTTCCCTCCCTCTCCTCTCTCTCTCCTCTATCTCTCTCTCATCTCTCTCCTCTCTCTCTCTCCCTCTCTCTCTCATCATCATTCGTGTGCTAAAAATAATCAAAGCAATTTTAGTTAAAAATTAAACTATTTAATGACTATTTTCATTAAAGTAATTTTGTTGAAAAAAAATTAAAATAAACAAAAAGGGTATTTTGGTCATTTACCAAAATTCCATTCAAATTCTAAAGCTACAATTTGTGAACCAAACAGAAAAATTCCAATTCATTTAACAGATTTCATTCTAATTCTGTCAACCAAACAGGTGGTCAAACTTGACAACATTTCATTCCAATTCCTTCAAAGTCAAATTCCTTTGACATATTCCATTTCATCCAAAATCATTCTACGAACCAAACGCCCCTAAGTAATTTGTCTACAATAGTTTCCCAAAAATAAGGTTAGAACACTAACATCTCCAAAATCCATTTTTAGGTTACAATCTTGCAAACAATGAAATGTAAACATGGAGATGATGATAGGTTCAAAAAGTCTTGTTTTGATGTGTATAAGGTTTTAAAGAGTTGAATGTACTCACAATGTGGGTTTTATTGAAAACCCTAGAAAACCCTAGAACTTCGTTGGGTGAGGTTGAGAGGTGAGGAAACTTTGACCCAAACTTCTTGATTACACCTTGAGGAGGAAGAATCCCTTGGAACTCACAAGATTTAGTGTAATGAATACACCAAAATCTCCTTTAATGCTTGAGGTTCAGCTCTAGAGAGAACAAGATGAAGTAGATGAGAAATAAATGAGATTTTGGGCTGGAAATCGAGCATTTAAAGTCATAGTAACCGCCGGCGATTGTGCCAAGTGAAAGTGACAGAGTCACAATCGCGAGGCACTCTCACGTGGCTTGTACCGAGAGCTCGACGACCCGGGCGATTGTGCCAAGCGAAAGTGACTCTTGTCACAATCGCGAGGCACTCTCGCGGAAACTGTACTGAGAGTCCATAGCCCCTCTATGCGACTATGACTTCGGCGATAGTGACCCTGTCACTATCGCATGGCACTTTCGCCCCAAATGTACGGAGGCCCAAAATTTCAGATTTTCGCATCCAATCACTTATAACCCGTTCATCACTTAAGGTAACCCAGTTCTAAATCGAATAATTCGAACAAAGGGTCCTTAATGTAAATAAAGGTACCAGTTCACTTACGGAAATTTTGGGGTGTTACATATTAATCAAATGTAGTTTAAAAAATTTCTATTTATGACAATGTCTTTAATTGTTTTCCAATTTTGTGCAAAACAAATAGATCAAAATATAATGGAACAAAACATAAAGTTACAAATTACTAAAGAAATATGAGATCAAATCACATAACCAAAAGCATATGTGTGTTGGCAAATAAGGCTTAGGGGTTGTTCGGTAATGGCTTAATGGGCTGTATAACAGATATAGCTTATTCGCTCAGCCATACCTGGTTGTTCGGTAGGAGCTTATTCGTTCAGCCGATGGCTGAGTGAATCAGCTACAAAAACCAACTCCTTTACACTCAGCCATTAAATTACATTAACTTTCCCTCAACTACCCTTTCTCTCCAACCTTCTTCTTTTCTTTCTTCTCCAGACTTCCATGGTTCAAGGTGAAAAAATCCTCTCCATCTCCATTAAAAACACTCTCCATCTAGCAGCTCCTCCATCGAAGCTCTGTGTTTCTGTTTTTTTTTTCTCTCCATCGAAGCTTGTGCCTTGCCATCTTTGTTGGGTTTCCTTCTTTCCCTCTCAATTGAAGTGGGTTTCCTTACTCCCTCTCAATCGAAGTTGCTGGGTTTATGTGTTTTTTTTTTGTGTCTTTTATTCAAGAAACTCTCCATGGAAGATGTATTTAGGGTTTTTTTTATTCATCAGCTTCCCCCTTTTGTATTAATACTTTATTATTTTAGGGTTAATGTATTTTGGGTTTTTTATTTGTGGTTCATAAATTTGGGTTTTTTTTTTATATTTGAGGTTTTATTTGATTTTATTATTATACTACGTAATAAAATTGATCTATAAAAATTTGTTGTAAAATAATTGTTTTACTATCTTTTTGTTATTGTTTAATCTACATTTTGTTGTTTCGTAAAATTTCATCAACAAATGTTTAATGTAAAACAAAAGGGTAAAATGGTTATTTCTGACATTCAGACTGTTTATTCAGTACAACAACCGAACAACAACTTAGCTGTTAACACACAGACAACTATATCCATACAGACAACTATATCCATACAGGTCTTAACAGAAAACGAACCGAACAACACCTTAGATCTGTAGATAGACATCGCTATATCACTACAACAAATTTGGGTTTATACGATGCCATTAATTTCTAAGTGTCCTAATAAAATGCTTTATAAGATTTAATTTATAGGATAAAAAAATGTCATATCTAAAGGTGTTGTAATAAGTTTATAAGACGCTTTTATGCGTCTTACCAAGTTTTTTAGGACATTTTTAATACAAAGCGTCGCATTAATTATTTTATAGAACACTTTTTGAGAAATTGTACTATAAACCCATCTTTTTATAAGACACTTGTTTTTATAAGACACTTGTTTTTATAAGACATGTTTTCAAATAGTGTCATATAAAATAATTAATACGACATTTTTTTGTAAAAATGTTCTAAAAAACTTGTTACGACGTCCAAAAACGTCCTATAAACTTATTACAATGCCTTTAGATATGACACTTTATTTTTTGGTCCTATAAATTAAGTCTTATAAAGCGGTCTATTATGACGTTTATAAATTTTTGGTGTCATATAAACCCAATTTTGTTGTAGTCTATCGACGAAAGGATTCAAACATCGGCAAACACCAATTGCATGTCCTAATAGGAATAGGACATACCATTAGCATTATCTTGCCAAGATATGATCCAATTTTCACCAATATTCGATAAAACCAATAGTCAAATTTTTTTCATTGAACGAATACACAACAACCTCAAAATACTTCCGGAACAGAAAATGCTCTTGAAAGATTAATGGAAACAACATAGTACGATCCTGCACAACCAAACCCTACTAACTTAAATTCCTAGCTCCACCCCTGCATGATCGTGAAATTTTCTATAACTAATATGGTATTGAAACATTGCCAATATGTACAGGCACCAATATAATATAAGATACATACTTAGTAGCCACACTTACTGTTAAACGCTACTGTTGAACTAACACTGAAAAATACTAAAATAAACAAAACTAGAAACCAATAAAAGTTGTGTGCGACTTGGTAGGAGTATAGCTTAAGCTCGCTTTCAACCTCGCATTGAGCAACTCAAGCTCTATTCAACCTCGTCTGCCTTAGCCTTCCGTGTGACCCCTCTCTTTCAGTGCATAAAGGCCTCAATTTCAACATACTTCATTGTGGAGGCCAAATTTGGCTACAAAACTTCATCATGCTTCATTTTTTTTCTTATAAACAATATTGATATGCATAACCATTAGATTAAACAACATTAAGGGGTTGCTTGGTTCATGGAATTGGAAGGAATTGAAATGCCCAATTCTATTGATCAAATTCCAAGCCCATGATTGGTTCACGGAATGAAAGCGATGGAGTCCTTCCAATTCCATTGAGTTCCACAATTTAAGGAATTCATCATTCCTTGTTTTAAGTGAAGGAATTGAATTCCTACCAACCAAACGCATGGTCAAATTCTGTCAAATTCCATTCCAATTCCTTCAAAGTCAAATTCATTCGTTGAATTCCAATTCCATCAAATTCTATTATGTGAACTAAATGCCCCTAAGGCTATAAAAAAAAAACTTTTCCTCCTGATTATGCTAAATAACATAGGAACTCATCTTTTCATAAAATTAATGGTTTTGGATTCATAAGAAACAATAATGAGAGGGTTTTCTGTAATTAAACCTTTATAATAACCCCTCTTTCTTATGTTCCATTTTGAACGTGTTTACTTAATTATATAATGTTCCATTCGGTCCTCAAATTTCATCTATTGGCTACTTTAGCCCTTGAACTGTTTCTTTTCTTGACAATTGTAGTCCCTTGTTGGGATCTTCTTTACAAACTAACCCAAAAATCGATTGCAACATACTGTACACAGGTAAAGGGTACTGAAAAATTAGAATATTGGGTTGAACAATTTTTTTACCTATACTTTTATAGGTCGAAGCATAACAGGTAATGATTTTCCTTTATCCATTGCCAAAACACTATAAAACGGACAATGGATAAAAGAAAAATATATATGACAAGTGTTATGAGACATATATAGGTTGGGTTCTGATAAAGACTCAAAGTTTCGTGGGAATTCTAGGAACCCACAAGCACCGTCGATAGGTTTTTGATCCAAGATTACTGATCACATGTGTTTTTACTTTTTAGGAAGGAGGGGCACTTCGGTCTTTTGGCTTTCCGTTTTTACTTATTAGGAAGGATGGGCACTTTTAACCACAAGGGTTGTGGCGTACTGGTTAAGACCCTGGGGGATGTGGTGGAATATCCCATCTGTTCAGTGTTCGAATCCAAACGTACACAACAATTGTGGCCACTGAGGTTTAAGCAGGGCTGATGTCTTACAGTCATAATTTGCCAAGGGGTTAGTCTAGTCATAGTCTAGGACACCCTTCCAAAAAAAAAAAAAAGAGGGGCACTTCCTTCTTTTGGTTTTCGGCATCCGGACATGTCATAATCGATTTTCTGAACGTATGTTAACTGTTATCATGTTAAAATTATGATAAAATTTTCTTGTTAAGGTAAGTTTAGTATATGAGGTATTTAATTAATATATGTTATTGATGGTTAAGGTATGTGAATTTGTTAATAAACAGTACAGAAGGGCTAAATTATATCCTATTGGCGTTCAGAATAATAATGTACAACTTTCAATGCACAATATACAACTCGTCAATCCATCATTAGCTTTGTCAAATATTTGACACCCCAAAAATTACATCAAAAGTTGTTCACTTCAAATAAATTCGTTCGCAAATTCATTAAAAAAACAGACAATTTCTATTTACAATGTTGCTTACCGGAATTCCTCGGGGGCTCGATAAACCACTTGGATTGATTACGAGTAACGTTTTGAGTCCCTTCGGGTTGTTTCTTTTTACGCCTGCTTTGTTGCGACATACGAGCATGATACGATAGAATCGCGTAGTCATTCAGGTCCTGTAATGGGCTCAGGGCCTTAATGACTTCGTCCATAGTGGGTCGGGCCTTTGAGTCCCGACTCAGACAATTGTACGCTATTTGAGAGACCTTTTGGACTCCTTTCACCGAGTAGTTTAGCTCCAAACGAGGGTCAACTAATTGGTACACTTTCCGTTTGTCGGCTAAGTATGGGCGGGCCCACATAACGAGGTTTTGCTCTCCGCTTGGCCGTTTCTTATCCATTGATCTCCGACCCGTTAAGATCTCCAGAAGTACGACTCCAAAGCTGTAAACATCGCTCTTAGACGTCAAGTGTCCTATGAAAATTCAAACCGACCCCTTGTTAGTTTTGATAGAGGAGGCATCGTTAAATGTTTTATAATATAATATAAATATTAGTGGAAAACCATCGTATAACTTGTACAACATGCTTGATCAGTAGTACCTGTCATTACGTATTCCGGAGCTGCATAGCCGTAAGTTCCGACAACCCTAGTCGAAACGTGAGTTTTATCTCCTTGCGGTCCCGCTTTTGCTAGACCGAAATCCGAAAGCTTCGCATTATATTCCTAACGAATTAGAATGAGAAAAATACGAATACATTATCGTTATGATCATATAAAACGGATTTCCTTAAAAAAATACAATAAATCAAATCCGCTTACAGTATCAAGCAAGATATTCGACGTCTTGAAATCCCTATAAATAATGGGCTCAGTTCCTTCATGGAGAAAGGCTAACCCTTTGGCTGCACCCGTCGCTATTTTGATCCGGTTAGACCACGGGAGAGGTATGGTTCCTTCAAGAGATTTAGCCACGATATTGTCAGTAACATACGTTTAGACTTTTTTAAGTATATAATATTTAGAATAAGATATGTTTTTCGTTTATAAGGTTCGTTAAAAATTGTGACTTTTATTTACGTGCTTTCGAAATTACGCATGTTTGCAATTCGTTGCTATTTTCGTCCCTGAGACTAATTTTGTCGGTGGTTTACCATTAAGTATGAGGGACGAAAACAACAAAGGATTGTAAATCATAGGGACAAAACCGTAAATTTGATAGCACAAGGACAAAAATAGTGATTTTCAACAAACCATAGGGACGAAAAATGTACTTTACTCTAATATTTATATATACAGCAAATACTCACCCATCTTTGGTGAAGTTTGGACCCTTAGACTTTTGTCCTCAAAGGTTGGATTCTACCGATAACCCGGGTACCCGCCATTTAGTTAAATTTTGACTTTTATGGTCAAACATTCCGTCTTCTAATATTAAAAACGCACGAGCATTGTTCTAATTTTAATCGTAGAATCAAGAAATCTTGATTTGTATGTCGGAGAAACTTACTTCTGAAGAGATGGTTTTCGAGGCTTCCACGAGTCATGAACTCGTAAACGAGTAGCCGTTGATCGTCTTCGATGCAATATCCGATGAGCTTCACAAGGTTCGGATGATGAAGCTGTCCAAGAAAATCGACCTCCGCCTGCACAAAAAAAAAGTCCGAAATGTACAGTACAACACATCAATGCATGTTTGAGTTGTACTATTGGTTTCTGTGCATTAATGAGTTGTACATAACACCCAACCATCCAAAATTGCTACATTGGGTAGTTTCTTCTTTGGCATGTCCAAGGTATAACCAATTTGTAGCAATTTCATTCACAAACATGTATTTTCAAATATAAACCAGGTAACTAAATATTTGAGATGTCACATCTGAGATACTAAATAAAGGTTTTGAAAATACGTTATCAGACCAAAATACACGTTCTGTTTTGATGGAATTTACCCTTCAAAGTACCGCTAAGATGAATTAATGAGTTGTATATACTAACCACCCATTCTCGATGGCCTTGAAGACCATCTGGCTTCAAACTCTTGACCGCGACCGTGACGCCGGACCCGGGTTTAGCTGGGGCCGTGCCATTTTCCTCGATCCACCCTTTAAACACGAACCCGAACCCCCCTTCACCCAAAATGCTATCGGGTCTGAAGTTCCCAGTAGCCGATTTCAACTCGTGGAAACTAAATTGAAGAAGTTGGCATGGTTTCTTATCGGATTGAGCCAACTCTTGATTCGGATTTGGATTCGGATCCGAAGAGTTTTGAGGTTCGTGAGGAGCACACATCTCCCGATTGCTAGCATTCAAGTAACGAGTTTCCGTTGCTGAACGAAAATAAATCAATGGTCAACATCATCATAAACAAAATCTAGTCTTGTTTATTTTTTTAAAATGACATATAAAGAATTGATAACTATAGAAATTGCCAAATTTGGGACCAATTCTCTGCATAAATTAAATGGGATAAGTTATCGGATAGTTAGATTTCTCCAACAAAGAAGAGCTAAATTTAGAGAATTTTTAAAATAGAGTAGTTGTTGCAGATGCTGTTGGTTATTGTCAAATTATATGTATAAAATCCATAACTTAGAAATGTAAAACAATCAAAGAATGAATCAATACCATCTAAAAAAAAACTGAGGTAGTGTTTGGTTCATGGATTTTGGAGGAACGGTAAGGAATTGGAATGGATAATTTATTTGACCAAATTCCAAATCCTATGTTTGGTTCACATAATAAAAATGATGGAATCATTTGAATTTTATTGAATTCTACAAATTAAGGAATTCATTATTCCTTAGCTTAAGTGAAAAAATTGAATTTCATCAAATTTCTACCAACCAAACGCATAATCAAATTCTATTTCAATTCCTTCGAAGTCAAATTCTTTCGATGGATTCCAATTTCATCAAATTTCTTTCTGTGAACCAAACGCACCATAAGTTTCATTTAAAAAGTTGCCAATAAAATCGTCACCATTTTAAAGATATTGAATCGTGTACACGGATTTGTTAAAAGGGTATTTTAGTCATTTTACACTCTTACTAAATTACAAAATCAATAATTTTTGGATAAGAACAAGAGTAAACTACGATTTTCGTCCCTGTGGTTTGTGAAAGATTGTGATTTTCATCCCTATGGTTTTGGAATTTCGATTTTCCTGTGGTTTGTAATTTGTTGCTCTTTTCATTCTCAGTTTGTAATTTATTGTTTTTTTTTTTTTTTTTTTTTGCCTCTGAGACTAAATCTATTAAAAATCCTTCATTTAACTTGGGGGTATTTTAGTGTTTTTGGTTTCTTTTTGGTATTTTAGTCCTTTTGATTTAATCAAACTATATATTTTTTTGATAAAAGAATAAATACATAAAAAATTATATTATGTTGTCATTTTTATGATAACATAATTAAATATATTTCATACAAGTCGTTGTTTCATGTTTTTTGTCATTATAATTTTAGTTTCTTATTAATTCGATTTTTATCACTAACATCATTCAATTACAAGTTGTTAAGTACTTCACATGATAGTATTTTAACTTTTTTTCTTCATTATTGGACTAAATGATTAAATTTTTTATGGGATTAAATGATTAAATATTTTATGGGATCAAATAATTAACTATATTAGCGATTTCTACCAAATAAATGTATGTGATTTTATTAATAGAACGTATAAGTTTATAAACATATTATAACACATTTATATAAGACATACATTTGTTTGGTATACTTGAATGACTTATGAGACCAAACAATTGTACGTTCTATTAATAAAATTCCATACATTTGTTTGGTATACTTGAATGACTTATGAGACAAAACAATTGTACGTTCTATTAATAAAATTACATACATTTGTTTGGTAATAATAGCCTAAACATAGTTAATTGTTTGGTCCTATAAAAAATATAACCCTTTGGTCTCTAATGATGAAAATACTCTTATGTGAGGGGTAGTTAACGACTTGCACTTAAATGATGTTAGTGGTAAAATAGAAATCAAACTCATAAAAAACTAAAACTATAATAACCAAATAAAATAAAACTAGTTGTATTAAAAATATTTTAATTATTTTATCATAAACAAAAACAAAATATTATAATTTTTTTATCTATTAACTTTTTTATTAAAAAATATATAGTTTTATTGAATAAAAAAGACAAAAATACTAAAAAAAGAAACCAAAATATATATAAATAAACCAAAAAAAATCAAAAAACTAAAATACCCTAAGTTAACGGAGGAGTTTTAACATATCTCTAATAACAAAGTACAAACCATATGGATTAAAAAGGCAATTTCAAAATGATAGGGACGAAAATCGCAATCTTTCTCAAACCACTAGGACGAAAATCGTAATTTACTCTAAGAACAAATACAGACACATAAAACCAACAAAATATATAACAAAAAGTTCCTAGGTTTTGCCTAGACTAATCTATTGACAAATCATGACCGCAACACATCAGTCCTGATTAGACCTCAGTGGCAACAATTGGTGCACGTCTGGTTTCGAACCCTGGGCAAATGAGATATTCCACCACATTCCCTAGGGTCTTAACCAGTACGCCACAACCCTTGTGGTTAAAAAAACATGTTCTTTATTAAGAAATAAATACTGATTTAATATTTTTTTAGTTAAAATAAACTAGTAAAGGGAAGGTGAAGATCGTGTGAAAAGTTGATTTAACGGTGAGAAGCGTAAGAAGTGGATCTGAACTATTGATTTTTTTAGTCTCAAGCTCCCATGAATTGCGGCTTAGAAAAGAAATGATCTGGTGCATCTTATTGCATCTCATCCTAACGTGCGTTCATTTCTTATACAACGATTGATAACCACTTTTCACGCTTCTTACCGTTGACCCAACTTCAACCTAACCCGTAAAAGAAATTGGGTATTTTTTTTGAAATTATATATGAGTTGAGTATATGATAGTGATACCTGCATCATAAACAAGACTGGTTCTTGGGAAAGAAACTGCAGAGTTTCTTCTTGAATCAACTGATGAAGGTTTACAAGAACCACTGCTAACACTGCGCTTTAGAACTGACCAACACCCACACTTCTTCTCCATTCTCTCTCTCTCTCTCTCTCTAAAATTAATCTTCTTTCATGTGGGTGTTGATGATTCAAGAAATCTTGAAATGATATCAACAAGAAGAAACAGCAGAGAGATTCTCTTAACAATTCTCTCTCTCTCTCTCTCTCTCTCTGGTTTTCTCTCACTAAAAATGGTCTATTTAGTGTTTCTTCATGTGGGTGTTGATGATTCAAGAAATCTTGAAATGTTATGAACAAAAAGAGGGATGTTTTTGTTAACCAATTATCTCCATGGCCACCCTCTCTCTCTCTCTCAAATTGTTGTCTTTTAGTGTTTCTTCATGTGGGTGTTTTGGATTCAAGAAATCTTGAAATGAAAGAGAATGGAGGGATTCATTTTAACCTGCTTGTTTGATGTGAGAGAGATTTTAGAGAGAGAGAGAGAGAGAGGATTGTATGTTTGTTGTTTATTGGTGTGAAAGATTGTAGAGAAGCATCAATCATGACCATCATCACCACCATCAACATTGTGTACAAAAAGAACTTTTTTGCCCACCACTTTTTTCTATGGGATGGATCTCTCTCTCTCTCTCTCACACATTACCAAAAAGGAGGCAGTGAAATGGGACAGTTTGTGGGTGATTTTAAAGGAACCATTCTTTTACCTTTTTTTGTTAATTCTTCATCATTGTGAAATTAATTTTATAAAATAAAACATTTAAATGTCTGGTTTGATGTAATGAAATTGATTGTTAATATTGCATAAAGAAGTATTCTACAACAAATTGAAATGGGATAAAACTCATTTTCATTTTCCGTCATTCTCCTATTCAAATTCTGATCTATAAAACCGAAACAATCATCGTCTCAAAAAATATATTAACAAAATATAAATCCGTTTAATTAATCGTATAAGCATTAATACTTGAAAAAACCATCGAACTTGGTTAACGAAAAAACAATCTTTAAAGGGTATATTGGTAAATTTATCTCTCAATCTCTTTCTCTATCATTAGTAATGGGACAAAAAAAAAAATAGGTGATTCCAAAAGAAGACTAATTACCCTTCCTATTAAATTCTTCATGATTGTTAGTACAACATTTGCACCAATGAAAAGGGTATTTTTTTGAATTCCTCTCCCCCCCCCCCCCCCCCCCTGTAAAATTACTAAAATGGGGCTGTGATATATGAGATGCTTGTAACACTTCATTGCATCTATAAAGAATATATTTGGAAAAGAAAAGGTGTAATACTTTTACTCCAATTTACACAATTCTAATCAAAATTAAGAGGAACAATTCGGTTGTACATTCGTGTTTTCTTTTTTAATATTATTGAATTGCCTCTTAAAAACGACCGTTCGAACCAAAATTCTCAAATAAGATCCGTACTTTTAACTCATAACTAAGTAAATTATGAAAGTATTTGTAATGAAAGGTTTTTATAAGTAAAAGAATGTAGTTCTTATAAAATCACTAGCATGTTTTGAGTTCTTAGAACATCTCAAATAGCCATGATATAATTTTTCTATAATAAAGTATGAAAAATCAAAATCTCAAAAAAAAAAAAAAAAATTCAACTTCATCTAATTACCAACCGATGAGAGAGAAGTAATATCTTTGGTATGTATTTTTTTTAATAATACATAAAAGTTCACAATAGTAATTCTTATAAGAATATTTTTTGTGGGTCTTACGTATATTTTTCAACATCAATAATAATAATTATTATTATATATTAATAATTACAAAGTCTATTCTTATAAGAACCACCATCGTAAATCTTTTTTTGTGTCTTTTGTATTTTTTGTGGGTCTTACATGCATAAAATAACAATTTGTTAATTACATCAATTTCATAAGTCAATGCTAATGGCACCCCTCTCTAATATCAACATTCAGTTAATTTAGAGCATCTCCAACAACTTCTCCAAAATGGAGAAAATGAAGATTTTAGGTATTTTTGTGCTCCAACAAATTCTCCAAATCTTTCTCCAAAATGGAGAAAGTAGGAGAGAGAGTGTGATTTTCTCCAAATATGGAGAACTCTCCAAAAATGATTACCATGAGAGATAAATTGTTTTTTATTATATTCTACCAATAAGATTTCTTCAAATGAGATGGGTATGAGAGATAAATAATATTTTATTAGATTTATACAATATTTTAATATTGTAAGTAATGATTTCATCTCCAAAATGGAGAATCTGTTGGAGACGGATGTAAATTTTTATGTAGAGCTTGACTTTTAATTCTCCATTTTGAAAAAAATTTGAAGATGTTGTTGGAGATGCTCTTATGCAGTGGAAATTGAAAAAGTTGTTGTTTATATTAACATATGTGAGATTGTGAGAAAAAAGTTAATAAATAAAAGTACATTTATAGAGGTCGTTAATTTATGATTTGACAAGGATGTGACTACCAGTGAAGATGTTCCCACTGATTAAATTCGAAACCCAATGAAGACCGCACCATTTACGGTACAAGCTTAACAAAATAACATTGCTCCCAATGGCCAATAACATCGGTTCCAATATCATAATTACTTGTTTTTTTCGTTTTTAAAGATTTTATTTTTAGAGTAAAGTACGATTTTTGTTATTTATAACCGTTTTCATCTCTGGTCTTTGAAAATTTGTTTTTTCCGTTCTTATGATTTCCATTTTGTTTCTATTTTGGTCTCTAAGACTAACTCTGTTAGAAAAAAGGTCATTTAACTTAGTGGTAATTTGGTCTTTTCACTTAAAATAACGTTTTCTAGTAAAAAGTGAAATATTAATGTAATATTAATATATTTATATTCAATATATATATATATATATATATAAACATACATATATAGGGGTTAAATAATGTGAAAACCAAAAAAAGATTGAGAACCCTGAGAACCGATCTAAGCCATAATTTGGTTTTGATCTTATGGATTTAATTAAAACTTGTTTCACCACATGAAAAGAATATAATCGTCATTTTGGTAATTGAGATTCACCATATGAAACATATAGTATTTCACCTCATGAAATAAAAATAAATTTTTCATAAATATGATATTTCATATATATATATATATATATATATATATATGTGTGTGTGTGTGTGTGTGTGTGTGTTATTTCACCACATGCAACCAAACACTATATGTTATTTCACCACATGAAACCAAGACACTATGCTATATTCACCACATGAAACCAAAACGCTATATGCTAGTTCATCACATGAAACCAAAACACTATATGTTATTTCGACCCATGAATCATAATACAGAGATCTATAAACAGGTTTTCTGCTACTAGGTGCCGGAAAACCCAACATCGCCGGCGTTGGTGGTGTGAGTTTGAAAAAGCCACATTTTAGAGGGGTTTAGAAGAGGTCGTGGGGGAGGTACGCCGCCGAGATCCGTGATCTAGGCAAGAAAAGTCGTGTATGGTTGGGAACTTTTGATACGACGGAAGAGGCTACTAGGGCTTACGATGCGGCGATGCGTGAGTTTCGTGGTGCCAAATCCAAGACAAATTTCCGACACATCAAGTGGATGTTGGTTTGTTCAAGGTTCAGAGTTGTCCGAGTCAACGCAGTCCGAGTCAGACAAGTATGGTCGAGTCGCCAAGTCGTGACCCATTTCTGCTTTTGGATCTCAACCTTTCCTATGTTGTCCAGTTTCCTTACCATCAACATCGTTTCTCTTCGGTTCCCGGTGCCGAATTTTATTCTCCGCCGGCCAACCATATGGTTTACTTTGACGGGATTCACATCACCAATTGCGACCGATTACCCATGATTTTCCGGTAGTCTGCCATTGACGATTCTAATTCATCATCGGTAGTTAACTTCTGGCAATATGAACAATATTACTTTTAAACACACATTCGAAACAGTTAACATTACAGCTAAATCATTATGTATAAGGTTAACAATATATGAGAATTTTTGAATTAAAATTAATACCGGATAAAATTTTGAAAATAACCACTATATGATTTTGAAAAAAATATGAAATCAGTCATGAAAATGTTCATATGATTTTAACATTATTTTGAAAATTGATTTTTTTTAAATCATAACCTACGCTATAATTAAGGAGACTTTATTTTTGTAACCCCCAAATAATTAAATGAAATATAAAATATTTGCTAATTAAAAATTGACATTTCTACCCTTTAGCATTAAATACTAAAACAAAGAAAACAACAATCAAAGATGAATTTCTATTGGTTGGAAATGGTTCATAAAGTTAACAACAAACGGTTGGTTAACAAATGATCATTGCTCTATATATACATATATATATATATATATAAAAGAATAACCCTAACAGGACAAAGCACTCCCCGTCTAACCGGACTCTGGGCTCCTCCCTTCTATCTCCGGTGATAAAAAAACCCAAATATTATTGTTCCAAAAGTCATCGACTTTATGTTGTCGATATTGCGAGCCTTCCACCCGTACACCATTGTCCGCTTCCGCCACGTCATTATTGTTCTTATCCTGCAGCTGATACTTATCTCCCTCCATTGTCTATTGTCGTAACTCATCAGCGTTTTTCCGTGGATACATGGTTGCCAACTCTTCAATCTCATCGTCAGACTTTAGCCGCCGTGGATGGTGGTCGACTTCCATAATCGAGTAGTTTTCCGGCTTGGCTCCTTAGAGCCGCCGCATATGACCTCCCAACGCTTGGCCGATGGCAAACACATCACCACAAATCTTGCATTCGTGTAGCTTGGGAAGGAATGTCGACGGAGACCGGCGGTTGGGAATTTCATCCCCGTCATTTAGCTTCATCTTTTTATGGCTTTGCCTAATGGACACCTAGAGCTTGGAATGTATCGTACCTTTTGTAGCAATCTTTGTACTCATAAAGACGACGGAAAGGGTTGGATACATTAGGGTTTTCTTCGATTTGTTGGGCGAAACAACTCAAACTTTCTCTAGCGAAATTCTCGATCATTGGTTCAAGGCATCTGGTTTTTTTCATCTCCAGATTAAAGAAGAAAATTGGGTTTTCCAGGTTGGTGCTAAGCCATCTTGTTGCAAAATCCATATTTGATTGCCCTCTGTTTTCGAACCAGCTATTGATTTTGGAGTTTTGTTTTCATTAGGTAGTTAGAATATATCCTCCTTTTACTAATATGTTTATCTTGCTTTTGTATTTTCGTAAATATATCTTCTATAGGTGGTAGTTCTTGATCTATGATCCATGTGTTTCGTATCTCAAGTTTATTCCTGCACCAAATTGTAGAAATATACAAGCTTCGACTATCTATTCTTATATGCATTGAAAACTGTAGTTAATTTACAGACAATTTTTTCCAATGTAAGATAGTTTTTTTATCCAAAGCTTTCATGTACACACACATCTACTAAGGAATCAAAATGCCCTAACTTTTAGGTTGGATGTTCTTCGTTTTCTGGGTCGAGTGTTCTAAAATGTGGTTTGTTTGGTCTTAAGGTGTGGGTCACGGGAGAATATTGGGTTGTCGGAGAAAAATGAAAAGGTTCATAGGAAGGGGGTAAGGGATTAAGGTGAGGTCGTGGGGATGGGGGTTGGTTTTAATTTTTTCAATGGAAATATTATCAGTGGATGACTTTTTAGTTTTTAAATAGAAAATAATTTAAAAAGAAAAAAATGCCCTCGATTTAACTGATTTTTTAACAGAGTTAGCCTCAGGGACGAAAATAGAAGCAAAATGAAAACCACAGGAACGAAAAAAGCAGTTTTTAAAGACCAGTGACGAAAATCGTTATAAACATCAAACCATAGGGACAAAATCGTAGTTTACCCTTATTTTTATATAGGTGTTTTTTTAGTATTTTAATATGTATAATTTTATAACTAAATAGTTCAACATAAACATGATTATCATCTTTTATAAATGTTAAATATTTAATTTTTTAATCGTTTCATATTACTTTAGTTTAATTTTTAATTATTACAAATTACTAGTTTTTTTGTAAATTTTTTTGGTAACCGTAGGTTTCTGGATCAACTTATTCCCACCGACTAACTTTCGGAGCGACCACGAATAGATTTGAACCCTAGGTAGATAAAATATTTCACTACATCCCCTAAAAGCTTTACCAGTACGTCACAAGTCCACAACTCAAGTGGTTTAGTTTTTTATAACTTTTTCAATTTTCACATGTTACTCTACATTTAAATCTATTGTTTATTTTTAATTTTACAATAAACAAATAGAAAAATTAGAATGCAAAAGTTTATAGGTAAATTAATTATTTTAGCTATTTTTTGAAAATGACTTAACCTCCTAGCCATTTTCTCCCTAAAATTAATAAAATAGCCCACACGTTCGTAAAAATCTAGCAATTACGAACTCATTCAAAGAATCCTTAAAAATTTTACATTTTTGGCCCCTGTTCGTGAAAACACAGGTTCACAGGCCTACTTGCCCCTGAAATTTCCAAACTTACCTTTTTGGTCCCTGTTCGTGAGAGGGCCCATCATATTTACGAACAAATATTTACCTTTTTGGCCCAACCTCGCAATTGCGAGGTTGTCGCTTTTGCGAACCTACAGATATCAGGCAGGGGTAAAACCCTAGACGAATCTGAGCGTTGGGAACCTCTATTTGACCATAATCGCCCCCACCCCCTACTCGCATTTACGACCCACAATAGTCCCTCACCCCTTTCTTTTGTATAAATACACGAGTTTTGAGGACCAAATTTTCACCCCAAAGTCTTCCCAATTCTCTCCCTTTCTCGTGCTCTCCACGCGATAAAAAACGCACATCAATCTCGTGAGTCTCTTTCGACGTCAGTAATCTTTCTCATTGGCTCGTGAAGTAAGTTTTTGTAACCCCTTTTTGTTATAGATCTGTTTTTTTTTTGTTAAATAATTTCGTTTATGTTCTTATGTTTTCTTGTTATATATATGTATTTTACATATATATATCTTTTACATATCTGTTAACTCAAAATTTTAGTTTTCTCGTGAATCTGTATTTTAGTCAAAATATTTTGTAACCCCTTGTTATATATCTGTATTTTATATGTCTGTATTTCTTGTTACAATCTGTATTTTACATATCTATTATAATTTATGTTTCGTTGTTATATATTTACGTAATTATATATTAGGTCCTTGTAGTTTGCATATTTACAGATTAGGTCCTTGTAGTTTGCATATGTACACATTTGGTCGTTGTAGTTTGGATACTTATAGATTAGGTCCCTTAGTTTGCATAATGACAACTTAGATCCCCGTACTTTGCATATTTAAAGATTAGGTCCCTGTACTTTATATAGGTCTCCATACTTTACATATTTACATATCAGGTCCTATACTTTATATATTAACAAATTAGGTCCTGTACTTTGCATATTTACATATTAGGTCTCTATAGTTTGCATAATGACAGCTTAGGTCCCTATACTTTGCATATTACATATTAGGTCTTCGTAGTTTGCATAATGACAACTTAAGTCCCTGTACTTTGCATATTTACAGATTAGGTCCCTGTAGTTTGCATAATGATAGCTTGGGTTCCCTGTACTATATATATTAACAGATTAGGTCCCCGTACTTTGCATATTTTCATATTAGGTCCCTATACTTTATATATTAACATATTAGGTTCCTATAGTTTGCATAATGACAACTTAGGTCCCTATACTTTGTATATTTAAAGATTAGGGCCCTGTCCTATGCATAATGACATATTAGGTCACTATACTTTGCATATTTGTAGATTAGGTCCCCACTCGTACTTCACCAGGCACACTAATATGTCTACCAGGGAGTTAGTTGGGATAGGGGGTGTGATCCTGACTAAGGCTCATTGCCTTGCCTTTTTTCGGTTTTCGTAGATAAGTTTATTTTTACTATCTTTCCAATTCGAGTTCTTAAACATTATTGACTAAGTTACTCGTGCAATTCTAATGTGATATGTTTTTCAATATATTTAAGAGAGGTAGCACCCACTCGAGCGCCTTGTGGCGGAGCCTGACGGGGAGTGACAACCTTGGTATCGCAAGAGCCATCCATTTTTTCAGAGTGAGGACGGGAAACGACCGCTGAAGAGGCCTCAATAGCCACCACAAGTCCCACATCCCTCTTCTTCCCCATCTGGCTCTAGTTCTTCCACGGGGTCCTCGTCAAACCACGACCATGACGATGACGTTGAACCCTAACACGATGCAGGGATGAGCGAAGGATATGAGCCACCCCTCCTCCCATCACCATATGCCATATCCCTCCCCCTCCCCCCATCATCGTATGCCAAATCCCGATCCCTCCTTCCATCACTGTTTGACAGATCCCGACCTATATCAATCGAGGTGGGACCAGTTGGCCGAGGCCCGGACAAATTTCTATGATCACCTGAAGGATTACGAGAGACACATGAAAGCGGTCGAGGACATATGCACTCAGTTGATAAGTGTTCAAATAAGTGTTTAACCTTGGCTATCGTCCATGGTGTTTTAGTTTGTGTATTGATAAAATGTTACATACTTTTATTAGGTGTCGGGTACCCGCCCGTCCCACTACCCACATGGGTCCGGATACACGACGTCTGCACCTTTTATGTTCGGCTCTACACCGTCACACTACCCGCAAAATGTAAGTTACGACGAATAGTAGTTTACTGATTATAGTTGTTTTTTATGCATTTGAAAATATTATAATGATCAATGTCAACTTACAGGGGACATCGGGCTATGTACACAGATCGTGATGACGTACGATATGTCGGGGCCATCATACGTCACATCGCCACCTTACACACAGGCTGTAAGTTATTAGTAGTTTTTGTTTAATTGCAAACCTTCTGAAAATGTATTGAAAATGATCAATCTAAATTTTTAGATGACATCAGGATACACGGGGTTTGCGTTCGACCCCTACACGCAGGCTGTAAGTTATTTGTGCTATTTGTTTTATTTATGTTTATTTGGAAAATGTGTTGATTTAGATCAATCTGACTTTTCAGGGCACAATGACTCATACGGGGTCGGGAGACGAGATGTTTCAGGCCATATTTGGTGAGGTGTCAGCGTTCGACGACTTTCAGTCGATTCCCTCTAGAGGTATGTCGGGTTCGGGGTCAGGGTTCGACACCTTACAATCGATATCCTCTGCTTTCTCTTGTCCGACGGGGTCGGACTTCGACACCTTTCAACCGTATTCTAGCGGTATGTCGGGACCATCAGGGTCATCATACGATGGTGGGGCTGACATCTTCAATATGTCGGTCACCACTGCACCTGAGAGATCACCTCTGGTGGAGGTCCCGACAGTGGTCCAGGATAGGCCAATATGTAAGAAGAAAAAAGAAAAATAGGTGATCAGTCCGTGGACCTACCTTCATTCTGCACTCCTTGGAAAAAAAGGCAAAGGCAAAGGCAAAGGTAGCTACCAAGACCTTGCCTTCTTCCTCTACGGCCACGGGTTTCACATCGGTGACTAGTAGCACTGCGCCTTTTTCTGTTACGAATCTGTCTTTTGCCATGGCGGCTACTATCGCTGGTCAATACCACCGTGATGAGTTGCCCGACTTGGTACTTCTGTTCTACGATATACTTTCAGTAAAGAGGAGATGGTGGGACATACTTCTAGGCTTTTAGGAGGACGGGAATCTCATCGACTAGGTTAGTAGTAAAGTTTAATTTAAGTATTATAGTCAAATATGTATCTAAGTAGAGGTCTAACAATTTATGTTTCTTTTCCTGGGTGAATATGCTCCTGGACTCCCGTTCTAAACAAGCGAAATGGACGACAATGATTACTAGTTTCTTTGCCTACCTAGTCGATCAGTGGGGAGGGGTCGAGTTGGCATACACCATGGTCGATGGCAGTGTTGATGGATATCCAGTATGGCAAGCTCTCAAACAGGTATGGAAATCACTTTACATGTATTTTATTTAACCCGTTTGTTACTAACTAGTTGTCTATTACTCTAATATTCCAGGTTTTCATCCCCATCTGCATTGAGTCCGCGCATTGGGTGCTCGGATATCTGGACATGGACACCATGTATATGGTTGTCTACGACAACTACCACAACTCGGTATACGAGCCACCGTTTTTACGGATGATGAGTAGATTTACCGATGTCTTTCCGAAGTTAATCACAAAACTCAAGGATTTCTCTCGTATAGGGTGTAGCCGAGGGTTTCGTTGGACCTACGCATCCAATGTACCACAATAGATGGAGCCCCTTGGAGATTGTGGTGTATGGATATGTAAGTTCTTATCCACGTTGATTGATGGCCAGACCCTTAATTAATGCACACATATTCAAGAATTGTGAAGAGAGAGAAATTACATAAGGGTAAAGATGTCATTTGGCTAACAAAAAAGTGTAATAATTATGTTTGTCTAAAACTGTGTGCCACTTCAACTGTGGACACTTATTTTGGGACGGAGGGAGTAAGAAAAACATCTCAAACAATTAATCTATATTTTTTATTTGAAGGTATAATTAATCTTTTACCCATGTGTTTTTGTTTGTGGCTCTTATGGATTACTTCTCATATTTTACCCATATTTTACCCACGGGTTTACTCATTTTATGAAAATGGGTTTTTCCCATTTTGGAACCCAAATTACGGACATTATATAACCTAACATTATATAGATTATTATAGTATTGTGTACTCCACCATGATACCTTCGTCTTGGTATATTGGACGTCTAAATCGGACGTCGTATGAATGAGAAATTAATCACCAAAGTAGGGTCTTGAAGTGGTTTATAAAGTGTTTTTGTACCCAATACCAGTTAAAATGGGTTTTCCCATTTTGAAACCCAAATTACGGATATTATATAATCTAACATTATATAGATTATTATAGTATTACGGAGGTGGATTTGGTCAAGATAAGCTTGCAAAAGTCGGAGGAATCTTACAGGCTTTTTCATCAATATATACCTCTGCAACATATACCTCCGCAATTGCAGCCCCATATAAAAACGTAGGGATTCGGGTGAACGACTCCTCAGGACTGCCCCTTACCAGTAGTAGTGCACTACATCTCTCACGCCAACCTTGGTGGTAACCAATAGTAATACCATACTATTGGTTTATATCTTCCACGATGTCATTTGGCTGAAGTGCCCTACTAGCATCTTAAAATTCTCCTTTGAGTAGATGACCCAAAACCTTTTTTAATTGTGGGCGATAGTCTTCGACGACCATTTCTCTTTACTCAAAAGCCTGTGAAATCTTCCAACGTTCCTCACCAAGTCTGACCCCTTGGTTTAGGCGAGGGTAACGTATAATAAGAGAACGTTGTCCTCACAGTAGGCAGCTTAGCTGTGATTATGAAGTTAGGTTAGAAGCGTTATGCAATAGAGAAGAAGAGGTTTAATAATGTAACACCCTAAATTTGGAAAGAGCAACTAATTTAAAATTTTTAATAATACCTCAAAGGAGGATAAAATCTCTTACGACAAGCTCACACTTGAAATAAGATTCTAGATTTAACCGTTAACAAAATAAATAAAGTCTTACATAAGGACTAATTAAAAGTCAGGTGTTACTAAACCAATCAAATATTGCTACCTCCAAATGTGTAGAAGACTTCACCCAAGCTATTCTCTCTCGTGCATATAACTAGCACTCATCTCTCCACAAAGTCGCTAGTATCATTCCTCAACCAGAACCTGATGCACATGCCGACAAATAAAAAGGTTAGGTTAACACCTAGTGAGTTCAAGAGTTTTTAACATGATTAAATATATCATTAAAAGGAAAGAATACAACTTAAATCATAATCTTTCAAAATGATTTACCTTGATACGAAAATGACCCGTTTTCCATTAACACACATTTTTAGAGATGAACGCCCAAATACAAAAATTCCTTCATGAAATGATGCAACCCAAACTCACACGAAATGTGAATAGAAATCGAACTCCCAATTTATAAAACGCGGATAAAACTTTATATCCCGAAACACCCAAAACAGGGGTGGGGCATAATACTCAACCCATAAATCATGGATAAAAATACATATTTATAAAACGTCGCCAAAAACATGAATACTAAAACTCAATACCCAAAACAACACCTTTCGGGGACGGGGGAGACCCGATTCCATTGAATATGGCGGGCACACAAAGTTAAGCCACTTTCAATGTTCTCGAGATTCACATAGGGCCACGGATCCTAGTATACGGCTCCTCTGAGCAACCACCACAAGATACCCAAATGACCCTAGTGTCTACTCGACCTTGTAACACCCTAAAAATTGGGTAAATTTAAAACTTAAAATTTCGGCAATATGACGTCAAAAATACAGAGGTTTATAAACCCTGTAAATAAGAATAACTAAAACCCAAATAAATTTGGGGTAGTTTGTACTAAATAAAGTAGCGGAAGAATGAGACATAATACACAACAACCTATTTAACCTAGAACAATAGTTAAGACTAGATTAAGGTGGGTGTCGCTATGACTCCAAAACGCTCTTCTCACAATATTCCCAAAAAGCTCGATCCTTCAAGATTCCTAGGTGTGAGACCTGCGGATCAAGGTGCCCTATGCACACCACTAGTAGGTCTTGTGAGCCATTAAACACCAAAACAAGTGTTAGTCTGTTAGACCAAAAGTCTAGAGATAATGTAAGGGTTAACAATTTAAAAATAGGTAAATACAACATAATTAATTGTTACCCATACACCCAAAGGTTGAACCAATGCCAACATTCAACTTGGAAAAGATATTCCACGCCTGTACAAAATACACAAGAGATATCTCTTGAAATACGGGGGAGACCCGTTTCCATCTTGGGTGACAAGAACACGTGAATGGAGTCACCCGTGTTATTATTAGATTACGCCTTATGTCTCGGTTCTAGTTCCCATGCCATAGAGACATCACAATCCTCAAACCGTTTATGCCTTTATTGCCTACTCCGTCGAGTTACACCTCAAGGACTTACGAAAATTATTGCTATCCAATCTAGACGAGTTACACCTCAAGGACTAATAAGTCCCATATTGCCTACTCGCTAGCGACCATACATGGTCAACAACCATAACCAAATATATCTTACCATCTAAATCCTCGTGCACAAGGAAATAGACATCAAATTCCACATTTTAATTTTAACCAAGTAGAGACAATATATCCCACACATGATTCATTTCATTCTAAAGCATGATGTCCACATATGACACTTGTTCACTCGTAATATTGCACATTTCATGACCATAATAAAACGACATGTTTTTAATACTAAGAAAAGGCATAAATGAACTAGAGAGATATGTCTAACCACAACCATGATTATTTGAGTCAACCCTCTTTTGTAGGGGACGACTCCTTATTAGAGCATAACTTATTTTACATCTATTAAGCATATATGAACCATCATAATCATTAAATACTTCTCATAAGAACAAATAAACACATTTGAGAAAAACCCACCAAACCTTAACTTTTAGATCATCCTCCAAATGTATTTACAATTCTCAAATAAGCACATTTATGGTAATGTAAGAGCTAGGAGACTCACCAAATGAGTTTGTGATGTAAAAACCCTAAAATGGTAAAACACTAGAAATGGAGATGAAGCCTTGAGGTTGAAGATGAAGATGATGAGATGGTAGACCTTTGCACCCTAGACTTCCTAACCTTTAGATGATGATTTCAACTTGAAGATTTGAAGGAGAATGAAGTAATAAATGGGGTTGGTCGGATTTAATGAAGAGGGACAAGAGAAGAGAGTTTTTGAGAAATGATTTTAGGAATTATGAGGTTTGGGGACCGATTTTCCCCTTTACATCGTTCAGTGGTCGCACGCAGATGCCCGCGCGGCCGGGCCCGCGCCAAGCATTAGAGTCGCACAAGGGCAGAGCCCCGCACGGGTGGCGGCACGGCTTGGGTCGCGCAGAAAGCCGCGCGGAGCACTGCTGCTCCTTTTGCCCTCTTTTTCGGCTAATACACTCCACCCCCACATAAGACAGATTTCAAGGTAACTAAGAACTAAAACCATACTACAAGTGAAATACGGATTTAAGGAAATAATTGCTTACCCAGAAATCAGGGTGTTACAATCCTCCCGTCCTTAGAAAAGTTTTCGTCCCCGAAATCTCCAATCACTCGAACAGGTGAGGATATCATCTCTTCATGTCCTCCTCTGGTTCCCAAGTTAAGTTGGCTCCGCGGTGGTGCTTCCATTGAACCTTCACCATAACCACTTCCTTGTGCCGCAATCTCTTCGTCTTTCTTTCTAGAATAGACTCGGGTTCCTCTACGCATCGGTCGTTATCCACTCTAATATCTGACAAAGGAATGACACTCGGTTAGACACCTTCTCAAGTAACATATATGAAAGGTAGGGTGGATCCCGTCCATTTTGGGCGGTTGATCCAACTTGTAGGCTTGAAGCCCAATGCGCTCAATGATGGTGAAAGGTCCAAGGAAACGGGGACTAAGCTTCCCACGTTTTTCGAACCTAATTATCCCCTTCCACGGTGAAACTTTCAACATTACCCTTTCCCTCACTTGGAACTCGACCGGTCATCTCTTCTTGTCCGTGTAGCTCTTTTGGCGGTCTTGAGTCGCCTTCAATCTCTCCCGAATGCTCTTAACCTTGTCGGCCATTTCTTGTACGATCTCCGACCCGAAAAATTGTTTTTCTCCTGCCTCCAGCTAACACACAGGCGTCCTACACTTTCTTCCGTACAACGCCTCGAATGACGCCATACCGATACTAGAGTGATAGTTGTTGTTGTAGGTGAATTCCACCAATGGAAGATGGGAATCCCAACTACCCCCGAAGTCGATGACACATGACCTCAACATGTCTTCAAGAGTTTGGATGGTCCTCTCGCTCTGTCCGTCAGTCTGGGGATGGTATGCGGTACTCAACTTTATTCTAGTACCCAACTCCTTTTGCAAATTATCCCAAAAATGGGAAGTGAAATGACTGTCACGGTCGGACACAATAGAGAGTGGCACCCCGTGCCTCGAGATCACCTCATCTATATAGATTTTAGCCAATCTGTCCATTGGTAGAGTTTTCTCGCATGGGGAAGAAATGCGCACTTTTGGTCAAACGATCCACGATCACCCAAATGGTGTCATGACTCCTCAAGGTCTTCGGTAGCTTGGTTACAATGTCTATGGTGATGTTCCCACTTCCTTTTCGGTATCTCTATGGATTGCAAACTACCGTAAGGGCGTTGGTGTTCCATCTTTACTTGTAAACAAGTTATGCATCGCTCTACATAGCTGGATACATCCAATTTCATTACTGGCCACCAATAATTTAGTTTCAAATCTCGGTATATTTTCATGCTTCCTGGGTGAATAGAGTATTTGGACTTATGTGCGTCTTCCAACAACAAGTCCCGACACCCCCCCGATCTTCAGCACCCAGATTCGTCCTTAGAATAGCTTCAGACCCCTTCCGTCTTCGGTCAACTGAAGATGTTGCTTCTCCATCACTTCACCCTTGAGATTTGCTTCAAGTAATGCTTCTGACTGGGACATCTTGATCCTGTCAATTAGGCTTGATACGACTTCAACTCTTGCAAAGGTAGCTTGAACACCACTACAATACTCTTTCTGGCTCAAAGCGTCCGCCACGACGTTGGCCTTTCCAGAATGATATAGAAGTTCACAATCGTAGTCTTTGAGTAGCTCTAGCCATCTTCGTTGCCGCATATTCAATTCCTTTTGGTTGAAGACATACTTCAAACTTTTATGGTCGGTAAAAAGGTTGCACTTCGTGCCGTAAAGGTAGCGTCGCCATAACTTCAAAGCCAACACTACTGCTGCTAGCTCGAGGTCGTGGGTTGGGTAGTTTTTCTCATGTTTTTTCAATTGCCTTGATGCATAGGCTATCACTTTGCCCCTTTACATCAAAACACACCCCAAACCCATCTTGGATGCATCGTTGTGGACCACAAAATCCTCCGTCCCCTCGAGTAAGGATAAGATTGGCGTCTCGTATAATTTTCTTTGTAGAGTCCGAAAGACCCGCTCTTGACTTTCAGTCCAAAGGAACTTCACATTCTTCCTTGTCAAAGACGTCAATGGAGAGGCGATTTTAGAGAAGACTTGAATGAATCTCCGATAGTAGCCGACTAAACCAAAGAAGCTCCGAATTTATGTGGGACTCTTTGGCGGTTCTCAATTCGTCATTACCTCAATCTTCGACGGATCAACTTTTACTCCTTCTCTTGTCACCACGTGACCCAAGAGCTGGACCTCGTGCAACTAAAACTCGCTCTTAGAAAACTTGGCGTAAAGCTTCTCGTTCCTCAATACTTCCAATACTTCTCTGAGATGTCGCTCGTGCTCCTTTTCATTCTTTGAATACACCAAGATGTCATCGATGAACACAATGACCGACTTGTCTAGAAAAGGTCGACAAACCCGGTTCATAAAATACATAAACACGGTCGGCGCATTAGTTAGCCCAAAAGGCATGATCAAGAACTCGTAGTGGCCATACCGGGTCCTAAAGGCAGTCTTGGAGACATCTTCTTCTCGAACTTTCACTTGATGGTAGCCTGAGTGAAGGACGATCTTGGAAAAACTTATGAATCCTTGTAGTTGATCGAAGAGGTCGTCTATTCGGGGTAGCGGGTACTTATTCTTCACGGTCACCTTATTCAATTTCTGATAGTTGATGCACATTCGCATCGACCCATCCTTTTTCTTGACGAAAAGTATCGGAGCTCCCCAAGGTGAAGAGCTCGGCCTCACAAATCCTTTCTTTAGCAACTCTTGAAGTTGTGACATCATCTTTTGCATTTCGGTCGGAGCAAGACGGTAGGGTGCACGGGCTATTAATGTCGCTCCCCGAACTAGGTCTATTCGGAACTCCACTTGGCGATCGGGCGGCAAGCCTGGAAGGTCGTCGGGAAATACATCTGGATACTCACTAACGATCCGTAAGTCTTCGATCTTCTTCTTCTCCACATTGGCATCCAATACGTAGGTGATGAACGACGGTCATTTCTTCACTTGAAATTTCATTGCTTTGATGGATGAAATGAGAGCCACTTCAACCTTACGCTTCTCCCCATACATAAAGACGAAGTCCCCACTTGAGGTCGGTAATCTGATCAACTTCTTTGAACATAAGATTTCCACTTGGTGTCGAGACAACCAGTCCATCCCGATCAACACGTCGAAACTCCCAATCGCCATGGGAAGTAAGTCCACTTCAAAGATTTCAACACTAATTTCTAGATGGCACTTTTCTAAAACTTCATGCAAGATCACTTGCTTTCTGTTTTCTACTTCTACTACCAAGGAATCACTAAGGGGGCGTTTGGTTTGCAGAATCTGATGGAATCTGGTGGAATTGGAATGTTGAATTCCTTTGACCAGATTCCATTAATTCCCTTGTTTGGTTCAAAGTTTTCAATGGAATGGAATCTTCCAATTCCATTAAATTCCATACCTAAAAGATTTTAACATTCCATCAACAAACCCAAGTATTTCAATGGAATGGAATTTGTTTTCTTCATAATTCCAAAATTACCCCTTACCCCAAACTAAACCCTACTAATATTGATTATCAGCAGATACCAACTCTCTCTCTCCTCTCTTTCTCTCTCTCTCCTCTCTCTCCCTCTCTCTCTATCCTCTTTCTCTCTCTCTCTCTCTTGTCTCTCTCCTCTCCTGTCTCTCTCATCTCCCCTCTCTCTCTCTCCTATCTCTCTCCTCTCTCTTCTCTATCTCTCTCCCCTCTCTCTCTCTCCTCTATATCTCTCTCCTCTCCCTCTCTTTCCTCTCTCTCTCGACATCATTCGTGTGCTAAAATAATCAAAGCAATTTTAGTTAAAAATCAAACTATTCAATGACTATTTCATTAAAGTAATTTTTGTTTAAAAAAATTAAAATAATCAAAAAGGGTATTTTGGTCATTTACCAAAATTCAATTCCAATTCTAAAGCTACAATCTGTGAACCAAACATAAAAATTTCAATTCATTTAACAGATTCCATTCCAATTCTGTCAACCAAACAGGTGGTTAAACCTGACAACATTCTATTCCAATTCCTTCAAAGTCAAATTTCTTTGACAGATTTCATTCCATCCAAAAACATTCTGCGAACCAAACACCCCCTAAGAGTACTAGAAGGTACATCCAAGGCTTTGCAAAACTCAATGGACATAAAAGATAAATTGGCACTAGAATCAAATAGTACTCTAGCGGTAAGGGAGTTGAGTAAGAGCGTACTCGACACCACGTTAGTGGCCTCCTTCGCTTCCTCTCTCGTCATCTGGAAAGCTCTACCTTGAGCCATAGGGATCACTTCCTTCTTTGGTTGTCTCCCAGAGCTTTCTCCTCTTGCCCCTCCTCTAAGCTTGGGGCACTCCCTCTTCACGTGTCCTACTTCCTTACACTCGTAACAGAATGTCCCTTGAATAGGACAATTCAGACTGGTGTGGCCCGACTTACCACACTTGAAACATGAGATTGGGTTGGGATTGGGGTTGCAAAAACCAAGTTCTTGACTTTTCACTTGGGACACCACTTCGCCTCACGACGATTGTCAAAGCTTCTGCCACTAGGTTGGAATTTCGGTTTCTTAAACGAATTCGGCGGGCTCTCCCACTTTCGCTTCTCTACGACCTTTGTATTTTCTTCCTTGTTCTTTGCATAGACCCTTTCCATGATCTTGGCCTCTTCTATTGTCTCTCGAAGATTAGTATCTTTGTAATTGCGGACCATCGGCATCATGTCCGCGGGTAAACCCTTCAAGTAGGCCTTCACCTTCTCTTTCTCGGTTGGGGCCACATGGCCCACAAGATTTAACTTCTCCATGAAAAGTCGGGTGTATTCCATCACCGACAAATCTCCCTTCTTCAACGCTTGAACTTCTTCTTCGATCAAGTCCATCTCTTGCTCGTTACAATATTCCTCCAAAACCTTTTTCTTGAACACTGATCAAGTCATCTTGTTCAACACATATTTTTCCATAGTCGAGGTGAAAACGTTCCACCATATCAAAGTTGAACCCCGGAGCATTTGAAAGCCAAATTTTACCTTATGGTTCTCTTCACAGTCACAGGCTCTAAATGCATGCTCGATTTCTCTGAGCCAATTCATGCAAGCCACGATGTCGTCGGACCCAACAAACTCCGGCGGTTTGCAACTACCCCCAAAGTCGATGACACATGACCTAAACATGTCTTTAAGAGTTTGGATGGTCCTCTCGCTCTGTCCGTCTGTCTGGGGATGGTATGCGGTACTCAACTTTATTCTAGTATTTGTTAATGCCAAAAATCGTCCAAAGGAAGATTTAAGGTCGATGTGGAGCTTTATCCAACTAAAGAAAGTAACCAGACAACAATATGCGCGATAATAAACAAAAGAATAAGGCAAGAGATTTGGTGACGCAGAATAACCTCAACGATGAAAAAATCGCGGACGACTGGGAGAGGTCGTCGTACACTATGATCGCCAAACAGGGGCGATGTCCTTATGTATCACAATGTTTACGCAAGATAAATACGTAAAAACAAGAGTAGAAACAGGTAATAGTTGTAAATCGTGTGTAAAAAGCTTCTGTCGTGCAAATAATGCTTCGGTCCTGGGATTGTTCTTAGTATAACTTGTGAACTCTGGAAATTGGAATGTAATTGTTGTTGTATTAGCTGTTGTCCATGTCCCAGTATGTGTCTTCGGTATTTACAGTCTTTGATCTTCATAAATGTATCATTAATTTTTGAGGTAACAGTCGAAGGTTTAAATGACCTAGATGCCTGTTGTCAGTTACATCTATTGGTTTTAATGAGCGTTAAACCTGCATTGAATAAACAAGAAAGAAAAATTGAGTCGAACGTTAGTATGGTCAAGGTCGAGAGTAATCTCTACGATGGTCATACGACGCTCGACTGACTTTCGAGAAAGTGTTGACTATTGTCGTAGACATGCTTGGTCGACATGACCTTATCTTAATACAAGACCAGTCGTGTGAAATATTCATTAAATCTTACTTCGTCGTGGTCGTGGATTTTTTACCCAAACAGTTTGCCCCCAAAATTTAAAATTCAGCTGCAAATTTGAATTTTAAATTTTAAGCTCGTCAAAAATTTTGGCGGTCGCCACATGTCATTTGGGGAAAGGCTCTTGTCACGGTGAAACCGAAGCAGTTCTATTCTAACTAGACCATGATGGGTTATCTGACACATGTGATATCATGGAGGCGTGGGGAACACGCGTGACAACTATGTGTGACAGGTTTCGATGATCTGATGATGCTTATGAAGAGTCGATCGACAAGTGTCGATCATCGAGCGATTCATGCTGGATACGATTTCGCGTATAAATAGGGGTTATCCGGGGATAGTTTCCTTTTTACGCTTTCGAAACACATTCCAGAGCTCGGCGCGGTTGGCCACGCGGGCCACTGTTTCGAAACACATTTCAGAGCACGGTTGGCGAGCTACTGGATCAAATAAAAAATCCGAGCTGCGCAAGCACAAGATTTCAGAGCTGCATTCGTGTCCGCAGGTCGTGCCCATGCACAAGTTCGCCGATTTAGCCTATGAAAATCTCAATCGGCACCCCACCTGCACGCAGGTAGGAGTTGGAGTAAAACCAATCAAAGGAGCTTGTAAGCCCCTCCCACATCCATGGTAAACCATTATAGTTTTTACTCTTCCTTCCTATGTGGGACACTTTCCACACCCACTTGATTTTTACTGATTTCATTCCAAACACTCAATTTTGAGCATCGATATCTCATTCACACATATTCCGTTTTGGACACACGATATATCGTTTCGAAGCTCTCATATAGGAGAACACAAACCCACTAAGAGTTAATTATAAACAATACATATACATGTATTTAAATGTGTCTAAAGTTAGTAAAAACATATTTTTACTAAAATTTTCCAACAGCTATTACAAAATCAAAGTTACAAGTCCGGATGAGATGCACATATCCATTTAAAAGTATAATGAGTAGCATACTGAAAATAACCACAAACTTTTTAGACTGAAATTATCGAATTTCTATTAACATATAATTTTCAATATGTATATGACAACTCAAGCCTCAAACAAATCGATCTAAACAGGATAGATGGATGGATGAATAAATTGAAAATAAATAATTTTGGCGAGACAAATCATTTTTAAAATTTATTGAAAAATAAATAATTAAGTCATTATCTTTATAAGAAATTTTAATTTGCGAATAAAAAATGTAAGAAAAATATATTAAAATCTTATTTACATTTTGCTCTTGAGTTCATTGTTCTAATAAAGAATTCAAAAGGACAAAAATTTGGTAATTATTCATCATAATTTACTAGATGCTCTTGTTGAAAATAACATTTTAAAGTTTAAAAGTTTTTTGATTCCAAAAGGAGGCATATAATGAGGTTCTTTGATGTCCAACAATACATCATGGCCTTCATAATGTAAAAAACATATTCTTAAAAAATCCATTTATTCAATTATTTAAATTATACCAGTGTTGGGCCTGTGCATTGCACGGGAGGATACATTTTTTGTTGGAATATTGAACCAAGTTAAAATTAAACGTAATTTCTCTGTTAACGGTTAATGAAATACAATGTGAAAAACGAATGTATTTTCATAAGTGGTTAACTTGCATATATTCTTAATCGTTTGTTGTTATGAGTTTGTGCAATAATATTGGTAATAGTTTTGTATTATATTATTTAAAACTCAAACGACATGTCTCCCAACATATCACTATTATTGAAATAATTATAAATATGAACATACATTTTTACAGATTTTGCAATTTTTCTGAAACCTCATCGACAACACTTGACAATCACTTTGAACGTATAAATCTGTAGATTAATTAACAACATTCAACCCACATCAAATATGACAAAGAAAATAAATGATTTATATCTTTTGTAACCGGCAACTCAACTGGTATAGTTCAAATTCACTCAGTATCACTTGAAAATTTATCTGACTATTGACTTCAAGACCTCATAGTATTAGTCGATAAAAATAAAGATATGTATATATATCTTATTCCCCTACTTCGAAAAATATGATTGTGGGTTTTGAAAAATATAAACAAATCCTCAGTAAATAAAATAAAATATAAAAAAATAGTTTTTCAAAGAAACAAAAATATAGTGGAATACCTTTTGTTCAGTTGCAGTAACCGCCATTGACACCCGACCGTTCGTCTTCTTCTTGTACTCGGATGATACATAGAGAAACTATATATATTTATAGTGAATGTAGATAATATTTTAAAATCTTTTATTTTCATTTTCGATTTTACATTTAAATGTAAATATATTAAAAATATGGAAGAATATTTTTACATCTACATCATTTCTATTTTATTTTCTTTACACTTGGTTAATTTGGAAAGTATTGCGGAATATTTTTATTTTAAAGAATACGATAATTTATTAGTGTATCTCGTTATTTTTTATTTTTTATTCATATCAACCTTCTTTTTTCTTCTTTTAATGCTCGTGAAAAAAAAATACGTGTAGATTTTATAAAATAAAATAGATTTTATATTAGCAAAAAAAATACGGAAGAAAAAAGAGTTTATATTACATCTCATTATGTAAAAAGATTTTATAAATTAAAATATGGAAAAAGATTTTATAAAATAAAATATGGAAAAATCATTATGAGATGTAATATAAAAATATACGGAAGAAAAAAGATTTTATATTATATCTCATTAATATAGATTTAAATGTAAAATCTACATTTAAAATAGATTATGCTAATATAAAATCTATTTTATAAAATCCTCCACCAAAAAAACAAATATTTATATTAATAAATGAGTATCCATTCCACAAATAGATGATTATGTGAGATATTGTGCTTGGAAATGTTGTACCAAAGCATTAAGAAATTGTAAATTAAGTAATTGGCTTTAATTAGTTGTACCTTGTGCTTAAAATGTTGTAATTAAGAGTTTTTTATGTCGTTTTTATAATATACTATAGATATAGATATAGATTAAGTTCAATTTATATACATATAGTATTTAAGTTCAATTTATCTACAATTATTATATGTAAACGAACTTTGTAATGTCTATTAAATAAGACCCATAAAAACATTGTGATTTTATATAAATGGTGTTTATGAGAGCATAAGCAAACACCAATTGAACAAGTATTACTTTGAGTATTAGAATATATATAAATTGTGTGGCTAAAAAAACCATATAAAACAAAAATACCTACAGATGAGTCTAAATTAAAAATACCTCTTTGCAGACTTGATATATCTATGATGTACATAAATGGTACTCTGAAAATGAGATTTTTTGGCGTTTATGTGTATTTTAAAGTCAACTCTTCAATTCGTACATACTGTGAAAGTCAACGATTTTAGTATATATGAGATGTTGACTTTTTTTTCCATTTTATAAATCTTTACGAACACACGTGATATGTACAAATGAAAATCGATATTTTTGTATCGGTGGGCTTGACTTATTATAAAAAGTTTTTTGTATAACAACACTTTGATTCTCAGCTGAAGGCCAGTGATTCAATCTCTTTTTAGACATACATACATACATACAATACAATACATCAAATGTATATTTAACATATATATGGGGTCGTTATAAAGTTATCATTTTCAGTTGGATTTATATATTTAACATACACGAGGTTTTCTTTTCAAACCTAAGAGTTGATTATTTATCACGATTTATCGTTTAACCCTTATTTAGATACTATTATCTCGATTATCTTGCAAAAAAAATTAAAATTTAAACCTTCTACAACGAGGTGTGTTTGTGGAGTCAATAGTCAATGGTCATTTCACTTGTAAAATGGAGTGAATGGTTATTTCACTTGCATCTTGGGATGTTGTGGATCAAGAAAAGCATTTTGGTGTGATGAGATGAGGTGAGAGATGCTATTCCTTCTCCATAATGCCATTTTACAACTTGCCTCTTGACTTGTTTCAAAGGTGTGGGGTGTTATTTAATTTGGAAAATGTACGTTTATCTGTTGTACATATGATATAACAAATTGTTATGTTATGTTTTGTTTAGATGACGACTACGATGATGATGATGATGTGATTTCCTTGTATACTGACACACTCCAAACACAAAAACTATCGTTACACTATTTCTGTCAAATCAAATTGGTTTATTGTACCATAAAATTATGAAACATGATACAACCATTGCATTATAATTTATTCTAAGAAAGGCTTCATGGGTTTCACTCAAAGATCCAATAACATCCCCCAACCCATGAATACAATTACCATTTTAAGTATGCTAATATTTGGTAACTATGCCTTACCAACAACAAAATAATGAATTTCAAAGTTGATATCAACATATTTTAGGTTTTTTAAATAATTGTAATGGAAAAATGTGTAACTTGTTCCAAACTAATGTTTATAATAACAATAACTAACAAAATGTTTGTGAGATTATTTCTTGTCAGCAATGTATTTTGCATCCTACAGCTTTAACAAACACTCGATTAGTGAGCTATTATGCACCAAAATTTGTCATAAATATCCTCATTGTTGAGCCTACTTAAACCTCTTTTAACTAACAAGTTTCTTCGGGTATGTTTTGTTCATGAACAATTATCTAAACGCACCAAATTTTTATCCTGCTCGAAAAATCGAAGAAAATTTGTTTAGAAAAATTTGTGCTTCTTTATCGCATGCAATTATATTTTGGGAAAAAGGGATGTTCAACACTCACTAATAGAGATGCACAAATGTATGAGGACCAAAACTAGGCCGATACATGCTCAAAAGCCCAATTACTGCTGTATTTTTCTTCGTTTTAAAAAACGTAAAACACAATTATTTTTTTAATTGTTTATGGTTTTGTCATTTTTTAACTTATAGAAAGAAATCTTCCCTCGTAACGACTAGCTTGAGTGGCATTATAAAAAATATAATTTGTTCCATAATCTGAAAATAATTAATAACCACTTAAGAAACATGAGAAATAGTTCGTTCCTAAATTTTAGGATTAGGACCTGTTATGTCATCTTGACCCTGCGCTATACAGTTTCATTTACTTTCAGCTTATTACTCTCTATCAATTGATTATGTTTTCTTTAAATCATGTGAAGTTATTGCTTTCAAGATACCCCGCTCACTAAACAACGATTTTCTTTTCCCAATGAAGGAAAAAGTTAACCTTACGAACATCTTCATTCTTAAAGATATATTTTTGCTTTATCTTCGTGATTCCTTGCCTTACTTCTTTTCAATTCGATGTTTTTCTCACCAAACATGTCTCGATCTTTCTGTCAATACAAGCATCTTATTCTTATATCTCTTCTTCCTATTCTATTTTCTCTTTTCTAGCATTCTATATGTTTTCTTAGTTATTTTGCACTCACGATATTTAGAATCATGGTTTATTTGACTCTTCATCATCAAGAGAACGTTTTCTCAACCTCTATATTGCTTTTGATATCTACTTTGGACACATAGTTAGATAAGTATCGATCGCATCCCTCGTTTTCTGGCTTAGTACTTGTTAGTAATGCTTTACCAACTTATTTCTCGTGCAAATGAAAACACAAGGTTTATTTTTTCAGTATTAGTTTCACTACCAATTCATCACTATCTTATCACCAATGTGTCCCTGTTGAATTATCCTAACAAAAATGGGTGGAGCGTTCACAAAATGATCTTGGTGGGGCACTCTGGAGGGTAGCACAAATCATTTTCCTACAACATATAACCGTTATTCAGTAATATATCAATAATTTGTAGTTTTACAAATTTGAAATACCAATTTGTAATTTTTCGTCACCAATTTATAAGTTTTAGTCGTCAAAGAAGAAAATATCGAATACCTTTTACGTGTATATATATATATATATATATATATATATATATATATATATATATATATATACACGAAGGATGGTGTAAAAAGAAGAGTTAAAAGTAAAAAGTAAGAAGTAAGAAGGGATCTGGATCCATGATCACTTTTAATCTCAAACTCATCCCATGAATCACCGCGGTTGATACGGGAGTTGATCTGGTGTCTTTCGGTGCATCTCATCCTAATGTGGATCTAAGGGTGGAGATCCCTTCTTACCCTTCTCATCATAACTTTTATTTTCACTGGAACCCAACCCTATATATATGTGTGTGACAAATCAAATACATACCATGGAAATGTTACAAATGATACAAACCAATCAATTAAGACAATATTTATGGAAATAATGAAGATTCATTTATTATGATTTAAATATTTATGGAAGATGACAACGTTTTATATTAGGAAACAATTGATATAATTAATGAAACCAGGTATTTGTTAGACTAGATGGACGACGAAGATTGGTTTGTAACCTTTCCATGGTTTGTATTTGATTGGACTAATATATATATATATATATATATATATATATATATATATATATGTATTGAGTCAGGTTCAAACGAGAACAATACATATTTAAAAGAATACGAGAACTAACAAAATCATTAGTGATTTTACATTAACACATGAAAAAAGGACTTTGGCCACGGCTTCAGGTCTGCGTGACTTTTTTTGCGCGTTAATGTAAAATCACTAATGATTTTTTTAGTTCTCGTGTTCTTTTAAATAATTACTGTTCTCGTTTGATCCTCCCTCTATATTGATAAATATATATATATAGATAGAGAGAGAGAGAGAGAGAGAGAGAGAAAGAGAGAGATGAAAGTTCAAATGAAAACTCATTTTTCATTGTGAACATGAGGACTGATCTCGGTCATCCATATTGATCCAACAACTCAAATTAAATAGAGTTTACAATTAAAATTATTAATTAACATGATTAAGGTAAAAAAGGTAAAAAAGGTAAAAAAGGAAGTTAATAACAATCGCACGCCTACCTTATTTGACTCTTTATTTTCTTTTTTTAATTAAAAATTTTTATCCCCTTAAAATTTAAAATAAATTATCTTAAACATTATTAATATTTTAATCAAACAAATTACATCAAAAAACGAAAAATTTATGTTCTTCGATATGACATTCATCTCGATATAGTTTTTTTCGTTTTAAATGTTTTTTTACGGAAATGATATATGTGTGTTATACTCACTATGAATATTTATATAAGTTCAATTGTGTACAACACATCGACACCATAAGTTCGTAACTTGACATCACCTTTTTCAACACTTTCTTCAACGAGGTAAGACATAGCGTTCTTCATTACCGTAACCTAATACCCATCGAAACCAATTGAGAATCCATTGAGATCGAGCGAGAACCTATCGAGACCGATCGAAAACCCATCGAGATCGATCGAAAACCCATCGAGAACCTATCGAGAAAGGTCGAGAATCCATTCATTGACTTTTGTTTTTATGTGTGCTAAACCAAAATCTACCACCTTTATTTTCCACCGAGAACTCATGGATTGATATATTATATATTTGTGTATGTAAAACCATAGGCTACCACTTTTCAGCTTTTATCGAGACAGATCAACAACCCATCGAGACCAATCAAGAACACATCAAGATATATTGACAACCAATCGAGACCGGTCGACACCGATCCAGACTACTCAAAAACCCATCCATTGACTTGGTTTGTGGTTGTGTTAAAATCATAACATAACACCTTCATTTTTCACCGAGACTGATTGAGAACCCATTAATTAATCTATTGTGTATTTGTTTGTGTAAAACCATAACCTACCACTTTTAACTTTATCGAGATGGATCGGGAAATCTATCGAGAAGAATTAGGAACTCATCGAAAACCAAATAAAGAAAAACTAGAGTACGTAGAGTTCAAACGGTTGTATATTCATGATGAATAATATGTATATGCATGATGAATGTTATGATAAAAATCAATATTTATGATAAATATCATACTAATATAAATACTAGAGATTTATTGTATACACGTGATCATTCATAAATATTCATGATGAATAATGTGTATATTGATGATGAATGTTATAGTGAAAATGTATACTCATGACAAATATCATACTGATCTATGAATGTTGAAAAGTTGTTGTATACACGTGAACATATACAAATATTCAGGATGAATAATATGTATATTCATAACGAATAGTATGTATATTCATGACGAATAGTATGTGTTAGAGCACAGTCTCATTGGATTCAAGATCATCCAATCTGAAGATCCAATCTGAAGCTAATGCCGGAAAGTCGACTCTCGATATTAAGTCTAATGTTACTTTGTAATAAATATCGAAGTTAATTAATGTTTATTATAATTTAGTATTTAGTTTAACTTAGTTTAAATATCTAGTTATTAGATATTAGTTAGTTAATATCTAAATTAGATATTTGTTTTAATATCTAAGTTTAGATATTATAGCAAAGTGTGTTTGAGAAGCTAACAAAAAGAAATCAGAAAACATACACAACACACACTCACGATGTAAAACAGAGAGAACACATCGAAAGCTTCAATCGATCAATCTTGTAATCTTTGTTATTAATCTAAACAGGTTGGTTAATCGTTTATGTGTTGTTTTGATAAGAACTTGATAAGTATTGAGGACCGACAATTGGTATCAGAGCCTGATAATTGATTCAAATCAAGTTTTGGAAAAACGACTCTGTGTTCTTCATTTCAAAATCGATTTCGAGTTTAAGTGTGTTTTAGGTGTTGAAATCGATCAGGCAGTGATCGATAGGTGTTTTAGAACGATTTGGTGGTGATTAATTTCAGTTTATCACATCAATCGAGTCCCAATTTTGTGAAAATTGTGTCTGAGTTCACGTTCTAAAAACAGCACTTTTCCATCGATCAATTTTTCAAAAAGTGATGTTTATTGCGATCGAGTGTTTGTAATCTGTTATAGAACTATTAGTGGTCATTTTATTACAATTTGGGACTACTAATCGGTGCCAAACAGGTCGATTTATCGAAATCAGATCGATTTTTTGAACACAGGGACGAACTCGCGCAAACACAGGGACGAACTAGCGCAAACTAGAATTTTGCGCCAACCTCAAGTCGCGAGAATTCGAGTATTGCGCCAGCCACTTATCGCGAGAACTTAAGTTTTGCGCCAACCTCGTGTAGCACAAGTTGAGTTTTGCGCCAGACACTACTCGCGCAAAGTTCTGTTTCGCGCCATCAACTTCTCGCGCAAACCGTGTTTCGCGCCAGACACTGCTCGCGTAAACCACCCTTTTGCGCCACCCTCAGCTAGCGCAAACCATCCTTTTGCGCCACTGCCTTTAGCACATTTCTGGGTTTTGCGCCAATCACTGTTCTATACTTAGAATATTTTTCTGAGAATTTTTCAAAACTGTAATAGGGTCTGTAATAGGGACCCCCGTGCTAAGTTTGCCTAGGGGGACAAAATTTCTTGTGTGATCAAATTTTATCTGGACTAACGGTCAAATCCACGTTCTTATTGCACATTTAATCAATCAAGATGTCAAGAGAAGCTCTAGCTATCGGAACCGACACGAAGCCACCTGTACTCTTCAGTGGAGAGTATGAGCAGTGGAAAGATCGGTTCATGGACTTCATTGAAAGACATGATCTTCGTATATTCATTAGAAAATCTCCGAGTGAAGGGAGTATGACAGCTCCAAGGACAATGTGTTATACTACAAAGAAGATCGGAGAAAGAGTAGATCTAGATTGTCCATTACCACTTCGTATGTACTCAGACGACCAAAGAAAGAGATATGACGCTGACAGCTTAGCTTTATCTTTCCTACTGAATGGAATGTCTGAGGAGATTTCAAAAGAGATCTTTTTTACATTAGAAAGCAAAGAGACTAAAGGAAAGCTGTTATGGGAACATATTGAGAAGCTGATGAGAGGATCAACAGTGTCATCAAGAGTTAAGGTTTTGGAAGCTGAGAACTCTGAGATTCAAAAGAAAATATCATATTTTGAAAAGAAGTTCTCAGACCTTTCCAAGAAGAGTGTTGAAGAGAAGAAGACACTCGAGCTTAAATGTCTAAAGTTTTCTCAACAAGTTAGTAACTTTGAGAAAGTAATAATTTTGGAAAGAGATCAGTTTGCCAAAGAGAAGAAGGCAAATGATCTAAAGTCAGCTGGATTCTTAAAAGAAATAATAGATAGAAGAAAGGGTGCTAAGAAAGGATTTGAAGAAGAGAGAAGCACCTTTGAAGCTGCAATTAGGAAACTTAATGCAAAGCTATCTGAATTGTCTAAATTTGCACAGAAAGAAAAGAAAAAGAAGTCTGAGCTTGAGACGAAGATTGACCTTATTGTCAAAGAAAGAGACAGTTATTCTTCAAAGGTAAAAGAGCTTCAAGATATTATTTCAAAGATAGTGGTGGTGACTGAGCGAACGACTCCAGAGTCAAAAATCCACTCACCTAGAAATAATTCAGTTGTTTCTAACAAACCAGCCGCAAGCTCACATCAGAAAACTGATCTTTTCAGAAGGTCAGTTAAATCTTCTAATCAGATTCATTCTACTAATCTTTTCTATGACAGGAATAAAGATAGTTCAGGTACACATCAAAGAAGGAGAAGAAGCTTCCAGGAAGAAGAACTGGTCTGGAAGAAGGCACCACTTAAAGAAGAGTTGAAATGTAAAAACTCATGTGTACATACGCATAATGCCAAGAAGAACATTGCGCATAAAGGTAAACCTGATTTCGTCTACACGGGAGATCAATTAATCAGGTTGTCAGGTAAGAAATTCTGTTGTTCTTATTGTCGTACACATGATCCTATTCATAAAACAAGTGATCATTACTGGTACGGTTCTTACTCAATAACTCCTATAAAAACTGCAACTAACACACATGGACCCAAATACCAGTGGGTACCAAAGAAGGATAATGATTATGTGTTGCAGGCACCTACTGTCAAGGGGGAGTGAGAGAGAAAGAGGTTCTTGAATACAACAGTTCAAGACCCGTACTTCAAAGATCAAAAGACCTTACTCCGTGCTGAAAAAGAGTGTACTCCAATACTCAAATGAGGAAATCAACCATCAAGGGGGAGTACACATTTGTTTGAAATTTTAAATGCATATCTTTTCAATGATAATTTTTTAAAAATGCATAATTTCAGGGGGAGTAAAAAGGTGATGACTTCTGATTATTCCTGATCAGAACTCGTACTTTAATAGTTTTACTGCTTTTTGTCTTTTCAATATAAGTGAATAAATTTGCTTTGACTTAACATAAGACTTTTGCAGAATATTTGAGAGAAGCTTACAAGTTCATATGTTTATGACTTTAAGCTTAGCTTCATGAGATGTAAGATCGCACGTAAAGGTACAATCCTTTATCTTAAATCTCATAAATGGTTGAAAGAAGGATAACTTTCAATCATTTGAAAACATTGTTCTTAAATGTTCAAATCACTTCCCGAGTCTTAAACCAATTTCATGAATTGGAAGTGTGATTTTAAATGTTTTCAAGATCAATTTTGTGCTTTAACTGAAATAGTTAAACCATTTTGAGCATCATATACATCATAGGAAAACAAGGATTTCATTGTGCTAGGAATTAACACAACTTCTATGGAATCACCTTAACCAGTGATTTCTACCCACGAAGTTAATCCATAGTGATTGAGTGTGAGAAGTCAAAAGAAATGAGTGTGTTAAACATAAAAAGAAAGTTTGGTTAGAGTGAGCTAAATGTTTAAAAGAAAGAGGGTGTGAGAACAGAGTTAAAAGAATATCACAACTCTGCACCAACTTTTTCTGAGCCGGGCAGCCACAATTCTAATGTTTCACAATTCTTTAGTGATCATTATTGAAACAGGCAAGTAGCTCATGCCAACTCTTGATCAAACCTCACCATCTACTCATTTTCTACTCAAATAGAAAGTATTTCACATTTTCTAAGGGGAAGCAACACATTTGCTATCTGATTTTCATTTGGAAAATCTGGATATTGAAAAGAAGGAAGTCTGCCCCATCTTCGCACTTCAATCATGCACATTGAGTCTGTGTTTAACTTATTGTTGTCTCAGTGGTTTACACAATTTTGAGCCAATAAGCAATCATCACGTGCTTAATTCTTTCTATCACAAGCACGAACACATAAGGAATTTGTTTCTTTGTCATAACGTTTATAGAAATTACCTTTGTGGTGTTTCGATGATTGAATGGAAGCCCTGGAGGAGTCAACATCAAACAGTTCATTTCCAATGTGTATTCGTTACACACAGTGACTTAGTGTTACTGACAGACATGTTAACTAATTCATTAGTTGATTCAGGTGTTACACGACTATTTTGTCTAGATTTGAAAAGATCTGGATGAATATCTTTTGAATTGACGGATCAGAGGCACCAAATGATTTACATTTCTTACTCAAAGTTTTGATGAAGTCGTTGCACTTTTCATCAAAAAGGGGGAAAATCTAAATCTTGAAGAAATGTCCATTACATTACAAGACATTAAAGAAGATAAAAGCTAACCAAGAAATGCGAGATCAAAGTATTCTGAAGACATGCTGATTTCAGATAAATTTTCTTTGAAGATACTTTGCTAAAGCATTCTGAGCTAGAGAAAGAGATTGCATCTTCTGAGCTGAAAAAGAAGACTGAATTGCTAAAATCTTTTTAGTAATGATCTTGATCCAAAGGGGGAGATTGTTAGAGCACAGTCTCATTGGATTCAAGATCATCCAATCTGAAGATCCAATCTGAAGCTAATGCCGGAAAGTTGACTCTCAATATTAAGTCTAATGTTACTTTGTAATAAATGTCGAAGTTAGTTAATGTTTATTATAATTTAGTATTTAGTTTAACTTAGTTTAAATATCTAGTTATTAGATATTAGTTAGTTTTAGATATTAGTTAGTTAATATCTAAATTAGATATTTGTTTTAATATCTAAGTTTAGATATTATAGCAAAGTGTGTTTGAGAAGTCAAAAAAAAAAATCAGAAAACACACACAACACACACTCACGGTGTAAAACAGAGAACACATCAAAAACTTCAATCGATCAATCCTGTAATCTTTGTTATTAATCTAAACAGGTTGGTTAATCGTTTATGTGTTGTTTTGATAAAAACTTGATAAGTATTGTGGACAGACAGTATGTATATTTATGATGAATGTTATAGTGAAAATGTTTATTCATGACGAATATCATACTGATGTATGAATGTTGAAAAGTTGTTGTATACATGTGAACATATATAAATATTCATGATGAATAATATGTATATTTATGATGAATATTATAATGAAAATGTATATTTCTTATGAATGTCATAGTGATGTATGAATACTGAAGATTTGTTGAATACACGTGAAAATACATAAGTTTTCATGATGAATGTTATACTAAGTTGTATATTCATGATGAATATCATACCAATGTATGAATATTAAAGAGTTGTTGTGAACATATGAACGTACATAAATATTCATCATAAATATCACACATATATACAATTTCACGTAAAAAACGGTAAAAAAAATTATATTGAGATGGATGTCAAATTGAGGAGAATGAAATGCTCGTTTTTTTGATGTAATTTGTTTTATTAAAATATTAGTTATTTTTAAGATAATTTAGTTTAAAAATTAAGGGGGTAAATTTTGTTAAATTAAAAAAAAAAAGTCAAATATGATAAGCGTGTTTTCAAACTTCCATTTTTTGCCCCTAATCACTTCTCATTTAACCATTTTATGATTTAACTATTTATTAGTTTTTTAAATTTTGATCAATGGTTAAGATTGATCCTCATGTTCACTATGAAAATGTGGTTTTCATTTGAACCTACATATATATATATATATATATATATATATATATATATATATATATATATATATATATATATATCGTTGAGTTCCGGTGAGACCACCCACTTTTCTTGAGACCCGTAAGACCAACTTATGTCTATTAATGCCAGGGGGGGCTAATCAAATGAGAACTCAATAGTTTGTGATAACTGTGAAATCCAACCTTAGCCAATCAATTATTGATATTAATTAATTAATTAATTTAATTAATAAAAGATGTATTAGTGATTTTAGTAATTAAAATTCAAATTTTTTTATTTTAGTAATTCTTTTTATTAGGCAGTTGTCGTAAAGTTCTCAACCAAATTGATTTGTATCGATTTTGTTTTTCTCAGCCTTCTCTCTCTTCACCATCAAAACATTCATTGGTCACAAAAAGTAGCATGGTATCAGAATTCAATCTTTTGCAAGGGAAAATCAAAGAAACTTACTGGAAAAAAAAGCCATGAAAGTTGTACCCAAGGTAGGGAAACGACTCATCCTCACTCTCTACCTGCCTAACCTCTCACGAGAGAAAATCTCACTAAAATCGTCCCTGTTGATCCGTGTTATGAACCCCATGATGCTCGTCCATGTTGGTCCTGTTGCTTTGCTGTCTGGAAACCAAAGGAGATGGGGTCACGGTGGTGGGATCGTCTTGTTTGGCCTCGTTAGCTACATAAAATCTGATCTGGTCTAAACACCTTGGGTATCACAGTGGTATCATAGTATGTGACACAGTCGGTTTGCGTCTTTCTGTTTAGAAGTTCTTGGGCATCTCAGAGGGTATCAAAGTGGTATCACAATCGGTTTGCGTCTTTTTGTTTAGAAGTTGGGTATCTCAGAGGATATCACAATGGTGTACGCTGGAATAAGTTTGTTCGGAGTAAGGTTCGTCGGCCGAAGAGAGGAGAGAGGGGAGAGGAGAGACTAATTTCCAAAATTAATATTTTCTTATACTTGCTAAAAGACTAATTTACCCACAAATATTATCCATAAATTTAAATTTTTTGAAAATTAATGAATAATTACCAAAATTAATCTTTTTAATAATCTATACTATCTATACTATATTATAAATATGACATAAAAACTCTTAATTACAACATTTTAAGCACAAGTTACAACTAATTAAAGTCAATTACTTAATTTACAATTTCTTAATGTTTTGGTACAACCTTTCCAAGCACAGTATCTCACATAATCATCTATTTGTGGAATATATACTCATTTATTAATATAAATATTTGTTTTTTTTGTGGAATATTTTATAAAATAGATTTTATATTAGCATAATCTATTTTAAATGTAGATTTTACATTTAAATCTATATTAATGAGATGTAATATAAAATCTTTTTTTTCTGTATTTTTTTATATTACATCTCATAATGATTTTTCCATATTTTAGTTTATAAAATCTTTTCCATATTTTATTTTATAAAATCTTTTTACATAATAAGATGTAATATAAACTCTTTTTTCTTCCGTATTTTTTTTGCTAATATAAAATCTATTTTATTTTATAAAATCTACACGCATTTTATATTAGTATAATATAAAATCTACACGTATTTTTTTCCGAGCATTAAAAGAAGAAATCTATATCTATATCTATATCTATAGTATATTATAAAAACGACATAAAAAACTCTTAATTACAACATTTTAAGCATAAGTTACAACTAATTAAAGTCAATTACTTAATTTACAATTTTCTTAATGTTTTGATACAACCTTTCCAAGCACAGTATCTCACATAATCATCTATTTTTGGGATAGATACTCATTTATTAATATAAATATTTGTTTTTTTTTTGTGGAGGATTTTATAAAATAGATTTTATAAAATAGATTTTATATTAGCATAATTTATTTTAAATGTAGATTTTACATTTAAATCTATATTAATGAGATGTAATATAAAATCTTTTTTTTCTTCTGTATTTTTTTATATTACATCTCATAATGATTTTTCCATATTTTAGTTTATAAAATCTTTTTCCATATTTTATTTTATAAAATCTTTTTACATAATGAGATGTAATATAAACTCTTTTTTCTTCCGTGTTTTTTTTGTTAATATAAAATCTATTTTATTTTATAAAATCTACACGTATTTTATATTAGCATAATATAAAATCTACACGTATTTTTTTTTTGCTAATATAAAATCTATACTTATTTTTTTTCACGAGCATTAAAAAAAGAAAAAAGAAGGTTGATATGAATTAAAAATAAAAAATAATGAGATACACTACTTTAAAATAAAAATATTCCGCAATACTTTCCAAATTAATCAAGTGCAAAGAAAATAAAATAGAAACGATGTAGATATAAAAATATCTACATAATCATCTATTTGTGGAATACACACTCATTTATTAATATAAATATTTGTTTTTTTTTTGTGGAGGATTTTATAAAATAGATTTTATATTAGCATAATCTATTTTAAATGTAGATTTTACATTTAAATCTATATTAATAAGATGTAATATAAAATCTTTTTTCTTCCGTATTTTTTTATATTACATCTCATAATGATTTTTCCATATTTTATTTTATAAAATCTTTTTCCATATTTTATTTTATAAAATCTTTTTACATAATGAGATGTAATATAAACTCTTTTTTCTTCCGTTTTTTTTTTGCTAATATAAAATCTACACGTATTTTATATTAGCATAATATAAAATCTACACGTATTTTATATTAGCATATATATGCAAGTTAACCACTTATGAAAATACATTCATTTTTCACATTGTATTTCATTAACTGTTAACAGAGAAATTACGTTTCATTTTAACTCGGTTCAATATTCTAACAAAAAATTTATCCTCCTGTGCAATGCACGGGCCCAACACTAGTATTATAAAGCAGAGATAAAAAACTCTTAAATACAAATTATTAAGCACAAAGTACCATCATTTTATGCAAGATTTTAAATATCTGTTAATTTACAAGTTTCAAAGCACAAGATACATATTACTACTGCAGGCTTCTAACACCCATCAATTTGGTATGTGCAGGACCTTCCTTTTATGCAGACATTTCCATGTATCACTATTAATTAATATATTATATTACTATAAATTTGTTTTAATTATATTATTAAATATGTAATTGGTTATTTTTTCTAGATGTCATTAAAATATATAAGATAATCATTGAATTCTAACAAAATAATTAAATTTTTTTATATAAAAAACATTATATTATTAAGCCTGAATTAAACAAATTTATAAAAAAAACATTATCATTTTCTCAAAACCATATCGTATTGTAAATCAACAAAAAAATAAAAAATAAAATGAAACATTAAAATCGTGATGTATCTTGCTGCATTGCGCGAGTACGCTTCTAGTAGCCATTGATTATTAATAATGTGCGTTTGAGATTGGATCTCACGATTATCATAAATAACCGAGTTTCCCCTTGAATGACCTCTCACACACACACACACACACACACACACACATATATATATATATATAGAGAGAGAGAGAGAGAGGAGGGGGGGGGGGAAGGTTCAAAGGAGAACACTAAGTATTTAAGAAAACAAGAAAACAACTAAAAACAACAGATTATGTACAAAATCATATGTGATTTTACACTAACCCGAAAAAATCGGACGTGGGCGATAGGTCGCGTGCATAGTCGTGTGAATCATATATGATTTTGTATGTACTCGGTTGTTCTCGTATTTTTCTTAAATAGATGTTCTCATATGAACCCAATATACATATATATATATATATATATATATATATATATATATATATATATATATATATATATATATATATATAGGGGGCCTTTCAAGGGAGAACTGGAGTATTTGTGATAACCGTGAGATCCAATCGCAACCACAAATCAAATGATATAGTAGGAAATTATTAATTTTGGTAATTATGATTTAAATTATAATCAATGGTCAATTTAGGTATTTTAAAAATATGATCTCTCCTCTCTCCTGCCTTCTCTCACCGACGAACTTTTTTTTCGGCAAAACTTTTTCCGACAAATCTTTTTCTAGCAAACACATTCATTATGTGGTACCCTTAACAAAAATAATGAAAATAAAGAAAAGTAAAATAACACCACCTGATACATTGTGATACCTTATTATGATACCAAATGTGATACCCCATTGTGACCCTACTGTTATACCAAATGTGATACCCAATTGTGATACCACCAGTGTGATACCAAATGTGATACCTCGTGATATCCTACACCAAATGTGATACCCCATTGTGACACCCTACTGTTATACCAAATGTGATACCCAATTGTGATACCACCAGTGTGATACCTCGTGATATCCTACTGTTACACCATGATACACTTTGTAAACTTCAAAAAAATACATCAAAAATACATGATAGCACCCTATGATACCCTTTTGTAAATATCGGAAAAAACCCACCATGGTGACTGATTTGAGGACACCGGCGGGCGGCGAGTGCGACGACAATAACGTCAACTCCTTCATGGAAAACGCCATCATAGAGAACAACATCTCGACCTCCTCGATCTGTTCGTGATACCTCTTCTCGACCTCCTTGATCTGTTCGTCGCCGTCCTCGACCTCCTCTCTCCTCTACCACCACCTCTCTCCTTCACGCCGTCGGGACTCACTTTCGTAACTCCGGTCACTGACTCCTCCCTTGTCGATTTTTTATACACCACCGTAGGCGACTGAGGTTTTGCAGGAGGAGGAAGAGTGAAGGTCTAAGGAGGCTTTTGGTGGTTGGAAGTAGGAGATCTGAATGAAGAGGAGTATTTGTTGACGTTGGTTTATGGCGATTTTTTCCGGTGGAGATTTGAATGAGTTTTTTCCAGTGGTTCATGGCTGGGATGTAGGAGATCTGAATGAAATTTTCAAGTTTAAAAGAAAATTAAAAGATGAAGCAAGAGAAAGAGAGAGTGAAAACGCAAAAAAGAATGATTTCATGGGGCAGCAGGTTCACAGGGATAGATTTAATGAGTTGTCAATTGAAATCAAATTACCATTATACCCTTTATTTTATTTTAGTAAACAACATTAATTATCTTAAATGATTGGTTGTGGTTGGATCTCACGGTTACCACAAAATAGCCAGTTCTCATTTGATTACGCCCCTATATATATACATATATATATAGAGAGAAATAAGTTCAAATGAGAAGTGCTAAATGTATGATCATAGCCCTTCATTTTGTCAACATTTGCGGCTTTGACTGTGAAGCACCGGATAATTCTTCGCATGGTCTACAGAAGATAGAGGGGTAATTTCGTAAGTTTTACAAATAGACAACAAACAATTTCATATGAGAACCTGTGTGATTCACATATAAATTATATGTTCATATGTGAAACCGTTAATTAGTTCACATGTGAACTATTTAACTGATTCACAAATGAACCTACGGGTTCATATGAGAATCAGTTAATTATTTCATATGAGAATCAGTTAATTACTTAATACGTGAATATGTGAATATGTTAATTAGTTCATATGACTCACATATGAACCTACGATTACTTCATATGTGAATCACAAGGGTTCATATGTGAATTACACGGGTTCACATATAAATATATAGTTCATATGTGAATAACATGGGTTCACCACCTATTTGTAAAAGTTACGAAACTACCCCTTTATTTTATGGCGTAGCCACAATTTTTGACCAGTCAAAGTCGCAATTCTTGACCAGTCAAATTCGATATTTGACCATATGAAGGGTTAAGATTATTTCTCTACTTCTCACATATTTAGCATTTCTCATTTGAACATATGACTATATCTATATATATATATATATATATATAGGTCTAATCAAATGAGAACTGTTTAGTTTGTGATATCACAGTGGTATCACAATGAGTTTGTGTCTTACTGTTTAGAAATGCTTGGGGTATCACAGTGGGTATCACAGTGCATCCTGGTATCACAGGAAGGTTAATACATCAAGGTAAATGAAGGATGGATAGGTATCATGTGCATCTTGGTATCACAGGAGGCCGGAGAGATAAGAGACGAGAAAGGAGAGAGGAGATATACGATTTTTAAAATACCTAAAATGCCCTTTAATTTAAACTTCAAACAAAATTACCAAAATTAATAATTTCCTAATATATTGGATATCACAGTTATCACAAACTATTGAGTTCTTCCTTGAACTATGAGAGAGAGAGAGAGAGAAAGAGAGAGAGAAGGGTTCAACCAAGAGAGAGAGAAGGGTTCAACCAAGAACACCTTCATTTTACAAAATGCAAGAACACTCTTTTACTATAGTCAATCACATGCGATATTGTAGTCCATCACATGATACACATGTGATACTAAATTAGAGACGCATGCGACCTTTACCGCGACCTAGATTGTGTATTATCACTTGTGATAAGGGTGTTATCAATGTGATACTACAATCCATCACATATGATATACTAAATCAGAGATATGTATGACCTTTCGCGCAATCTAGCTCGCGGGCTAAGTCATCCACTCACCTTTAGGTCCCTCATGTGAATTATCACATGTGATAAGGGTGTTCTCTCATTTTTATAAAATGGAGGTGTTCTCGTTTGAACCTCCACCTATGTGTGTGTGTGTGTATATATATATATATATTGGTCCTGGAATGTAATGACTAACACATGGTGTGCTTGTTGAAAGGGAGGTTGAATACAAACACAACAAATTTTTCACTTTTTAATTCTATGTTATGTATTAACATAAATTACATATTTGTTGCGGAAGCTAGGAAAGTAAGATCTGATCATAAACAACCTGACTAGTGAGAAATTTGCTAACAACTGAAAGAGCAAGAAGGTACTCTTTCAGATCTAAAGTAGTAAGATGTCCTTCAAATGATGACACCGATTTTGCCTAAGCAACTATAACTCATATTCAAGACGGATGGATTGCAACAAATGACAAATATGTCATTTTATAGCCACCATTGCATTAAATGCTCCTGTCCAACTTTAATGTGTGTCTTTATCTGATTTGTTGATCTATGCATGCTTGTACTTTTCATTTCAACCTTTGAAGTTGATGTAGACACTTGTTAACCCAACTCATCCTTTTGTATGTAGAGAGAACACTAAAGGAAGTATGATACTAATAAAATAGTACTTTTGAACTTACCTATCTGACATGCCAAGCATGTTTCCCTACCACGACAAGAGTTGGTAAAGTTGGTGAGCAAAACTTGTTGGATAAGTTTACACTCCAATTTCGGCTTGCTACAAGTAGTATTTGTCAGACTACTATTTGACTTTATCTTGTATTGATCTTCTTTCGGCTATATGACAATCCAATCCACTTTGGTGACGATATTGACCTCACTTCAACAAGTCTTCGATTTTCTTGAAGGCTTTTTATTCTTGGATCAACACAGATAATTGTAAGACTTTTACAAGAAAAGTCCTATCTATCTCTCCGGATTATAAGCTATAAGAAGGATTCCAACCAGACTATTTATGAAATATAATATTCGGATGATACACATAGACTTGGAGAATTTTAGTTTATGGAAATCAAGACCGAGTGAACATGTGATATGTTTAATTCATATTCTTGATTTCGGAAGATGATATATCGAATCTGAGATTTGATCCCAAAACATTTTCTAAGATGTAGATCCGAATAACGTTCTTTGAATATTAAAATCCGAATCTTTAATGAATCAGATGCATTTGTATTATTGTCAAATCTGATGGTTGAGACCAACTATATATATATATATATGTATGTATGTGTGTGTGTGTCTATAAGGAAGTTACGTCTTACAACCATCTTATAATGATAAACATCATAAATATTTGTACAACTTACAGAGGAAAAACATAACATCAAACTCAAAGTACGTAATTGGTTCTTTCTGACATAAACTTAATATGCATAGTAATTAAATATCAACAAAATTCACATAAGCATAGTAAACTTTAAAAGATCTCTAACTCTTTCACTATTATTTAAGTCAACTTTGTCTTCATTTAATCAATCATCAAATAAAGAATTACCTTAGGGACATATACCGGTGTATATCTCTTGTATCTTTTGCAGTGGTGGAGCCATGAACTATTACGAGGGGAGTACCAAATAAAATAAATATTATTTTTTGTAAATGGCAAAAACAACAATATTATATCGATGATCTATATAGATCCAACAGTGAATTGATTTTCATACAACTTGTGTTTACAACTTTCACAATTGTTCTTATAGGACATATTTGACGAATCATCGGTTGTTTTCCTTTTGTTTAGATAACTTTGAATAGTAAAACGCTAAATTTGATGTAACACTGTTCATTTTTTTTAACGGCAAGTTAACGCACACACACGTTCCAGCGGTATCGGACCTCCACTAATTCGCTGCGACCCGGCCCAGCCTTTGGCTGAACCCGACCGGCAGGGTAGAGGGTCCCATAGACTGGACCCACCCGAACCGGTCCCGGACCCGGCCCCGAAGGACCAGACCTAGAGTCTGGATATCTCAGGAAAGTGTCGCTCGTGGGAATCAAACCCGGGTAGTGTGGCTTTCATCCCCCCAAGGATGTTACCTATCCAACTGAGCTAACCCCCTTTGATAATGTAACACTATTCATGAAAACTACTTTTTTGTTAAGTTTTGATATTTACAAAAAGATTGTACACCTTTAAGATTTTTTTTGTTTTATTTCATAGTCGAATAACATTTTAATTAATTAGAATTATATTAACATATAAGTTTTAAATTAAATTTTATTATATTCAACTAAATTTTTAGAAAAAAGTATTAACTTTTCTATAATTTACAACACAATGACATATTTAATTATTAAACACACCACTAATATGTATTTTATATTGGATACTTTAATTTGGTTCAAATAGTATGATAAGAAAGTTATCTCTATTGTAGGATAAGTGTGTCATCATCTAAATGATATGACGATAGAGATAGAAATATATATAGAGATAAACATATTAGAGATAGATTAGAACTGATATCTCGCATAGCTATCTACTTGTAACTAATCCCCTATTTAAAGGGCATTTGATTAATATGAGAATTTCAGATTCATTCTTTTCATCCTATTATTGTTCTATTTAGTTTTCACTTTAACACGTTATCAACACGTAAAACTCAAAATCGTTTTTCACCGCCGCTAAACGATTGTTTTGCCCATTGCCGACCACTGTTGAACGACTTGTCGCCAAATTGCGTCGCTATTGCGTTATCCCTTGCTCATTGTCACGTATGTAAAAAATTCTAGTAAGTTTTCTATCAACTTTTTCGTACGTGAATATTATAAAATCATGTTAGAAAAAAATGTAGTTTATGATTTGGTCTATATAATACTTTCATTGTATTTTCGTTGTTGATATAAATTGAATTGAAAAAAAAAATTATAACAAAATCTAAGCCATAATTATCTAATTTAATGAAATTGTTAACTATATAGAAGTGGAGAGGTGGGTTCATACGAAAACAATATATATTTAAGAAAACACGAGAACGGTCGAGTACATACAAAATCATATATGATTCACGTACAAAATCATAAATCATATATGATTTGTGGGCAAAAGTCGTTTGCGTCCATTTGTTTGGCCATTAATACTGAATCATATATGATTTTGCACATGATTTATTGTTTTCTTAAATAGTTAGCGTTCTCGTTTGAACCTTCCTCTAGAAGTGGATATCGATGTAAAAAAAATTACATTAAAAGATTTTTATAAGATTATATTGTGATTCACTGATTTAGATGTAATTATCTAAATTAAATAATTATATAATTTAATTTTTTTAGTTTTTTTTCTGTTTTAATAAAAAAAATATAAACTTGTGATATGATTAGGCTATGTTTGGCAAAATAAGCTAGCTTATCAGCTAGTTTTTTTTCCTGATACGTGTTTGGATGACCATAAGCTAGCTTATAAGCTACTCAAAGTAGCGTTTTGAAAAACTAGCTTACAAGCTATAAGCTAGCTTATAAGCTAGTTTGCCAAGATTGAGGACTGGGATTTGCATCTTAAGCCTATGGGTTTTTTTTGATTAATTAAATCAGAATTTAATATGTTTTCTATTGATTATTTATTGGATTTTTAATTTAATAAATATTTATTATATAATATTGTTTTTAATTCATCTTATTTAGTTTTAATTATCTTAGTATAACTTTTGTTGTTTTGGACATGTTATTCTCTATTTAGACATTCTTAGTTAGTTACAATATTAGCATATTTATTGATTAATTATGTTAATATTATTTATTTATCAGGATCATTGGAGTGTTTACTTGTGGCTTAATTGGGGTTATTGGTGAATTTGGATTATTCGCACAGACACTTAGGGGTGTTTACTTATGGATTAATGGAAATATAATGGGCTTTTTCGCACAGCCCTTGGAGGTCACTTGTCCAGGTTCAGCCATAAAAATGATCTCATCTACCCTTTTAAAAAACATGCTTCCCTTTCTCCGCCTAGGTTTCACGACACCTTCTTCATATCTGGAACCGATTTCTGCATCTCCTTCTCTGGTGGAACGTCGACGTCTCACAAGCCCCTATCCATCGCCGGAAAAGATGAAAAAGAGCAACGTCGACGTTGCACAAACCCCTATCCATCGCCTCCATCCATGGCTTCCCTGATTTATGAATCTTCTTCCCCGATTTCTGCATCTCCTTCTCTGGCTTAGCATCTCTGGCGACGACCGATGATGTCTGCATCTTCTTCCTCTTTTTCTGATTTCTATTCTTTTGTAATAGTATCAAACCAAAACACAAAAATGAGGGACTGTTTAATGCCATATCCCTTCTCCTCTAATCGATTCAACGGTTACTCCTTCTATGGATTTCTATGAACTGAGAATTAGTATTTTTATTTGTTTGTATATCAATTTCAACATGGAATTTTGCTTCTATGGACGTTCTCATCGATTTTTATGTGTTTGTACGTATATTGTTTTCTACATAGATTTTTTTGCCATCTGTTGATTTAGAGAGATGCAGACAAGTAGAAAGATGCATTCATTATCAAATTGGGCATAATACATATTGAGGGTAAATTGATCATTTCCTTCGTTCAGACTATTGATTCAGGAAAAAAAAGTAAATAACAACACAAATTTACCAGGACAGACAAATTTATTCAGACAGACAAATTTATCCATACATGACTTAATGAAAAATTTGGTAAACAACCCCTAAGATTGATTAAGCATAGGTTTCTTTTTTAAGTATTAAAGTAAATTTCCTTTGCTTAAGTTAAATAGAATATGTAACCATTATAGATGTAAAGAAAATACATCTAAATAAATAACAAAACTATCAATATTCTCCGTTTCGTGTAGGAATGTATCGAGGAGAACTTGAGTTTTTACAGAACATTCCACACAATCTAAAGAGATAGACTACTATTTATGTTATAATTCATCCAACCAAAATACATAGACGATGTACTGTCATTTTCTTGTTGGTACAAGATTAATAGTCATTAAAGCACTATATTAATGAAAACCTTGTTAAGATATTCGTATCAACTGGAAATCATATTATAATAATGAAAATGAGTATATGTACATCAACTCCAATGATATGAAAAGAACATATATTAGACAAATTAACGTGTCAAATTAGTGAATTATATAGGTCACTAAATCATATTTTGTCACTAAATCATATTTTGTCACCAATAAATAATTTTTGGACAATGACACATATATGTTTCGGCATGACCACATGGGACACCATGGTCATGTCATAGTGATCCTTGTATTGCAAAATACACATAGACACATTCCCTTTCGAGTGAAAGGCAAAATGGGGCAAATTACAACTGTTGACTTCTGCAGCATAAAAAGCAACACCATTATCATAATATGCCCTCTCGAATACCTAAAACTTTTGTATACCCTGATCTTTAGCCAAGACAGGAATGAGACCATCCTAAAGCTAAGGACATAATACAAAAATATTCCATTCTTACAACGAATATAAGGTGATATTTATGGACATAAACATCCAGAATGCAAGCCATTAAAGTACTTTATGGTTCTGGTTTTGACATGATGAGTGCATGTCGCATTATTGTCCACATGAAATGTTGCAATCCTAGCACTAGCTATACGTTTAGGGTCTCACCACCCTGATTATCTTTTCAAGTTTACATGACTTGGAATGCTGGAGAATTTACCTCATATGGTTTTGATGATTATTGCATATGTATTGGGATCAATGTGAAGTTTCTTATACCCCATGTGTATATATAAAATGGTCTCGTAGAAGTTGTTATCAAAAGAATATTGATTGTATATAGGGCATTGGTTATGCATAACAATTCACCCACATCTACCGTTATGCAAATTTACATATAGTTGTATCTATTCGTTTTTAGACTCACTACTAGTTAACCGGTCTCATGCGTATCAGTTGGTAACCGGATATAAACCTGATATTTTACATTTACGCATGGTTGGTTATGTAGTATATGTGTCAATTGTGCCCCTACAACGCACCAAAATAGGTCATTAAGAAGAGAATTCGGTATATGTTAGATATGAATCCCCTATAATTATCCGCTAATTATAATCCTTGACTATTGATCTCTTTACCGCTAGATTTGCGGATTGTCACTTTGATGAGACAGTCTTTTCGTCGTTAGGGGGAGATAGAAAAAAGTATTTTCCAAGGGAACGACATGAACTGTCATGGAATATTTCCACTCTGTCTCATATTGATCCCCAAACTTCACAATGTAAAGTTGAAGTCAAACGAATCAGACTCAATACCTTATACGTTTAATGTTATTCCAAAAGTGACAAGATCACATATACGAGCTGCAAATATACTCGCAAGGTTAGAAGTCCCCAACAAGGGCACAAGGCCATTGGAGAGTGTGTTTCAATCACACATAGTGGAGGCATGGTTGAGGTCGTAGTTCCCAAAAGGAAATGCGGTAAGCTATTTGGTTTGATAGATACTCATCTAAAGGAAGAGAATAGTGAGGCGCATCCATTCATCATCAATACACAATACTCTCATAAGATTGTCTCTAATTATAATTATGTCTATGAATCATCGTTGGAGGACGCTCTGAAGTTAATATTGATTTTAGAAATGAAAGAAAATCTCAAATGAACTATGAGAGTACATATGAGTTGATGGACATATCATATATAATCATTGATGCTTTATTCGCATATACTATGGATCATAAGATGATAGAGCACGACGACATGAACCAGGCTCAGTTGAATAATATCAACGAAGAGCATATTGGCCTAAATGTAAAGAAACAAAACAGAAAGAATTATATTCTTTGTAAAAGGATCGGGTATTTGGCCCGGTAGTGCTAACCTACCCAGTGTAAAGACATAATTGACTTTTTGTCATAAAACGTAACGAGAATAATGAAGTCTAAATATATAAGGCTCTCATTTGGCGCAAGGTTTATCGCAACGCCCTGGATTGACCACGAGGAGACTTACTCTCTCATGATGGATGTTATGACATCCAAATAATTTTTAGCCTAGTAGTTTCTGAAGGACTGGAAATACAGCTCATGGATGTGGTTACTACATATCTCTATGGGGATCTTGATTCAGAGATATATAAAAGTGTTTAATGGCATTACATTACCAAGATCAAGTAACTCTAAACCATGAAATGCGTTTGCAATAAAATTGAAACGTTCGCTTAATAGATTAAAACAATCTATGCGGATGTGGTATACTCGCCTAAGTGAAAACTTGATTGGGAAATGATATATAAGAACTATGAACTGTGCCTTTGCGTATTTATTTAGGAAAACAAGTTCCAGATTTTCAAAGTAGCTTTATATGTCGATGTTATGAACATAATACGCACTCTTGATGAAATAAGAGAAACCACAAGCTACTTGAAATCTAAATTTGAGATGAAAATCTTGGGAAAACTTGGTTTTGTCTAGATATTTGAGCCAAGATACCGAGTTTGTGAAATATTAATTCACCGGTCACATATGTCTAGAAAATAATCAGGCAGTTTAATATGGATAAAACGCATCCGGTTAGCACCCCATTGATCGGTCAAAGTGTTGGATATAAGTAAAGATCAATTTCGTCTAAAGGATGGTGACAAAAAAGTGTTAGGGAGTTCGAAATTCCCTATCTAAGTACAATATGCGCATTATCGTACTTAGAACAATACACTTGACCGTATATTGTATTTCTCAGTGAACTTGTTAACTAGATTTAGCTCATCGCCAACGCAACGTCATTGGAATGATATCAAGTTAATCTTTTGGAACCATTGACATAAGTTTATATTTTCCCTATAGAAAGAAAAATGAGATTGATAATGGAACTTCAATACCTACTTAAAATGTAAGCAACAAAAGTACTATCTTTTATAGAAAAACACCAAACAATGTCTTCGTATGTCTTTTCTGATATTAGATATATGTCTTACTTATACAAAGGTTGTTCCCAAACTGGATAAAGAATTACCACAGGGAACACACCGATTGCTTGGAAGTAAGCTAAGCAAACCCTTGTAACTACCTTCTTGATCTAATCCAAGAATATTACTCTCCATGAGATAATTAAAGAATGTATATGATTAAGGACTATCATTACACATATTAGAGGAGCTAGTAATTTTGAGTTCAACCAATATCCTACTTGCATATATGAAAATAATGCATCATGTATCAAATAAATGAAAGAAAGATACACCAAGGGTAATAACATAAAGCATGTTTTGCTTAAGTTTTATACAATCAACAATAACAAAACTCTCCTCTAGATTCAAGTGAATCAAGTAAGATGTCATGAAAACGTGACATATTTACCAAATCATCACCTAAAACCATATTTTGGGAAACATGTAGAAACTATTAAAATGCAAATGTTTTCCAAACTCCCTTGATTAATGCATGAATCAGGAGGAGTACTAGACAAAAGGGGGAGTCTACTATACATGTGATATTGGTATGTTGTGCTATTTCCTTCAACCAAGGTTTTATTCTTCCCATTAGATTTTGTTCCTTGGTGTAAGGTTTTAGTGAGGCAACAATTTCTATACCATCATGTGTTTCCTAACTCTCGTGAGTAATGTACGAATCTAAGAGAAAACTAGACTGAAGGATAGTCTATGTATTGCGAAGAAGCTGGTGCGTTGTACTATTTCCTTCGTCCAACTTTTATTTTTTCCCACTGGGTTTTTATTTTGGCTTAAGGTTTTAACGAGACAACAATTGTGTACCGTCATTCCTTTAACTTGAAACAAGGGGGAATGTTGTAGGATAAGCGTGTCATCGTCTAAAGGATGTGACGATAGAGATAGAGATAGAGATAGAGATAGAGATAGAGATAGAGATAGAGATAGAGATAAACATATTAGAGATAGATTAGAATTGACATCTCTCATAGCTATCTACTTGTAACTAATCCCCTATTTAAAGGGTTTTTGATTAATGAGATATACATATTCATTCTTTCCATCCTATTATTGCTCTATTTAGTTTTCCCTTTAACAATCACATAAATTTAAATATATAGATACAATGTTAATGTCAATACATATATGGGGTATTATTGTGTAACACCCATCCTTTTGTGAATTATTTTGTATTTTGGAAATTCGAGAGTTATTGTTGGATTCGATATTATAGTTTGGAAAAATGATATTCAATTGCAAATATTTGATCTCAGGTTAGTTTATGTTGAACCAGGATCAAAATAAAGTGGAATCAAGGTCTTTGGGAGGTCCCGGTTGTAACACCCCAAAAATGGGACTACAAAATTTCCGAATAAAACCGGAACATAGTATATAAATATCAAAAACGAGCTTTCCCAAAAAGGGAACTTAGAATACGCCAAATTAATTTACTATTTGTAAACAAATTTGAGGATAGCAATCTCATAATCTAATTCTATAGAAGAAATAGATTACAATCGGGTGTCACCTAAACCACCAAAATAGCTTCAAAAGATGACGTCTCAAAATGTCCCCCAAACTCTCTCTACTAAGACCGGTCAAACTTTCTTGGCGACCACGCCACTAGAACTTGAGATACATGCCTACACCAAAACAAGTGTTAGGCCAAAAAGCCTAGTGATCATGAGCATGAAGTAGACAATTTCAAGATAAGTAAATTAAACCATTTGTAAACCAAGTATGACATTTAGGTGGAATCAACGGGGGAGTACCGTATCCATTAAGAGTGACGGGAACACAAAAATATGTCTCGAAAACAACGTTGTCGAGTAACACCTCAAGATTTAAAGTCCAAGTGTTTTAATAACCACTTAACAAGTTTCACCTTAAGAGTCGGTTGTCCTTAATATTTATTCTTGCGAATAACACTTCAAGGCTCGACACACTTAGTGTCTACCTCTAAGGTAACACCTAAAGTGGCGGAGATCTTAGTGTTTACCCTCAAGGTAACACCACAAGACTCAATTCTCCTAGTGGCTACTTCATAAATCTTAAGTGGAAAAATGTCCAACAACTACGTAACGAGATAATTTTCATACATCATGTTTAAAAACCACATCATAATTCCATAAGTCCATTTATACACATGAAATTATCATATAAAGACAAGATCCCCAAGTAAGGTCTAGTATTCTATAAAACGTAATTTCGCATAAATATGTCAAAATGCAAATAAGGTTCCATATAATCATCCCAATATACTCTAAGTATAAAATTTATGTTCATCAAGTTACCAATATAATGGTTCACAAAAAAATACCCAAAAATGTCTAATAAATCCTCCAAATATGCAACTATGAATAAACACCAAATAAGAAGAGAATAACTAAAATAAAGCTTGTAATGGAGTTAGATTAACACATTTAAGGATGTATATAGTTTTAAAAATCATTTGGAACTCACCTATTAGGTTTTTAGAGAAAACCTAGAAAATGGCAAAAAACCTAGCTTTGAAGAGGATGACCTTGGATCTTGATCAAAAATTGAAATCTTGATGATAGAAAGCTTGTAAATGCTAGTAGATGGGCAATAATGCCCTAGTAATCTTCCCCAAACGGTCTCAACGGAAAAGTTAAAAAGTGGGTAAAAGTTCTAATGGAGAAGATGATAAGGAAGGAAAGCTTTAATCATGAATCTTGCATCCAAGGAGAAATCAAGGCTCATAAGTATGGTTGGAGCTTAAAAATCGGTGCCCTAGTTGAAAATTATCGAAATAAATGGAATGGGGGGAAGAAGTAGATGAAGAAATTAATGAAAGGATGACCAAGAATCTCGGTTTTAAGCAGTGTAACACCCTAAAAACCAGAGTGAATTTAAAACGCGAAAACTGGACGAATAGACAACATCACTTGGTATAAACCTCCCAAAAAGGGGAAAATGTACTAAACCTTTACAAAGCCTGAATACGGATATGGAATTCAACAACAAACTAATCTAAACATAACCTATCTAGATTACATTAGTTGTTAATCCAATATCGCCAAAAGAATGGGACTTAAACAATTGCCCAACATCAATACTAGTCATCTCAAAAATCCCCAAGACCAAGCTCGTCACTCAAGCCCTTGGCAACCCACCGCTAATGGGAACCTGTTATACACATCATTTGAGAAAAAATGTTAGGCTTAAAGCCTAGTGAGGACATACAACTTATAAACTTCATGAGATATAAACAATTGTATCATAAGGAAATCTTTTCAATAAGTTTCGGTTTACAAAAGAAACCTTTGCCACAACCGGCCTTTTCAATGTAAACTCATCATACGATGACAAAGATAACCAGTTTTACCAAGGATTGTAGCGTAACACAAAGTAGGTCACAATCCGAATTAAGAGTCGAAACACTTGGAATCCATGGCCACGAACTACCAAGGTCCGTACTACGATGTGAGGGAGGGCCCCCGAGGAAACCAATTCGAAACTCATTCACTAGGACTACACTATAACCCATGGCTAGTAACCGGTCTCACATAACCGTACCAAATGGCCCCCGAGGATCATATGCATCCATAGCTACAAATAAAGGAAAATATGATCCATGGCTAGTAAATGGTCTCACATAACCATACCAAATGGCCCCCGAGGATCATATGCATCCATTTTACAAAGAGGGGAAAAGACATCCCAAATATAAGTCGACTCAATACCTAGGGATCCACTAGTAATGGTACAGACTCGTCACAACAACATATGTGACCAACCATAGATAATCATATGGTATAAAATAACATTTATAAACAAAATGCATTTTCAAGTTTAACTTCTGGTAAGAATGAAAATCATCAAAATGAACTTATAAACATTCTTTCAAGTAACCCACATAAATGTGTAAGTAAAACATCCTTTTACTTCAAATAAGATGGAACCCATCATTTTAGTCGAAAATGATCGGGAACCCTAAAATCTCCCAAAACTCAAGTTATGCCAAAATGTAGTAAAAGTAGATCCAAAACCATGGAGATATATAGGAGTTCAAAATGTAACCTTTGACATGTATAAAGTTTATAAAAGGTAGTAGGAACTCACCAAATAGGTTTTAGACGAAAACCCGAAAACCATATATCGACCACCGAGAGAAGACGAAGTTTTCTATACCGAAACCTTGTTAGATGCACTTAATACTAGCAACACACGACAACCGAAGAAACCAAACAAGGAAGAAGAGAGAGAGAGAGAGAGATTTGAGAGAGAAAAGAGATATTGAAATATTTCTTACCAAACAAGATATTTGCTGAAGACCCACCTAAGTCGGCCAGGCGATCTCGCGGGTTATGCCACGACCTCAAGTCGCGGCATAACTCGCCCGTTAACACAAAACCCAACACAAACAGAGGGTTTCGCGGGTTGTGTCGCGACCTCAAGTCGCGGTGCAACTCGCACAGTTCATTGTGGTTTGTCCAAAACCACCAAAATTCAACCTAAAACTCCAAACCAAACGCGGTGCTACCGACAACGCTTAAACACAAGAATAACAATATTACATAACGAAAATCCGGGGTGTTACAATCCTCCCCAACTTGGGAATGATTTCGTCCCCGAAATCCCATTTAATCGAAAAGATGAGGATATCTTCGCTTCATATCCTCTTCAGCTTCCCACGTCACGTTGGCCCCCCGATGATGCTTCCACTGCACCTTGAACATAGTGACCTCTTTGTGACGCAACTTCTTAGGGGGCGTTTGGTTCGCAGATTCTGATGGAATCTGATGGAATTGGAATGTTGAATTCCATTGACCAGATTCCATTACATCGTTTGGTTCATTCTTTTTAAGGAATTGGAATGTTAAATTCCAATTAATTCCACAAATGAAGGAATTCAACATTCCTTGGGGGGGAGGTGGTATTTCATTGGAATGGAATATCATATTTTTTTTGGACAAAATTGCCCCTCATCCTAATATGCACCACCACCTCCGCCCACCACCATCGGCCACCACCTCCGGCCACCATCGACCCCCTCCGGCCACCACCACCACCGACCACCACCACCTCCGGCTACCAACACCGGCCACCACCACCACCGGCCACCGCTACCGTTCAACATTATTAGCATACACCAACTCTCTCTCTCCTCTCTCTCTCCCTCTCTCCCTTTATCTCCTCTCTCTCTTCCTCTCTCTCCTCTCTCCCTCTTTCTCCTCTCTCTCTTCTCTCTCTCCTCTCTCTTTACTCCATCTCTCCTCTCTCCCTCTCTCTCCTCTCTATCTTTCCCTCTCTCTCTATCTCTCATCTCTCCCTCTCTCTCTCCTCTCTCTTTACTCTCTCTCTCTCTCTCAATCTATCCTCTCTCTCCTCTCATCTCTCTCTCCTCTATCTCTCCTATCATATCTCTCTATCCTCTCTCTCCTCTATCTCTCCTCTCATCTCTCTCTCTCTCCCCCCCCTCTCTCTCTCATCATCATTCGTGTGCTAAAATATCAAAGCAATTTTAGTTATAAATTAAACTATTTAATGACTATTTCATTAAAGTAATTTTTGTTGAAAAAAATTAAAATAAACAAAAAGGGTATTTTGGTCATTTACCAAAATTCCATTCCAATTCTAAAGATACAATATGTGAACCAAACAGAAAAATTCTAATTCATTTAACAGATTCCATTCCAATTCTGTCAACTAAATAGGTGGTCAAACCTGACAACATTCCATTCCAATTCCTTCAAAGTCAAATTCCTTTGATAGATTCCATTCCATCCAAAAACATTCTGCGAACCAAACGCCCCCTTAGACTTTCTCTCTAATATAGCGTCGGGTTCTTCTACACAATGATTACCCTCGTCCACTCTTAACTCGGAGAGGGGAATGCCGCTTTCTTCCTCCGCCAAACATTTCCGAAGGTAACAAATATGGAACGTGTTGTGGATTCTGCTCAACTCTGGCGGCAGTTCCAACTGGTAGGCTTGCAAACCCACCCGCTTAAGCACTTTGAAAGGTCCAAGGAAACGGGGACTCAGCTTCTCATGTTTTTTGAACCTGATAATTCCCTTCCAAGGCGACACTTTAAGCAACACACGGTCGCCCACTTGAAACTCCATCGGTCGCCTCTTCTTATCGGCATAGCTCTTCTGCCGATCTTGAGCCGCTTTCAACCTTTCACGAATGCATTTGACCTTATCGGTCATCTCTTGCACGATTTCAGGTCCGACGAATTGCTTCTCTCCCTCTTCAAGCCAACATACGGGAGTTCGGCACTTCCGCCCGTACAACGCCTCAAAAGGTGCCATTTCAATACTCGAGTGGTAGCTATTGTTATAAGAAAACTCCACCAAGGGTAGGTGAGAGTCCCAAATACCTCCGAAATCGATGACACAAGACCTCAACATGTCTTCTAGCGTTTGGATCGTTCTCTCGCTTTGCCGTCGGTTTGTGGATGGTAAGTCGTACTCAACTTTACTCGCGTACCAAGCTCTTTCTGAAACCCATCCCAAAAGTTCGAAGTGAATCGACTGTCGTGATCCGACACGATCGATAAGGGTATTCCATGCCTCGAGACTACTTCATCGATGTAAAGTTTTGCTAACTTGTCCATCGGTAAAGTCTCGCGCATAGCCAAGAAGTGAGCGCTCTTTGTCAATCTATCGACTATTACCCAAATGGTATCATGACCTCGAAGAGTTTTTGGCAATTTCGTCACGAAGTCCATGGTAATATGTTCCCACTTCCACTCGGGAATCTCTAAGGACTGAAGACTCCCATACGGTCGTTGATGTTCGGCCTTAACTTACGAGCACGTCACACAACGCTCCACATAACGCGCCACATCAAGCTTCATTACTGGCCACCAATAATGCAACTTCAAGTCCCTGTACATCTTTGTACTTCCCGGATGAATGAAATACTTGGACTTGTGAGCATCCTCAAGCAATAGATCACGGTTACCCCCAACTTTGGGCACCCACACACGACCGTTGAACAGTTTTACCCCACGGCTATCTTCCGTTAGGAGCAAACGTTGTTTCGTCATGACTTCCTCCTTGACGTTTTCTTCCAACAATGCTTCTACCTGCGATGTCTTGATCTTTTCAACAAGACTAAACACTAACTCGATTCTCGAATGGGTAACCCGAATACTTCTACTATAGTCCTTCCGACTTAACGCATCGGTCACTGGTAGCTGAATTATCGTGTACTGCACAACGGGGGTACAGTAATACCTAGTGAGAGCACAAGTATATACTTTCACTAGAATCGCTACAAGTAATATAATGGTACAAGTACCGAGTATCGTTCTCACAGGGACTGAACTACTGAGAATTGCTGATTTTTATGAACTTCTTGCACAAGTTTCGAGTTTGGGAAAAATATTCGTTTGATGGTGATTTGACAGAAAATTCAGAATGAACTTTATAATTAAAAGTTGGGTACGGATGTAAGCCTTTCTTGGGAAAAACGTAGCAAAAAGATGGTTGGACTCTTTGTAGTACGGAATGTCTATAAAAAGCCCGATCTCTCGAAAGTGGATTTTTATAGACCGGGCCTACAAAGTGTTCATAAAGTTTCCACCTTTACCGACTCTTGATCTTGCTGATTTAACTAAGTTGATAAAAATAATCAAGTTCTACCAATATGGAGATTTATACCCAAATCTCTTTGTGATATAAATCTCGACCGATGTTTGAACCTTAGTAAATCATACAAAACCCGTATCTCTACGTGGTTATCAAAGACTCTCTCAAATCTTTGTGCATCACTTAAGCCGTATTTCGAATCCGCTCCTCTCGAGGTCAAGATCTAATATTAACACATAAAAGTGATCGGCTTATCTGCGTTGAGTTTAAGTCCCGACTCAAGTGACCAAGGTCAAGAGTTAGTAACGATGATCACACCCAAGTGTGCCTACTAGACCCAAGTTGACTTACATCCGCACCCAATAAGGTGCTTAGCTCATAATAAAAATAAAAGACATAATATAATAAAAGAAAGACTTGTTAACTACTTGCATAATAAAAATAAACTACAATTATAAAAAGAAACTAAAGTACGGAATTTAATTAAAAGTGCGGAAATTAAATACAATAAAGTAAGTACGGAAATTTAAATACAATAAAGTAAGTACGGAAATTTAAATACAATAAATAAAAATGCGGAAAATAAAAGACGTAAAGTAAAGACGAGAATAAAAATACAAGAATTAAATCCTACACTTCAAGTCTAAATACTTGAAAGTATTTTAGACTTGAATGAGGAGAGAAGATGGATAATGGATGTTGATGATAGGAGGTGAGAGAGATGTTGATGGTGGAAGGTGTAGGTGTGTCTTAAATGCTCTCCCAAGGTCTTCTATTTATAGGAGGAGGCTTGAGCATCCAAGGGCCAAGATTGCATCTTCAATGTATGGCCAAGATCACTCCAGAAAAGTTGTGTTTCCAGCTCACACCAGCCCTAAAATCTGCTGGATAATACCCTCGGGTGCCCACAGTGGGCACTCCAGTGCCCACAAACTGACCTGCACTATAATTTTTCACAAAATTGAACATATTGGTTAAGTTATCATATTTTGCAAACAATGTGGACCAAATGAAGGGATAGGAGCAAAAGTGGGTAAAAAAAGAGGAATAAAAATAACAATAAATAACTCTAAAAAATGAGAGTTATCAGTCACCACGTTCGCCTTACCGGGATAGTAAAGCAATTCACAATGGTAATCTTTGAGCAACTCGAGCGACCGCCTTTGCCTCATATTCAACTCTTTTTTATCAAAGACATACTTCAAACTCTTATGATATATGTAGAGCATACATTTTGTGCCATAGAGGTAATGTCGCCAAAGCTTCAAGGCGAACACCACTGTTGCTAACTCCAAATCGTGGTTAGGGTAGTTCTTCTCGTGTATTTTAAGTTGCCTCGAGGCGTAAGCGATTACCTTGCCTCTCTGCATCAACACACATCCTAATCCCATCTTCGAAGCGTCGCTATAGACCACGAAGTCTTCTGACCCTTCAGGCAACGATAAGATTGGAGCTTCGCACAACTTCTTTTGTAGAATCCGGAACGACTTCTCTTGCGTTTCGGTCCATTAGAACTTCACATTCTTCCGAGTTAAAACTGTCAAGGAAGAAGCGATCTTTGAAAAGTCTTGAATGAATCTCCGATAGTACCCCGCCAGACCCAAGAAACTGCGGATCTCGGACGGACTCTTGGGAGGCTCCCAATTCATCATAGCTTAAATCTTGGAGGGATCCACTTTCACTCTATCTCGAGTGACAACGTGACCCAAGAATTGCACTTCTTCAAGCCAAAAGTCGCACTTGGAAAACTTGGCGTACAATCTTTCTTTTCTCAACACGTCGAGAACTTCGCGTAGGTGTTGCTCGTGCTCTAACTCGCTCTTAGAGTACACGAGTATATCATCAATGAATACGATGACCGACTTGTCGAGGAATGGTCGGCACACCCTATTCATCAAATCCATAAATACCGCTGGTGCGTTCGTTAGGCCAAAAGGCATTACAAGAAACTCATAATGGCCGTAACGCGTTCTGAAGGCTATATTCGGAACGTCTTCTTATCTTACCTTCACTTGATGATAACCCGAACGTAAGTCGATCTTGGAAAAACACCCTGCTCCTTGGAGTTGATCGAACAAGTCGTCAATTCTTGGAAGCGGATACTTGTTCTTTACTGTAGCTTTGTTCAACTCACGATAATCGATGCACATTCTCATTGTGCCATCCTTCTTCTTAACAAACAAGACCAGAGCTCCCCAAGGCGACGATCTCGGTCTTAAGAATCCCTTCTCCAAAAGCTCTTGGAGTTGGGCCCTCATGTCTTGCATCTCCGCTGGCGCTAACTGGTAAGGGGCTCTAACAACAGGAGCTGCTCCCGGTATGAGATCAATCCGAAACTCCACTTGACGATCGAGTGGTAACCCGGGTAAATCGTCCGGAAAGACGTCTGGAAACTCACGCACAATCTTCACATCTTCAAGCTTTAACTTCTCTAGATTGGCGTCGATCACGTAGGCTAGGAAAGACGAGCATCCTTTCACCAAACACTTGCGTGCTTTAGTCACGGTGATTATTGCCACATCTCCCTTCCTCTTCTCGCCGTAAATCACAACAACATCGCCATTGGGATTGGGAAGTCGAATTAATTTCTTGGAACATATGAACTCGGCATGATTGTTTGCTAACCAATCCATGTCGACCACAACATCAAAACCCCCGATTAACATCGGCAACAAATCGATTGGGAAATCTCTCCCTTCGATGCCGAGAGTACACTTCTTTAGAACATCGCGGATCAAAACTTGACTACCATCTGCTATCTCAACCACTAACGCATCCTCAAGACTAGTAGTGGGCATAGAAATCTTTTGACGGAACAACTCAGATATAAAAGAGAAACTAGCACCCGTATCAAATAAAACACGAGCATGTACAGAGTTTATAAGAAATGTACCCGATACCACATCAGCTGATGCCTTGGCCTCATCGGCCGTCATCTGAAACGCTCGACCCGAAACCCTAGGTGGATTCTCTTTCTTCACTGGCGCGCTACCCGGCACGAGCTTCGGGCAATCCCTCCTCATGTGCCCCGGTGCCTTGCACTCGAAACAGATAATCCCTCTGACCGGGCAATCCTTGGCGAGGTGATCAGCTTTCCCGCACTTGAAACAAGTTTGGGAAGTGGTGTTACAGTTACCGTGATGCTTAGTTCTGCACTTCTGGCACCACCTAGCTTCTTGATAACTGCTGAAGCTTCGTTTTCCGACAAAAGGTCGGGTTCTCTTGGGAGGTACTGAACTGCTCTCCCATTTCCTCTTCTCAACAACTGCCACAGCCTTCTCCGGTTTACCTCTCGTGTAAACCTCTTCCATAAACTGAGCCTCTTCAATAGTCTCCCGAAGGTTAGAAGCCTTTGAGTTTCAGACCATAGTCATCATATCCGACGGTAGACCTTTCAAATAGGCCTTTATCTTTTCCTTCTCAGTTGAGGCCATATGCCCCACTAACCCCAGCTTCTCCAAGAAATGACGGGTATACTCTCTCACCGTCAAATTCCCTTTCTCCAGCGCTCGGAACTCTGCCTCAATCCGGTCCATGGCCCTCTCATTGCAGTACTCTTCTAACAACTTTATCTTGAATTGGCCCCAAGTCAGTTGGGCCAAAACAGTAGGAGAGAGGGTGGACTAGATAACATTCCACCACGTCAGCGTATCCCTGAGCAATTGTGTATCGAATCTTACCCTCTGGTCATCACCACACTCGGATGAACCGAAGGCCTATTCAATAGCTCGGATCCACTTGACACACGCAACTGGGTCTTCGGAACCAGAGAACTCTGGTGGTCCGCAACCCTGAAAAGATTTGCAGGAACAACTCTTCCCACTTTTCGGAGCACTTACAACCCTTTGCTCCTCAGATCTGATCCTGTTCCCGGTTCCCCCAGAGCCAACCAACACATTCTCCTCCACTGCCTCATGCCTCCTGAGGCTCGTGTCTCGGTCCTCCAATATCTTCTGAAAAATCTCTTGCTGTTTCTCCATGGCCGACGTCACCATTTGCATGACGTTGGCCATCATATCAGCTTGAGGGTTTGCCACATGAACAACGGGGCTGGTGGATGCCAAATCTACTCTTGGCCCCAGCTCTACCTCCCCAGTAAATATCGGTGGCATGTCCGGAGGAACGACTGCTGACACTCTAACCACAAGATTCAGCTCACGCAAACTAACATCGCGAAGATCTCCGCTGCCTGACGAACGACCACGTGTGTTCACCATACCTAAGTAATGGTTGCCACACAAGCACGAATAGAATAAGAGACAGATCAACAGAATAAACACGAAAGAACGAATACCACATTACCAATTGTCATAGTAACGGTACCTTAAGCACAATCACGTATAAATATTCTCATAATAACATTAGCTAAGTGAAATTATGAACAAACAATACATAAAGGTTCTTAATACCATCGCTACAACATTCGATAACTATAATTTCCGTCGACTCTAAGACCAACCAATCTTAGAAGTTCTACCCGATCTCACGAATCAATGCTTAACATACTCAGTCTAAGTCTAGACATCTTACATTCATGCCTAGATCACTTAAACTAGAGCTTTGATACCAACTTGTAACACCCTAAAAACTAGAGTGAATTTAAAACGCGAAAACTGGACGAATAGACAACATCACTTGGTATAAACATCCCAAAAAGGGGAAAATGTACTAAACCTTTACAAAACCTGAATACGGATAAGGAATTCAACAACAAACTAATCTAAACTTAACCTATCTAGATTACATCAGTTGTTAATCCAATATCGCCAAAAGAATGGGACTTAAACAATTGCCCAACATCAATACTAGTCATCTCAAAAATCCCCGAGACCAAGCTCGTCACTCAAGCCCTTGGCAACCCACCGCTAATGGGAACCTGTTATACACATCATTTGATAAAAAGTATTAGGCTTAAAGCCTAGTGAGAACATACAGTTTATAAATTTCATGTGATATAAACAATTGTATCATAAGGAAATATTTTCAATAAGTTTCAGTTTACAAAAGAAACCTTTGCCACAACCGGCCTTTTCAATGTAAACTCATCATACGATGACAAAGATAACCAGTTTTACCAAGGATTGTAGCGTAACACAAAGTAGGTCACAATCCGAGTTAAGAGTTGAAACACTTGGAATCCATGGCCACGAACTACCAAGGTCCATACTACGATGTGAGGGAGGGCCCCCGAGGAAACCAATATGAAACTCGTTCACTAGGACTACACTATGACCTATGGCTAGTAACCAGTCTCACATAACCGTACCAAATGGCCCCCGAGGACCATATGCATCCATAGCTACAAATAAGGGAAAATATGATCCATGGCTAGTAATCGGTCTCACATAACCGTACCAAATGGCCTCCGAGGATCATATGCATCCATTTTACAAAGAGGGGAAAAGACATCCCAAATATAAGTCGACTCAATACCTAGGGATCCACTAGTAATGGTACAGACTCGTCACAATAACATATGTGACCAACCATAGATAATCATATGTTATAAAATAACATTTATAAACAAAATGCATTTTCAAGTTTAACTTCTGGTAAGAATGAAAATCATCAAAATGAACTTATAAACATTCTTTCAAGTAACCCACATAAATGTGTAAGTAAAACATCCTTTTACTTCAAATAAGATGGAACCCATCATTTTAGGTGAAAATGATCGGGAACCCTAAAATCTCCCAAAACTCAAGTTATGCCAAAATGTAGTAAAAGTAGATCCAAAACCATGGAGATATATAGGAGTTCAAAATGTAACCTTTGACATGTATAAAGTTTATAAAAGGTAGTAGGAACTCACCAAATAGGTTTTAGACGAAAACCCGAAAACCAGATATCGACCACCGAGAGAAGACGAAGTTTTCTATACCGAACCCTTGCTAGATGCACTTAATACTAGCAACAAACGACAACCGAAGAAACCAAACAAGGAAGAAAAGAGAGAGAGAGAGAGATTTGAGAGAGAAAATAGATATTGAAATATCTCTTACCAAACAAGATATTTGCTGAAGACCCACCTAAGTCGGCCAGGCGATCTCGCAGGTTATGCTGCGACCTCAAGTCGCGGCATAACTCACCCGCTAACACAAAACCCAACACAAACATAGGGTTTCGCGGGTTGTGTCGCGACCTCAAGTTCGCGCAGTTCACTGTGGTTTGTCCAAAACCACCAAAATTCAACCTCAAACTCCAAACCAAACGCGGTGCTAAGGACAACACTTAAACACAAGAATAACAAGATTACATAACGAAAATCCGGGGTCATTCACTAGGATTACATTTACGACCCATGGCTAGTAACCGGTCCCACATAACCGTACCAAATTTTCCTCCGAGGACCCAATGTCTCAACTAGCTACAAGGGAAAAACATCTCAAAATATACCGACTCAATACCTATGGATCCACTAGTATAGTCTAGGTTTGTCGCAATTTCATTTGTGCCAAACTATAATCACCTAAAAGTAAGAAAGACATTCTTTAGCACCATTATGATAACCACATGTTTCATATCCCAAAGTACTCATATTTTCCAATTAAAACTCACCACATAGAGAATTATGAAAATGAACAACATGAGTTCATCCAAGTATCCAATATCTAATATGTAAACTAAAAACATTTATAACACAAAAATAATGCTCTTTATCATATTTGCAAAATATTAGAAACCCTAAAAATCTCCAAAAGTAGTAAGTTAGGTCAAAACTATTTTAAATAAGAACAGATGAACAAGGAGAAGATTATGAGTTTAAAATCATCATTTTGATATGTATAAAGTTTAAAAATGAAGAATGTAATCACAATGTGGATTTTATTGAAAACCCTAGAAAACCCAAGTGTTCTTGAAGAAAAGAGAGTGACTTAGGAGCTCTTGAAGATCTACACTTGAAATCTTAGGTTGATGATGAAAATCTTGATGAAATGGTGGTTGAATCACGTTAATGCAGCCCAAAATCGATTATTGCCATAAAATATTGTTGGGAGCATTTAAGAAGGAGAGGAGAAATAAATGAGGTTAGAGGCTGATTTCAGCCTCTTATTTACGCACAGAGGTCGCGTGCGGTTGCTGGCGCGAATGGACCCGTGCAGAGAGTCGCGCGGAGCAATGGAGTCGCGCAAGGGAAGAGTCCCACGCGGATCAATCCACGCGGGGAGTCGTGCAGAGCACTGCCGACCCAAAAGACCTCTTTTATTTCGACTGCCTCACTCAACCTCCAACTAAGACAGAATTCCAGGCAAAAAGAGGAACCAAGAACTAAGACTAGGCTAAGAGCGATATACAGATTTTAGGGAATATTTGCTTACCAAAAATTCGGGGTGTTACAATTTACTCACCTATAATTAAACACAACTACTTAAATTATTAATATTAACTTTAATTCATCCTTTTTTGACCAAGTCAAACCCCTAACATATTTATTTTATCACTTTCGTAATAAAGCTTTTAATTAGGATAAAACTTAATCTAAATAAATAAATTAACTTATTAGATAAGCCTTTTAGTTAAAAAATAGAACATAATTCATTTAAATTTAATTAATAAAGCTTCAATTAATAAATAAAATAAAACATGGGCCATATAATCGATTAATGGAGCTTCTAATTAATATATAAAACACACACACTTAGGAATTTACTTACCTTAAATTTTTCGGGTGTTACACCAGTGGCCTAAGCCGTAGAAAAATTGCCCAAGCCACTGGAATGAAGAACAAGTTGTGCGTTTTAGGGGGGGGGGGACAATGGATGTGACGTCTTGTGGGGAGGCCTAAGCCACGTGAATAGGGGTGCCCATGGGCTCTGAATGTACGCGCTGGGTAAGTAGCGTCGTGCATGTCAGGCTTTGGCCATTCGGGGAGCAGGAGACTTTCAACGGGACGTCTTGTGCAACATGTGGGTGCCTCGCGTCATGTGTAGATATTGGGAACGGGTGACTTATTCCACCCCAGAAGCCACGCCAGTACACCAACTTCATTGCTCCCTGTTTGGTCTTTTCTCATTTCCTCCAATCTCTTTCCTCATTTCCTTTTACATATTCTTCCTTCTCGCTCTCTCCTCATTAATTTTTGGTGGGGAGCATTAAAGGCAAATTTCTAGCGTTCTTCAAGGCATTAAAGAGTCTCAAAGCTAAGGGTTTTAGTGGGGGTTTAAAGCTTCATGGATCTCCTTTCCATTTGAAGGATTTGGCCTGGTTTTTAGGTTTTGACTAAACCTAACTTTGTGAGTTCATCCTACTCTTTTATAAAAACTATATATATATATATATATATATAGTGAGATCCATCAAAACTTTAATGTTTTCTTTTATTTTTTGTTTTTTGTCGAGATGGTTTTGAGAAAGTGATAATGTTTTTTTTTTTATAAATTTGGTTAATTTAGGCTTAATAATATAATGTTTTTATATAAAAAAAATTAAGCAGTTAGAATTCAATGATTATCTTATATATTTTAAATTTTTTATATTTAAATTAAAATATTTATTCTGTTTTGATTATGTTTATCGGTTAGTTATTAAGATGGAGGTTCAAGGGAAAACCTCAAAAAAATGAAAAACTGGGGAACACCCTGGTAGTCATTTATCTGGACGGTATGCACTTGTGCATACAAGTAAATTAAGGTGTTTTTTGGTTTTATGCACTTGTTCATATGCACGTGTGCATGTTACAAATTACTTGTATGCACAAGTGCATACCGTCCAGATGAATGGTTATCAGGGTGTTCTCAGTTTTCCGTTTTTTTGAGGTTTTCCCTTGAACCTGACCCTAGTTATTAATTCAAACATATAGCTTTAGAAATTTGTACTCATGCATCATGACTCGTAATTTTGAATTTTAAGTAATGTGTATCAATAAACAGTACTTAATACATAAAAGTTTATTTTAAGAGTTTCTTTGATAACTTAATAATAATGTAATTTATTTTAGGTTTAATAAAATAATGATTTTTTTATAAAATAAACATTAAATATTATGTTAGCTTTTTTAAATTATATTTTAGATTTTAGATTTTTTATAATTAAAATTTGATTTTTATTTTGTATTTCAATATACAGGCAGTGATTTTAGGGTAGTTGAAATGAGAAGTGATTTTAGGGAAGTTAAACTTGTCAGAGATAAGGAATAAATAGGAAAAGATTTTAAGTTTTCATTTTTTATTTAAGTTTTAAATAATTAACATTAAATAGCAGTACATTAAGCTTTAATAATTGTTTTTAAGATTTTTTATAAATACTTTATAATATAATATATAGAGTGAATTGTGGATTTGGTCCCTGTGGTTTTGTGATTTCTTTGACCATGATCCTCATTCTATGTTTATTGTGGATTTGGTCCTTGTGGTATTCAATTTGTTTTGGCCATGGTCCTTCTGACTAACATCTCCGTTAACTTCGTTAAATCAAGGACCATTTTCGCCATTTGCCATTTTTTTGTTCTTTTACGATAAGAAAAAAACAATACTTTTATACACACACATATAAAGATATAAAAATAAATAAAATAGAATATTATTGTATGATTTGATTGTTTAACTTTTTTAAAAGATTAACTTATATTAATACGATTTAATTTTATTATTAAATTATAGCATAAATAATGGAAATACTTTAATTTATAAAATTACTGGATATTTGTTGACTTTTATATATTAGGCTAATATAAAATTTGTCAAATATTATATTTCAAAAAAAGGGTGGGTGAGGCCAATTACACGCCTACCTATTATTTTTCTTCTCTTATACATTTACATCAAATTTTATTTTTTAGATTTTCAATATAATTTGATTTGATTCGAACATTTAAAAAAAGGGAGGAAGAATGTGCATATAATATTTGTGACAACATTACCCTTATAAAAAAGATTGAAGAGAAAGGACTATATCATGTACTACGGCGGTGAGAAAATGTGTAAGTTGTCGTTATCGGTTCAATAATTATAAACATTCAATCGATCGATGGAATGAATAGAATTCTCTAGCATTTGTGACAACTATGGTTTATTTTATATTTACAAAAAATGTACAATGATGAATATATCATTTGATTTAATTTTATATTTTAAAAAATAAATTCAGTCTAATAAAGAAAAAGAAAATATCACCTGTAACTTTTGTCCTTGTCAAATAGGAAAACTGGATTGAAAATAAACTAACTTTGAACTTGGACTTCCGAACTAAATTTCGAAGAATATTATTTTTCAAAAGAAGGCATGAAAAAGAATTGAAATTCCTTACTACAATGCAAGGAATTTAAATTCCACTATATGCGGAATTGGACTCCTGAACTAAATTTCGAATAATGAACTAAGCGCATATATGTAATTTGGTCAATTTCCAAATCTTTAAGATCTCACCGGATTCCAACCAACCAAATACTACGATAAACTTTGCTACATATTGAATCCCAATACAAGATCTCCATTCTAAACAACCTGGGTTTTTCATCATCCCCCATCATCAGGGACGAACCGAGAAATTTTTTCATACAGTAGCACCATATAATATAGATTTTTTTTTTACAAAAAGCACGGTTTTAATCGATGTGTCTTCATCTTTTTACCGACGTTCAATATTGGCTGATGTGTTTTTAGCCTAATTACATGATTTCGAGAGATTTTTAAAGTTTTTTGCTTGATTTCGAGATATTTTTAAGTTTTTGTTATCGATTTCCATTATTTATGCTATTAAATCGTATTAATAAAATTAAATCGTATTAATATAGTTAATCTTTTAAAAAAGTTAAACAATCAAATCATACAATAATATTCTATTTTATTTATTTTGATATCGTTATATGTGTGTATAAAAATATTGTTTTTTTTCTTTTTCATTTATGGACAAAAAAATGACAAATGGCGAAAATGGTCTTTGATTTAAAGAAGTTAACGGAGATGTTAGTCAGAAGGACCATGGCCAAAACAAATTGAATACCACAAGGACCAAATCCACAATAAACATAGAATGAGGACCATGGTCAAAGAAATCACAAAACCACTGGGATCAAATCCACAATTCACTCTAATATATATATATATATATATATATATATATATATATATATATGTGTCAAAATACCATATTTTGGTCTCTCAAGCTTCCTTTTATGTATTTCCAGTATATGATGATTTTGGACTAATTGGATCAAATTTGGGACTGTTGGGGGGTTTTGTACAATTGGGCAAATTAAATGTGGGAATCCATTTTTCATGATACGAAAGTAAATGTTATAAAGTTGCAAAGTGTTTTGGAGCCTAAACTTTAGAACTTTGGTCATACATTGGTTTTGGTAATAAAATAGGCATGTTTAAGATTCCATTTAAAAAAATGTGTAGTTATTCTTATCCGAATTGAATCGTAATTAAAGTGGTAACTAAAGATAATTGAAGGGTTAAAACTGCCAAACCATTAAACTTTTTATAATTATAAAATAATAATAATAATAATAATAAATAACCATAATGTTGTAGGATAAATGTGTCATCGTCTAAAGGATATGATGATAGAGACAAAGATAGAGATAGAGATAAGTATATCAGAATTAGATTAGAACTGAAATATCTCATAGCTATCTACTTGTAACTCATCCCTATTTAAAGGGCATTTGATTAATGAGAATTACAGATTCATTCTCTCCGTATATTGTTGTTCTATTATGCTTTTTCTTTAACACGTTATCAGCACGAACGCTCCTTAGAACAAAGTGATCGTGAAATCAAGTTACACTTCGATATTTGAGGTAACTTTTATATATTTTAGTTATACAACATCACCATATTATGTTTTATGTTATGAATTTAATTTTTTAATGGATGATAATAAATATTTTTATTCTTTTTTATTCATGTTGTTGAATCTTTAATAGAAAACTCTTTCATTTTACTAATTAATCGATTTAAAAAAAATTGGATGAATATTTATGTATTTTTGTAATTATTTTAGTTCTTTTAGCAAGAAAAAAGTTGACACATGTCTCTTACCTAATTACAAAATTATTTTTAAATTTTAAATTATATTTTTATTAATTATGTGGTGTATGTTTATATGTGGTGTTAAAATTTAGTATCTCTTATTCTATGTTTCTCATTATTATTATTATTATTATTATTATTATTATTATTATTATTATTATTATTATTATATATCACTTGTATTTCGACAAGTTCATTCAATGTTTATGTGAATATTTAATTGATTTATCTCAATATTTGTTCATTTAGTTATGAATTTAGTTTCCTTTTTAAATTGATTTATCCAAATAATTTTAAATCATTACCTTACATTAATTTTGATTCAACACATTTTAATTTCATGTGGGTATGATAGTTTTTACGGATATGATAGTATTTATCATTTTAAACAAATATTATTATTTATTAATGTTTATCCAGTTAGTTCACAATATTTATATTTATAGATAGTTAATATAGATGTTCATCTTAATATTCATATATTTAGATGGTTATCCAATTAGTTTACAATATTATTTATTTATTTGTTTATGTTAATATTCAAATGTTTATCCTAATTAATAATTGTTATAATTCAAATGTTTATCTTGGTTATGAGTTCCTACTCATTAACCTCAATCTTATAAATTATCTTTGGAATTCACAATTCCAACCCCCATAACTTTTGTTATTTTGCCAAAAGGTCCAAAAATAGCATGAAAATGTTAAATTCAAAAATTTATCTTGATTGTGAGTTCCTACTCATAATTTTAGACTATATAATTAAATTTTGGAAGTTACACTTCTAACCCCATGTATTTTGGTCTTTACCAAAAGCTTTAAAAATAATATTAAGGAATTAAAATTGGCTTCATATGCCAAACTCATAGTCATTTTGGTCTAATGCCAAATCTCTATAATTAATAATGTTATATTTAAATTAAATGAATCACAAAATATCGATTGGATTTTGTCAAACGGGTGTAAACGGCCCTAAGGTTTGTAGGGATTTAAGAAATCCATGTGATTCCCCTACTACCTGGAAATCCAATAGATTGAGTGATTTTTTTTTCACAAATTGAAATATTGATGAAGTATTATCAATAAAATTAAAGCATACAAAAATCCAATATTATTATGATAATGAAATTTCATAACCAAAATCTATTTCCTTATCAAAAAGAAAATCATATATTATCCTTTATATATGTAAATGGTTGAAACAACTCATCCCAAAATCAACGTCGTAAACTCAAAAGAATCTGAGTATCATAAATGAGTACATAAACCTTCTTTTGAAAAGGTACAAGAAAATGCCTAAAGTCCATCAACTCTTCATTGACTCTAAAACCAACCTCTTGAAAAGGTACAAACAAATACCCTCATGTTCTGAGACGACATATAAATCCTAAGTTTCATAGGATACATTTACTAGAAACCCCTCAAAAAAATGTGGGATGTTTCGAAAGGGATAATCAGGAGTACTTATGAATATGTACTTCCTGAACTAATCGTACAGTGGAATAAAACCCACTTACTCGATTACAAAAAGGTAATTGATTTCACCAAATAAATGTTATATCCAAAACGCGTCTCAATCTCTGTGGCAAGGAACTCACAGAAGATGACATGATTCATAATATTATTTCCCCTTTTCATATATAAGTAAATATTAATGAACCAATATAAGTTGGAATGTAACATTTAGACAAACTCATCAACCTACTGCAAGTGGTAGAGAGACATAACAAGGTTCTTTCGAATAACACCACATATGTCGGGATATAGAAAATTCCCGATATCAATTGTAACACCCTAAAAATAGGGATAACAAAAATCCGAAAACGGACATGAGGTATGCTAAAATTGCCATAGCAAGAGCCTCCCAAAAATGGGGAATATATAAATAAATAACCTGTTTAATCACAATTGTAATTTAACGGACAATAAATAACAACCAACTAATCTAATTTCTACATCTAGAAAAGAGATTACAAAAAGGGTTGTCATCTATAGACACAAATAGTCTATATCCAAAAGTATAACGCGTCCATGTGTAATTCCCCAAGCTCTCACCCCAAATCAACTAAACCTGCTTAGGACCGCCGCCGCTAGAACCTGAGATACACATCGACACCAAACAAGTGTTAGGACAAAAAGCCTAGTGAGTTGAACAATAATAAGCATGCATGAGCAGATACAATTCTTATCAGCAATTAATCAGTGTTCAATATATGTGGAGTCATTATGGGAGATCCAAAGCACCAATCAAGTCCCACCCAAGAGTCGATATACCTTGATGCCCTTAACAAGGAACACCCCAAAGGCCCGGCCCACCCGAAGACTATTGCTACGAAAATTCCCCGAATGGCGGAGGTCTAGGCACATACCATCACAGTAGCGCCCAAGACTATATCCTCCTAGTGTACTGACTTGGTTCGTCCACATAACATTTATAAGGGGTCCTTTAGGTATATTTCAACCCACATACTTCAATACCAACTACAGGTATAATATTACCACCTTATCCTCATGATGTCTAACAAGAGACCTAATGTAAATCATGCTCATTATGCATATAAACATATCACCAGAATAGTGTTCCAACTAGAATTATCACCATGCCCATATATGCGTACATTTAATACATCAAGGTACCCACATTATGTATCTATATGACAATCCCAAATAATGATACATATAACAATAATCATGGCAAACCATCCATATGTATATATACATCTTCCAACTATTTTCATAAAGGAATCCCCAAACATTTGAACATATAGAAATAAAGTAGCAAATAGGATATTATGATGTGTATCTAGTTTTAACAAATGTTTAGTAAACTCACAATCTAGGTTTTGAACCAAAACCTAGAAAATAGATGAAATGGAGAAGGATGAAGTCTTGAGACTCCAAACACTTGATTGCTAGGTCTTGAATGTATCCTTGAAGTAGTTGGACAAATGTTTGAAAATCCCAACAACCTCTATGTAATAAATGAAGTGAGAAGGTGGAGAAGTGAGGAAAATCGCCCCCAAAAACGCTCTCAAGAAAACCCTAGATCTGATTTTGAAATTGTGAAGTGAAAAGAGGCTGGAATGGTGCTTTTATTCGACCAGACCACGCGGGCGATTGTGCCCCGCGACATTGCCCTGGGCACTATCGCCAGGGCATATTCGCCGAAACCCACAGCCTCTCGGTACAATCCCCGCGATTGTGACCGGCGAGAGTGCCCAAGGGCACAATCGCGTGGCACTCTCGCGCGGGACGTACCGTAACCTATCTGCCTCCCGCGACTTTGCCTCCGCGACATTGACATGTGTCATAGTCGCCGGCAAGGTCGCCGAGTCTGACAGAACTCTCGATTTCGCACCCGAAAAGTCACGATTTACAGATAACATGCTCTAAGGAACTATTTATACAATTAGGAGTGAAAATTAGATCAAATAGGGCACTTAAACAATAAATTGGACATTTAGCATTAAACTTATTCAATTAAAATTCCGGGTGTTACAATCCTCCCCACCTAAATAGGGATTTCGTCCCCGAAATCTTACACTAGATTAAACAAGTGAGGATAACGCTTCTTCATATCATCTTCGGACTCCCAAGTAATGTTAGCACCCCGATGATGCTTCCATTGAACTTTAACCATGACCACGTCTTTATGCCTCAACTTCTTTACTTTCGATTCCAAAATCGACTCCGGTTCTTCCACACAACGATTCCCATTGTCCACCCGAATTTCCGACAAAGGAATCATGCTTTCCTCTTCGGCTAGACACTTCCGAAGGTAACACACGTGAAATGTAGGATGTATCCCATCCATTTCCGGCGGTAAATCCAACCGATAGGCTTGCAAACCAATCTTTTCCAAGATAACGAATGGTCCAAGGAAACGAGGACTAAGCTTTCCACGCTTCCCGAAACGTATGATCCCCTTCCACGGGGACACCTTCAACATGACCCGGTCACCCACTTGAAACTCAACCAGTCTTCTCTTCTTGTCCGCATAGCTCTTTTGTCGGTCTTGCGCCGCCTTTAGCCTTTCCCGGATCTCTTTCACCTTGTCGCCCGTCTCTTGAATGATTTCCGGCCCGGCGAATTGCTTTTTGCCCGCTTCTAACCAACAAACCGGGGTTCTGCACTTCCGTCCATACAAAGCCTCGAACGGTGCTATTCCGATACTAGAATGGTAACTGTTGTTGTACGCGAATTCTACTAGAGGTAGATGTGAATCCCAACTTCCCCCGAAGTCTATTACACACGACCTCAACATATCTTCTAGAGTCTGGATCGTCCTCTCGCTTTGACCATCCATTTGAGGATGATACGTCGTGCTCAAATTCAGTCGAGTACCCAACTCCTTTTGCAAACTAGCCCAAAAGTTCGAAGTGAATCGGCTATCCCGATCCGATACTACAGATTGCGGAACTCTGTGTCTTGACACCACCTCGTCGATGTACAGCTTAGCCAATTTATCTATTGGCAGAGTCTCCCGCATCGCAAGAAAGTGCGCGCTCTTGGTCAACCGATCCACGATCACCCAAATTGTGTCATGGCCACGCAAGGTCCTTGGTAACTTTGTCACGAAATCCATAGTGATGTTGTCCCATTTCCACTCGGGAATGGACAACGGTTGCAAACTTCCATAAGGTCTTTGATGTTCCGCCTTGACTTGGAGACAAGTGACACACTTCTCCACATAACTAGCCACATCTAGCTTCATCACCGGCCACCAATACATTAACTTTAAATCTCTATACCTTTTGGTGCTACCGGGATGTATAGAGTATTTCGACTTATGTGCTTCTTCAAGAAGCAGCTTTCGGTTTCCTCCCAACTTCGGCACCCAAACTCGTCCTTGAAAGAGTTTGAGACCACGACTGTCTTACGTTAACAACTCCTTTTGTTTCACCATTACTTCGGCCTTGAGGTTCTCTTCCTTAAGTGCTTCCACTTGACTCGCCTTAATGCTTTCCAACAAACTTGTAACCACATCGATCCTTGCAAGGGACATTTTGACACCATCACCATGATTCCTTTGGCTCAAAGCATCCGCCACCACATTAGCCTTACCGGGATGATAGAGTAGGTCACAATCGTAATCTTTCAAGATCTCTAGCCATCTCCTTTGTCGCATGTTGAGTTCCTTTTGGTCGAAGATGTACTTGAGACTCTTGTGATCCGTGAAAAGAGTACACTTGGTCCCATACAAGTAGTGTCGCCACAACTTTAACGCGAAAACTACCGCCGCCAACTCCAAATCATGAGTCGGATAGTTCTTCTAATGATCCTTTAATTGCCGCGACGCGTAGGCTATTACTTTCCCCCTTTGCATTAGGACACACCCAAGCCCCATCTTGGAAGCGTCACTAAACACAACAAAATCTTCCAATCCTTCGGGTAGGGATAAGATCGAAGCTTCGCACAACTTCCTCTTGAGCGTCTGAAAGGCTTGCTCTTGTGCATCAGTCCAGAAACTTGACGTTCTTCCTTGTAAGAGAAGTGAGCGGTGTAGCTATCTTGGAGAAGTCTTGGATGAAACGCCGGTAGTAACCCGCCAAACCTAAGAAGCTTCGAATCTCCGTCGGACTTGTTGGAGGCTCCCAACTCATCATTGCATCGATCTTTGCCGGATCCACTTTTACCCCGTCCTTTGATACCACATGCCCCAAGAATTGCACCCCTTGGAGCCAGAATTCGCACTTCGAGAATTTCGCGAATAGTTTCTCCCTTCTTAGAACTTCTAATACTTCCCGTAAGTGTCTTCCATGTTCGGACTCATCCCTTGAATATATTAAAATATCGTTGATGAAGACGATCAAGGATTTATCCAAAAATGGGCGACACACACGGTTCATCAAATCCATGAATACGGTCGGAGCGTTGGTTAAGCCAAACGGCATCACCAAGAACTCATAATGACCGTATCTCGTTCGGAAAGCCGTCTTCGGAATATCTTCGTTCTTCACTCTCACTTGATGATAACCGGACCGCAGGTCAATCTTCGAGAAACATCCCGCCCCTTGGAGTTGATCAAAAAGATCGTCGATGCAAGGTAGAGGGTACTTGTTCTTCACCGTGACTTTGTTTAACTCCCGATAATCTATGCACATCCGCATGGATCCATCTTTCTTCTTCACGAACAAAACCGGTGCTCCCCAAGGTGACGAACTTGGTCGAATGAAGCCCTTCTCCAACAACTCTTGAAGTTGCGTCATCATCTCCTTCATTTCTGTCGGTGCCAAACGATATGGAGCATGAGCTATCGGAGCCGCTCCCGGTGTGAGATCAATCTGAAACTCCACTTATCGTTCCGGCAGTAATCCGGGTAAGTCTTCTAGGAAGACGTCCGGATAATCTTGCACTACCTCCACATCTCCCACCGACTTCTTTTCTTTCTTTGCGTCCACAACGTAGGCCAAGTACGAAAGGTAGCCCTTCGCTAAAAACTTGCGAGCCTTAAGAGATGAGATAATAGGATTATTCCTCTTTCCTTTCTCTCCATAAATGATAGCCACCCCATTTTCCGGCAATGGTACTTGGATTATCTTTTTGGAGCAAAAGATGTTCGCTTTATGCCTCGCTAACCAATCCATGCCTATGACTATATCAAACCCTCCTATAGCCATAGGTAGTAAATCTACTCCGAAAGAATTTCCATCGATCTCTAGAGTGCAATCACAGAAACGGTCACGAATTATTACTTGATCCCCATTAGCTATTTCTACTACTAACGCATCGGGAAGAACACTAATAGGAGTGGTGAATCGTTTACAGAAAGCATCTGACACAAAAGAACACGTAGCACCCGAATCAAACAAGACACGAGCAGGCATGGAGTTTACTAGAAACGTACCCGACACGACATCCGCGGTCTCCTTCGCCTCCTCAGTAGTCATCTGGAAGGCTCGACTCGGTGCCCTTGGTGGTTGTTCGACCCTAGCCGTTGAGCCCACTGAATTTCCACCACCTCCTCTAACTAACCTCGAACACTCTCGCTTCATGTGCCCCGGCTCTCCGCATTCATAACAAACCGACCCACGGAGGGAACACTCTCGAGTCGTGTGATTTTTCTTACCACACTTGGTACACCCGGCTGGACCGGAGTGAGTCCTTGTAGCGCACTGCCCCGAGTGCTTTGACCTGCACTTGTGGCACCACCGATCTTCACGGCGTTGATCACCCGATCTCCCGCTTACAAAGGGTCTTGACTGACGAACGGGCCCAAATGGCCCCTCCCACTTCCGTTTCTCACCAACATGCCTCTTCTCATCCCTTTCCGAATTGATGTCATCCTCAACGAGTAAGGACTCCTCGATAACTTCTTGCAAAGACGAACACTTAGCATTTCTTACCGCCGTTCGCATCTCGGCCGGTAACCCTTGATGATAAGCCTTCATCTTTGACTTTTCGTCGGGGACTAGATGTCCCACCAAGTTTAGCTTCTCCAAGAAGAGCTTGGAGTAGCCAACAATCGACATATTCCCTTTCTTCAAATCTCGGAACTCCCATTCCATCTTGTCCAACGACCGCTCGCTGCAGTACTTGTCCATAATCTTCTCCTTGAACACCGGCCAAGTCAACTTAGCCAGAACTTCCGGGGTGAGGGCGGATCGAGTGAGATTCCACCAAATCAAAGCCTCTCCCCGAAGTAGTTGGGAAGCAAACTTGACTCGTTGAGAGGGATCACACTCACTTGCCTCGAAGGCCATCTCCATCTCTTTGAGCCAATACATACAAGCAACTGGGTTATCGGAACCCGCAAACTCCTTAGGGTGACACCCCAGAAACGTCTTGTAGGTGCACCCTTTAGTCTTCGTTCTAATGCCCTCAGCGGATGGTTCTTCGACCGTCACCACATTCGGTCCACCCGACCCCACAATAACGTTTTCAGCCATAGTCTCGGGTTGACGGTTACTGACGTCTCGATCCTCTAGAAGTTTCATGAAAAACTCTTGCTGTTGGCTCATGGCCGAAGTCATGGCCAACTGCTGTTGAGCCAAAGCCGCATTCATGGCCAACATCATGCTATCCCGGAGCCGGGTCTCCATGGTAGCTTCCTCCAAGATGGCGTCACCGGTGTTGAGGTTCCGGCGCGGGATGTGCTCATGCCCTCCTGCCAAGATTCTGGGTATAGGAATGTCATCGGAGGTTGCCCCCACCGGGGGTCGTACAACTGCAGATTCCGCTTCAGGTTGCCCTTCTGGCACGTCCGGTAATCTACTTCGAGTGTTTACCATTTATAATCTGTCATGCACGTACGGGAAATAGATTGAGAAAAGACTAAGCGAGTTGAAATCATTGTACGTACTACTACTTTCATCAATTATCATAATAATAGTAAACCAAGTATGCTCACGTATCATTCATAATAGCAGTAGCTAGGTGAAATTATGAACGAACCATACACAAGTATTCTTGTCACCATCATCACAACTTTCAATTACAGTAATTCTGTAATCCTAACGTTCTCCCCACCTAGGATTCCTACCCCAAGTGGACAGTGAAGTCATAAAGTCTAAAGCTTAAGTCTAGATATGCTAAACAATACCTAGTTCACTTAAACTAAAGCTCTGATACCAACTTGTAACACCCTAAAAATAGGGATAACAAAAATCCGAAAACGGACATGAGGTATGCTAAAATTGCCATAGCAAGAGCCTCCCAAAAATGGGGAATATATAAATAAATAACCTGTTTAATCACAATTGTAATTTAACGGATAATAAATAACAACCAACTAATCTAATTTCTACATCTAGAAAAGAGATTACAAAAAAGGGTTGTCATCTATAGACACAAACAGTCTATATCCAAAAGTATAACGCGTCCATGTGCAATTCCCCAAGCTCTCACCCCAAATCAACTAAACCTGCTTAGGACCGCCGCCGCTAGAACCTGAGATACACATCGACACCAATTAAGTGTTAGGCCAAAAAGCCTAGTGAGTTGAACAATAATAAGCATGCATGAGCAGATACAATTCTTATCAACAGTTAATCAGTGTTCAATATATGTGTAGTCATTAGGGGAGACCCAAAGCACCAATCAAGTCCCACCCAAGAGTCGATATACCTTGATGCCCTTAACAAGGAACACCCCAAAGCATGGCCCACCCGAAGACTATCGCTACGAAAATTCCCCGAATGGCGGAGGTCTAGGCACATACCATCACAGTGGCGCCCAAGACAATATCCTCCTAGTGTACTGACTTGGTTCGTCCACATAACATTTATAAGGGGTCATTTAGGTATATTTCAACCCACATACTTCAATACCAACTACAGGTATAATATTACCACCTTATCCTCATGATGTCTAACAAGAGACCCAATGTAAATCATGCTCATTATGCATATAAACATATCACCAAAATAGTGTTCCAACTAGAAGTATCACCATGCCCATATATGCGTACATTTAATACATCAAGGTACCCACATTATGTATCTATGTGACAATCCCAAATAATGATACATATAATAATAATCATGGCAAACCATCCATATGTATATATACATCTTCCAACTATTTTCATAAAGGAATCCCCAAACATTTGAACATATAGAAATAAAGTAGCAAATAGGATATTATGATGTGTATCTAGTTTTAACAAAGGTTTAGTAAACTCACAATCTAGGTTTTGAACCAAAACCTAGAAAATAGATGAAATGGAGAAGGATGAAGTCTTGAGACTCCAAACACTTGATTGCTAGGTCTTGAATGTATCCTTAAAGTAGTTGGACAAATGTTTGAAAATCCCAACAACCTCTATGTAATAAATGAAGTGAGAAGGTGGAGAAGTGAGGAAAATCGCCCCCAAAAACGCTCTTAAGAAAACCCTAGATCTGATTTTGAAATTGTGAAGTGAAAAGAGGATGGAATGGTGCTTTTATTCGACCAGACCACGTGGGCGATTGTGCCCCGCGACATTGCCCTGGGCACTATCGCCAGGGCATAGTCGCCGAAACCCACAGCCTCTCGGTACAATCCCCGCGATTGTGACCGGCGAGAGTGCCTAAGAGCACAATCGCGTGGCACTCTCGTGCGGGATGTACCGCAGCCTATCTGCCTCCCGCGACTTTGCCTCCGCGACATTGACATGTGTCATAGTCGCTGGCAAGGTCGCCGAGTCTGACAGAACTCTCGATTTCGCACCCGAAAAGTCACGATTTACAGATAACATGCTATAAGGAACTATTTATACAATTATGAGTGAAAATTAGATCAAATAGGGCACTTAAGCAATAAATTGGACATTTAGCATTAAACTTACTCAATTAAAATTCCGGGTGTTACATCAATAATGAAAGTGTTAGAGGTGGAAACAACTCAAAAGGATTGTGAGTTAAAAACAATTTCACACATGTGACATTTCTGCACCATGTGGACGAGACCCTAAAAAGGGTCAGGGTCTTGGTAAGAGTCAGGAAGGAATGGACAATCAAATAAGAAATGCACTAAAAAGTGCTTCTATAAAAAAAGGAAACGCGTTGAAAATGAACTATAACATATTAATTTAATATTTAATATTGATTTAGCATATGTTTATTTGAAATTAATTTTAAGTACCAAAATTAATTTCTTTGCTAAAGTAAAATCGAATATGTAACCATTATAGATGTAAAGAAATACATCCAAACAAATACAAAAAAATTTCAATATTCTCCGTTCCGTGTAGGAATGTATCGAGGAGAATTGATTTTTTTTACCTATCGCACAATTGAAAAAAAAATAGACTAATACTTGTTTTATAATACATCCAACCAAATTACTTAGACGATGGACTGTCACTCTCTTGTTGGTACAAGATTAATAGGAACCTTGTAAACATATTCGTATCAAATGGAAATGGAAATGAGCATATATACATAAGTTCTAATGAATATGAAAGTAAACATATATCATGGAAACTAATGTGTCAAACTAGTTGATTATTGGGTCATGGAAGCTCGACAAAGAGGTATGAGTTTCACTCGGGCAAGACTCCGCATCATATTTTGTCACTAATAAAGAACTTTTGGGGGCAATAACACTTATATGTTTCGGCATGACCATGTGGGACACCGTAATTATGACATAGTGATCTGTGTATTGTCAAATAGACAGATACATTCTCTTTCGAGTGAAAGGAAAAATGAGGCAAATTACAACTGTTGACTTCTACAGCATATGAAACTACATTGCCATCATAATATGCCCTCTCGAATACCTAAAACTTTTGTATATGCCCTAATCCTTAGCCAAGACAAAAATGAGATCATCCTAAATCTAAGGACATAATACAAAAATATTCCATTGTTACAATGAATACAAGGTGATATTTATGGACATAAACATCCAGAATGCGGGCCATTAAAGTACTTTATGGTTCTTGTTTCGACACGATGAACGCATGTCATATTGTTGTCCACATGAAATACTGCACTCCTAGCACTAGATATACGTTTAAGGTCTCACCACCCTTATTATTTCATCAAGTCTACATGACTTTGAATGCTGGAGAATTTACATCATAAGGATTTGATGTTAATTGCATATGTATTAGGATCAATGTAGAGTTTCCTATACCCCATGTGTATATATAAAATGGTCTCATAGAAATTGTTATCAAAAGAATATGATGACATCTAGGGTATTAGTAATGCGCACCAATTTACCCACATCTACCTGGGATTATGCAATTATTATATGCAGTTTTTTTTCGTTTTTAGACCCACTGCTTGCTAACCAGCCTCACGCATACCAGTTGGTAACTGGAAATAAGCATGATAGTTTACATTTATGCATGTTTGGTTCTGTAGTATATGTGCTAATTGCGCCCCCACAGCGCATCGAAATGGGTCCTTAAAGACGACTTGGTATATGTTGGATATGAATCCCCAACAATTATCCGCTAATTAGAATATTTGACTAGTGATCTCTTTACCACTAGATTTGCGGGTTGTCACTTTCATGAGACAGTCTTCCCGTCGTTAGGGGGAGATAGGAAAATGATTTTCCATGGGAACGACAGGAAGTGTCATTAAATATTCCCACTCTGTCTCATTTTGATCCCCAAAACTTCACTACGTAATGTTGAAGTCAAACGAATCGGACTCGATACCTGATACGTTTTATGTTATTCCAAAAGTGATAAGATCACATATACGAGCTGCAAATATACTCGCAAGGTTAAAAAGTCCCCAACAGGGGCACAACGCCGTTGGAAAGTGCGTTGCAATCACACATAGTGGAGGTGTGGTTGAGGTCGTAGCTACCAAATGAAAGTGGTGGAAGCTACTTGGTTCGATAGATACTATTCTAAAGGAAGAGAATAGTGAGGCACATCCATTTATCATCAATACACAAAACTCTCATGAGATTGTCTCTAATTATAATTATGTCCATGAATCATCACTGGAGGACGCTCCGAAGTTAATATTGATTCTAGAGATGAATATTAATCTCAAATGAACTATGAGAGTACATATGAGTCGATGGACAGATCATATATAATCATTGATGATTTATTCGCATATACAATGGCTCATAAAATGATCGAGCACGACGACATCGAACCAGGATAAGTTGAATAATATCAACAAAGAGCATATTGGCCTAAATGTAAAGAAACAATCCAGAAAGAATTCTATTCTTTGACAAAGGATCGGGTATTTGGTCAGGTAGTGCTAACCTACCAAGTGTAAAGCCTGTAGGACATAACTGAGTCTTTGTCAGAAAGCGTAACGAGAATAATGAAGTTCTAATATGTAAGGCTCTCCTTTGGCGCAAGGTTTCTCACAACGCCCTGGATTGACCATGAGAAGACTTACTCTCTCGTGATGGACATTATAACATTCTGCTAATTAATTAACCTAATAGTTTTCGAAGGACTAGAAATGTAGCTCATGAATGTGGTTACCACATATCTCTACGGGGATCTAGATTTAGAGATATATAAAAGTACTTGATGATATTACATTACCAAAATCAAGTAACTCTAAACCACGAAATGCGTTTGCAATAAAATTGAAACACCCACTTTATAGATTAAAGCAATCTAAGTGGATGTGGTATACCCGCCTAATGGAATACTTGATTGGGAAAGGATATATAAGAACGATGAACTGTTCTTTTGCGTATTTATTATGGAAAACAAGTTCCAGATTTTCAAAATAGCTCTATATGTCAATGTTATGAACATAATAGGCACTCTTGATGAAATGAGAGGAACCACAAGCTACTTGAAATCTGATTTTGAGAGGAAAGATCTTGGGAAGACTTGGTTTTGTTTAGATATTTGAGCTAGGACACCGAATTTGTGAAATATTAATTCACCGATCGCATATGTCCAGAAAATAATCAGGCAATTTAATATGGACAAAGCGAATCCGGTTAGCACTCCCATGATCGGTCGAAGTGTCGGATATAAGGAAATATCCATTTCGTCTAAAGGATGATGACGAAAAATGTTGGGAGTTAGAATTCCCTATCTAAGTACAATATGCGCATTATCGTACTTAACATAATACACTTGACCATATATTGTATTTCTCAGTGAACTTGTTAGCTAGATTTAGCTCAGCGCCAACGCAAAGTCATTGGAATGATATCAAATTAATCTTTTGGAACCATTGACATGGGTATATACTTTCCCTATAGAAAGAAAAATGGGATTGATAATGGAACTTCAATACCTACTTATAAAGTAAGAAGCAAAAGTACTAGCTCTTATAGAAAAACACCAAACAATGTCTTGGTATGTGTTTGCTGATATTAGGTATCTGTCTGACCCATACAAAGGTTGTTCCCAAACTGGATAAAGAATTACCACAAGGAACACGTCGATTGCTTGGAAGTAAACTAAGCAATCCTTTGTAACTACCTCCTTGAACTAATCCAAGAATATTACTCTCCATGAGATAATAAAATAATGTATATGATTAAGGACTATCATTACATATATTAGAGGAGTTAGTAATTTTGGGTTCAACCAGTATCCTACTTGCATATATGGAAATAATGCATCATGTATCGAAAAAATGAACATAAGATACATCAGGGGTAATAACACAAAGCATATTCTGCTTAAGTTTCTATACAATCAACAATAAAAGACTCTCCTTTAGATTCAAGTGAATCAAGTAAGGTGTCAAAAGAATGTGACATATTTTACCAAGTCATTACCTAAAACCATATATTGGGAAACGTGTAGAAAGTAAATGGAAATGCTTTCCAAACTCCCTTGATTAATGCACGAATCAGGGGGAGTAGTAGACAAAAGGGGGAGTCTACTATATATTTGATATTGGTATGTTGTGCTCTTTCCTTCAACCAAGGTTTTATTTTTCCCATTGGGTTTTGTTCCTTGGTGTAAGGTTTTAGTGAGGCAACTGTTTATATACCATCATGCTTTCCTAACTCTCAAGATTAAAGTATGAATCTAAGAGAAAACTAGACTGAAGGATAAGTCTATGTATTGCAAAGAAGTTGGTGCGTTGTACTCTTTCCTTCGTCATATTTTTATTTTTTCCCACTGGGTTTTATTTTGGCGTAAGGTTTTAACGAGGCAACAATTGTGCACCACCACTCCTTTAACTCGGCACAAGGGGGAGTGTTGTAGGATAAATGTGTCATCGTCTAAAGGATATGATGATAGAGACAAAGATAGAGATAGAGATAAGTATATCAGAATTAGATTAGAACTGGAATATCTCATAGCTATCTACTTGTAACTCATCCCTATTTAAAGGGCATTTGATTAATGAGAATTACATATTCATTCTCTCCGTATATTGTTGTTCTATTATGCTTTTCCTTTAACACATAATTATATATATATATATATATATATATATATATATATATATATATATATATGGGGTCAGGTTCATTTGTTAACCACATTATTTGTGTTAACTCTATGAACCATTATAAGCCATTGATCATGGAAATCAATGGTTGAGATTGAATATCTTTTAAAAGCCTTAATAAATGCACAATTAATAAAAAAAAAATAGGAGTGAACTATAGTGATAAGAGTATTTTGGGAAATAAAATGAATCATTATGTCTTTATTCTCTCTTAATTAATGTTCCTTTCAAAAGAATTGTAACCCCCGATTCATTAGTGTTCATGAATCTGCATGTATTTGAACATTATTCTTCCAAAAGAATCGTAACCCCCAGTTCATGCATGTTCATATGAAGAAATGTGAACATTATTAGTTTTAAATATAATATTCATATGAAGAAATATGAACAATATTACTTTTAAATATCATATTCATATGAAGAAATATGAACATGAATGAACCACCGCCTTACTGTTCATGTGACTCGTTAACAAGTTTTTGTTCATATGCCCAATGGTGAAATAATGAACAAACATGAACAGGTTGGATGAAAAACTCATGGTCGTATGTATGATCTGATGCTACCACGATACATGCAATCAATGAACTACCATCATCACTGCTTAAATATTGGATTTAAACTTTCACCCAACCTTGGTTCATGAACAGTGAACTAAAAGACAAGAGTAAAGAAAAATAAACATAATCTGGAGTTCGATGAAATTCATAATTCAAAATCCATCAAAATTGATACCCATAATTCATTTAGTTCTCAAACTACTTCTAACTGATAATTATAGCCAACAGAGTTTCGTATGAAAACACCAAACATCATACCAAGTGTTGTTGCATATATTTACACAATGTCATGAATACTTAGTTGAACATACATGAACACCTACAAAATGTTCAACATTGTTGAACACATCTTCGAAACAGTTAACATTACAGCTAAATCGTTCTGCATAAGGTTAACACTATATGAGAATTTTTGAATTAAAATTAATACCGGATAAAATTTTGAAAATAACCACTATATGATTTTGAAAAAAATATGAAATCAGTCATTAAAATGTTCATATGATTTTAACATTATTTTGAAAATGTATTTTTTTTAAATCATAACCTACGCTAGAATTAAAGAGACTTTATTTTTGTAACCCCCAAATAATGAAATGAAATATAAAATATTTGCTAATTAAGAATTGACATTTCTACCCTTTAGCATTAAATACTAAAACAAAGAAAACAATAATCAAAGATGGATTTCTATTGGTTGAAATGGTTCATAAAGTTAACAACAAATGATTGGTTAACAAATGATCCTTGCTATATATATATAGACTTGGGATCACGTGAGACCAACCTGTTTTCGTGAGACCCGTGAGACCAAGAATTTACACTTGAACCTTCACAGCAAACACTGTGAAGGTAAAAACCTTCACAGCAAAACACTGTGAAGGTTCGGATTTTTTTACCTTCACAGTGTTTTGCTGTGAAGTTTCAAGTGTAAATTCTTGGTCTCACCGGTCTCACGAAAACAGGTTGGTCTCACGTGAACCCAACCCTATATATATATATATATATATATATAGAGAGAGAGAGAGAGAGGGGGGGGGGGAGGGAGGATCATGCGAAAAGATGGATAATTTGCGAGAAGGCGAGAAGTAATCTCAACCTTTCACCCTATTTAATCAATGGCTAAAAAAAGACGATGGCAATTTTGAAATTATCATCAAATCAATGTATTATGTAGAAAACGGTAATTAAGCTTAGGGGTAATATGGGGACATTTGCTTTCTTCCTAATCACGTTTACATTGTTTAGATCTATTATGAGAAATTCAAGGGATCATATCTTTCCATGATTATCTATTAATCATTTTTAGTTTTTGAAAATTATAACACTCATGGAGAAAGAATCTTAATAAATGCAAAGAAGAAACATCTTTTATCCAATAGCGAAGAACCTGAACCAAGATTTCCAGATGGGCTGGGTAAGGTATTAGTATATCTAATACATAATTTAAATGTAAAAAGTTGTCCTCTAAAAAAGAAAATATTGAATGAATTGATCGTAAATTATCGGATTTGACTACCCCTTTCTTTTCTAGGGAAGATATTAATCGCAGAGACAATGGAATTTCCATAATGATTGAAGAGACCTCTGACATTACTCAAATCTCCATCCTCTTATTTCACCACCCAAGTGTTTGGCACCATAGAAACATCCTCTAAAGTCTAACTATAAAAAAAGCATCCCTCCGCATCCTACTTTCTGATTACTTTTGATTTTTAAGTGTATATATTATGAAGATGATATATTGTATGTGATTGTTTACTTCAATAAGGAACATGATATATGTACGATGAGCAACTTAAAAGAAGAAAAATCAAAATTAAGGTTTTTAGGTTGATCAATCATATATGATTGTAAGTTTGATCACATAAGTTTTGACATTTCTAACAAGTCAAATGAATTCAAAAGAAGATCAATATTTATAGTTGATTATATATGACGAGTTGTTAATGTATTATAATAATATTGGGATTAGTGATATAACAATTGGCATATCATTTATGATAGTCAAAAATACCATATGTGCTTCTTATGAATCATATAATGATTATAAGTTGATGTATACTACTAATCATATATTATTATTGGACATATCATATATGATTATAAGTTATTTAAGTCCGAATCCTTCCTAGAGGTATAAATTTTTTCTTAAGTTATTTAAGTTGGTATGTTAGGGTAGTTGGAATTGGTTGGTAGATTATGATTTGATATTACAAAGCTCTAATCAAATACATGTTTAGGAATGTTTGTTTTGGTTAAAGTTGCACAAGGGTAAAGTTTGGAATCAAAATGATGAATTTTGTGTCTATATGTTCAACCGTATACCTAGTGTTCGGTTTAATGCCTAAGAGAATAAAGTTTCATAATTAAGCTTAGGATAATAACCATTGAGTTCTATGTTATGCGAGTAATAATAATTCGTGGTTTAAATAAGGAATCGAACGAGTTAAACTTCGTCGTGAGTTTCGGTTGATCGTGTGATACATCTCAATTTGGTTAAGGTATGGATTTCACTTCCTTTGACTCATGGGCAACTAGTTGTTGTAGTTGACCCTTCCTAAAGGTGGTTTACCGCCTTGTGATTGATCAATTGAACACAATCAACGAAATATATACTTATACACACACACATTGATTTTGTTTGAATCTTATGTTTGAACGTTTTCGTGTTTTATTGTCTCATATTGAAGTTAAGTTATAATTCATTTGTTTGAACCTTTTGACATTTCATTAAAAATGTATCTCGTGTGGAATTGTTTATGAAACATGTAAATTATATTGAAATTGATTTTTATGAACGCCATTCGGGTAAGTGGCATATGTTTGGTTTTCGTTATTTTTTTAGAACAACCCAATAAATGGGCACATTATTTGGGATGCCTTCTACGGCGGCCTTGTAGTCATATAGCGTCCTGCAAGTGGACTTGGTCCAGCAGGGTTAGGCCCAATAGTGGCATATGTGAACCCACTCTGGGGACTAGGCCGACTTTGTTGGCTCCAGGGCGGATAGATCGATCTTAGAACTTTTACCTACAGAATATGTGACCGTGGTTTAATTCACGGGGGATTCGGGTGTTTGTGCCCGCACGCCGACCCAATAGTTCGTGTGGTTTGGCCACCCCACGAACACAACAGGAATTGATGGACCTTATTTTTATTATGTTTTGAAGTTAAAGTGTGAAGCGTTCTTGAGATTCTTGATTTTGATTTGAAATATTACTAAACATTTCTTTTGAATTAAATAAACTATGAACTTGAGTTTCATGAACTTTCTACAATTGAATTTTTAAGTCTTCCGCTATGTTATTGATGTGTTTATTGTTATTTCCGAATTTATATTATAATCCATTCACTGAGACCTGTGCTCAGCCATGTTTTTGTTTTCTGACATGGCAGGTTCGAAGTGACGCTTACGGGTATGGGATTTGAGATCGAGTGTGAAATTTTGGAGTTCTTAGACTCACCTTATCATATAACTTTCTAAGTTTATAAACACTTTTTGAAGTGTGATATTTGGATTGTAATATATGTTTAGAATTTATTAATAGATCTGAATTAGTTGTGTATTTATGTTAAGTCTCGTTCGTGACATTACCCGTTTCGGACCACGGGGATGGGGGATGTTACAAATGTGGTATCAGAGCATAGGTTTTGACTTGTAGATTAACTAGGCTTGACCTGTGAGGATTGGGTAGACATATGAATGGGTAGACTAGAATTTAATTTTATTTACCGATTTTCAATCCGTAATTGTTTTGAACTCTGATCTTGATATTGTTCTGTGTTAGAATGTCGACGTGTTCGCCCACGTAAGTCCTGATATCAACTTAAGGATAACCCAAACCCCAACCCAGTGAAGGGTACAAGTGATCCTAATATTGCTGATGTAGTTCGTCAGACCATGTCAAGTATAATGTCTACATACCTTGAGCAGGCCGTGTTAACTTAATTGATTTATCTATTTATGCCTTATTTGATACTAGGGCTACACACTATGTTGTTTCTGAACAATTAGAATCCCAGTTAAAACCTTATGAGCAGACCATCAAATTTCCAGTTGTGATATCTACCCTTATGAGTGGTGCAATCTGTGTGTTAACCCGATTTTCGAATTGTCCATTGCTTATTGGAGACCGTATACGGGAGGTCACTCTACTTCCAATGCATATGTCCCATTTTCAATTAATATTGGGTATGGACTGGTTGTCATACCACCGGGCAACTATAGACTGTAACGCCAAACAAATATTGTTTGAGGATATTGATAAACCAGAGGCAATCTTCCAAGGAGGTACTCCAAGAGAAGATGTTAGCACTTTAGCCTCTATTACTGTGAAGTAGTATACTTCGCAAAGAAACGAAGGTTTTTTGGCCTCGTTACAAAATCCCGAATAGGCATTCCCTACTTCTGCATCCATACCTGTTGTTTCTGAATATCTTGATGTGTTTCCCTCTGAATATCTTGATGTGTTTCCCGACGATCTACTAGTATATCACCATTCCGGGAAGTCGAATTTACCATTGATCTAGTCCCGGGAGATTCTCCTATTTCCAAGGCTCCCTACCGAATGGCTCCAACTGAAATGAAGGAACTCAAAACTCAACACGATGATCTATTGAAGAAAGGTTTCACTCGACCCACTGTCTCACCCTGGGGGGGCTCCGGTTCTCTTTGTTAAAAAGAAAGATGGTACGATGCGTCTTTGTATTGATTACCGGGAGCTTAATAAAGTAACGGTCTGTAACAAGTATCCGTTGCCAATAATTAATGATCTGTTCAATTAATTACAAGGGGCACGATATTTTTCCAAAATTGATCTTCGGTCCCGGTACCATCAACTTCGTATCCGAGATTGTGGTATTTCGAAAACCGCATTCAGAACTCACTATGGGCACTACGAATTCACGGCAATGCCTTTCGGTCTAACTAATGCTCTAGCGATCTTTGTGGACCCTATGAATCGGGTTTTCAAGGATTATCTCGACGAGTTTATTATCGTGTTTATCAATGACATCATGATATACTCAATGTTAAGAGAGCAACATGATCAACATCTTCACATCGTTTTGGAAACTCTTTGAACGAAAAAGTTATATGCAAAACGTTCCAAATGTGAATTTTTGCTTGATCAAGTGTCTTTTCTCAGACACGTAATCTCTACGGAAGGTGTCAAAGTCGATCTAACGAAAATTAAAATTGTCACTAAATGGCCTCGACCTACGAAACGTATCTGAAGTTCATGGTTTTCTGGGTCTGGCTGGTTATTACAGACGATTCGTTGAAGGATTCTCTAACATATCTCTAAAGTTAACTTGATTACTCTGAAAAGGAGTCAAATTCAATTAGGGTTCTGAACAAGAATCTAGTTTCGAGGAGTGAAGCATCAATTGGTTACCGCACCTGTTCTTGTATTATTGTCTGGCACCGACGGTTTTCAAGTTTACAGTGATGCTTCAAAGAAAGGTCTCGGTTGTGTTCTTATGCAAAACGGAAGAGTGATCGCATATGTGTCACGTCAATTAATGCCTTATGAGGTCAATTATCCGACTCACAATCTCGATTTCGCTGCGGTTATCTTCGCACTCAAGATTTGGCGTCATTATTTGTACGATGAAACATGTGAAGTTTTCATTGACCACAAGAGCCTTAAATACATATTTACTCAAAAAGAATTAAACATGCGTCAGCGAAGGTGGCTCAAACTTCTAAAGGATTACGATGTTCATATACAGTATCATCCGGGTAAGGCTAATGTAGTCGCCGCGCCTTGAGTCGTAAAGCTGTGGAACATGTTTCCTCGTTACTTGTTCCTACAGAGTTGGCTTTGGAGATTGAACGGTTTGGACTAGAAATCTATCCGATTTCGCAAACGGAAACTCTATATAATCTAATGGTAGAACCGACTCTAATCTCTCGAATCAAAGAAGCTCAACAAAACGATACTGAATTATTGGCAAACTTCCAGCAAGCACAAGAGAATGTTAGTCCGGAATTCAGGATCGATGATGATCACGTGTTGTGGTTTCGGGATCGTCTTTGTGTTCCGAATAACTCGGAGCTTAAATATCTAATTCTGACCGAAGCTCATAACTCTATGTTTTTTGTTCACCCAGGCACAATAAAAATGTATCGCAACTAATTAAAGACCCATTACTAGTGGGTTGGAATGAAGCGAGATATCTCCGACTTTGTAGCTCGTTGTCTCACTTGTCAACAAGTTAAAAGTGAACATCAACGTCCGGGTGGTCTTCTCCAATCGCTGAACATTTCCGTATGGAAATGGGAACACGTAACTATAGATTTTGTAGTCGGACTACCCCGTACGACCTTCAAACACGATGCAATTTGGGTAGTGGTTGACCGACTGACAAAATCGGCTCATTTTCTTCCTATTCGACAAACTTGGTCGATTGATAAACTGACAGAAGTATTCCAATGTGAGATTATGTGTTTTCATAAGACTCCTATATCGATTACCTCCGATCGAGACCCAGGTTTTACATCTCGATTTTGGGAAGGTTTACATAAAGCATGGGGCATACGTTTGAATTTTAGTACAACCTTTCATCCACAAACCGATGGGCAATCTGAATGTACGATTCAAATATTGAAGGATATGCTTCGAGCATGTGCATTGGAATGGCATGGAATTTGGGATAACTACTTGTACCTAATCAAGTTCTCCTATAATAATAGTTGGCAGTCGAGTATCGACATGGCCCCGTATGAAGCACTTTATGGACGAAAATGTCGAACACCGACTTGTTGGAATGAATTCGGAGAACGTATTCTCGAAGGCCTATAATTGGTACAAGTTACTACCGAGAAGGTCGAGATTGCACGTCAAATGATGAAAGAGGCTCAAGCTCGTCAAAAGAGCTACACCGACAAGTGACGACGACCTATCGAGTTCCAACCGGGAGATAAAGTTTTATTGAAGGTTTCCCCAACTCGTGGTATTAGACATTTAGGTCTCAAAGGAAATTTGAGCTCGAGATATATTTGTCCATTTGAACTTCTGGAAAGGGTTGTAGTTGTGGCATACCGGTTAGCTCTATCGCCGCAATTATCTCATGTACATAATGTGTTCCATGTCTCTTCACTTCGAGGGTACAACTATCATCCCTTGCACGTCATGGAATATCCCTTGGAACATATAGAACCTTATCTTTCTTATCGCGAGGAACCGGAAGCGATTCTTGACCGTGATGAGGGAGGTACACGGAAGAGAGTGATTCCTTTTGTAAAAGTTCTTTTGAAAAATCACTCAGAACATGAGGCGACGTGGGAAACTGAGGAACACATGCGAAGGGAGTACCCCAAGTTCTTTAATCGATGTAAGTTTCCTATCTAAATTCGATTTCGGGGACGATATCTCTTTTAAGGGAGGGGGGGATAATTGTAAGACTCCGTTTTAAAAAATGTGTAATTATTCTTTACCCGAATTGAACCGTAATTAAAATGGTAACCAAAGATAATTGAAGGGTTAAAACCGCGAAACCATTAAACTCTTTATAATAATAATAATAATAATAATAATAATAATAATAATAATAATAATAATAAATAAGCACATATATATAGAGAGAGAGATGGACGTTCAAATGCAACTCATTTACATGATGCAACCCTTGCAACCCCTCTATCCACAACACATTTTATGTAATTAAAAAAAGGAAAAAAACTAAAAGTAAAATGTATGATGGATAAAGGGGTTGCAAGGGTTGCATCATGTAAAAGATTGCATAATAACACATTTTATATATATATATATATATATATATACTATAAGAAATGAGGGTTGCCTTAGAACGTGCGTGATAAGCCCACACACAGCGCGTCTGAACGTCTTCTTCCCACGCGCAGCCTCCCTTTTCCCCGCTACACAACCGACTACACATCTGAAATTCTCGATGAATGCTTAGCAATAGTCTTCACACAACTCATTTTTCAGTTATTCGGCTCAACCCATTGAAGGAAAAAGATTCCGATTACGAATCGTAATCATTCCACCAACCTACTCTCCTCACTTCATCGATTTCTCTTGACTTCTTGTAGAGGTAGATAGTTAGGCCTGTTCATTTTCCCTAATTTCATCAATTTTCTTGTTTAGGGTTTTTAGTTTTTCCCTAATTTGGAATGGTTTGTTCCCGATTCATGGTTTTTTGCCCCAATTTGGAATAATGGGTTGTATGTTGTTTTTGAAGAATGAATATAGGAATATGTTGATGAGAAACTTTGAATTTCTCCTTCAAATGATTCGAAAACGCTGAATTCTGGTGAGGAAAATGAGGTATCAGAGGAGAAGATTGAGATAAGCAAATGCTTATGTGATAGTGTCGCGATGGAGTTTTGTACTGAAGAATCCGAGAGGTTAAATATCCAAAATTGTTTGGGTGATTTGTCTCCTGAAGCTATGAATTACATCCAATGGTTGGAACCAAAGTTATCCATCGCCAAGAAGGTTGGGCACTGTGTGTCTATTATCTGCAATTTCAACTTATTTTTCTCATTGAATTTCATAAATGTACCTTGATTCTCGAGATGAAATATTTTCTGGTTATACTATCTTTTGCTAGACCTAAACGTTCTATTTCTGTTAAACTAATTCTTCGTAAACCTTAAGACATCTCAGCTTTTGCTATTGCCAACAGTTTACATACCTGATTGTTAGAATGGTGGTTGATACGAACATGGATGTTTAGCTACTGTTTTTATTTCTTTTATTTATCTTATGTCATATTTGCAAGAGTCCGTTACGTTTGCTTGCTTAGAGTGTAAGTGCATAGGAAGTTATGTTAACGGATGGTAGATGGATTAGGAGAATAATTAGGAGTAATTGAAGGGTCATGGTCATAAACTGCATTCATGGGTCTTTATATTTGTTGTACGGTTACTATTTGATATATATGTAGAAAAAGTTCTTAGTTCTTCCTCTCCTCTTTGTTCTTGGAGATCACCCATCTCGAATCGGGTTATAATAGTGGTGCTGCCATAAATTAGCAACAAGAAGATGAAAGGCTTACATAAAATGTCTCTTAAAATGCTAAGACTTTATCCTCAAATTTTGTGGGTTGCACAACTTGAATAGATTAACCATGACGGTCTGAACCATGGCGTATGTAGGCTATAGGAAACAAGCTGATAAGCTAGCTACCGGTTGATAAGCTAGGTAATAAATTAGTCATGTTTGGTAAAAACTAGCTGAGAAGCTAGATGACAATGTAAAGGACCTAAAATGGCAATTGAAAGTTTAATTGAATATATTTAAGGAGCAGAATTGGGTAAATGTGGAGTAATTCCCCCGGAGGTTATTGAGACGCTAATTGAAGTAGCATTTCAAAAAACTAGCTTATATGATAGATTATGGCTTAACTGAATGCGTCTTTTTCAATAAGATTAAGAAATAAGCTAGCTTATGGTTGCCAAACATGATCTTAAGTTGCAACCCACAAATTGCCTTGCTGCAGTTATTACTCTATAGATGAGCAGTGGAACTCTAGGAAAGCTTTCAAGCTATACCATTTCCCGGCTGAATACTTACTTAATTGGTTGTTCATTGGCTTGATTGGTTATGCCTGCTAGATACTTACTTAATAGTTTGTGCAAGTGTTTCAGATTTTGAGATGAAAGATTGGTGACTATTATAAACATAAGGATGGTATGGAACTATTCCCTGAAAGTTAGATAGAATGGCTTTTATGCATCTTTAGGTGCATAGACAACTTTAATGGAAGTTGGTTCCTGTGGTGATGCTTCAAGAATAACACATGCTGATTTTTCATTGGCCACTCAAGCTGACATGTTTCTCACATTGTGCCCATTATACGCCATACTGAACAACTATACCTCAACCAAACTTGGATTTTTCCAAGCCATAACTTAGGCTCATTAAGCTGCTAACAAACACACACATATATATATGGAGGGAAGATCAAACGAGAGCAATAACTATTTAAAAGAACACGAGAACTATCAAAATCATTAGTGATTTTACATTATTGCTATATCCGCCTCCAGGCTTGTTTCATGTTGAATTCTTTCTTGCCTATCCAAGTAATCCTTCAAACATATGCAACACTCTACTGACTCCGGGGTTAATCTTGACCGACGCTCCGATATGATCCTACCACAAAGAGAAAAAGCAGACTCCGAAGCTACGGTACTAGCTTGGATTGTTAGTATATCAAGGGCAATAGATGCCAAAACCGGGTATTGAGGTTGTTTACCTTTCCACCATTCTAATAAATCTAGTGATTCAACATCGTTGACGATTGTGGAGGATGCCGCTATAAAATTAGTATGTATGTACATATTGAATTCACTCAAATTATCCCCATCAAATCTAGATTTTTTACTAGATTCATTTAAAACCGAGTTCATTAAATTTGCCATTAAGTCGGACCAGTTTCGCCCACGAGAACTAGAACTAGAACCCGGTGAAAACATTTGAGTTGTAGGGGTTTGTTGGCTTCCTCCCCCATAATTAATTCTATAAATATCAAATAATTGATGAAAATCACTATTAAATTGTAGTATGCGGTTCCTTGAAAAAGAAGAATTTGTAGCCGTATCCAAACCAAACGCTACACATATTGATTGTATTAAAACTTCGACACCCGTAACATTTAAATACGGGTTTAATGCCGCGACACAAAGAAAACTGAAGGGGATTTCTTTAAAATATTTTAACAATTTTGCTTTCATTGGTGCTACCACGTTTTGAAAGTTGAAATGTTCTTTGTATTGAGAAATTTTACTTGCCAAAATATATATTTGATTTAAAAGTAAAGGGTTTGTTGGATAATAAATACCGGATAACAGAGTTGTTGAAGTTTTGAAATCGCCCAAAATATCATGTAAGCCTTCAAGCATTTGTCAATCATATTCAGATATCGTGTTATCCGGGTATTGAATGTTATAAAATGCTTGAATATATAGTTTTTGTCTTAATAAATTATCCATCATTTTGTAAGTCGAATTCCATCGAACCGGCATATCGTGTGCCGGTCCCAAAGCTTTAAAACCGACATCTTTGCAATATTTTATATATGTTTGTTGCATGCTTTTACCTTTTGTGAAAATCCGGCGTAACATAAGCCTAAACTTAGTTAAAGAATGTTTACATACTACTAAGCCGTCTTGAACGGCTAGATTTATTATGTGTGCGCAACAACGTGTATGAAATAATTTTCCATTTAAAATAGGGGATAAAGCCAACTTTAATTTGTCCACACATAACGTATTATTACTAGCATTATCAAACGAAATACTAATAACCTTATTAGTTAAATTATAATATTCAATATTTCTCATAATTATACTAGGACGCTCACCCGAATGTGGCGAACCAAAGTGCTCAAACGTGATTACACGTTTGCTTAATTGCCACAATTGAGGCACAGTCCAATGTGCCGTTATGGTGTGCTCCATATATCACACGTTAAAGAAATGTTGTTGGATAATGATAAAAACATTTGTCGCGTATCTTTTTTGGCCATTTTCCAAAGTTTTATAGCATCACATCTAAGAGTTTGACGACTTACCGAATCCACGTAGCGTGGTTGGAGCGAGAGTTTGATCATGTTCGTAATGTGAGGATTGTCGAAATGTCGGAACGGCAACCCCACTTGAATGACACATTTCATTTGCATTTCTCGGGCCAACGTGACATCATACGACCATAATTGACCGGAATTGTCAAGTATGGGTTGATTTAGATCGTCACCCGATTTCAACTTCTTGCACGAAGACTCGTGGTGGCGCTTTAACGTGGTATTTGTGGCCGCCACAAGGAGATCTCCACACCGTTTGCATTGCGCTTTTTTTGTACCGTCGGGGAGCATCACCATGTTATAATGGTTCCAAACCGGTGCTTTTCGTCCATGCTCGGCAATAACTTGGTAATTTTGTTCAGCCATTTTGAGAGTAGAGATTTGAGACTTGAGAGTAGAGACTAGAGAGTAGAGAACTAGAGATATTAGACTAGAACTTGCGAGAAACGAATATAGCGAGAGCCGATAAATGAGAATTGTATGCGTTTTTTGCTTTTTGTAAGTTTGTGTCACTATCCATAACCAACACAAGTATTTATATGGGTTTGGAGGGGTAAAAAACACAAAAAAACGGTCAAAAAATGCATACAAACGGCTAGTTTTTTTGAAATGTGAAAATCGGGCCAGGCCGGGCCAAAAACCAAGTCGTGAACCGGTTTTGGGCCGAGCCGGGTCGAGCCGCCAAATACTCCAAAAATCCAAACCGGTCTAGGTTTTCGGGCTGCAAACCGGTTTGACACCGGGCCGGGTTTTCAGTCGGGTCGGGCTCGGTTATCGATCGGGCCGGGTCGGGCCGGGCCCATTTGGCCATCACTATATATATATAGGGTTAGGTTCAAGGAAAACCTCAACAAAACGGAAAACTGAGGAACACCATGGTAGCCCTTCATCTAGACGGTATACACTTGTGCATACAAATAATTTGTAACATGCACACATGCATATGCATATGCACACGTGCATAAAAACCAAAAACAACTTAATCTACTTGTATGCACAAGTGCATACCGTCTACATAAAGGGATACCAGAGTGTTCCTTAGTTTTCCATTTTTTAAGGTTTTCCCATGAACCTCCCTCTATATGTATATAGACGTGGATGTCAATTTTATGGTCTACTTTGTCGAACCCTTCACACATTTCGTGGTGGTGGATTTGCTGATTAGATCTCATGTCATTGCAGTTGCAAAAGAAAGTCTCCTTTGTGTGTTATTGCACATGATAACATCTTCTTAACAATTGCCCTTGCTCATCTTTCCAAGACAGCACGCATAATGTCGTTGTTTCCAGGTCTTGGGGAGAAGGGTTCCCACTACTTGCAAGTTGTTTCTAATGAAAATGGTTACTCAATGGATCTTAAATACAAGGAAACAACAATGGACTATGGATGATACTCACCGAAAGAAGGTTAGTGCTCCTACTTTAGCATTTCACATTTCGAAAATGTGCTTCTGTTGAGTGTACTTGATATATGATACAAGATCATGCAATTCTGATATTGTTATTCCTCTTTCAGCTTGTCATCTTATCAATAATTAACACCATGTGTTTTGTTCAGTCTTATACTACTTTAAATAACCAATTACTGAAAAAGTAGTTGGGTTACTTCCATTACTGCAACAGATTATAGCTTGTATCCCGAAACCTTTTAATTTCTTGTCCAATATCCAGGTGGACCTTTTGATAGCAGAGTCGTTTTACTTCGGTGCAGAGGGGATGTTTCCTTGGCACAACCTACAGTCTTGGTAAATATGGAGTAATGTTATACATAATGTATGTAATCTAAGGCAAGATGCATAAGCCATATCCAATAATAGTTTTCTATAGATAAAGCCTACATCCCACTACCTTTTGTTAATGACAATATAAGCACCTACAACAGGTTCCAAATCCAACTATCTGCATTCATACATTTAGTATCCAATCATAACATTGCACTTTATAGGACCCGTGGGCAGAGGGCCGTCTAAGGATGGACGAGATCATGCCTAGTAGATACTATAAGGATAAAGATGGGTTTTAGAACGCGCGTGGCTCATCACGCAGGACCGCATCTCCTGTTCTCTTCCTCACGCGCACCCCACTAATTCCACCTGCTCGAACGTCTATACAAGCCAAGCCACCATCTTCATCTCCCTTTTCCCCACCACCGTTGTTTCCTCCGATTTTTCAGAAGAGGAGGTCAGGATCTTCAAGGTGTGATCGATCTCCCTCTTTTTTGCTTTTCAATCTAATGTATTTTCAAGAAACACCCGTGAACCAAACATCACCAGCCAGTCGTAACATCCCTTAACCTAAATTCTCCCTCTGCGATTCGTAAACAATCCCGGCTTCGGCAGGTATTTCAGTGTTCTTCTCTGCTTCCCCAAACTCGGAAAAAGTTGTGTAGGTTTGATTTTCCTGACCTTGTCGCTCAAATTGAATTATTTTAGGGTTAGGGTTTTTTTCGTTATTTCTTGGTTATGATATAATGCTTTAGGGTAATAAAATATTGGTTTTCTTATGTTTGATTTATATTACACTTAGGGTTAGGGTTTGGGTTTGGGTTTGTTTCTTTGAGTATTGAATAGGAACTGGAGCCTCAAATCTTGCTCTTATTGGGAAGATATACGAAGAATTTTCATTCTGCAAATGGTTACTAGGTTTTGAATAAAGCTAAGGTTTTCAATTGGGATATGCTAATTTTGCTATATTTCCATCATCTCGTTTTAATTTTGACTGATTCAGTGTTAGTGCATTTGATCTGAATTTTTGTAAGGTGGGCAACTATTAAACCTGATATATCCCTAATTTATCAAGTTCTAATTGTTAATCAATCACAAACAAGATTACAAACAGTTTAATCCTGTTTCAATTGATTCAATTGAAGATTTCGTATACAAAGACTCTATCAGTTTCTCTCTCTAGAACTCAGCGTACAAAGTAACTTCCAATTTCTAACTTCTAACTTCTACTCTAGTCACAAGTCTATTAAAGGAAAACAACACACACTTACAAAAACAACAACACAAACAAGACTTTGACTTTTGACTTTATTACAATTTGACTTTGACTTTGCTTTGACTTGGTTGACTTTCAACTTTCCATCTTTATGATCTTGTATCCAACAAATATGTGCACTAACAATCTCCCCCTTTGGATTCAAGATCATCTCTAAAAAGATTTTGCAATTCAATCTCCCCCTTTAAGCTCAATATGTACAATCTCCCCCTTTCTGTACAAAAAATACAATCTCCCCCTTTGTAGATTTCTTTCAACAAAGATTATCTTCAGAAAATAAACATTTGAGCAATCTCCCCTTTTAATTAGCAATGTTCAAACATTCTGTAATCTTCCCAAATTCTGTCTTCAAGAATAGTAACATTCTCCCCCAAGGTTGTAAAAACCTCTGTTAGTGTATTAAATTGTATACAAGATTTAATTGGGAAAGCATTGTAAAAGCATTTGTATTTGAATAGTCAAAGGAAGTCAAATAGTGAGAAAGTCAACATTAGTTTTAGAGGGTGCTTAAGTACTTGAGTGTTTAAGTACTTGAGAGTTTGAGTGGATCCATATTCAAGTTACTTGAGAGTTTCATAGTCCATATAAATAGTTTGTATTGTTTGTAATCATGTAACAAAAAGAAGAGCTTTAATTGTAATATCAAGAATTACTTTCTCTCTCTACTCTCTCTCTAATTCTCTCTCTACTCTCTCTCTAAGATCTTGATACTGTCATAATCTTGTTTTAGAGTGAGAATTGCTTGATTGAATCTGGGGAATACATTTTCAATTGGTATCAGAGCCGTACCAAACAGATTCAGAGAAATTTGCATAGAAAATTATATCAATTTCTGGAATTTTGGATCAAAAAGTCATGTTTCTTGAAAATTTTCAAGAACACAGATTGATCACAGTTAAATCAGATTTTTTTGTGATTGATTGTTGTTTGAATGCAAAAATGATCAAGTTGTGATCGATGTTTGTTTAGAAACACATTGCATTTACACAATTTCATAGATTAATCACAAGATCAAATCATATTTTCGAATTCTTGGATCTTGAGTGACAAAAATGTCGAGCACTGTAATGTTGAAAATTGCACTGAATTTGTTGTTTTTAAAATGTTTGGATTGATAAGATTGTGTTTGAATTTGTGATTTGATTGTATTAATACACTTTTGAAATTTGATTTGCAGGTTTAAAAATTCTGAATTGAATCTGTGTTCATGAAGAACAAGCAAACACCAAGTTGAAGAACACGCAAGTTCATGTGAAACAATAATTCACATGATTTGAAAATTCATGTTTAAATCGACACAGAAATTCAATCTCTGAAATCAAGAACACAGAACGAGACAACTGCTGCTGCCGTATTCCATGATTTAAGATCAAGATGCAGAAATTCAGACTGTGGATTCGAGTATCAAGTTTCAATTTCTCAGATTGAATCAATTTGGATCGAATTTATACTTCAATCTGCGAGTTCATCACCAAACACGCAAACGCCTTCTGCTAGTTCATCATCAAACCCGCAAGGCATTACCTGCGAGTTCCAGTGATTCAATTGATGTGGCTTGTGAGTTTATAGTTCCAATTTCATTTTGCGCGTTCCAGTTCCTTCGACTTGCGCGTTTCTGAAATCAATTTCAGCTTGCGCGTTTCAGGCCAATTCCACTTGTGCGTTTAATTCTTCGATCTGCGAGTTTAAGAAAACACGCAGACAGGCATCTGCACGTTCTGGAAACCCGCAAGACCTTATCTGCAAGTTCCAATGTTCAATTTGATTCTACTTGCGAGTTTTATCCATTTGACTTGCGCGTTTGAAGTTCAATTTTGTTTGCGCGTTTAATCCAAAGGATCTGTGCGTTTAATTACAGCCTTCTGGAGTTCAAAGTGACTTGCGATTTCAATTTAAGTTGACCTGTGTGTTTCAATTGATTTGCAATTTCAGATTTAATCTTCAGGTCGAATTCAAATTGGCTTGTGCGTTTCAAGCATTCAATCTGCGCGTTTTAGTCTCAATCGATGTTCATGATTTGGTTTGCACGTTTCAATTTCAATCGACCTGCGTATTTCAATTTCAATTGATTGGGTATTTCAATTTCATTCAATTTGCATGAACCAGGTTTAAATTGAAATTTCAATAGTTTTGCAGGATCAATTGCGAGTTCTAATTGATTGGATTCAATCTGCAGGTCGAGTTCATTGATGACACCGGTTGAGTTGTACAGTACACCGGTCCTCTCAACACCGGTCAACATATAACACCAGTTGATTCTCATAACACCGGTCTTTGTAAATACACCGGTCGCATTTGTATCACACCGGTCCATTCATGACTTTCAAAACATCTGCGATTTTCAATCTGATTGGTTTGCGCGTTTTATGATGTTCAATTCCAATTCACTTGTTCAATTTCATTTACTTGCAATTTCAGATTTCAATTTGATGCTTTAATTGATGAAATTTGTAATTTTCAGGTTCATGATTTGGTTTGCAAGTTTCATCAGGTCAAGTTTGAATGTGTAAATGAATTCTTTGGATTCTGCTATTTAGACTCTGTGTTTTTAGAGTGTCATATGCAAATTCTTTACCACCCATCTCAGAGTTATATGTTTTGTGAGCCATATCTAATACTTTCCTACCAACACCTTTAGCCTCCACTGGATTCCATCTTCATAGAACAATGCCACTCTGTATTAATAGAAGTGGTCACTGGTGCTGCTAAACTTTACATTGAAATGGTTACTGAGTAAAGAAATCTTTTGACCCTTCGTGTCAAGCCCATTTCTAGCCATCAGTGTACGGGTTGACCTATGTGGTTTACCAGGAACAAAGTTTGGTGGGATCACACAGTCTGCATATGCAAGTTTGACGAATCACTTGGTTTACCAGGAACAAGTTTGATTTGATTGGTATCATTTGGTTTGGACTTTTTCACTTGATTTGCACATCTCAATTCACAGTCTTCATATGCTGTAGAAAAGTGTTCTGTGAGCTCCAGTTTGGGTAATCTGTTTCAATTGAAGTTCCAACACTTTTGCAGACTCAATTGAACTGATAATAACAGTTTTGTAGGTTTCCAAATCTCAATTCACAGTCTGAACACAACCTGCATTCATATGATCTGTTTCAAAGATAATTGATCTGCAGGTTTCAGTTTAATAAATGTAATCTGTTATTGAGCAATCTGTTCAAAGCATCTGTGAACAGCCTGCATCAAACAGTCTGCTAATCTTTTGGTTTGCACAGCCTGTTAACTTGTGCAAATTCTAGTGCAGTTTAATCAGTGTTTCAATCGGTTCACAGCTTGCAGCTTACATGGTCTGCACACTCCAATTAATTTGATCTGCATGTTTCACATTTGTGTTAATTGTTGTGATCTGTGAGCTCTGCTAGTTTTAATCTGTGAGCTCTGCTAGTTTTAGGGCTGAAAATTTTATACAGTCTGTGTGTTTTAAAAGATAAGCAGTCTGTGAAAATTTTATGCTAGTTTTAAGGCTGCAAGCATCTGTGAAGTTCAAGTCAAGTGATTTGTTAATCTGCAAGTGTATGAATGATTGAAGCTACTTAGCTTTTTCATGATATTTTCAAATTCTATGCACAATTCTTGTGAAGTAGAGCCAAAAATGATGTCGTCAACATAAATTTGTACAAGTATCAGATCCTTACCTTTCTTTTTGAGAAATAAAATAGTGTCGATTGTACCTTTCCGAAAACTAGACTCGGTTAGATAGACTGAAAGTGTTTCATACCATGCTCTTGGCGCTTGCTTTAATCCGTACAGTCCTTTATCAAGAACATAGACATGATCTGGGAACGTCGGATCCACAAAGCCTTCAGGTTGACTCACATAAACTTCTTCATGAAGAGCTTACACTGTCAGATTAATGAATACGAAGAATATTTCTCTCTCTACTCTCTCTCTCTAGATCATAATACACTGTTATATCTTAATCTTGTTTGAGATTGTAGAAATGCTTGATTGAATCTGGGTTTTACATTTTCAATTGGTATCAAAGCATACCAAACAGTTTCAGAAAAGATTTTCACAAGAAAATTAGATTATTTTTCTGAATTTTTGGATCATAAAGTCGATTTTCTTGAAAATTCTCAAGAACACAGATTGATCACTGTTGTTTCAAATTTTATTGATTTTAGTTTGCAAAAATGGTTCACAGGATTCATTTGATATCATGGATTTGATCTTATTCATATATTTTCATGGATTAATCATAAGGTCATCTTCAATTTTGAAATTTTTTTTTGGATCTGATTAGCAAAAATGTCGAGCACTGTATTAATCATGCACTGTAATTTCGAATTTTTAGATAGATTTGTTACTTAGAAATTTGTTTAGATTTGTATTTCGATTGTATTGGTATGATTTCAAGAATCAATTTGTAGGTTTGAATTGGTTTGAATCGATCTTTGGAACAAACAGTCTGAGAGTTCATGAAGAACACGCAAGCACTGGGACGAATTTGAAGAACTTGCGAGTTCTACAAAACACGCAAACAACCTTCTGCGTGTTTCATTTATAACCATAGCCTGCGAGTTCCAGTTTGTGTGATCTGTGAGTTACAAAACTCACTCAATCTGCGTGTATTCAGTTCAAGAAGTCTACAAGTTTTGTCAAACACCGGTCGATACAAGTTTTGTCAAACACCGGTCGATACAGGTTTTGTTTGAGCACTGGTCGAGTTATCATAACACCGGTCGCCTCGTATACCGGTCACATCTCATAACCCCGGTCGACTTGCATCACACCGGTCCTTGACATTGGTCGTCTCATGATCTCGGTAATCGTGTTCATCACATTTGCGAGTTACAGATTTATGAGAATTGCACGTTCTGATCAATTGAATCTGCGAGTTTAGATTCATATAACTTGCGAGTTTGAATTCAAGAAAATAATAGTTCCAATTTCATTAGATTTGCGCATTTTAAATTCTCTTGATCTGTGCGTTCTAAATCAACTCTGAGTTATTCAAGACACCGGTCAATTCATGACACCGGTACACTCACAACACCGGTCGCCTTGTAAAACACCGGTCGTTTATGTTGAAAGTTTTCATTTTCATTTGATTGGATAATCAAACAAAGTGGGACGGTGCAAACTATAAATTGAATTGGTCGGCTGGAAGTAAATAATGTTGGAATTATTTTGACATCGGTGGCTGCAAACTGTAAATTGGAAACTAATTTCTGGACAGTGGCTGTGGTTTTTTTAAATTGAAAATCAAATACAATCGGTGGCATGTGGAATATCAAATTGAAAATGGAAGCAGCTTATCCAAAATTGAGTTCAAACATGATTGGTTGAGTTTTGTAAATGCAATCTGTGAGGTCATGTGTGATTTGCGAGTTTAAGGATTCATATGGTCTGTGAGTTTTAAATTGGTTTGATCTGCAAGTTTTACATAGTCTGCACTTTTAATTCAAGTCAATTGATTTGAGTTTCATGTTATGAGATTTGCAAGTTTCAATTTACACAGTCTGCAAGATCAGTTCATGTGTGACCTGCGAACAGCTTGTAAGTTTCAGTCTGAACACAGATCAATCATACATTTGGTTTGAACTGTGAGTTTGTGTGTTTTATGTTCTGTGTGTTTCAATTTCAGTTGGATTTCAAAATACAGGATTTGCAAGTCTGAATTCAAGTTCTAAATTTTCACAGCTTGCTAATTTTTCAGCCTATGTAGTCTGTAAATTCTTGCTTACTTGGTCTGTGTGAATTTGGTCGGTGAATTCATGATTCATAGCATGTGCAAGTTTTGGTTTACATGATCTGCAAGTTATATTGATTAGAAATCATTTTGCTTTGCAAGTTCATGAACACAGGTCAAACATTTGTGAAGTTCAAGTCAAGTGATCTGTGATTTTAATTCACATGGCTTGTTTCAATTGAAGTTCCAATTGTTTTGCAGGTTCGAGTTTATGATCACACAGCCTACAAGTTCTATAAACACTCAGCTGTTTATGATCAAGTGATACGTGCGTTTAAGTTCAAGTAATCTGTGTAATCTGAGAGTTCTAAACTCCATGCAGTCTCAGAGTTCTGAATACTCTCAATACACAGCCTGCAAGTTCTAATCTGTGAATTTTCAAGTTTTCAAGGTTGCAAGTTTCAAATTCTAAAATCTCTCAAAACATAGTTTGCAAGTTATTTGAGATTTTAACTCAAGTGATTTGAGAGTTTGAGTTTATTTGATTTGAGAGTTTCAGTTCCATAATCTGAAAGTTTCAGTGCAGTGAGAGTTACAGAGACAGAAAATTTTTCAAAGATTATTTTTTTGTGGTGATCTAAAGTTTGACTTTAAGTCAATTGTTCTGAATTGTTTGGGAACGATCTTTCATAATCAAGCTAATCATTCAAGATGTCTGCTACAGATAAACAATCTCAGTGGAGAAAACATATGATCAACAAAGATTTGGAGTATATTGTTTTAATTCCACATACCATTGACACATCTGTTAAAGCAGAGACTATTTCAGATACATCAACTAAAATAGAAACAGAAACTATTGTTAAAGATGGTTCATCTGAAATAATAGTTACATGTCCTATTATAGTGGATGGAAATGAAAAGTCTCAATTTTTAAATAAATCTGTTATAGAAGCTGAATGTGACAAACTGAAAAATCAAAATTCAAAGCTTCTCAAACAGATTCAGGAGTTGAAGTTAAATTTGTCAAATTCTGATAAAACTCCTGTTTGTGCAAAATGTACTGATATTGCTAAATCTGATTTTGCAGGTATTATCAGAGAGAAAGAGAAAGACATCAGAGAGAAAGAGAAAGAGATTAGAGAGAAAGAGATTAAAGAGAAAGAGAAAATGATTTCTTTAATAGAAAACACTGTTCAAACATGTGAAAAAGAAATCAAACTCAAAGAGAAAAAGATTGCGTATCTTCAAAGCCAACTGAAGACGACTGAACAAAAATCATCAGAATTGCAAGATGAATCAGTCAAGCTTCAATTCAAGTTTAAGGCTTTTGAAGAACAGATATCTGCTCTGGAGAAGAAGAATGCAGAACTGAAAACAAGCCTCCAAGAAGAAAAAGAAAAATCAAATGCGAAGACATCTTCTACTCAATAGTCATCTGAATTTTCAAAGAAAACTTTACAAGAGAAAAAGGATTTGGAGCTGAGATGCATTAAACTTTCCAAGCAAGTGTCTGATTTTGAAAAGATTCTAATTACTGAAAGAGACACATTTGCTAAGGAAAGAAAAGTTCTTGAAAATAAAATTACTGAACTTCCCGATCAGATTTCTACTTTACAAGACTTGCTTGAAAAAGAAAGACAAATTTTCAAAGAAAAGAAGCAGTCTTATGAGCTTGAAAAGAGAAATACTGGGATTTTCAAAGATATTTCTGAAAAGAACAAGAACTTGGAAACAGATTTTGAGCTTGAACGTTCACATTTTGAATCTGAGATATCAAAGCTCCAATCCAAAATAACTGCTCTGTCATCAGATTACCAAAAAGAACAGAAGGCCAAATCTGATTTGAAACAAAAGTTTGACACAATGAATTCTGAAAGAAACATTTTATCCGCAAAGATAAAAGACTTAGAAGCTGCAGATGTCAATTTATTAGAAAAGATTACAGCTGATGTGATTTGTCAATCACCTGTTGATATTTCAACAGAATCAGTCTGTTCTTTCAAAACAGCTTCTAGTTCCATTCTTGAGAAAAATGTTTTCAAAAACAAAAGTGTCAAATCAAACATTGTTAAATCAAGTCAGATTCGACCATCAAATCTATTCTATGACAAATCTGTTGATGGTTCAGCGAGTTTCTATGTTAAATCTCTTGGAAAGCAATCGAAGAAAAATCAGTTGGTCTGGCGAGTGAAGACTCCTGATGAAGAGAAGAAGAATGACAGATCATTCAAATCCACAACCAATGCCAAAAAGAACAGTACGCATAAAGGTAAATCTTTTGATAATTCTGATACATATTACTCGACTAATCATTTGATCATAATTGCTCAAAGGAAAATCTGTTGTTCTTACTGTGGAGAGAATGATTTCGTCCAACAAGAATCTGCTCATAACTGCTACTGATCTTACAGAATTACTTCTCAGATTTCTGATTTTAAAAGATATAAATCTAATGAGAGGTGGATTCCTAAATCTAACATACCAGGACTCAAATACCAATGGGTATCAAAGCCTGTTAAATCTGTTTCGCAGGTACCACAGGTATAGGGGGAGCAAGATGTTTGACTTCTAAGTACTACAACTTAGAACTCGGACTTCAATGTCAAAGACAATGGCTCTTGAATAATTCAGTTTAAGACCTGAACTTTAATGTAAAGACTGTGGCTTCTGATCACATGACAGACCAGGACCCGTTCTTTAATGTTTAAAGATATGGATATTTTGCAAATATCCAGGGGGAGCTTAAAAGAAAACAAATCATGATATACTGATTTGAGGGGGAGCTTAATGATAAATATCTTCTGATCTAGATCTCTGATTGTTTGAAAGAAGAAGAACTTTCGAACATGAAAAACGTTTTCTTAATTATTCAAACCACTTCTCTATTCTCAAAAGATTTCATGAATTTAGAAGTGAGCTTTTAAATGTTTTTCAATTTTGAGCTTTAATGTTTAACTGACCGTGTGTTTCCAAAGATCAATACTCGAGTAATATCTTGTCTATATACTGTAAAGTATTCACACACATCGGTTCAGTACTTAATTTTAATTTGTTATTACCATGTCTCATAATGAACCAATTTTTCGATGGTAATACCCCCGTTTGCTTTCAAATGTTGTTGAGCATCAATCATCATTTCTAATCTTGTGCTTTCATTGCAAAATTGTTTATATTCGTTCATATAAACAAAATATCCAATTCTTTGATACCCTAACAATTTTATTTGATCTGATTGATACATTGTCAGATTCTCAAAACAATTCTCTTGATTTCATTTCATTCATTCAATATCCTTGTTTTGAGAGATCTTCAAAGTTCAAATGCTCAAATTTCATTCATATTTTTAAATGAGCATACATTATGACACTATTATCTTATCTGTGCTTAACTGTTTAAGTTAAACTGTTGAGCAATCATTCTTTATAGGACTTACATGGAATTCGTTTGAGAACTTAAACAGAACTTCCATGGATTCACGTTAACCAGTGTTTCCTACCCAGGAAGTAATCCTTGAGTGATTGAGGGGTGAGGGGTCATAAATTAAAGAGTGGGGGAGATAATTCCACCGGTTGAGTTTTTCTCATTGTGCTGAGCGGAAAAATGGAAAAGAGAGTTTGGTTAGAAGTGAGCATAATGTTAAAAAGAAAGAGGGTGTGAGAACAGAGTTAAAAGAATATCAGAACTCTGCACCAACCACTTTCTGAGTCGGGCAGCCACATCTTCTGATTGGTTCACATTCTTTGGTGATCATCATTGAAAAAGGCAGTGAGCCCATGCCAACTCTTGCAATTACCCCACCAGCCACTCGTTTCTTTCTTAACAAAGAAATGTTTCAATTTTTCTTGGGGACGCAGCATATCTGCTATCTAGTCTTCACTCGGAAGATTTAGATATCGAAAAAGAAGGAAAGTTGCCCCACCTTCGCACCTCTTTTATGCACATTGAGTCCGTGTAATACTTGTTGTTGTCTCAACAGTTTACACAATTTGAGCCTTATGAAACACAATCATTGTGCTAAATTCTTTCATACACAAGCACGAGCACACAGAAAATTTGTTTTTCTGTCAGAACATTCATAGATAAACCTTATGTTTTTCAATGATTGAATGGAAGTCCTGGGGAGTCATCATCAAACCAGCTCCTTAAATTGTACATTCGTTGTACACAGTAACTCCGTGTTACTGACAGGCACTCCTAACTGTTTCATTTGTTGAATCAGGGTTACCAAGTTCATTATATCTGAATTTGAAAAGATTCGGGTATATACAGTTCATGATTCAGATACTCAGATCAAAGGATGGAAAATGTCAAATTATCATAAAGGAGGAGATTGTTACGTTGAATACAAAGGGGGATGATCAAAGAGAATGTTGAAATTGAAGATGTTTTGATGATTATGGTGCTTACAATCATCAAAAAGGGGTAGATATCTACAAAGATCAATTTCAAAGACAAAAGACTTTCTGATGAAAATGGTGAAGATGACTCTGAAAGTCCAAGCCAGATGAAAGTTTTTAAAAAAGATTCTGAAGAAGATTTGTGAAAGTTTGTTTTTCCGAAGACGGCCAAGAGATAAAAGAGATGAAGATACAAAGTTCAAAGATTCCTCAAAGCTTCAAAAGTTTCTCGAAGTTTCAAAAGTTTAAAAGATGAAGTTTTTCAAAGAAGATTAAAGAAGTTTTCAAAGTATTGTTTTAAGAATTCAGATTCGTATTTGTGTTCAAGACTTGTTGACTCTCCAAAGATGCAATGTGAAAGACTTTTCAAGCTTATCTGAAGATTCTTCAAAGACTGAAAGAACTGAAAGACTGAAGATTGTTAGAGCTTCAAAGTTTTAAAGATGTCAGAGATAAAAGTTGAAGAATTAAGCGTTGAAGTTTAGTGTCAATTTTTTTTTTAAATCTTGAATACAAAGGGGGAGAATGTTAGTGTATTAAATTGTATACAAGATTTAATTGGGAAAGCCTTGTAAAAGCATTTGTATTTGAATAGTCAAAGGAAGTCATGGAAGTCAAATAGTGAGAAAGTCAACATTAGTTTTAGAGGGTGCTTAAGTACTTGAGTGTTTAAGTACTTGAGAGTTTGAGTGGATCCATATTCAAGTTACTTGAGAGTTTCATAGTCCATATAAATAGTTTGTATTGTTTGTAATCATGTAACAAAAAGAAGAGCTTTAATTGTAATATCAAGAATTACTTTCTCTCTCTACTCTCTCTCTCTCTCTAAGATCTTGATACTGTCATAATCTTGTTTTAGAGTGAGAATTGCTTGATTGAATCTGGGGAATACATTTTCAACCTCTTTCAAACATCGGAAAGAAATTATCTTTAGGTTCAGCTTAGTTTACTTTAGCAAATTGTCTTCAAAGAAAATTTCAGCAAATTCTGCTCATAATCTGAAATCTTTGAACTTTTCTCTTTCAGCTTTCAACAAACTTCAACAATCTTAGCAAAATCATCTTCAAAACTTTGCATTTCTTGAATACTTCTCAAACATTTTCTTGATCACTTCTCCCATCTATAACATTTCTGATTCAAACATTTCTTGAACACTTCTCCCCCTTTTTGATGATTAGAGCATGAGATCATCAAAACTTTCACAAGAAATGTCATTAAACACATCTGATCTGACCATTGATCTTTTATCACTGAGCCACTGATTATTTACCGATCCAAAAGATATTCATCTGAATCTTTGCAAATTCAGACAAATTATGAGTGTAACACCTGAATCAACAAATGAATCAGTTAAAATGCCTGTCAGTGACACGAAGTCACTGTGTGTAACAAATACACATTGGAAAGGAGCTTTTTGATGTTCACTCCCCCAGGTCTTCCATTCAATCATCGAATAACACAAGTTTATTCTATGAACGTTTTGACAGAAAAACAAATTCTCTGTGTGTACGTGCTTGTGTTTGAAAGAATTAAGCACAGATGATTGTTTTTATAAGGCTCAAAATTGTGTAAACCATTAAGACAACAATAGTTAAACATAGACTCAATTGTGCATGATCGAAGTGCGAAGGTGGGGCAGACTTCCTTCTTTTTCAATATCCAGATTTTCCAAATGAAAACCAAATAGATTATGTGTTGCGTCCCCTTGAAATATGAAACATTTTCTTGTTGAGAAGAAAATAAGTAGTTGGTGGGGTTTTTATCAAGAGTTGGCATGGGCTAGTTGCCTGTTTCAAAGATGTTCACCAAAGAATTGTGAAACACCAGCAATGTGGCTGCCCAGCTCAGAAAAAGTTTGGTACAGAGTTTGATATTCTTTTACTCTGTTCTCACACCCTCTTTCTTTTTAACATTTAAGCTCGCTTCTAACCAAACTCTCTTTTACATTTTACCTCATCACACAACACACACTCAGTTATTGACTCCTCACTCTTCGATAACTCAAGGATTAACTTCTTGGATAGGAAACACTGGTTAACGTGAATCCATAGAAGTTCAGTTAAGTTCTCACACAATGAACCCATGTAATACTATAAGCACAATGTTGCTCAAACAGTTTAACTTTACAATTAAAGCACAATGAATACAAGTCAGATGTTTTTATGCTCATAGATGTAATAATGAAGAATTGAGCATTTTTAAACATTGAAGATTATTCAAAACAAGTATATTGAATGAATGAAATGAATACAAGAAGCTTGTTTGAAAATCTGACATTTTATGAAAAAGATCAAAATCGGAATGTTTTATCAAATAAAGCTTAGGTAAGCAAAAATTGAATATTGTCTATACGAATCAAAATATAGACACTCTTGAAAGAAACGTTTGAATGAAATCACGCTCAAACTTTGAATATCAAGCGGGGTGTCTTACCAACAAAAAATATGTTTCAGTATGAGACATGGTAAGAACTTGATCAACAAAATATTAAACCGGTGTGTAGGAATACTTGAAAGTATATAGAAAAGACAACACACAAGTATTTATCTTTGGAAACACACGGTTTGTTAAACAATGAAGCACGTATAACACAAAAACATTTAAAATCACACTTCTATATTCATGAAAAGTTTTTAAGAATCAGAAGTGGTTTGAACATTTAAGAACATGTTTTCATATCTGAAAGTTGTTCTTCTTTCAGACACGTATGAGATTAAGATTAGAAATAAACCTTTTGCTTAGTCTTAAATCTCATAAAGTCAGCTCTAAGTCTTATATGATATGATCATGTAAGCTCCCTCTCAAATCTGCAAACAGTCACAAAGTCTGTCAAAGTACAAAGTTTTATTCACAAAATTTATTGAAAAGTAAATGACAGAAAGCAATAAAACTTTGAATGTACGAGTTCTGATCAGATGTAATCAGAAGTCATATACCATACTCCTTGTCTCTTACTCCCCCTGAAATAATGCATTAAAAAATTTATCAGTTAAGAATATATGCAGAATTTGTTAACTCCCCCTCAAATATATGTAGATCATCTTTTCTTGTATCATCTCACACTCCCCCTGAGATCATGAACAACCTTAATTGCAGATATCTTTCAGAATAAAAATAAAGAAATGAATAAAAATAACAATAACAAAACTTTAGTAAGTAATCACAGATTAAGTCTTGAGATTTAACATACCTAAGTTTTGAAATGAGAAAATTAAATCTCTTTTCGTCGAGAGGCTTGGTAAATAAATCAGCAAGTTGGTAATCTGTGTTTACAAAATAAAGTTCGATTGTACCTTTTTCGACATTATCTTTGATAAAATGATATCTAACGTCGATGTGTTTGGTCTTTGTATGTTGAACAGGATTCGCAGATATAGCAATCGCGCTCTTCGAATCACAGTAGATCGGGATCTTGTTGTATTTGAAGCCATAATCTCGGAGTTGTGTTCTCATCCACAACCCTTGAGAATAGCAGCTCGCCGCAGCGACGTACTCTGCCTCAGTTGTTGATGTAGATACATAAAGTTGTTTCTTTGAAGCCCAACTCACGAGTTTATCGCCCAGAAATTGTATGTGACCTGACGTACTTTTCCTGTCAAGCATACAACCTGCATGGTCTGCATCTGAATATGTTGTCAGTTCAAAACTTGTATCCTTAGGATACCACATACCAAGATATGCAGTGCCCTTCAGATATCTAAAAATTCTTTTAACTGCAGATAAATGGGATTCTTTCGGAGAAGCCTGATATCGAGCACATATACATGTAGAGAACATTATATCTGGCCTACTAGATGTTAAATACATCAAAGAACCAATCATCCCTCAGTAGGTTCTAACATCGATAGGTTTTCCCGAAGGATCAGTGTCAATCTTAGTTCCTGGTGCCATCGGGGTTCTGATAGGTGTACAATTTTCCATTTTGAATTTTCTAAGAATATCGAAAATGTACTTTGATTGATTAATAAAAATCCCCGTTGAAAATTGTTTGACTTGTAATCCGAGAAAGAAATTCATCTCTCCCATCATACTCATCTGAAATCTTGATACCATGAGGTTACAAAAATTCTTATAGTATTTTGGATTTGTTGAGCCAAATATGATGTCATCCACATAAATCTAAATTAAAATGATATCAACTTTTTCCTTTTTGATAAACAAAGTATCGATCTTACCTTTAGAGAAGGAAGACTTGACTAGGAATTTAGATAACACTTCATACCAGGCTCGAGGGGCTTGCTTCAGTCCGTAAAGAGCTTTGTCCAAAATATAAACATGATTCGGATTTTCTGGATTGACAAAGCCTTCAGGATGAGAGACGTAGACTTCTTCCTTTAAGATGTCGTTGAGAAAGGCAGTCTTTGCGTCCATCTGGTAGACGGTGAAGTTCTTGTGGGAGACATATGCAAGAAACATGCGAATAGCCTCGATGCACGCCACTGGAGCATAAGTCTCGTCATAGTCAATACCTTTCTCTTGCTTATATCTTTTAGCCATTAGTCTTGCTTTATTTCTGATCACGATACCATCTTCATCCTTTTTGTTCTTGAACACCCATTTTGTGTCGATTATAGTCTTTCCTTCAGGCTTAGGCACTAGTCTCCAGACTTTTAATGCTTCAAACTGATTCAGCTCATCTTGCATCGCAGTTACCCAATCTGAGGTAGCTAGAGCTTCAGATACACGTGTTGGTTCTACTTTGCTCAGAAGTGAGTCATGCATACACATATTTAATGTAGCAGACCTAGTTTGCACTTTAAATGGATCTCCAATGATTTGGCTTATCGAATGCTCTTTGGTCCACTTATGTTCATGAGGGAGGGGATTTGATGTAGATTGATCATGGTATTCATCTAAGTATCCACTCTCTTCTTCTTGTTCATGGAGGGGTTCAGTTGAAAGATTTTGTGCAGAAGCATCAGTTGGTACAACAGTGTATGGCTGTTGAATAATCGTTTTAGTACAACCAACTGAGTCAGCAACTTCTGTCTCGGCAGTGTCAGGTACATCTTCAACTGAAGGATTATATGTTTGAATAGGAGTTTCTTGTTGAATCGGGGGAACATATTCAGTAGATACATCTGAAGTGATTGGATGATGACTGCTTGACTCTTCAGGTCTGTCAATCACAACAGATTTAGGCAATTTAGATCCAAGAAACTCATCATAAAAGAATTCAAACAATAAATCTAATTCTGATAAATGAGATGTAGATGTAGACGGTTTATCAGAATCAGTAGTATTAATCACAGGTTCTGGACTGATCTGTCTAGAAGCTAATACTCCTGTAAGTACGGGTTTTGAACCGTCTTGTTTAGAAGCCAACTATTCGTCGAATGTAACGTTTACGCTCTCAACCACTATCTTTGACTTCTTTAAATACACCCTATAGGCAGCAGACGTTTGAGAGTATCCGATGAAAATGCCTTCTTTAGCCTTTGGACTGAACTTGTTCAAGTTCTCTTTGTCGTTCAGTACAAAGCACCTGCATCCAAAATATGGAAATGTTTAATGCTAGGTGTACGATTATTTATCAAAGCGTATGGTGTTTTACCAAACCGTCGATGGATTATGGAGCGATTCTGCGTGTAGAAAACAGTCGATACAACTTCGGCCCATAGAAACAGAGGTAGATCCGATTGGCTTAGCATAGTTCGAGCGGCCTCGACTAGCGTTTGGTTCCGTATTTCTACAACTCCGTTCTGTTCAGGAGTTCTGGCAGCAGAATACTGATATGTTATCCCACCCGATTCGAGATAATATTCCACAGTGCTATTCTTGAATTCTGTGTCGTTGTCTGTTCGAAGAAGCTTGACTGGCTTTTGCAGATTCACTTGGGTAGTCTTTAAGAATGTGATGATGACTTCGGGCGTCTCATCCTTTGTTCTCATAAATTTGACCTATGTGTACCGCGAGTAATCGTCCACAATCACTAGAACATACTTTTTGTCGTTTATGCTTTGTGTACGCATAGGACCGTAGAGATCCATATGCAGCAATTCAAGTGGAGAACTTGTACTAGGTTCAGGCTTTGGATTATGAGAAGCTCTCTTCATCTTGCCCTTCTCACACGCTGCGCACAGATGTTCTTTCTCGTATTTAAGCTGAGGAAGTCCTTTGACTAATTTTTCGGTGACCAGTTTGTTGATGTAACGAAAATTCAGGTGAGAAAGCCTTCGATGCCATAACCAGCTTTGTTGCAGCGAGGCTTTTGATAGTTGTAACACCCTCAAATCTGGAAATAGCAACTTATTAAAAATTTTCTAAATACATCAATAACTGAATCATCTACAACCACAATTTAGGTTCAACTACAATACACATATACCATCTTATATAAACGGACTAAAAGGGTGGGTGCTACTAATACCCATGCATAGTCACTATCTCCATAATGCGGAAGACTTCACCGAATACTTACTTTCGGATCTAGCTAAGGCTCTACTCTTCACTGGATTGCTAGAACCAACTCCCAACCTTGAAACCAGATGCATATGCCGACAAATAAAAAGGTTAGGCTTAATGCCTAGTGAGCTCAAGAGTTTTATCATGAATAAATATATCTTCTAAAAGAAAGAATTCAGTTTAAAACAAGATCTTTCGAATTAATATACTTCATAATAGAAACGACACAATTTCCTTTAATAGGCGCCTTTAAAGACAATGTTCCCAAACACACACTCTTATAAAGCGATACAACCCGTAACTCACCCAAAACGGGGTCATAGTTCGATACTCAAATTTGTAAAACATGAATGACAATTCATAACCCAAAGTACCTAAAACGTGGGAAGGACATACTGCTCGACCCATGATTCATTATCAAAATCATCTACACCGTACGTCCGAAAACATGGACACTAGGTCCAATACTCACGCAACCGTGAAAAGCCAAATGACAATAAAATAAGACATCCCTTTTTATTTGAAATACAGATAGCCAACAACGGGGGAGACCCGTATCCGTTGAGAGTGGAAGAAACACAAAAGTATACCACCCATTCAACGTTAATCGCATGACACCTCACGATATCGCAGCCCAAGTGTCCCTACGACTTCTTTACCAAGTGTCACCCCAAGTCAGTTGACCTTGATGGATCATTCCGAAGAACTCCATCCCGAAGGCCCGACACACTTAAAGACTACCTCCCAGGCATTACTTCAAGCGGCGGAGGTCCTAGCGCTCACTCCCCGATAGCACTACAGACTCAACCCTCCTAGCGATCACTTGTAAAGTTTCCGGTCATAAAACATGGGTACCGAAGTCCCACCCCGAAATACCCAATTGACCATCCCAAAACAGATCGACTGACGTGCCTATGGATCCATTACACACTGTCTAACGTTACCGGACTACACACGAATGACCAAAGCACCCGAGCCCGTAACCAAACTCAATACGCAACACAGCGCATTAGTACGTACGTCATAATCGGACTCTACATTGAGCCATATAAAACCGGACAAGTGTCCTCAAAACTCCTTTAAACGATATCGAGCCAAAATGCTCAAAACCTCTTTTGACCCACGATCACGTTTTTCAATATAATAAACACACTCGACCCATACCGTGAAATTACACGCTCCCAAAATGCTTGAATGGATTTCAACACAGTTTAAGTCCGGACAAAAAGGTTTTCCAAAATAGACTTGTGAACCCAAACACACCAATTTACGTATGTCATGAATAAGACCTCATTTGTACAAAAATCACCAAGGATGCATAAATCATAAAGTGGGCATTATTTATACAAAATCACCAAAATGCATAAACCATGTTAATACTTATCAAGATATCCACATATGTAAACTTATCAAAATACCCAACACATTGGCAATTATTAAGTAAAACATATTTTTACTACAAAATACTCATTTTGGCATGTACATAGTTTTCACAAAGCAACTTGAACTCACCTTGCTAGATTTAGGCTAAATCTAGATTTTTCCCCAACTAGAGCTCCTTTGAAGAACATTTGGATTCTCAAGCCAAAACCTCCAAAAACCTAGATCCATACATATTCAACCATAAATAATCGTTTCCCAAACCTTAAACATGAATACCTCAACTGATACCGAAACCCTAACTTCCATAACTAAAGAGGATAGAAGATTACCTTAACCCATAGCTTGAATCACCAACCAAAACACTTGTAGACCTCCAAAACGAACTATAAGCTTCCAATCTTCAAATGGTGAAAGGTTTAGACGAAACCCCCAAGAACATGGTGAAGAAGATGAAGATGAAGGTGGTTCATGATCTCAACTAGTTAGATGATGAAGATTCATGTGGTTTAAGGAGGAAAAACCCTCAATAATGGTCAAGGTTCGACTTTGGGGTTTGGGGTTCGGTTTGGGAGAGAAAGGGGGAGAGAGTTAGGGTTTGGTTGAGAGAAATGAGGCTTGAAGGGCTGAAAATCGCGTTTTGACCTGACAGTGGGTTTCGCGGGTTATGTCGCGACTTAAAGTCGCGACATAAGTCGCCTGTGTCCTCTCAAGTCGCGAGGTTGGCCCTAAGTCGCGGCACAACTCGCGTAATGCACTGTTTGCCCAGTTTCCCACCCGTTCACTGTTTCGGCCATAACTTCTTCGTTATAGCTCCGTTTTCGCTCCGGAAAGGACCGTTGGACTCGTAATTGAATCCTTTATCTATCAAGACTATAAATCTAGGATTCAAGTCCAAAATCATATATCTTATTTTTCCCCCTTTGAAGCTACTGATTTTAGTATTAACTTGAAATGATGCTTTTCGAAATTCGGGGTGTTACAATAGTAGACATACCTCATAGTCAGTCTGAACTTTTGACAAGTTGATAGTGTAGAGGTTGAAGTTTCTAGTGCCGAACAAGAGTTCCTTACCATCTTCAGTACGCACAGAACATATCTTGGCCTTGAAATTTACCTCTAGGTTTTTGTCACAGAATTGTCCAATGCTAAACAGGTTATGTCCTAAACCTTCAACGTAGCTCACCTTCGTAATCTTCACGTTGTCTTGAATTACGTCACCATAGCCTAAAATTGGTGAAAAATGGTCGTTCCCGAAACACACATTCCCGCAATATTTCTCTGTATAATTAGACAAAATATCTTTCTGTCCAGTCATATGCTTGGAGCAACCAGAATCCAAGTACCACATATGACGGGTCTGCATAGGAGAAATCAGGGAACAATAAATTTAGGTACCCATTTAAATGTGGGTCCTATCGGATTAGCACAAGATTTTTGTACCTATGTAAATTTGGATCCTCTTTTGTTTTGAAAAACATGAGAAGCTTTAGAATTATAAACATGATAAGTGCCAAACCAATCATCAGAATATTGGCGAGAAACAAAATCATTCCGTCTATATGTAGATGACTTAGTAGCAGACTGAGATAATTGGAATAATTGCTTTATTGTATATTTCTTGTAAGGAATTACAAGGTTTTGTTTGGTAGAAGCAACAGTACCAATTACATCAGAAATACTACCAGTCTGTCTATTACAAACATTAACAGGACATGATTATGCTGTCTCATCAACCTTCTGTTTTGGTCGCCACTCTGTTCGTTCTTCCGACCTTTTCTTTTTCAACTCTGAAACAAAAGATTTAGATTTGTTAGGAAAAACAGATTTTTGAGTTCGTCTTTTCTTAAGCTTACCAGTGTTGGTCCGTTTCTATGAGCGCCGTTTCTTTTGCTTCTTACCTTTCTCATAATAATTAGTACTTACAGAAACTGATTCACCAACCTTGGTTGATGATTCACCTACTTCATATATACTTGGTAAAGCTTCAGAGTTAAAGATAAAAGCAGAATGATCTGGAAGTTTAGCATTAAAGTCAAACATATCAATATTTTCATCAACACACCCATCATCAGAATTTAGAAAATCATTTGCAAATGCAAATAAGTCATCAAAATCATCTTCCGAAGTTTGAGGTGCCTTAGAAGATGTTGAACACTCTTTGAATTCAGATTTAACCATAGTGTTCTTCATTACAGTAGAAAAGACAATTTGTTCAATGTCAACCAAAATTCTTTCATCAGATAAAGCATTTTCAAGATCAATTATTTTGCTTTCTAACACAAGTAGAGGAACATAAAATTTTGCTTTAATCGGTTTTGCCTCCAACTCTTGTGTAGAATAACTTGCAAAATAATCATTTGAAAGAAACTTTGGTTTTTCTGAAAGATAACTATCATTCAGCTTTTGATAGCAGAATGGTAGTTGCATTTTCTTTATATTATTATGTTTTCATCTTCTTTGGCCTCTACCTCATCAGATGATTTGGTAACAAATTTGGGTTTCAAATGAGGATATTTACCAGCCGCAAATAGAAAATCAAAGTTATATAAAGCTGGTTGTTTTCTGATTGCTTTCTTTAGATAATGTGGGTTATCGTAATTGAGTCCCTACTTCTCTTTAACATCAGATTCCTCATTAGCTGTGTTTAAGAAAATGGTTTGATTTGTTTGTCCTCTAGCATACAGTTTGGCTTCCAAACAATTTACCTTTTTCTCTAAAGTCTTGTTTTCAACCTGCAGTTTAGGAGCTTTTAGAATACATTCTCGTTTCTCACATCAAACTTTGAAAGTTTAGAAACAAAATCAGAAATCTTATTTTCAAAACAATCTTTTTGAAGTTTAAAATCAGAAGAATATTTGTTCAGAGAGTCAATCAGACTTTTGTTCCCAACAAGTTCCTTGTTGAGTTCAAAAATAGTTTGACGTTTCTTCACAACTCTGCTCTTTTCCCTTTTCAATTTAGATTGAAGATCTTGAAGTTCGATCATCATGGTTTCCATTTTATTTACAAAATCAGTTTCAGAAAAGTTTAGTACCTCATCAGATGTTTCTTCATCTGTCTCATCATATTTCACCTCTTTGCCCATTAGACACATATGTGTTGTTTCTTCTTTTCTTCCTCATCGGAATGGTCTAGCCAGAACTCGTCCTCAACCATTAGAGCTTTTCCGGCTTCTTTTTGTTTGGCTAGTAGCATCTTTTGCTTGTAGTAGTATGAGTTTCTGACTGTAGGCTTTCGACAGTCCTTGGCAAAATGACCAACCTTTCCGCAGTTGTAGCACTTTATCAAATCATCACTCTTCTTCTCAGTACCATAATCATTCACAAATCTCTTCTTCTCTTTAGGCTTTCTTTCTCCAAACCTCTTATCCTCAAATCTCCTTCCTTCAACTCTTTCTCTATGTTTGTGATTCTTTGATCCAGAAGAATATCTCTGACTGTTTGAACCCGGCTTCTTGTAAAATTTCTTTTAAAATGCACGGGTCAGCAGTAGCAACGCTTGTTTCAGGTTTTCTCCATCATCACTGTCAGAGTCTGAATTAGCAGAATCATCAGAACTATGAACAACAACTTTCTTCTTCTTTTTCTTTTCTTTCTTCTCCTTCTCTTTCTGACCAGCTACTAAGGCTATGGGATCTACAATTTTCTCAGTCCTTTTCTTCTCACTTCTTTTCTCTTCTACCTCCTCTTCATTCTGCCTCAATGTCTCATATACCTCGTGCAATGGAATGTCACTTAGATCTTTCATCTGCTTCATTCTCCTTGTGTGTTTCTTCCATTCTGGTTGGAGAATGTTGAGGAATTTGATGTTGTTTTCGATTTGCTTCTTTTTAACTTTGTTCTTTGAAAGCTTATTCAGAAGAAGAACAAATCTCTCGTAAGTATCCTCAAGGCTCTCATTCTCCTTAGCCTTAAATTCCTCGTAGTTGTTAATGCAGTTTTCTACCTTCATTTGGTTTCCGACCTTTGACCCTATTATCATCTTTTGAAGTTGATCCCACATCTTCTTCGCATTGGCTTTGTAGCTGTCAATTTTAATGTAGATCTCATTGGGAATGCTCTGTAAGAGTAGAGATATTGCTTGCTTATCAGCTTTGTATATGCTCTTTTGTTCTTCAGTGTACTGGGAAAGATCTTTCGGAACAGTCTTTGTCTTTTTAACTCTATCTTCATCGCCATATTCACTGTCCGAAGATTCATCATCCAATATTTCCATTGTGGGAGGTACCATTGGACCTTCCATGATTGATAAAAGATTGTTCTCTCCGTTTGTATGTCGGTCAACAAAGTCAAAGAACCTATCCTTCCACTGCTCATATTCCCCTTTGAACAGAACCGGGGGTTTCACATCAGTACCAATGGAAAGTGCGTCCTTGGAAGTCATCCTGTTTCAAAAATTGTACAATAAGAATTTGACAAAGATCGTTAGTTGAAGTGAAATCAGGATACAGAATAATTTTCAGAAATTAAATTTCTAAAAAAATCCTAATTATACAATTCACAGAATACTGTGAATCACAAAGAATTCGTATGCAGAATTCACACACAACACTATCTCTTAGAATCCGCACACAAGTAAAAATAATACAGAATTCGCATACAAATCAAACTTTCAAAATTCGCACAGAAGCTTATTTCAGAATTCGCATACAACAGAATTCGCATGAAGTGTTATACGAGTTCTAGGAATTCACATACAACTCTATGCAAGTTCTAGACTTGGACAATTTTTGAAAAGAAATAAACTTTTCGCATACACAATAATACGAATTCTTCTCTTAGAAAAGAAACAGGGAATTCGTATCACACACTTATGCGAATTCTGACATTTCGCATACAAGACTATGCAAATTCTGTCCTTTGAAAATATTCACATACACTTTTCGCACAAATAGCTTATGCGAATTTTGGCAATTCGCATGTAAGTATATACGAATTCTGAGAATCCTCAACACACACACGTACGAATTCTATGAATTTCGCACATCACACATCTGCGAATTCTACACATAAAATTTTCAGAAAGAATTATGCGAAAACTAATGATTATGCGAAATCCAATGAGTCTGCGAGATCTTGGTGCGAGTTCTTGAGGGTTCTGCGAGTTCTTCAGATCTTCGACCAAAATACACTATGATCCACTCAAAATCCCATCTAACCTTCGATTTTCAATTCGAAACTTCGACAATTCGTCCACTAGAACAACTAGAAACTATTACAATCAAAGAATTTCGATATTGAACACTTACACTTACAAATCAAACCAATTACAGTGCATATGAACCTGTGAACTCAAAACTCGTAGAAATACAAAATTTGATTACAAATACAGTGCAAGACTCCAATTAACCAATACAAGATTGATCTAAACAACAATACGAACTCAATTCAATCGATTACAACTCGAATTACACAAAAAAAAATCCAAACTCGATCAAGACTCGATGAACAGTGCAAAAACCATTTTTCTCGATTGATTTCAACTTGAATTCTGCTCTGATACCAATTGATATGTCCCTAATTTATCAAGTTCTAATTGCTAATCAATCACATACAAGATTACAAACGGTTTAATCCATTAACCTGTTTCAATTGATTCAATTGAAGATTTCGTATACAAAGACTCTGTCACTTTCTCTCTCTAGAACTCAGCGTACAAAGTAACTTCCAATTTCTAACTTCTAACTTTTACTCTAGTCACAAGTCTATTAAAGGAAAACAACACACGCTTACAAAAACAACAACACTAACAAGACTTTGACTTTTAGCTTTATTACAATTTGACTTTGACTTTGTTTTGAGAGTTGACTTTGAGCTTTGACTTGGTTGACTTTCAACTTTCCATCTTCATGATCTTGTATCCAACAAATATGTGCACTTGATAATCTATTTGGAATCAGTTACTGTGTCGTGTGGCTGAACATTAGATAGCAGCAGGCTCTTGCTTTGGTCATGGCACAATATTATGATATTGATGATATCCTAGCAGATGAGGAGGTTAAAACTTATCTCTTTTCTCCAATAATGCATTCATGTGTTTGTCAGGCATCGGAGCATGTGTCAGGCATCGGAGCATGTGTTTGTCAGGTTCTTTATATTTTTTTCTTTATTATCAATGGGTTTTTTCATAAAATGGTGTCATACCCATATAATTTAAGGTTGATCATGTTTTAGTATCCTCTCAATTCCAAGAGAAGGCTTTAATGTTAAATTGTGGTGTAAGATTTGGTTACAAAATTGGTGTGGACTTTTTGCTGCATATTTAACACCAATAATTCATTGCATCCTTTTTGTTGTATGTTTCTTTGTCGCAAACAACTTTTTCTTGAAATGTTTAAAAATCAATATCAAGTTTGAAAATTTTAAGATATTTATATACGACAAAGACTGACATTCTATCCTATATATCGGAGATATAAGGTTTCAAGAAAAATGCAATTTAAAATGGCACTTTGAAATAAACTACCTTAACTAGAGGATATTTTGTTCTTATTTACCTCGAGAAATTTGTTTTATATTGATCCAAAATTTTTTAGTGCAGGATGAAATGATGGAAGATTGCAGAATAACTTGCTAAATTTCGGATTTTGGTTCAAATTCCTGCATCTAATCAAGGTAATATTTTCTATTTTTAGTTAATTCAACCTTTTATTTTCTGTATTTTTAATGGATTTGCCGCCCATGATAGTAGTTGAATCTGATGCTTTTTCCAATATGGGGTTTTGATGATCACCTTCATCTTATATAGTGTTCTGTTCTATGATGAAATTGTATTTTACTTGGTGTCACTAAATTCTATTTGAACTGGAGTACTTATGGTTGACGGGTAAAGATATTGCCAATTTATTACAAAAAGATAATATACAGTTTCTTTGAAAGTTCAACAAACCCCACCCCCAAACTCCCCTTGATGTAAGATTTTCATGTGTCTTCAGAATGAATAAAAAGAAACACATTAAACTAAACTAGAAGTTGTTTTATCTACCTGCAATGCAAAAATGATGTTTGCTTCATCCACCTGCAATATCACTCTCCTTAATTTATCATCTCGAGATTGAGAATTCCCTGAAAATTAACAACATTTATACATATTTCCTATATATAAAAAGCCATTGCATTTGATAGATAGGAATTCATCTGATGGGTGTTGGTGTTTACCTGACACCTAACACTCTACACATGCATAAAAGTTCCATTATTCCAACAGGTGGTATCAATGTTGACTTGCATACATCAATGTAAGACTTGTTTAACTGCATTAATAACAAGTTTTGATTAGTAAAGTTGGGTAAACATAGGTTTCAAATTATGTCTTTTTGTCGTAAAAGATGACATTATTATACCTCTACTATTGTATCCTTCTTTCCCCTGCGACTGCGAAAAAGCTTCACAACAGAACATAGCACAATTTACACCATAGGAAATTAGTTTACATCAGATAAAGGATAAGAAGCTTAAATGTTAGACATCAATGCAGTACTAAAGAATCCATGGTAATATCTTTTCTTTGAAACCAATCCAGAACCTAAATACAACAAACACTATTTATTATTTGGGTATGAGTTTTCTTGTTCTATTGTGAGGTTCACATAGATTATTTATTTATATATATATACTAGTCAAATACCTGCGCGGATACAAAATTTTGTTGTATACCGAGAAGCAGTTTTTTAGTGTAAAAAGCATTGCTTTACATGAGAAGGCAAGTCATCAAGCATGTGGCTTTATCAAGATTATTAACACCTAATCTTAATAATCAAGTTGCCTCAAAACTACTGGTTAAGAATCCAGAAAAGACAACAAAAAATATTTCACCACTTCAATGTTAGGCAGCGATTCCAGCTTATATGTCCTTTAACAAGAGATTAGATGCACTTGAAGAGAGGCTTATCCATTTGGATCAAAAAAAAAATCATTGCCAAATATACTTTTGTTGCCACCTTTCTCCTTGCCATTTCATACTCATCCGTTGCTCTTGCACTAAATTCAAATAAAATGGTAGAAATGATTTCCAGGGATACCTACTTACCTAGTTAAATCCCAAACAAGAGAGTGACTGAAAAAGAGAGAGAATCTGATAAGTTACAAACTATGAAGGAGTACAAAGAATTCCATGCAACATCTAACCTTTATAGATGATTTTCCAAGAAATGTTGAATAAACTTATTGGAATATAATACCTTAAGAAATGAATCCCATGATGCACATTTGAGTTATATGATCTATAGTAGTTGTTTACAGCATCTATCACATAATAAGGCTTCTGTGAGGTTGCTGCATTGTCCAAGTAAACGAGTTTTGATCCATTGTTTACCTTCTGTAAGATGACACAAATGACCATAAAAGGATGTCAGTCTCTATCCATAATAAGTTCTAAAGAAGAACATCGTCGATTACGCAACAAACAGAGTGACTCGACAAGGGACCGTTCCAACTAAAAATTCTCTTTTCTACTCATCATGGGCTTCTGAAGTCACAAGCATTAATCTGATTTTATTCATACATAATCTCAAACTTAAAATTTTCAACAAAGCATTTTTCCCAATCTAATTGAACTTGATTTCAAATTTTAGGATCCAGAGTAAAAGCAAAGTAAAATAATACTCCCTCGGATCCACGATTAATTTGGAGTAAAAGTAGCAAGACGCAATCCTCATGTTTACCACTCACAATGACTTTACAATTTCTCGAAGTGAACCATATCATGAAACAAAGGGAATTGAACCATTTTCAAAGGTACTGCAAATTTTAGTAGTAGAAAACAACATTAGTTAAGAAGTGTTGGTTGATGCATTCTTATTTATCAATTACTCCCTCCCTTCCCGTATAAGAGTTGCATGTTGACTTCGCGAATTCAAACATATCAAATTCAAAATCGATATGGATGTTGTTGTTAGATTATCACCAATAGAGTTCAATTAAATCAAATTTCTTCAAGAAAAAGTATGTTATCAGCCTATAACCCACAATAATTTGAACTTGCAATTTAACAACACGAAGAAAACTTACAGGTTAAAAAAAAGGAATTACATACCTAGTGGAGAATTTCTTCAAAATGAACCAACCTGGCAAAGCAATAAAAACATCTCAACGCATAGCCATCTCTGCTTTCCTCAACTGCATATCAATCACTATGTTGTTAATATCGTGATATATCGGCGATATATCGCCGATATATCGTGTATTGCTCCTAAACAAAATATCGTTGGTCAAATATCGCTATTTATATCGGTACCCGATATATCGGCGATATTGACCGATATATTGACCAAAATATCGGCCGATATATTGCCGATACTGTAATAACCCGGTCTAAAATCGATTAACTCAAAGTTTGGGGTGGAGAATGGTCAAAACTTTTATCTGTAAGGGGCTAGGTGAAAATATGTGTATTATAGAATGTCTTAGGGTTTTGTGCATTTATTTTGGGGTGTGGCGGCTGTCTTGGAAAGGGATTTTGGAGCGATCGAAGAAAGAGAACGAGAAAGGGAAGAAATTGCAAGGAATTCAGAATTTAATCATCTTCTTCGAAGGTAAGGCTCTATGTATATTCATCTGCTTTTCACAATCGATTAATTCGTTTTAGCCATAGATGGGGGTGGGATTTTGAGTCTGAACTTTGATTTCTGGGATTTGAATGATAGAAAAATCAACCTAAGTTAATCCCTGGATTATTGAAATTTCAGTAAATTTAAGTGTATCACTTGTTAAGGAATCTGGAAATTTATGTTGCAATCAATCGTATGAAAGTATTGAGATCTGCAGTCCTGCATATTGAAATTTTGGGTTTTCGTTCGATCAGTTTCAACATCGGTCGAGGTTGATATCGGTCGAATGTTGACATCGGTCGAGGTTGATATCGGTCGAATGTTGATATCGGTCGAAAGTTAATATCGGTCAAGATTAATACCGGTCGAAAGTTAATATCGGTCAAGATTAATACCGGTCGAAAGTTAATATCGGTTGAGGTTATTATCGGTCAAAAGTTAGTATAGGTCAAGGTTGGTACCGGTCGTTTGAGAAAGATGGCACTGGTCATGCTTTGGTTGTCAACAACTACGTGGTGGGCCGAAGCCCACGTGCTCCATGTTTCTTTTTTTCAAGGAATTGAATTGTTAGAGTAAATGGTGGGCCCATTTGAGTTTAGTTCTAACTTCCATTTTTTTTTGTTTAATAATTAAATTGTGGATTGTTTATTTAGAGATTTAAGCGGCGATGGGGTTTGATGTTAAGGTCAATCTTTTCTTTTAATTAAAAAGTGAGGGAGTTCTATTCGGTATTTTCCTTATAGGTTCCGGTTCGAATCTTAGAGGTAGACGAAGAAATTGACTTAAGGGACGACAGGTGAGTTTTTCTAAAATAAACCTTTTGATGATGAAAGCATGTGAAATTTATTTTTCACGTTGATTTATTTAAAATGGCATGATTTTAATAAATTGTCAAGTGTGTTATAAATTGTTGTTGCTTAAATATATGCATACATTATATCTGGGTTACGTGACCCAAGTCGGGGAGTGTGGCCCGCCTATTCGTGCCGGGGAGTGTGGCCCGTTTATGTTGTTGGGGGTGTGGTCCAACATTAAGGCAGCGCGAGTTAGACACATCGTCTTTGACGGTCGTATGGTCCGTAACGTATTTTTATCTATGTGCCATTATTCAATGTTGTTTAAAATTCTGGAAAGTATTTTGTTGCTTATCTGTTAGAGGGATCTCACTAGACCTATGGTCTAAACCTCGCTATTTTCAAAACTAAAAATCTTTTCAGGCCGTCGTGAGATAGTTGTTGCAGCTAAAGGCAAGGAGAAAGTCTAGCGGAGGCGGATAGAAGACCGTCATTTAATTATTAGTATTTATCTCAGTTGTGTATAGGTTGTTTACAGCAAACCTTAAATTTTCTATTGTAAGTTTGGGACCGTTATGTCATGGATTATTATTAATGATTGGAGATTTTATTTTAGATGCGTTCTGTGGTTTATGTTTTAAGGACGGGTCTTTATAGTTGGTATCAGAGCCATAGTTTAAGGGATCTAGGCGATCAGTTGGGCTTAGACTTAAACTTAGTGCGTGAATCACAACTGAGATAATAGGATGGATGTAGGGAGTCGGGTAATAGAGTGGTGAGGACTAACATGTAAGGTAAATTTAGAATTACATCTGGCCAGTGTAATTGTAAATTTACAGGTACATGTACGTGCTTAACTTGCTTTATTACTTTGGGGGTTACCTTAATGGAACTTTGTTGGTGTTTTTATCTGTAGTTATGACTGAAAGAGTAACTAGGAGCAGATCGGTGCCAGCAGTTGAGGTGGCACCTGTTAATGAAGTGGTTGAGGATGGACCTGTTGCTTCTCCTCATGCAGCTGCTAACCGAGGGAAGGGTCATGGACGACCCAAAAGGAAGTCGATAAAGAAAGCGACCACGCAAGTTGATGAGCCAACTAAGAGGGATAGAGGTGGGAAAACACCTGGTGTTGTTCGGCGAGCAATAAGTGTTGATGTGAGAATTGAATTGGAAACCTCTCATCAAGAAAGTTCGGCCTCAGTGAGGGGTCGGAGGCAGAATAGAAATCGTGGCGGGGGACGAACGCAGGGGTTTGTCACGCAAGAAACCTTTGCGGCTGAGATGGGGAAGCTGCAAGAAACCTTGAACGCATTGTTGACGCAACGATCCAATGAGGCGTCGGCAAGTAAGGAGAAGATTAGGAACAAAGAAACAACTGAAGTGGCGGATTCACCGGTGACTATGGTAGGGAGTCACTCTCAGACAACTCCTGCAGTAGTGACCAAATCGATGGGTGGAAAAGGTTGTAGCTTCAAGGAGTTTGCTGCTTGCAAACCTCCTACCTACAAAGGTGAATGTGACCCGATCCTAGCAATGAAATGGGTAAAAGGAATGGAGCTAGCTTTCGACACCAGCAAGTGCTTGGAAGGGGACAAGGTTGTTTACGCCTTGGCTATGCTGAAAGACGAGGCGGTCATGTGGTGGGATGTGGAGTCCAACGGTCAGGGTTCAGCGGTAGCTAGGGAGATGTCGTGGACTGAGTTTGTAAAAAGGTTCAAGGCGCATTTTTGCCCTCTGGCGGCAATTAAAAGGTTGGAGGAGGAATTTTTAAGCTTGGAACAGAGAGACATGACTGTTCGAGAATATACAACCAAGTTCATCGAGAAATCCAGGTTTACTGAAATCTATGTGCCTAACGAAGAAAGGCGGGTGGAATGCTATATTTATGGGTTAAGAGGTAACATTCGAGAGTTTGTCTCAAACAAGGATCCAGCAACATTTCAGGCGGCGGTAAATGCAGCTGAGTTGCGAGAGAAAGAAAGGAATCGTCAGACCTCTGAAAGAAGCGGAGACAAACGGAAATGGGAAGGGCCTAACCGTGATTCCAAGACGTTCAAATCGGCAAAAACTGATCATCGGGGTAATTCGAAGTTTGATAGCAAACCATGTAGCAAGTGTAATAGGGTTCACAAAGGGGAATGTATGATGGAACGAGAAGGGTGCTACAAATGTGGAAAGGTGAGGCATATGGCTCGTGACTGTCGCGGGTCGAGGTCGTGTTACCAGTGTGGGTCTCCTGATCATATCAGGACTGATTGCCCTCAGCTGAAGAAAGGAAATGCTGGGGTGTTTGGACATAAAGGAATCGAGAATAAGGTGGAGCCAGCTCGAGCGAGAGCAAGGGATTTTAACATGACAACTGAAGAGGCGGTTGAGACGCCGGATGTGGTAACAGGTACTTTTCCCATAGACTCGATTTTTGCTAAAGTATTGTTCGATTCGGGTGCAAACCGTTCGTTTGTGTCACCGAATTTTGTGCCCAAACTGCTAGTGAAACCCAAGAAGCTTAGTCAAGGGTTCGAAGTAGAAGTAGCCGATGATAGTCGAGTCTTAGTGGGAGAAGTATATGATGGGTGTAGTATAGACATTGACGGTCATACCTTCCCATTGCGATTATATCCAATGGGTATGGGGGAATTTGACGTCATTGTGGGGATGGATTGGTTAGCGTCTAACGATGCCAGCATCGTTTGTAATAAGAAGCTAATCTGTATAGCCTTGCCGGATCAGAAGGAAGTCATAGTTTATGGGGATCGTCGGGATAGAAAGTCATGTTTGATCTCGATGATCAAGGCTAGGCGTTGTTTGGTGAAAGGATGTGTGGGGTTCTTAGCGTATGTAGTAGACGCTAAGAAAGATAAGAAAGGATTAGAATCTGTCCCGATAGTGTGTGAGTATCTGGAGGTGTTTCCGGAAGACTTAACCACTCTGCCACCGGATAGGCAAATGGAGTTCAGGATAGATTTGATGCCGGGAGCGGCACCAATAGCGAGGTCTCCTTATCGTTTGGCTCCGGCCGAGATGAAGGAGATGATGACGCAACTGAAGGAGTTGTTGGATAAAGGTTTAATCCGTCCCAGTTCGTCGTCGTGGGGAGCACCAGTCTTATTCGTCAAGAAGAAGGATGGGTCTATGAGAATGTGCATAGACTATCGGGAACTCAACAAAGTGACAGTTAAGAATAAGTACCCGCTTCCCAGGATTGATGATCTCTTTGATCAGTTGCAAGGAGCAAGTTACTTCTCGAAGATAGACCTGGGCTCGGGATATCATCAGCTGAAGATTAGAGAGGAGGATGTACCCAAGACTGCCTTTCGCACGAGGTATGGACACTTCGAGTTTCTAGTCATGCCTTTTGGGCTGACGAATGCATCGGCAACATTCATGGATCTGATGAATAGAGTATGTAATCCCTTTCTAGACAAGTGTGTCATTGTTTTCATCAATGACATACTGATTTATTCACAGTCCATGAGTGACCATGAAGTTCATCTGAGAGCCGTGTTGGAGTTACTTAAGCGGGAGAAATTGTATGCCAAATTCTCGATGTGCGAATTTTGGCTAAGGGAAGTTCAGTTCTTAGGGCACGTGGTGTCGGAAGATGGGATCAAAGTGGATCTGGCGAAGGTTAAAGCAATCGATGAATGGGAGGTGCCAAAGTCGCCGTCTGAAGTAAGGAGTTTCCTCGGTTTGGAGGGTTACTATCGTAGGTTCATTCAGGACTTTTCGAAAATAGCCACGCCATTGACCGCTCTAACAAGGAAAAATGTTAAGTTTGCATGGAAGGAAAGCCAGGAAGATGCGTTCAGCGAATTGAAGAAAAGATTGAGTAGTGCACCGATCCTGTCATTACCCAAAGGTACAGAGGGATTTGTAATTTACAGCGATGCCTCAAAGTTTGGTTTGGGGTGTATGTTGATGCAAGAGGGAAAGGTAATAGCCTACGCGTCTCGGCAATTGAAGGAGCATGAAAGGAATTATCCGACGCATGATCTGGAACTGGCAGCTATGGTATTCGCGTTGAAGATCTGGAGGCATTACTTATATGGAGTTAAGTGTCAAATTTATACCGACCATAAGAGCCTCCAGCACCTATTCAATCAGAAGGAGTTAAACATGAGGCAGCGGCGGTGGATGGAATTGTTGAGCGACTACGACTGTGAGATTTTATATCACCCAGGTAAAGCTAACGTGGTAGCGGACGCCTTAAGTCGGAAAGAGCATGGTTCGGCATCCAAAGTAGTAGCGTTTCGAGTTGAGGCGACTTCAAGCTTTCTAGAAGAAGTCAAGAAATATCAAGAGGAAGCCGTGTCACGTGAAAATTTGAAAAGCGAAAGAATCGTGGGAATCATCGACTTGTTAACGATGGACAGTCCTGGGGTCAGATGTTACGAGCAAAGAGTGTGGATTCCGAAACGGGGAGATCTTCGGAAGAGAGTGTTGGAAGAAGCTCACAAATCGCGATACTCGATACATCCGGGAACCAATAAGATGTATCGGGATTTGAAGCAGAGTTATTGGTGGCCAGGCTTGAAGAAAGATATAGCTTATTTTGTGGAGAGATGTCTAACGTGTTTAAAAGTGAAAGCGGAGCATCAAAGACCGTACGGGGAACTGCAGCCGTTGGAAATACCGGTATGGAAGTGGGATGACATAACCATGGACTTCGTGACGGGATTGCCACGATCACCCAAGGGGCACGATGCTATTTGGGTGATAGTGGATCGACTCACCAAATCGGCTCACTTTCTACCGATCAAGGAGACTTATCCGCTAGAGAAGCTGGCTAAGCTGTATATTGATGAGATCGTATCCAGGCATGGAGTGCCATCTTCAATTGTGTCAGATCGAGATGCTCGTTTCACGTCAATGTTTTGGAAAATCTTTCAAAGAGAGTTGGGATCGCAGCTTAAGTTGAGTATCGCGTATCACCCTCAAACAGACGGACAGAGTGAAAGAACTATCCAGACGTTAGAAGACATGCTCCGAGCATGTGTGATCGATTTCAAGGGTTCGTGGGAGACTCATTTACCTCTGATAGAGTTCTCCTATAACAATAGTTATCACGCCAGTATTCAAGCCGCGCCATTTGAAGCGTTGTATGGGCGAAGGTGTAGAACGCCTTTATGTTGGAATGAAGTGGGTGAGAAGCAGTTAGCAGGACCATAAATCGTGCAAGTGACGGCCGACAAGGTTAATCAGATTCGATAACGGTTGAAGGTGGCTCAGGACCGCCAGAAAATGTATGCCAATAAATGAAGGAAGCCGATAGAATTTCAATTTGGAGACAGGGTGATGCTAAAAGTTTCACCATGGAAGGGAGTCGTTCGTTTCGGCAGGAAGGGTAAGTTGAGACCGAGATATGTAGGACCATTTCCTATTGTGAAGCGAATTGGAGAAGTAGCGTACAAGTTGGATTTACCTATGGATCTGCGCGGAGTGCACCCCGTCTTCCACGTATCAAATTTGAAGACGTGTTTGGCTGACAGCGATGTTTTTATTCCTTTAGAGGATGTCCAACTAGATGAAAAGATAAGCTATGTGGAGGAACCGGTAGATATTCTGGATCGTAAAGTGAAGACGTTGCGGAACAAGGAGATCCCTTTGGTAAAAGTTCAGTGGCGATTCCACAAGGGGCAAGAAGCAACTTGGGAGTTAGAGTCAATTATGAAGGAACAATATCCCAATTTGTTCAATGAAGGAATTCCGGGGACAGAATTCTCTTGAGGGGGGGATATTGTAATATCCCGGTCTAAAATCGATTAACTCAAAGTTTGGGGTGGAGAATGGTCAAAACTTTTATCTGTAAGGGGCTAGGTGAAAATATGTGTATTATAGAATGTCTTAGGGTTTTGTGCATTTATTTTGGGGTGTGGCGGCTGTTTTGGAAAAGGGATTTTGGAGCGATCGGAGAAAGAGAACGAGAAAGGGAATAAATTGCAAGGAATTCAGAATTTAATCATCTTCTTCGAAGGTAAGGCTCTATGTATATTCATCTGCTTTTCACGATTGATTAATTCGTTTTAGCCATAGATGGGGGTGGGATTTTGAGTCTGAACTTTGATTTATGGGATTTGAATGATAGAAAAATCAACCTAAGTTAATCCCTGGATTATTGAAATTTCAGTAAATTTAAGTGTATCACTTGTTAAGGAATCTGGAAATTTATGTTGCAATCAATCGTATGAAAGTATTGAGATCTGCAGTCCTACATATTGAAATTTTGGGTTTTCGTTCGATCAGTTTCAACATCGGTCGAGGTTGATATCGGTCGAATGTTGACATCGGTCGAGGTTGATATCGGTCGAATGTTGACATCGGTCGAGGTTGATATCGGTTGATTGTTGATATCGGTCGAAAGTTAATACCGGTCGAAAGTTAATATCGGTCAAGATTAATACCGGTCGAAAGTTAATATCGGTTGAGGTTATTATCGGTCAAAAGTTAGTATAGGTCAAGGTTGGTACCGGTCGTTTGAGAAAGATAGCACCGGTCTTGCTTTGGTTGTCAACAACTACGTGGTGGGCCGAAGCCCACGTGCTCCATGTTTCTTTTTTTCAAGGAATTGAATTGTTAGAGTAAATGGTGGGCCCATTTGAGTTTAGTTCTAACTTCCATTTTTTTTTGTTTAATAATTAAATTGTGGATTGTTTATTTAGAGATTTAAGCGGCGATGGGGTTCGATGTTAAGGTCAATCTTTTCTTTTAATTAAAAAGTGAGAGAGTTCTATTCGGTATTTTCCTTATAGGTTCCGGTTCGAATCTTAGAGGTAGACGAAGAAATTGAGCTAAGGGACGACATGTGAGTTTTTCTAAAACAAACCTTTTGATGATGAAAGCATGTGAAATTTATTTTTCACGTTGATTTATTTATGATGGCATGATTTTAATAAATTGTCAAGTGTGTTATAAATTGTTGTTGCTTAAATGTATGCATACATTATATGTGGGTTACATGACCTAAGTCGAGGAGTGTGGCCCGCCTATTCGTGCCGGGGAGTGTGGCCCGTTTATGTCGTTGGGGGTATGACCCAACATTAAGGCAGCGCGATTTAGACACATCGTCTTTGACGGTCGTGTGGTCCGTAACGTATTTTTATCTATGTGCCATTATTCAATGTTGTTTAAAATTCTGGAAAGTATTTTGTTGCTTATCTGTTAGAGGGATCTCACTAGACCTATGGTCTAACCCTCGCTATTTTCAAAACTAAAAATATTTTCAGGCCGTCGTGAGATAGTTGTTGCAGCTAAAGGCAAGGAGAAAGTCTAGCGGGGCGGATAGAAGACCGTCATTTAATTATTAGTATTTATCTCAGTTGTGTATAGGTTGTTTACAGCAAACCTTAAATTTTCTATTGTAAGTTTGGGACCGTTATGTCATGGATTATTATTAATGATTGGAGATTTTATTTTAGATGCGTTCTGTGGTTTATGTTTTAAGGACGGGTCTTTATAGTTGGTATCAGAGCCATAGTTTAAGGGATCTAGGCGATCAATTGGGCTTAGACTTAAACTTAGTGCGTGAATCACAACTGAGATAATAGGATGGCTGTAGGGAGTCGGGTAATAGAGTGGTGAGGACTAACATGTAAGGTAAATTTAGAATTACATCTGGCCAGTGTAATTGTAAATTTACAGGTACATGTACGTGCTTAACTTGCTTTATTACTTTGGGGGTTACCTTAATGGAATTTTGTTGGTGTTTTTATCTGTAGTTATGACTGAAAGAGTAACTAGGAGCAGATCGGTGCCAGCAGTTGAGGTGGCACCTGTTAATGAAGTGGTTGAGGATGGACCTGTTGCTTCTCCTCATGCAGCTGCTAACCGAGGAAAGGGTCGCGGATGACCCAAAGGGAAGTCGACAAAGAAAGCGACCACGCAAGTTGATGAGCCAACTAAGAGGGCTAGAGGTGGGAAAACACCTGGTGTTGTTCGGCGAGCAATAAGTGTTGATGTAAGAACTGAATTGGAAACCTCTCATCAAGAAAGTTCGGCCTCAGTGAGGGGTCGGAGGCAAAATAGAAATCGTGGCGGGGGACGAACGCAGGGGTTTGTCACGCAAGAAACCTTTGCGGCTGAGATGGGGAAGCTTCAAGAAACCTTGAACGCGTTGTTGACGCAGCGATCCAATGAGGCGTCGGCAAGTAAGGAGAAGGGTGGGAACAAAGAAACAACTGAAGTGGCGGATTCACCGGTGACTATGGTAGGGAGTCACTCTCAGACAATTCCTGCAGTAGTGACCAAATCGATGGGTGGAAAAGGTTGTAGCTTCAAGGAGTTTGCTGCTTGCAAACCTCCTACCTACAAAGGTGAATGTGACCCGATCCTAGCAATGAAATGGGTAAAAGGAATGGAGCTAGCTTTCGACACCAGCAAGTGCTTGGAAGGGGACAAGGTTGTTTACGCCTTGGCTATGCTGAAAGACGAGGCGGTCATGTGGTGGGATGTGGAGTCCAACGGTCAGGGTTCAGCGGTAGCTAGGGAGATGTCGTGGACTGAGTTTGTAAAAAGGTTCAAGGCGCAGTTTTTCCCTCTGGCGGCAATTAAAAGGTTGGAGGAGGAATTTTTAAGCTTGGAACAGAGAGACATGACTGTTCGAGAATATACAACCAAGTTCATCGAGAAATCCAGGTTTACTGAAATCTATGGGCCTAACGAAGAAAGGCGGGTGGAATGCTATATCTATGGGTTAAGAGGTAACATTCGAGAGTTTGTCTAAAACAAGGATCCAGCAACATTTCAGGCGGCGGTAAATGCAGTTGAGTTGCGAGAGAAAGAAAGGAATCGTCAGACCTCCGAAAGAAGCGGAGACAAACGGAAATGGGAAGGGCCTAACCGTGATTCCAAGACGTTCAAGTCGGCAAAAACTGATCATCGGGGTAATTCGAAGTTTGAGAGCAAACCATGTAGCAAGTGTAATAGGGTTCACAAAGGGGAATGTATGATGGAACGAGAAGGGTGCTACAAATGTGGAAAGGTGGGGCATATGGCTCGTGACTGTCGCGGGTCGAGGTCGTGTTACCAGTGTGGGTCTCCTGATCATATCAGGACTGATTGCCCTCAGCTGAAGAAGGGAAATGCTGGGGTGTATGGAGATAAAGGAATCGAGAAGAAGGTGGAGCCAGCTCGAGCGAGAGCAAGGGCTTTTAACATGACAGCTGAAGAGGCGGTTGAGACGCCGGATGTGGTAACAGGTACTTTTCCCATAGACTCGATTTTTGCTAAAGTATTGTTCGATTCGGGTGCAAACCGTTCGTTTGTGTCACCAAATTTTGTGCACAAACTGCTAGTGAAACCCAAGAAGCTTAGTCAAGGGTTCGAAGTAGAAGTAGCCGATGATAGTCGAGTCTTAGTGGGAGAAGTATATGATGGGTGTAGTATAGACATTGACGGTCATACCTTCCCATTGCGATTATATCCAATGGGTATGGGGGAATTTGACGTCATTGTGGGGATGGATTGGTTAGCGTCTAACGATGCCAGCATCGTTTGTAATAAGAAGCTAATCCGTATAGCCTTGCCGGATCAGAAGGAAGTCATAGTTTATGGGGATCGTCGGGATAGAAAGTCATGTTTGATCTCGATGATCAAGGCTAGGTGTTGTTTGGTGAAAGGATGTGTGGGGTTCTTAGCGTATGTAGTAGACGCTAAGAAAGATAAGAAAGGATTAGAATCTATCCCGATAGTGTGTGAGTATCTGGAGGTGTTTCCGGAAGACTTAACCACTCTGCCACCGGATAGGCAAATGGAGTTCAAGATAGATTTGATGCCGGGAGCGGCACCAATAGCGAGGTCTCCTTATCGTTTGGCTCCGGCCGAGATGAAGGAGATGATGACGCAACTGAAGGAGTTGTTGGATAAAGGTTTAATCCGTCCCAGTTCGTCGTCGTGGGGAGCACCAGTCTTATTCGTCAAGAAGAAGGATGGGTCTATGAGAATGTGCATAGACTATCGGGAACTCAACAAAGTGACAGTTAAGAATAAGTACCCGCTTCCCAGGATTGATGATCTCTTTGATCAGTTGCAAGGAGCAAGTTACTTCTCGAAGATAGACCTGGGCTTGGGATATCATCAGCTGAAGATTAGAGAGGAGGATGTACCCAAGACTGCCTTTCGCACGAGGTATGGACACTTCGAGTTTCTAGTCATGCCTTTTGGACTGACGAATGCACCGGCAGCATTCATGGATCTGATGAATAGAGTATGTAATCCCTTTCTAGACAAGTGTGTCATTGTTTTCTGGAAAGTATTTTGTTGCTTATCTGTTAGAGGGATCTCACTAGACCTATGGTCTAACCCTCGCTATTTTCAAAACTAAAAATCTTTTCAGGCCGTCGTGAGATAGTTGTTGCAGCTAAAGGCAAGGAGAAAGTCTAGTGGGCGGATAGAAGACCGTCATTTAATTATTAGTATTTATCTCAGTTTGTGTATAGGTTGTTTACAGCAAACCTTAAATTTTCTATTGTAAGTTTGGGACCGTTATGTCATGGATTATTATTAATGATTGGAGATTTTATTTTAGATGCGTTCTGTGGTTTATGTTTTAAGGACGGGTCTTTATAGATACATAGTTACATACGTCTTCTTCTTCTTTTCATCTACATCGGCTTCTTCTTCATACATCGACGACTGTTGTTTCTTTTAATCTTTTCATACATCGACGACTGAGTTAATCTCAACAGTCAACAGCTTCTGTTTGCACGACTTCTCCTCTGCTTGCACCATCATTAAATCAGTAAATCACCTTATTAACAACACAACTTCTGTTCTCTTCTGAGTTACTGAGTTAATCTCAACAGTCAACAACACAACTTCTGTTTTCAACATTATATAACTATGTAACTATGTTAGATACTTAATTACCAACTATGTTAATGCTTATGATATGTTTATGGATGCATACTGATATATATATATATATATATATATATATATATATATATATATATATAATTCTAAGAAATATTATATGAACCGATATTTTTGACCGATATTTCCGATATATCGTGTATCGGTCCCTGACCGATACACCACATATATCCAACATCATAGATCAATCATTTCTTTCACTTCTTCTAAAGTTTTTTCACTTCTTCTAAAGTTGCAGGATACAAAAATATTACCTTAATCAAACCTACCAAATATCTTCATACGAAAACAGTACCCAAATCATCAGTTTGTTGCTGAAAAATGTTACCCTAGGCTCCTTAGCAATAGATTCATACATGTCATTTCAAAAATTACTCAACAAAGCTGAAAATAAAAAAATAAAATCATCAAATGAAAAATGAATACAGATAATAAAATATCCTATAAACAACAATTATTTTTCATTTTTTGAATGAAAAATGAAAACCATATTGTTCCTGAAACCGAAAACTCGAAACGACAATCATTTTTCATTTCTCTAAATTGAACCAACAATCATGTCTTCATTTTCATACATAAACAACTCATAACACTAAAATGTTAAATAGTTACCTCTCTTTAATGCATCAAAATCCCAATTAAACCCATGATTGGAGTTACCATGCTATAAACCTGCCAACACACATCAACATTGAGTGCCATGGATAGGAATCATAATCATAAAAAGATATCATGCTGATTTTCAAAGTGAAAGTTTTATTTGGGACTACTTTAAAGTTTAAACATTAGGGAAGAAACTTTGACGGTTAAAAAAGATTGTCGGTGCTATGCTTGACACAAGTCCTTAATATTAATCAAATCAAGATCAGTGATTTCATTTCCCATAGAAACCATAACCGCCTCCTTTAGTTCAATCTCAACCTCTCAAGAGAGTATCTATTCATAATTAAAACCATCACTTGTAAGCAAAATGTTTTGTGAACTTCTAATTATAAAGAATATACATCCATCATCGTTATCACAGTTTATCGTATATTTTTAAACAAAAACGACAAGTTGCAACAAACATTAAGAATTACTATTGAGGATTGAAGATACAAAAAGAAGGAACCTGACATTAAAACGCTTGAATGATAATATATGGTCTTTACTTCTCGCATCTATGAACCAACGAAAGAACATACTGCAAGAATGTACAAGCCATCTCCTTTATGAACAACAAACATTTTAATAATAACAAACAACCCACTATGAGTATGTACCACATTTAAGAAAAAAGGTCCAAATCAAACAGGGAGTCTTCCATCAATAGCATCTCGATGAATCACGTATCAAAATATACAACTTTGTGATAACCAACATATGTACTTGTAAGCTTTACCTTTAACATTTCTTTTGATCGTTTCTGTTGACTTTGTGGTAGACAAGCATTGACCATCTCCAAAAGAGTCCAGGAACAGTCAATTCCATATCCTTTGCAAAGTAATACAAGATTCAGCAAATTGAATGCAAGCTAAGAGTAGACAAAGATAGTTGTAGAAAATACAAGCTAAGAAGAAAGAAAGACTTCATGTCCACATATGAAGTATAAGATGCTATAAAAAGAAAGAAATGGGTACACTTCACTATCAAGCAATTGCTTGATGTTATTTGGGCCCACGACCATGCTATAAGTGGTAAAAAACTTTAAGGATCATGGGCTCATATCTTCATTTCCCCTTGCCTTCTCAAAATTATAAGAAATGCGTATTCAATTCTTTCTTTTCAAATTGACCATAACCCATTTTTTAAAGCAGAATCCTTCCATCCAATATAATTATAAGGTTTCTAACTAAGATTTACCATGGTTCCTTCTCCCAATCATTGACCTTTTACCTATACTTGTTGCTTGATTGACATCATCAATGTTAAAAGAAAAAGAAAAAAAAGAACCGATATCCAAACACAAAATCAATGACCTACATAACACCCAAACTAAATAGATTATGAACCAAAAAGAATTCCCATGGTGTCTTATTGACAAATTTTGTCCTTTCCATTCACCTAACAGTTGTTGGACTGCTATTAGAAATGAGGATTAACATCAAAGAGCTCAATTAATAGCTTTAAGAGCACAAGAAGTTTAAGTGATGTCTACATCATTTAAAGTTTTGAACTCAAATTTCATAGACAGACAACAATAATGATGTAAGTTACAGACCGTGTATACTGATAGTTTCTCCACCGCCTCGTTAGCTACACAAACACAAAATCAAAGTGAAACAATAATTCAACCGACCTATTAAGATGATGATGATATGGATCGGAGTGATAGTAATTTGTAAGAAGTTAAAAAGTTAAAAAATACCGATGATGAAAGGAGTAGCTTTCCATCCACCTGTTTTCTGCTTATTAGCAACCCTGCCTCTGAAATCAACACTTCCATTTATGCTAAATTTGATTTGGAATCAGTGATAGTTCATGAGTTTGAATTAAATAGAAGAATTTTGCACGCAATAAATTGGTATGCGTTGAGAAAGGAATTGAATGAGTTTTGTGCAGGAGAATAGAATCGGGTGGTGATATTAGATGCATCCGGATACAGTGAACCCAAAACAAGTGAACCAGAAAACAACTATTGTTTTTTGAAGAAGTAATTGCGTATTGCACCAATTTATGTCTACAAAATAATTTAAGCCAAGAATTATCAACATATACTTGCATTGTTTCTGAAAATGTTAAAAAAATACATACGCTTGGGGAGATTCAGAGCATTTTACCACAAAATCGATTTTCTCAGTGAAGTAAGAAGCAACAATGGAAAAGGATTCATCATCCTCTTTCTTCCTCAAGATTGCCTCAAGCACGCATAATCCTTTCACACATACGTGATAATAAAACATCACTTCAGAAAACCGTTGATCCGAAATTGTTTTTGAAAAAACACTCAAAAAAACTAAATCATATTGAACATATTAACGGATAAAAAAAAGCATCAGAAGAACCCTAATTTTGAATTTTGAATTCGTAATCAAATAGGCGTTAATCAAACACTCCGACTTCTATATTCCGAAATCAACTGAAACAATAGATCATAGAGGAAGTGTTAAATCATTAAGAAATATCGATTTCAGTTTTGGAATTAGACCTGTTTGTGAAGAACATGCCAAAGATAAAGCCGCAAATGCTAATAATGAGGATCCATTTCGGTACCACTTTGGAGGCGTAGTCGTTTAAGGCGATGATTTCTTTGTATGAGAAGATGTTGTGTATGGCGGAGAAGGGCTTGAGAAGCTCTATGAGGCGGCGAAGAAGGAAGGGAAATCGGTTGTGGTCGATGATAGGGGAGTGGGGGAGGAAACGTGGAGGCGGAATAATGGGCTTTCCAAAAACCGACTTTCCAAAAACCAACTTTCTAGAAACCGTTTAAGAACTTTAATATAGTAGTATATATATATATATATATATATATATATATATATATATAAGGTTGGTTTTCGGTAAGAATAGTAGTTTTCCTGAGAAGGGTAAGAAGGGATCTCCATGCTTGGATCAATCTTAATTGAAGATCAATTGAAAATACCATTCTAAGCTAATTCATGGATTATTTTGTAACTTAATTGAAGTAATTAAAAGTGGTCAAGGGCCCAAATCCTACACTTCTCACCTTAACTCTTATTCTTACATGATTATACACACACACACACACACACATATATATATATAGGGTTGGGTTCACGTGAGACCAACCTGTTTTCGTGAGACCGGTGAGACCATAAAATAACACTAAAACTTCATAGTGATTCATTGTGAAGGAACGAAAAACAGCAAATCTTCACAACAAAAACACTGTGAAGGTTTACCTTTACAATACCTTCACAATCTTTTGCTGTGAAGGTTTAGTGTTATTTTTGTGGTCTCACGGGTCTCACGGAAATAGTTTGGTTTCACATGATCTCAAGTCTCTCTCTCTCTCTCTCTATATATATATATATATATAGGGTCAGGTTCACGTGAGACCAAACTGTTTCCGTGAGACCGCGTAAGACCAAGCCTTAAAACATGAAACTTCACACCGAAACACTGTGAAGGTAAAAAATATTCGAACCTTCATAATGTAATCACACTATGAAGGTAAAAAACCTAAACCAAGTTAAAAAAAATCAAACCTTCACAGATAAAAGACTGTGAAGGTATATCCGAACCTTCACAGTGAAGACGCTGTGAAGGTAAAAAAAACGAACATTCACAGCGAAAAACACTGTGAACGTAACATTTACGGTGTTTTCCCTATGAAAAGTTCGATTTTTTTTTACATTCACAGTTTTTTGGTGTGAAGTTTCATACTTTAAAGTTTGGTCTCACCGGTCTCACGGAAACTGTTTGGTCTCACGCGAACTTAAGTCTATATATATATATATATATGTGGCTTTTGAGCATGCCTTCATTGATGTGAATGATTATTTGTTTGGGAGATGCAATGTAACAGTGACTCTATGTCTCATATAATAATTTATCATATTGATTCAGTTATTCTTTATGGATCATCTAATTGTTCATTGTTTGATTTTGATTCAAAATTGTTATTTTACTTGTCACAATATTGAGATTTTGTAGGAAATGTATGGACATTTCATTTATATTTACCTTTTTTATGTAAAGTAGAGCATCAGATAAAGGCACCCCTCTCATTATTTTGTTTTTATTTGTACGTGTGCAGAAGTGGCTAAAGTGCATCCAAGTCGAATTTGGGGAGACAAATATCCGAAATTGGATATTGTCATCAACCAGGGTCCCACTTCTCCTCTCCCTAGCGGCATCCTGACATACACGGTGGAGATTGTGAACACGTGCACCACCACTTCTCATATGATCACATGTGTTTTGTTGATGTTTATATTTCATTGCACTTTATAGGATCCGTGGGCAGAGGGTCGTCTAAGGACGGCCGACACCTTGCTTAGTATATATAAAAGAAAAAAAAATCTAATTAGATGAACATTATAACTCCATCGTCTTCATCATCTAAAACCGACTCTCTCATTTCTCTCTCTAAAAACTCTCTTCCTTCTCTCTAAAATATGTCTCAATCCGTTGAGGTAATCAAAGATTCAATCGTATATTCGGAATCCACTCTTCGAATCCTTCCTAGAGGTATAATTTTTTTCTTAAGTTACTTAAGTTGGTATGTTAGGGTAGTTGAAATTGGTTGGTAGATTATGATTTGATATTACAAAGTTAAGATCAAATACATGTTTAGCAATGCTTGTTTTGGTTAAAATTGTAAAAGGGTAAAGTTTGGAATCAAAATGATGAATTTTGTATCTATATGTTCAATCGTATACCAAGTGTTCGGTTTAATTCCTAAGAGAATAAAGTTTCGTGATTAAGTTTAGGATAATAACCATTGAGTTCTATGTTATGCGAGTAATAATAATTCGTGGTTTAAATAGGGAATCAAACGAGTTAAACTTCGTCGTGAGTTTCGGTTGATCGCGTGATACATCTCAATTTGGTTAAGGTATGGATTTCACTTCCTTTGACTTGTGGGCAACTAGTTGTAGTTGACCCTTCCTAAAGGTAGTTCATTGCCTTGTTATTGATCAATTGAACACGATCAACGAAATATGTACTTATACATACACATACACTTTGATTTTGTTTGAATCTTATGTTTGAACGTTTTTGTGTTTTATTCTCTCATATTGAAGTTAAGTTATAATTCATTTGTTGAACCTTTTGACATTTCATTAAAAATGTGTCTCGTGTGGAATTGTTTATGAAACTTGTGAACTATATTGAATTTGATTTTTATGAATATCATTCGGGTAAATGGCATATGTTTGGTTTTCGTTATTTTTTTTAGAACAACCCAATAAATGAGCACATTATTTGGGATGCCTTCTATGGCGGGCTTGTAGTAAGGGATGGTAATTTACCCAGACTCGGTGGGGAACCCGGTTCACCCGACCTGATCGGGGCCGGGGATTCCCCGCTAAACCGGGTACCGGGTCCGGGGCCGGGGATCCCCGCATGACAAAAACCGGGGCCGGGACCGGGTAACACAACCCTCGCCCCGCCCCGTAACCGGTATATATTAATATTAATTAAAATAGTTTATTTATATATTATTTAATTTTTCCCAAATGGTTTATTTACATATTTGTGTGACGATTTCTAATTTTTGCATATAATTATTTATATATTAATATTAATTCAACGGTTTATTTATATATGTGTGTATAGTTATTTAATTTTTTCCAAATGGTTTATTTATATAACTGCATATAGTTATTTATATATTAATATTAATTTAATAGTTTATTTATATATATGCATATGATGATTTCTAATTTCTTTGTAGCACCATGTCAATTTAACTTTTATTGGTTGAGTTTATATGTTGTTATATTTTATTGGTTGATAGTTTATTTTAGAATTTTTGACCGGGTCGGGGCGGGTCTATACCGGGGACGGGGAGAGGATCGGGGATTGATCGGGGATTGACCGTATTATTGACCGGGGTCGGGATTGGGATCTCTGTACCCGTCGGGGACCGGGGCCGAGGCCATTTACCATAAACCGGGGTCAGGGCCGGGGATTGTGAAACCCGCCCCAAACCCGCCCCGTTACCATCCCTACTTGTAGTCATGGCGTCCTGCAGGTGAACTCGGTCCACCAGGGTTAGGCCTAATAGTGGTTTACGTGAACCCACACTAGGGACTAGGCCGACTTTGTTGGCTCCGAGGCGGATGGATCGATCCTAGAAATTTTACTCACATAATATGTGACTGTGGTTAAATTCACGGGGGATTCGGGTGTATGTGCCCGCACGCCGACCCAATAGTTCGTGTGGTTTGGCCACCCCACGAACACAACAGGAATTGACGAACTTTATTTTTATTATGTTTTGAAGTTAAAGTGTGAACCGTTCTTGGGATTCTTGATTTTGATTTGAAATATTACTTAACATTTCTACTGAATTAAATGAACTATGAACTTGAGTTTCATGAGCTTTCTTCAATTGAACTTTTAAGTCTTCCGCTTTGTTATTGATGTGTGTTTATTGTTATTTTCAAATTTATATTATAATCCATTCATTGAGCCCTGTGCTCAACCATGTTTTTGTTTTCTAACACGGCAGGTTCGAAGTGACGCTTACAGGTACGGGACTTGAGATCGAGCGTGAAATTTTGGAGTTTCTTAGACTCACCTTATCATATAATGTTCTAAGTTTATAAACACTTTTTGAAGTGTGATATTTGGATTGTAATATATGATTAGAATTTATTAATAGCTCTGAATTAGTTGTGTATTTATGTTAAGTCCCGTTTGTGACATCACCCGCTCCGGATCACGGGGACGGGGGATGTTACATGTTGCCCACTTGATCACTTATGACACATAAAAATATATGTGTTTGGTTGGTTTAGCATTAGATGCTATTGAATATTATAATATAATGCAATTGATCCATATGCATAGGACTTAGTTATTTGGTTTCAAAAGGGGATTATTATCCCCGTATTGTAGCTAGAAATAGACATTAGGTTATCAGGGCATTGTGGTGCAGACTCTCGAAGGCGAACACCGGCCAATAACCATATGGTATAATTTCTAGTGAACGAGCACATCTAGGATCATCTGGGGTCTCGAGCTATAGACCATGATTGGTTGAACTCAATGATTATTGATCCGTAGTGGAACTCAATAACATATACATGTAGCCTACTTTTGTGTTTCGTCATTATTAATGGGAATATCGGGTCTCCCTGTAATCGCAATATGTTATTTAACTTCATGGTCTTGAAAATGAAATATACAAAATGGTTGACTTTGATGAAGTTGTATTTTTGCTTCAAATGTTTTATAATTTTGTTCATTAACTTTTTGAGCTCACTAAGTCGAACATTTTTTTTTCTTAAATGACATGTATATCAAGATCTCTAGGTGGTGAGACCATGAATGCTTGAGTGGAGTGTTGGATGCCGGTAGAGCCATTTTAATTTGGGGATAACGACTTTTTGTGATACTTGGTGAGCCATTCTTTCTTTTGATGTAAACGCTTGCATAGTCCCCTTTGGGTGAAAGTAATATCTTTGCAATTAGTCCATTTTATTTCGTGATTTAAATTCCCTCCTATTTTAGGGATATTATAAGTTAGTATCAAAGCTTTAATTTAAGTGAACAAGGATTGCACTTAAGATGTCCATACTTAAGCAAAATTCAAGTGATAATTTGTAAGATGTGGGTAGAACTCTTAAGATATGAGAGTTATAAGTTTGACAGAAATGTACTAATTGAGAGTTGTGATGATAGTAACAAGAATTTTTATGTGTGATATATTCAAATTTTCATGTGGCCAATGTTATTATGAATATACTGTTACGTACGTGAGTGTGTTTGAGGTTGCTATTATTATGATAACTAGTGTTTGACATCGTGCGTTGCACGATGATCATATTTTATGTGAAAAAAATTGTAAAAATTGTTTTTATTGACTAATTTCATAAATATGGATATGTTGAATGTATATACAACAATATATTTTAGATAAAAATTGGTTTTGAGCATATTCAATTAATAGAAAATAAATTGAAAAATTATCATGATTTATGTTATTTTCTACTACGCCAAAACCCTTGTGGCGATGGAGGTTTACCTGCGATGACTCCAGCCCATTCGTGGTCTCCTGGGGATTTGTCGTTGCACGTAAGCTGGCCAGAAACTCGCGGTTACCAATATATATATATGTAGGATGTGTGATGAAAATTATTAGTAATAATCGTAGTTTAAATATTTATATATAACATTAATGAACGTCGTTAAAATAAATCAATACAAAAAACAACATAAAATTGAAAAATAAATCAAACATCACCAACATAGTAGAAAATTTCGGATAACCAAGACTCGACAATACAATAAACAAAAATTATAAAATATTTAGATTTATAATACATATCCTATATTTCTTTAAATAGAAACAACATATATACAAATTGTATCAATAATTACAGAATAAAATACGTTATAAAATATTTATATTCAAAACAGGTAATTTGAGTAATCTTCATATTAAAAACCAAATAATATGATCATTTCTAAAACTATAATAATCTTTTAAAAGCAAATGCGACAACATATGATTAAATGTAAATAAAGTGTTTATATTTATCAATATTATTAATTTTTTTATAAGAAAAGACGTATTAGTCTTTTGATTGTAAGAAATGTTTTTATTAAGAATCCATTTCCTTTTCCTTTTGGTCACTGACTTATGTTCTTCTAATATTTTCTTCTCCTTTTATCAACAATTCCGTGATTCTACTTTTTTTTTTTGGTAGTTTAAGTCAAAATTCCATTATTGATGCATGGGCCACATAGACATGATTACATAGCATTGTCAGTAAGTTTTTCACTTTTCTTGCGTAAAGGTGATTCATCAGCTTTATTTTCTAAATTGATTGCCTCATAGACATTGTTGATAGTGATATCGATCTCATTAGTTTGTAGCAAAATTTCGACGTTGAAACTGTTAAGTTGTATGAAGCAAAAAAGTAAATTCACAAAATGAAATCGATATGGTTTTGAACATAATTTAAAACCATTGAAGGCCAAGAAAACGAACTTTAAAGAATATTAGCCGATTTACATTTTAGTAGAACTTTAATTTTCCAAATGAAACACTAAAAACATATATTAATATATACAAAATCAATAAGAGAATATAAAAATGAAGATTTATTGTATCAAAATAAACAATATTCAAATGTTCTTTTAACATTGTGGGTTACATTCCTGAAAAAAGAGACATAGAAATGGGAATTAAGGTAGTAATAAATCACGAAATTACAAAATAGATAAAATCAAAAATACATTGAAATTGAAAGAGTACTCGAATGAAAGACTTACATGTAACAATAATGTGTGTGCCTTGATGATAAAGCTATGATGTTCTTCGGCATATTTAGAGATCTTCCACCAGAACGCCAGGTGAAATTTAGAATCGATTTGATACTAGGAGAGGCACCAATCGCTAGGGCACCTTATCGGTTAGCCCCAACGGCGATGCAATAGTAAATGAAGCAACTGCAAGAACTATTGGATAACGGTTCTATTAGGATAAGCTCATCACCTTAGGGAGCACCGATCCTATTCGTGAAGAAGAAGGATGACACAATGATGATGTGCATTGATTATGGTGAGCTCAACAAGATCACAATAAAGAATATATACCATTTGCCAATAATTAACGATCTATTCAATCAACTGCAAGGGGCTAGCCACTTCTCCAAGATCGACTTGAGATTTGGGTATCATCAGTTGAGAGTGAGAGCAGAATATATACCAAAAATCTGCTTTCAGGACTCGATATGGCTACTATGAGTTTCTAGTAATGCCATTCGGCTTAACGAATGCACTTGCGACATTCATGGACTTAATGAATCGAGTCTGCAGACCCTACCTAGATAATTTTGTTATATTCTTCATATACGACACTCATATCTACTCAAGGAGAAAAAAGGAGCATGAGCAACATCTGAGAACAAATATGGAATTGTTGGCAAAAGAACAACTTTACGCAAAGTTCTCTAAGCGCCAATTCTGTATACAAGAAGTTCAGTTTCTTGGCCATGTAGTGAATGTGGAGGGGATCAAGGTAGACCCATCTAAGATCGAGGCAGTTATGAATTGGAAATCGCTGAAGTTTGCCTCCGAGATTCGCAGTTTTGTGGGTTTAGCAGGCTACTATCGGAGGTTCATTCAGGACTTCTTCAAGATAGTGACGCCGTTGACGAAATTGACAAAGAAAGCGATAAAGTTTGATTATCGAGAGAAACAAGAAGAAGCGTTCCAAACGCTTAAAGAAATGTTGAGTAGTGCCCCTGTACTATCCCTGCCAGAGGGGACTGAAGACTTTGTTGTGTATAGTGACACATCGAAGATGGGACTAGGATGTGTGTTGATGCAACGAAGAAAGGTTATTGCTTATGCCTCACGTCAATTAAAGGAGTGCAAGAAGAAGTATCCTACCCACGACATGGAATTAGTTCGCGCTAAAAATTTGGAGACACTATTTGTAAGGTACCAAGTGTATGATCTACAGAGATTATAAGAGTCTGAAGTACTTGTTCGACGAGAAAGAGTTGAATATGAGACAAATGAGGTGGATGTGATTGCTCAAGGACTACGAGTGTGAGATTCACTACCATCCGGGTAAGGCGAATGTAGTCGCCGACGCATTAAGTAGGAAAGAAAGGTCCGAACCAATCACGGTCCGAGCCATGCAAATGAATATCAAAGTGGATTTGATAGATCAAATACAGGAAACATAGAAGGAAGATCTATTAGAAGAAAATATTAAGAAGGAGCGAATGGTTGGGCAGATCAAAATACTGACTGTAGGTTCAGATGAAGTGTACAGACTAGGAACTCGGATATGGGGGATTTACGGAACAACGTGAGGGACGAGGCGAACAAGTCTAAATACACGATGCATCCAGGAAGCAACAAGATGTACAAGAACCTGAGAGAGAGAGAGAGAGAGAGAGCTACTGGTGGCTTGGTATAAAGAGGACCGCAACAAGTTATGTGGATAAGTGTTTGACTTGTTTACAGGTGAAGATGGAACATCTGAAGCCGTCAGGAAGGCTACAACAGTTGGAGATCCCAGTATGGAAATGAAATATGATAACCATGGACTTCGAAATATGGAAAATAATTAAATAAAGATATTATTATTTTCGAAATATGAAAAAATAAAGAGTTTAGGAGGATTTTTCTTATTTTTGATGTATATTAAATGGAGGTATTATTATTTATTTTGAAAGTAGGATGGTTTATGTATGGAAGGGATTCAAATGTGGACTTAATTTGTGAGGAATGTGGTGGAGAGGGGCCTGTTGTGCCAATTTTCGAAAGGTGAGAATGGAAGGGATTGAATGACATTAATGAAGATTGCATCCCTTCCATAAAAACACAATTTTCGACCCATATAAATGAGAGGTTGGCTGAACCCTTTGAGGGTTTTTATTGTCGACATTTTGGGAGGTTTTGGCTTTGGAATCTCGACAAACGGTGGCACAAGGAAGAGTATCAAAGCGCTCGAAGTTCGACTCATTTTCGATAGTGATTTGTCGTGTTAAGATATGTATCTACTATGCAACTCGAAACTAAACATACCGGGACGTTAGGAATGGTGTAAGGTGCGCCCAGATAAGTTTTGAAGTTGGTAAAACAACAAAGACCAAAATTTATGAAAAAGGTTGTTCCTTTTTTCTCTCTCTTGAACTTATGTGACCCCAGTTTGATATAAGACATAAGAAAGATATAAAAAGATGGTGTGATTAGAATGTGGAATTTGCCCTAGATTTGCTTCATTCTATACATTGGATGCTTGTACCTTGGTTTTTGAAGCCACCTCCTACACTGAGTCAATGATGTGATTACAATAGGTTTTTGCATTCTACGATGTATAAATTTGATTACACACAAAAGTGTCTATTTCTTTGATTACACAGTGAAGTTCTGCCATGGATGTACCCTAGATGAAGAAGAAAGATACAAGAAGATGAGGGTTTTTTAGTTAGATTTTGGGTATTTGATTTAGTTAGAAGAATTGAGAAGATGAACACCTTTGAAGGTTTGAATGGAGAAGATGAAAACACACACACACAACACACATACGTGAGAGGAATTGCCAAAAAAGGAGGGGAGTCGAAGACGGGGGGAGGCCGACTAGAGTTGGGGGGGGGGGTTAATAAACTTACTTTTTTTCCTTAAAAGATATAAACAATTGTATATATGCTTTAATAAATTGGTACAATAAAATAGATTAATAAAAAAGGTGTTGCTATCCCTACCCCCTCCTCACTCACAAAACCCCCCATACCCCCTCCTATCTCACTCAAATACTCCCTATAGAAGGAGATATAGATAGAATTCACCAATAAAAAATAGCTAACATGACAAATTTTCCCACACATGCTTGGCATAAGAGGCGACTTAATGAAGTTTTTCTAAACGACCGTTAGTCTCGTGGATGAAATTCAAAGAAAAATGCAAACCACTAAAAAGATTTTATACTTTTTAAATTGCAAAGACTAAACCCACAAGATCTGCAAACCACATGAATAAAATTTATAACTTACCCTATGAATTAAGATTTTAGTTTCAAATTATTTAAAAAAGAAAAAAAAAACTTGACCCATTTATGAAATATCATGAAGAGGATTATAAAATATTAATGTGTTATCACCGAAAAACGATATGACAGTTTTACGAAACAATTAAATGTTCCATGATCATGGATGCTCAAAATGTTATATTAACGTCACATCAACCAACCGATATCACACAAAAATTCAATAGACTTTTAGGTAATTTACAGTATAAAATAGAAGAAAATAAAATAGTATAATATAAATAAATATCCATCTACATGTTATTTGATCCAGTCTTCCTATTATTTTTGTTAACATATTTCAACACCAAGGGGTTGTTTGTTTTTTTTAAAAAAACCTCTTAATGACTCTTAAGTCTGAATCATTCAGACATTTTTACACACCACCTCTTATTAATCATAACTAAAATAAGATTTCAGACTTTAGACCTTTTAAAAAATAAACGGCACCCAAGTGTCATATTTTTATGTTTTCAGAACTTCAATTTACCTTAAAAAAGGAGTTCAAATAAAACACTCAAATAAAAATAATACATAAATTAAGAATGATATTGCTATATAGAATCCAAGGAAAAAAAAAGTACACGTATTATTATTGTAGATGGTAGATGGATAACATAAAGAATAATACTTTTGCTTCTTCAATGGAGTCACTGCACATAAATTAATTATGTACATGATCAACCCTCGAATATGTTATAGAGGATAGATAGTTATCTCTTTGTTATTTGCTGATCTAGGAATCCATCCGATTTTGATTTTTAATTTTGATTTTGATTTAGTTCGATCGAAGATCAATAGATTTCGAATTGGATCAAACTTGGTGGGAAAAAAGTGATCGTGGAACCCTAACTGATTGAAATATTGGGGTTTTGGTATTTGAGATTGAATTGGACGCTGTATGAAAGGTATAGGGCGATTATAGAAAGCAAATCAGAGAGTTGCACACCCAACATGTCTGCGGTAGTGTGCGGGAAAAGATCATATTTTTTCGAGGATCATAGCGTACCTTCTTCATCATCATCTGCTTCGCCTCCGATTTCCAAAAGAATTCGCTGCTCTTCTTCTTCCCCTGTCAGATATTCTTCCACTACATCATCCAGGTTTATCGCAATCGATCGTCTCATTCTTCTCTTCCCTGATATGGATAAGCAGGTTATTTACTTACTTTGTTGCTTCTTTTTTTTTTCTTTTTCTTTCTGTACTTGAAAATTTCCTTGCTGTTTTTGCATGTGCAATTATTTCTTACAGATTATACTAGTAAATTGGAAATCAGCTTTGTGGTTTACGATCCTGTTTAAGCTGGTTATGTACCTGTAATTGTTATTCAGTAGTTATCTCTATGCTTGGTTTCAAGGATATAAATTTATAGTAGAAAAGACCTAGTATTTGCTATGAATTGAGAGTTTGGGGTTTTATTGACAGCATCAGAATAATGGATGGGAAGGCTTTGCATTGGACTTAAGGGCATGATATATAGTTTGTTTTTGTGAAAATTTGTTACCTAGAACTTTCATGTTATGATCCCAATTCCCAATATGAACTAAATGAGACTTTTGTTGGTTGTTGACCAACAGAAAGAAAGGAGAATGCCCTAGGGGCTTTCTTTTCTAAAGCTGCTGAGGAGTGAGGATCTACCACAAGTCCAAGACTAAGCCATCTTTGCCACTTTCGTGTACCCATTGGTCAACAGCCCTTTCAGGGGTTTTTAGGGATTGATTCACTTTGCGCATGTGGATTATAATGTCTTGGAATATTCCCCCTTTGAACCCCAGCCAATTCAAGTTCATACTCAAGCGAACGACGACAGCGATGTTGATCGTTTCGGCCACTTGTTAGTGAGATGATCGGGTATGGAGAAAGATGAATCCAGAATCATTTATCATACATGAAAAGTTTATAGGAAGAAGAATAGTTTGTCATTGCTTTTTGAGAAAGAAGAATTGGCAGAAGGATTAACTTTTGCTATTTTAGAAAAGCAAAAATAAGAGAGAGAAAAATTCTCACACATGGATGACTGTCGAAGGGATAGTCATATGTTTCAGAAGAAAACTTACTGATACATTTGACTTCAAGAATGCATTTAATGTTTAAACAAGTTCATGACTTATGATCATTAATACGAATTGGTCCTCTTCATAATATGTTTGGAAGACAGGACTATTGTTTACGCATGCCTGAAATAGGAGATTGAGAGAGGGGATTTTTTATTGGTGTGTGTGTATGGGGGGGGGGGGGGGGGGAGGAGGAGGGGGAAGGGGTGGTTTACAGGAGCCTACATGTCTTGATTTTGAATTATACCAACAGTGATTGCCTCAATAAGGACAACTTAAATTTGCTGAACAATTTTTATTAGGAAATTTTCAAAATAAAAATAAGATGCGTCATTGTATCTTGTTATTTAACATGCACAAATAGTTCAAGGGGCTTGGGGGAGTATGTACTTTGTTGGGGTGTGGCTGTAGTCAACAGCTTCAAACAATGTGGTTTGACAAATAGAATGTTGCTGGCCATTGATTGGTTCTTAGCATAATCTAATCCGGTCAGAAACCATCAAAATCTGAAGATGGTATGAAGCTCATCCCTTGTGTCAAGTTTTGCTACATAAAACTATACCTTTGCTTATTTGTTTATTCCAAAAATACTTAACAATTAAATTGTTTTTCTAAATTCTTCATCATATCAGATGACATGAAAATTTCTTTCATATTTTCTAATATATGCTTGTGCATGTAATGTACATAGGTGTTTCTAACTATTGATGGGTATGATAACATATTTTCCCTATCTGAAAATTTTGCTTATTTCAAGTTCTGCATGAGTTCCAGAATTCGATGGATAGCGGGATCTGAACTTGCTCACGTTCGAAATCTATCTGATTTTATGAGATTAAGTTCATTTACCCTAGGTTGAATGAGAGAATCTGCTGCGAGATAACCTTGATGATTGCTTGTTGTTGGTAATTGTGTGTGGCTCAATTTATTCAAGGTCTGTAGCCAACAGCCAATTGCACTCTTGTGTACCATTTAGTTCAAAATAATACATTTACTCTAGGGCATACACTTTGTTTAACTTGAAAGTATGTTTGAAAATAAATTAGGGTAATCTTGGACAAATTAAAAACATCTGTTTAAACCAAATCTTCATAAACAGATTGAACTGAATTGGTTGTCACTTGGCGGTTGAATTTTACAATTACACACAAAATCCAATAGTACCAAAATGGATTCTCGATCTAAGCTGGATTGAATTTGTGGGGTTTCCCCTTGTAAAATGTTCATCAGTGTGATTTTAGTATTGGAGAAGTGTAAAGAGTTGGCTCATTATATAAGTTGGATTGTTTTTGCACAGATTCACCTTATAAAAAGTTCTTTCGAGTGATTTCAGTTTTAGAAAAGTTTAGCAGTGATTATTGTTACATCATAAAGGTTTCTCCTCCAATAAGCATGTGAGCCAATGTGAATATGTGAGTGTGTACCTACCAATGTGAAATCTTGATGCAGTAGGCATTTGAGTTAGTAAAGGATTTGCTGTGATGTTCAAGCAAGTGAAGTATATGTTTTTAATCCTTCTGCTACCAATTACTAAAACAGATATATATCCTTTTCAGCTTCTTGAAAGAGCCCTGAACGAATGTGGCGATGACATAGAAACTGCCATCAAGAGTCTTACTGAGCTACGTTTGGGCACTGTTGAGAACTTTGCATCTGTTGTGAATTCTGCTGCTGGGAACGAATCTAATCAGCAATTCCAAACTCAAGGTGCTTCCAGTAACTTGCTATCTATGTCTTCTTCTTCCCTTCTTCCCGTTTCTGTTTTGTTTAAAATTTCTTTTGTTATATATGAATAAAAAGTTTCTTTTATCGGTACTTACAAACCATTTCTGTCCATAAGTACACAATGACTTATATCTAGGACTCACTTTTCTGTATGTCAAATTACCTCTATATGATGTCTTCACTTGAATTATCTAACTGGAATGCTGCTGATTCCATAGTTGCAGCTAATGGGTTTGCAAATGGTGAGGCTGTGCCTGTTGAGCATTCACCACCACTAAGTCAGCCTGTGGATGGTGCCGACTGGGTGAACCTTTTCGTTAGAGAAATGTTGAGTGCCTCTAACATGGATGATGCTCGAACTCGTGCTTCAAGAGCACTTGAGCTGTTGGAGAAATCCATAACTGAACGTGTCACTGCAGAGGCAAGTGGCCTTCAGCAGGTGGGTTGATACTCTCTCCCTCCTATCATCTTTTTTCTTCTGATTCCTTGCTAGAACTCATGCTATACACACATGCGCACACATATACACATGCATATCTACGTATGCATGCGCACACACCCACTCATACGTAGCATGTTAGATTGGAAGGCATTGACAAATACTTATTCTAGATGCATGCTAAACTTATCAATCAAATTGAGCAGTCACAACCATTGATCTGCTTACAATTGATATTGACCTTACATATGCTTTAAATCAAATGCACAATGAGTATGATAATTTAATTCTACTTTCATTTTAAAGAAATAAATGAATCCCTATATTAAAGTTAAATGCACAAATTGAATCTTTCATGTTTTGACATTTTTTTATTAAACTTTTTACAATGATTAACAGCAATTACTTATTTTTTGTAGTGATGAATTATGATACAAGGCGACTAGAATGTTTAAGATGATAGTGGTTTTTTAAAGTTATTATTATTTAGTAAATGATAATAAGTTAATAAATGATAATTGATAGTTTAATAAGTTTATAGTCCAATTTTATGCAAAATATATGGCTACTAAGCATGAGATGATGCAAATAGAATTTTGATGTGTGTACATCTTTTTAATGCTACTTTTACTTACGTTAAAATATGTATATTGTTCAAAGACATATGAATCCACCACGAATCAAAGTCAAGTTGGCATCTGTGGTTTAACTTTAGAGACAAATAAAGTATTTTAGGTTGAAAAAGAATTACGTTAGATTCATTTGAAACATAGAAACATTTGTCACTTTATCATGTGGTCAAGTATACATATACTAAAAGAAATTGTAGTTAGTTGGCAGCTGTTATTGGTTTTTTGCTGACCAAGGAATTTGGTAAGTTGATTAGGAGTGGGTTGGTTAAAGAGGCTATAAATAAGAAGGGAGAGTGTTAGGAGGCACAAAACTATCTTGTGATAATCAGTATAGTGGAGTTGGGAGAGAGTTCAGCCTCTCGAAAGTTGGACATTAAAGCATTTGGCAGTGGTTGTTTCGTCATTGAAGAATTATCGGATGGATCACATGGGGTGGATTCTTTTCTAAATTGGATTTGAGAAGGAGGGAGACATACCAAAGATGGATTTTAGAACTCATGAAGGGGATTACGAGTTTTTGGTAATGTTGTTTGGCTTATTGAATGCTCCAACGACTTTTCAGGCACTTACTAACGGCGTCTTTCGGCTATTTCTTCGGAAGTTTGTTATGGTATTTTAGATGATATATTGGTGTATGCTGATGTGAATTTAGGGGCAAAAGTTAGTTTATGTGGGGCATGTGGTTTTCCAAGGAAGGGTGGGAATAGACTCGGCTACGGGGGAGCTATGCTAGAGTGGCCACAATTGAAGAACGTCAATCGAGGAGTTTTTATAGCAGTTGAAGAAAAACAAATTTGGGTGGAATGCAGAGGCGACAAAATTCCTTTATGTAATTAAAGAGAGCTCTTACAATGACCCTCGTGTTGGTATTGCCGTATTTTAACAAAGAGTTTGTTGTAGAGACGGATGCTTCAGGATACAGGGTGAGAGCAGTTTTAAGGCAAGTAGAATGACCAGTGGCTTTTTACAGTCAAGTTCTAGGGCAAGCCCATTTGAAGTCGATATATGAGAGAGTAAATGGCAGTCATATTTACTGTCTTGAAATGGAGACCTTATTTGATGAACTGGCGGTTTTTGGTGTGAATGGACCAAAAGAGTTTGAAATTTCTACCAAAACAAAGATTGGTGGATCCTCGATATCAGAGATGGTTAACGAAGCTCATGGGGTATGATAACAAGATTGATATACAGGGAGGGAACAAGTAATGTGGGAAGTTCAATGTTCTGTGATGATGGGAATGGACGAATTAAAGAAGAGGTAAGAGGACAAGTTATTGGGAAAATTTTGGAGGAGGTGCAATCCCAAAAGATGGACGACAAAGGATTTACAGTTCGGCAAGGGTTATTATGGTACAAGGATCAATTGGTTCTTCCCGATCAATTGGGAAGAATTCCATATTTCTCCAATGGGGGGCCATTCGATAGAGGAGCACATGTATCAAAGCATTGCTTTGGAAGTGTATTGGATCATTGGATGGGAATGAAAGGAGATGAACACGAACGAGTACGGCAATGTGTAGTTTGCCAGCGAAATAAGATTTCGAGGGGGTGTGCTATGGGGTTGTTGCAACCTATTCCTCTATCGTTGATGACATGGAAAGAGGTTTCTATGGATTTATATAAGCGTAAACAGAAGTCAAAACGATTGGACGCTATTTTGGTGGTAGTTAACTGACTTAGCAAGTATGCTCGTTTTCTGGCTTTACAACATCCTTTCTCCATACGATCGAAGGTGTAAATATCTGTACGGGAAGTGGTTAGATTACATGGGGTACCGATGTCTGTAATTTCAGATAGGGATAAGGTGTTCTCCAACATGTTTTGGAAGGAAATTGTCAGATTTCAAGGAAGGAAGTTGAAGATTACGACCGCTTATCCCTGGGTGGTGGTTAATCGGTGTGTGGAACAGTATCTAAGGTGTTTTGTGTCCGATAAACCAACGAAGTGGATGAAGTGTTTGGCTTTGGGAGAAGTATTGGTACAATACCACATTCCATAGCTCAACCAAGTGTTCCCCTTTCAGGACTTTGTATAGGAGAGATCCCCAACCAAGAAAGGATCAGCGGTTATTCTGTCTATTGAACAGTTGTTGAAGGATTGGTTTGACATAGTGGATGCCTTGAGGATGCATTTAATGGAGGCTTAACATAAGATAAAGCAAAATGCGGATCCGCATCGGCAAGAAGTTACTTTTGAAATGGGGGATCCGGTGTTCTTAAAGTTGATGCCTTATAGCCACCCTCTTTGGCTGCCAGGCACAATCAAAAGTTGGCTGCACGGTTTTGTGGGCCCTATGGAATTGTGGAGATGTGGCATATAGGTTGGAGTTGACGCGGTCGGCAAAGATGCATCCGATTTTTCATGGTCACGACTATGGTCGGCGATTGACCCTTGTGCTTCTTTGGCATTTTTCCCACTACAGTCAAGTGAGGTTTTCGAGGTGATTGTTGAACCCGAGAGAGTGTTGGATTGTTGCCCATATATAGTAGAAGCTGGAAGAATTGGAAGTGCTAATTAAGTGGAGAAGGTTGCCATCGTTTGAAGCCTCTTGGGAATATGACTTGTAATGGAATTAATTCTCGAATTTTCACCTCAAGGACAAGGCGAAGCTTTGGCAGGCGGGTATTGATAAATCTATGGTCCGGTATATGTATGCTAGAAGAAATAAGGAAGGGGGGGGGGGGTAGTAAAACCAATTTGTAGATGGTTGGCAACTGTTATTGTTGACCAAGGAATCTGGTAAGACAGTTTGGGGCAGTAGGTCAGTTAAGAAGGGAGAGTAATTGTATGAGGTATGCAACTATTTTGTAATAATCAGTATAGTGGAATTGGGATAGAGTTCAGCCTCTCGAAAGCTGGACATTTTTGTAGCGTTAATTTGTGTCAAATAAAGCATGTCAGGGGTTGTTTAGTGAATACGTACCATATTCCTCCAATTTAATGACTTTTGCTAGTTTTTCTTAGGAGAATTCATCAATTTTTGGGAGTAATAAACATATCATTTTTTGTTTCAAATGATTAACTGCTTCATATTAGTAAAATTTTAAATTGCGATAATAGTATTTATAAAACCATATATGAACATCATATGGGTAGAAACCTAGTTTCCGATAGAATGCTAAAATTTCTTCTATTCCCCTGTTTTTTTTCCATTGTCTCTCTTGTTTACCTTTATTGGCTGCTATTACAGGAGAATGTGATGATGAAGGAACAACTTCAAGTGCTAATTCAGGAAAACGCCCTCTTGAAGCGAGCTGTAACAATTCAACATGAACGTCGAAAAGAGTTCGAGGATAGGGACCAAGAGTTGCATAACCTCAAGCAAATGGTGTCTCAATACCAGGAGCAGCTGAGAACTCTTGAGGTCAGTCTACCAAACTTGAAAGAATTATATTTATTTCCATGTATGTAGACCGAATGCAACGGAAACAGCTTGAGCAAAATCCTGCTTTATGGTTTATAGAATTCTGATTGACCTTAGACCCTGCCTTATTAACCTAAAACTGTCTATCTATAAGCCAATTTAGCATAGGGAAAAGGCTCATTAGCTAGCCCTATGTAATAAACTAAATGTTAGCTTTTTTTCTTTTGGCTTTTTAGTTGAGAAAAAGAAACGTAAGGTGTAGAAGTCTGTTAAACTCCCCTTGACCCAAAAGCTAGGACCTTGCTGGAGCTTTAAGTAATATGAGGCTTCAAACACTCGCTATTCCTCTATCGGATAGGGTTAAGGCTCAAATTGTTGGGGTAAAGAATTGCACATAACGTGGTATGATTCAGGATTAGGGCTTTAAGAAATCTAGTAATGTACGGTTTCCTCTAACAGGAGTTCTTGGAGAGCGGAGACACAGGACTAGGATAGTAGATTATGTGTTGGGATATTACTATGAAGTACCGTAGAACGTAGATTATCCAAAGGGTGATTGGCCCAGCAGTATGTGGATTACGGGTAGATACTAGCTTTTCAGGAAGTCAAGGGTTCAAACCAAATGTAAGGAGTGCGTGTGAGTATTTGCTTTATAAATACGTTAGGGGCTGTTTGGTTGGTTTTCAATTCCTGTATGGATAAAGTTGTCTATGTGGATTTAATCTGTCTCTATAGATTGGGAAGAACTTTGAGAGTTTTTTATTAGATGGAAGGAGCGTGGTTTTTAATTGGGAGGACAAGTTTGGAAAAAACTTGGCTTTCTGCATAAAGCTCCCCCCGTATAAGCTTAAGAATAAGTCACTTCTATATTATTAAGCCACTACCAAACAATTATGTATAGCTGACTGAATAAGTTCCATTAAGCTCATTAAGTGCTAACAAACAGACCCTTATATATACTTAGAAAAAAGTACCATAGATGAGGGTCTACCAAAAGCAGGCCTTTTCGATTCCTTGTTCTACAGTTCTACCTTCTTAGTTTTCTACGATGTCTCCTCTCTCGTACTTCATGTTACTTGTTTTTACCTTTTACTCTTTTTGCTTTTTGTGTTTACTCTTCTTTTCCATTACTTTTTTTGTCTGCTTCTATAACTTTTTGAAATCCTTTTTTGTGAAACTTTTTTGCAAAAGCTTTTTTCACAAGTCGGAAGGTTAGCAAGATGTATTGGGTACATTTGGTTTGGTTAGATTATGTTACAATTCATGAGTATTTTTGGTGAGGTAACCTAGTCTTTTAACTATTTGAAACTACTATAAACCCCCTCCATCTCAAAATAAATCAACATTTCTATTTTTTGTGAAGTTCCAATCGAAATAGTGTGTGGTTGACAATAATCTTTATTTGAGGTACTTTCGACATTTGACTAATAGTGGAACTTACCTGGCACAAGTGAAGTCCTTTTTCTGTTGAAGTGGTTTTTTTGGGAACAAGGTTTTAAAAGGCGGAGTCGGGCCTCGAGGCGTTTTCCCTAAATGAGGCAAGGCATAACCCTGAGGTGGAAATATATATACACCAAAATATGTATATATACTACACAAGTATATAGATTTATATACTATATATACATGATACTAAATTACTAAGAGGCGTTGGTTCAGTGGTTCTTGACAGAAGAAAGAACTAAACCATGAGATAGGCTGAGTGGGTGTGGAAAATTTGGTTTCTTGGAGGAAGAGGACTACACTTTTTGATTGAGAGAGGAAAGTACTAGCTTACAATGGGGCCAATGGGCTTTGACTTTTACTGTAAAAAAGAAAAGTCGCTATGAAGAGAAATACTGCTACTGCCAGAAAGCTTACAAAAAAAGCCAAAAGAAAAACCCATTACCAAAGCTAATCATTTGAGGTGTACGCCTCGACACCCCCTCACGCCTCATCGAACCCGCCTCACTGAACCAAGAGCCTCGTCTAGCGTCCAAGAGGCACCACCTCAGGTGCGGTTTTGGGCCACCTCGCCTCGAGGCGCATGCCTCAAAGCGAATTTTAAAACCATATTTGGGAATACAAATTTACTTTGTGCCATGAAAAACTGCAACAATTTTTATTTCGAGATGTCGTAACGAAAATTGCGATATTCCCACTTTGGGCAAACTTCAAAGGGTAGTGTGACCTTATCATCACCATGATGCTATTGATTTCCGTCAACAAGACCCCTTTGTTTTCTTATTGAAGGATATGTGAGACATTTGATTAGCAATCAAATAAAATTATTTCTACGTCAACACAAACATTTTATAGCCGACCTTTACACCTCATTCTTTTTCGTGTGTTTAATCCCTTGTTATCCAACTTATTTTTCCAGCCAGAACTTAGTAAGGTGGATCATTCTCCTGCTGATTTTTTCTTTTCTATTTTTTAGCTGGGGCTTTTCATGGAAAAATCCCTCTACTCTTTGGAGCAGATATCAGATATGCGTCCATCCGACCCCCGACCCCACCTCCAGGTGGAATATACCGAGTTCGTCTGATTATTTTTTTCTCCTAAATATTTGCAGGTGAATAATTATTCTTTGACAATGCACCTGAAGCAGGCTCAACAAGGTAACTCCATTCCGGGGCGTTTCCACCCAGATGTGTTTTAGTTCTCAATTAAGGTCGACAACTGCTGTTATACATTAATAATATCATCTATTTGACCACATAACATTCACATGCTATTATGACTTGTACGAATGTTGTAGGTTCACCCTCGTGTGTTTTAGTTTCATTAAGCACGATGGGCGATGCCATGCCATGCCATCCTATCGTATGTTGAAACCGTCGTATTTGTCCCCCTCCCGGTTTCAAACTCGTTATAACTTAAGTGTTTGTACAATAATATTTACATCAAACATGGGGTTTATTACACCCTCAATTTCATTTATTACAAAAAGCTCTCGAGGTTTGTATTTTGTTTTAAAATTGGTCCTTGGCTCTAACGGACGTCCATGGTTTCTGTTAAGTCAGATGGTAAAATGACTATTTTACCCTTACTATTGTAACATTTTTAATTTTAATTTTTTTTTATTTTGTAAATTTAATGCACCAATTTTTGTCTGCCTTTTTCTAGCACTTGTTAGATGGTGTCATTTTGTCCTACATCATTAACTTATTTTGTCTAATCCTTGTTGACTGACACCCTACCCCAACATCGCTTCATCCTCGCCGTGAACCTCCTCCCCACCTAACTCCATTTTCTCCGGTGGACAAAAAAAGAAAGAAACCATGAAAACCCACCTCAAATTTAAATTTAAATTTATGCTTATGCTTCTACTTTTTTTTTGAACGGCAAGTTAACACACGCACACGTACCCTGGGTATCCGGGCTCCCACTTAAGGGTGTCACCCGACTATCCCCGTTGATCACGATCCAGCCCAATTAAGGGTACCACTATGTGGCAGACCCATGATCAAGGATGCTCACCACGGGGTTCGAACCTGGGTAGTCAGGGATACCATCCACTGACCCCCCCAGAATGTTACCTTACCACTGGGCTACAACATGAAGGATGCTTATGCTTCTACTTTGCAACTTGTTTCTACTGACCAATTTTTTGTTCGTTCTATTCTTTCTGCATCATCTCCCGCGCATTTGGGGATAACTCATTGCAACAGTGAGGGTCATCGAGAGATGCGGGAGGATGGTGGTGTTCGATAAAATTGGAGGAAGCAAGGTTTTGCATGATGAAGTTTTGCCGGAGTTGGCGAGGGGAACCAAGGAAGGGCTACACCCCAGGACTGACTGAAATATTGAAAATTAAAAATAACTAAAAACAGAAGAAAGGTAATTAAAAATATTTAAGAAAAGAAAAAATCGATTAAAGTGGTCGTCAAATGCAGAAAATATCAGTTTACCTTTATAGTTAACGGAAATAGATCCAATACAAAATCGTTGAGGGTTTCCAATGAAGGGTAAGTTACAAGGTTTGTCCCTGTGGTTTTAGTTGATTACAAACAAGGTCCTTGAACCCTAAAATTCATGACTAGAGTCCTCGTGGTTCATTTTCGTTATGGATCAGGTTTGACTTCCGTTAAAAAAACTCCGTTTAGTTAGAAAAATATATGTGCATTACTTAATAGGAAAAAAAAACCTTCTTTAGTTAAAAATATATATATAAACTAATTAGTATAAAAAAAATAATATGCAGTGTAGACCTGCAGGTTGAGTAATTCAAAACCGCAAAACCAAACTACATAACGTAATATAAAGATATACAAGCCGCCAAGTATACAAGGTAAGTTCTAAACTACACGGTTTGGAGTGGCGGTTTATGCGGTATTTTGAAATTTAAACACACTTATATATAATATTTGAATTTGTCGTTGTAAGTCACGCCTTAAAAAACGTTGTGGTTTTTAAAGATTGAGGCTCGATCTAACCGTCACGTCTCATACCATTTAGAACTATGCTATTTATACAATGTCCATTTTTCCAAAATAAATACAAAGTTTAATCGCTAGATGATCTAATGAAGTAATTGAATATTAATCCAACTTCTAAATCGATATTCAATAAAGGGATTTTGTGCATTGAAATTTATCTTACTTAGGTGTCGTTTGTTTTTTAAGAGATCTAAAGTCTGAAGTCTTAATTTAGTTATGATTAATAAGAGGTGATGTGTAAAAAGGTCTGAACGATTCAGACTTAAAAGTCATTAAGAGGTTTTTTTAAAAAAACAAACAACCCCTTATTCTTTTTGAAAAGTTGGTTTGACTTAAACCATGGTTTTTGAAAAGTGGGTTCGATTGAAACTAGGGATGCTCACGGGTTGGGTTGATCGGGTTGAAGACTTTTTAACAACTAAACCCAATATAGGTGGTTTGAAAATTTTACAACCCAACTCAACCCAATCAAAAGTACAACCCAACCCAACCCAAACCGTTCGAGTTGATCGGGTTGGTCGGGTTGTGTTTAAACAAGATGAAATCAAATTTAAAAATATAAACATAAATGAAACATTTCTTTGAAATACAACCGAATGACCGATAATTCATGAGAGTATGTAAGTTCATCAAAAATATTACGATATTACATATAAAAATGTCTAAACCAAATGATAATATGTCAATCAACAATAATCGTTTTAGACGTCTCCAACCCCGATGCTTTCGCTTTCTTGGCCTTGAGGTTGGTCGTGTCATCATCAACCATTTGGTACAACTTATCTATACTTCTTAAATCTTAAATATATCACATTTAGTTAATTTTTTAGTTTGCACACACACATATATATATATATATATATATATATATATATATGTGTGTGTGTGTGTGTGTGTGTGTGTGTTTACATTTATTAAACATATATACAAATGAGTTATATAGAGATGAATAATAGATTGAAAATATACGTAAATGAAGAGGGTACACAATAGTGTAATTGTCTAATTTACATATTAATAGAGACTTAATAATCATATTAAATCCACAAAATAAAAGGATCGGGTTCATCGAGTTAGGTTGGGTTCAAATAAAAGTAACTCGATATCAACCCAATACCTACGGTTTGAAGATTTTACAACTTGATTAGACATCGGGTTGCTTCCGTTTGAGTTATTTCGCATTGGGTTGGGTTGGGTTGATCGGGTTTTTTAGCACCCCTAATTGAAACAATATATTTGCGTTTATTTAGAGGCGTGGAATTCGTTAGGAAAAAAATATATGATAATTTATCATAATTACGTAAGACGCTCTTCAATAACTTTTTTATCGGTAAGTCTAAATTGGAAAAAAGAAAAGGACCATAATAAAGGCAGAAACGAATGTAGATTTAATATGTATAACACATCTATGTATCAATGACCTGAAGACGATGTTCCCTTTTATTTTGCAGGCTAATTGGCTCATCAGAGCATGTCTTGTTGCACACCATTGTGCTTCAAGCGACCCAAATTGTTTAGATATTGCACTATGCAACGATCTTCCAACTGAATAGATTAAGAATCAAGTTGATGCTCCACTCTACTAAACATTGCTGAAATGACTGTGGAACCGTTCATTAATGTTTCACCACTTAAACCATTTTGTCCTGCACTACCTGTCACCATCATATCGGAGGATAAGATAACGTGTTGTATCATGCCTTCCTCCAGGTATTTCAATGTTACACTGGAGAATTGAGGAGTGACTCATCATATGACTCCTAATAACACAGTTCTTACTTCTTTTTGTCACACCATGCTCATTTATTTCCGTTCTTACAGCTATTGGTGCTTTTGTTCTTGTTCGTCAGGTTGGATCCGTGACTTACTCTTCTGATCCATCTGGCCGTTTATCTCTTGATGCAGTATATCATGTTCCTCAGTTGTCCTTAAGTTTCTTGTCTGTCGGATAACTTACTGATTTTTTGCCAACATAACATAATACCATGTATATTTTTTCTTTATAAAAAGAAAATGGTGCAATTTTAAGTCGAAAAAACAAGACGAAGAATTTTAAAAAGGGTAATTTTTGATTTGTAGCATTGGTTTAGCTTTCCCAAAATGACTTTTTGGGCCAAACATTGTACATGGAAAAGGACTAATGAATGCTTGTCATCAATTCAACATGTAGAGGTGCATGAAATGCATGTGATTGGTCACAATCTCCTTTACATTTTCTACCCTTATACTTTTCCCTTTTTTCTATTCTAATTGTTTTTCACTTTTTACCATTTTATGAAACAACTCATTCTAACAAATTTCATTAATAATCATTTAAATTACGTTTCAGATATAAGAACCACTGATAATCCATCCGTTATGCGATTTTCTGTAATTTAATGTAATCATATATCTTTTATAAATATTAACAGTATCAACTTTACGTATCAGACGAGTTTTAGTTTATGCAAATATAATGATTATATTTAACAATAAAAAGTATATAGTATTAAGAATAAATTTAAGATACATCGTATCCTTTCCTGACTTACCTTCGAGTGAGATTTTCTGGGTACGTCTTGTTTGGTTCTTGAAAGAACTTGAAATTAGGAATCTGAATATTCGATATCAAAACTCTTGCTTATGAATAATTTGGGGATGTTTGTAAAATAAAGCTTGGTTTAGAGGATAGAATAGCAAAAAAGCAAAAAGTTAAAAGGGGAAAATGAAAAACAATAAACTGTAGGGGGAAAATTTAGCATTTAGCTATTCTTTAGGGGGAAAATATATAAACAAAAAAGGGGTGGGCCGCTCGTACGGCGGAAAAATACACAGAAAGAGCGCCGGAACCGCACGAGTGTGTTCTGCAAAACAAGAAGGTACGACGTCGCATCATGTACTTCTCTCTCTCTCTCTTTCCATTTCAACCCTTTCTTTTTTAACCTTTTACTATTTTACACAACAAAGTTTACTATTTTTTTTGGAAGAGATAGCGGCATCGAACCAACAAACGACTACCATGAACAACAAAGTTTATTATTACGATGTATTCAATCGAATAATAATAATATATTCTTAAATTAATTTTATTATTTACATTTATATATTTACACCGAATAAAACAATTATTTACATTTAATGAAACTAATAAATAGTACCAAAAAAAATTAAAAAATGAGTAAAAATACCAAATTACTTTTTCAAATTGACCCTCCTTATTTTCCATATCTATTTTACTTTTTCCTATATAATTCTTCTAGGTGAAATTCATATAATGATAATATTGAATATTTATAATCAAAATAAAATGTAAAAATTAGTACACTATATTTATATAGAGTAACAATAAAGTGTGGGTTTAATCGTAATTTGAATGGTTACCGAACATATTTTACAGAACCAAAGGGTCTTTGGCTTAGCGGTATCAGAGCCTTTGGCCTCCTAGGAGGTCAGGGGTTCAAATCTCACCAAAGGTGAGGAGGGTATGTGAGTTTATTTGTTGCATTTACCGTATATAAATATTATATACTTCAAAAAAAACATATTTTACAGAGTAACAATTAAAGTTTTCTACAAAGAAAACTATCAACAGATAAAAACAGAACGGTCAATTAAGTATGATGATAAACAATACTTTTACGTGATCTTAACTCACCCATTTTCACATGGGTAGATATGTGGCGTATTTTTATGTTTCTCAACTCACCTACTCCTTGCGACTTTAACCTACGGGGTAAGCACATGGATATCCTTGCACAATGAATAAGAAATTTGAGATTCGACTTTAACACCACCCATTTGCCCTTTATATACTTCATTTACCTTTTTCAAGATCATCATGAGAGTAGTACAATGGGCGGGCTCTAGAGGGTGCCACCATACTCTTTTTGCATAATATTTTCTGTCGACGAAATTGACATATATGGAGTGATTATGTAAGCTTGATTTGAATTCGAGATGAATACAAAATGTAGCTCAAATTCATGTACATGCCTTGTATATGTGTGTAGAATATATACACACACTATATCATAAATCATTTAGGTTTTACTGTTTAAAAACTTAATTTTCAAGTGTACAAGTATTAACGCATTATATAAAATCAATAATATATACAAAATCTTTCAATATTTGTAATTATTTTACCTATCATGTAAACAATCAGACTGAACACTTAAAGGTTTTTAGAATATCATATTACCCTTTCCATATGAACATATCAAGTTTTGCAAACCCACAAATTTAACTCAAATATTTAAAAAAATATAAATTTGTTTTAAATATAATTCATTTTGTTAATTAAATAAATTATATTAAAAAATGGGTATTCAACAAAACAGATTAATTGATCTCATTTTCAAAAATCTAGTCACGAATATATTCACATGCGATTATATTCGTACAATACTTATATTTACCATATCATACAAATTTACAACTTATTAATACGTTTCAACTTTATAAATTAACTCACAACCAACTTATAAATATATTCAAACATATAAATTGATAATACTAATATAGCAAAATACACCATAAAACCGATAACAAATAAAAGACTCGACTCTTCCGCTCTATGAAAACTACATAAAGCCATAAAACAAAATCGAGAGAGGAGAAATAGTTGTGTTGCGTTGCACGAAAACACTTCTATTATATTATAAAGCATTCATATTTACGTTCTTAAAATTCTTAATTTTCAAATGTACAGTTCATATAACGTTCACTATACAATATTAGGGTCCATTTCATTTGCTAACCACGACATTGGTGCTAACCGTGCTAACCAATTTTCAACCAATCAGAATCATTCTAGAGTTTATATTCTCAAAGGATAATATGAGCATTTCATAATTCACGTTTATTTAATGTATTTCCATATTTCAAGAAGTTATTAATATGGTAGTTATCTAAATACTAAATAAAATATTTAATATTTAATGTATTTCCATATTTCAATGAGTTATTAATATGGTAATTATCTAAATATTAAATATTAAATATAATATTTAATATTTAATTTATTTCAATATTTCGAGTGTGCATATATCACTACTAAACAAACAACTTTTTTCGGAGGAAAAATCCACCGGAAATATTCCGGCAGATTTCCGGCGAAATCCAATCTGGTCAAACCTCATTGACTTTCGCCGGAAATCCGCCGGATTTTTTTTTTATTTAAAAAAAAACTACTATTTTTGGCGGATTTTCGACGAATTATTATATTTTTTCTTATAATTATAATTAATTAACCATTTCCGGCGGATTTTAATTAACTAATTTAATTAACTCGAAAAATATTAAATATTATTTTTTCTTAGAATAATTTAAAATAAATAAATAAATAAAATCCACCGAAAACTCAAAAATAAAATAAAAAAAATAATTTGAAAAAAAATAAAAAATAAATAAAATCCGTCGAAAACACAAAAATAAGTAGGCCTCGCTTTTCGGAGCTGCTCCCAGCTCACACTATGGTGGAGGAGGTGTCGTAAAGATCTAGGAGTGTGAGCAGTACGAGATGAAAGGCTCCCATACTGTTTGGAGGGCAGGGGGCATAGATGCCAAACAAACCTGACCCCTATCTATCGTCGTAGAAGCTGTTCCTAGGAAAGATTATGGTTCTCGGGTATCCAATCAATTAATCCCCCAAACCGGGGAAGCTTAAACGGAAATGAAAGGGTAGGGTGAGGGAAAAGAAAAGGGGGGATGCAACTCAATTTAAGGCTTCGCCCCCAGATCGCTTCATGAGCTCATTTAGTAGACAACGAGTGTGCGCCCCTTTAGAGAAGAGATAGGGGCGAGTACTACACGAGCTCGTAAGTAAAGTACGGAACGAGCCTTGTCTACAAAGCAGAGCGACCTCATCTTGCTTGCTTCTGGCGAAGCTTCTAGCACTGGATAATAGGCATGGCAGGAATACGACTTTTTAGGTCGACCACTACACTACATAGAAGCGATAGCGAAGCCAAGCCGTATAAAGGCGGGCAACCCTTATAGCAATAGCAAACGGCCTACTTATAACTCTTCCCAATTTCCAGTAGTAAACTTCCCAAGTTTAAGCAGGATAACCCCCTCTCTATTCTTCTCTTCATGTATGTGGGCTGCCTGCCCCGCCCCGAATAGACGAACAGGAACAAGCTGAAGAAGCGAGAGATATTTGAGATTCCGTAAGTAAATGATACTTTCTGTTTTGTCGAGAGGAAAATGGGACATTGACATTCATCTTCCTCTCGAAGGGCTTTGAGAAGAGGGGCAACAGTGAAGATGCCGAGAATGGTCGTGTCTATGGGGATTACCAGTCTTAGTAAGAATCTGTTGCAAATGCATGTGAGGTAGGAATGCCTTCATTAAGATTTAAAACTTGTCGTCTACTTGAAGGAAATGTTTGGAACCGGGAACTTACAATAATACAACGCCACATTCTTCGAAGATTGAGGAACAAGACGAGATCTATTAAGAGAATGATTTATTCTCGAAAAAATTTGAATAGTTACATCCAATTACAAACTACACGAAAGTTGCCCCTTTTTCATGGAGATTTACCCATCAAAGAGATGCATAGAGGAACAGAACGAACTTCATATATCCCTTTTCCACTCAATCCAGAAACAAGATCAGACGTTATTCCGATTCGTCTCCATTTTAGTGAAACTCTTCCTCAAGCAAGGCAGCCGATAAGTCATCGAAGGCTTTGTGTGAATAATGTAATAGTAAGCATTACTTCTTTTCAAGTTTCCCAAGGTGATTTCATATCTTTGAAAGAAAATGATGCTCTAATCTATTCAGAAATAAGGAGATCCTTCTATATCAAAATTTCAGTTTCTAAAATCATAGAAAAATTCTTGGATAGTCCGGTAAGAATGTGGAGAAGAACCAAAACGGAATGGTTCCGCTTACTTAAAACTAAGAGAGGACGTCGCCTACTACTGAAAGACCCGTTTTTGCAACAGTTGCGTTCTTCTATGCAAGACGAAGACTTAGAAAGAACAAAGAAGTTTGGATCCGAAAAAGCATGCTTAGGCAGTTCTTTCGTTGATCACAAGAGAATAAAGAGGAATTTTTATCAATTCAAATCGATATACTTATCGAAGAGAAGGAACGAAAAAACCCTAAATCTTACTACTAGAAAAAGAAGTCCTATAGTTTACAACTCTTCTTTCTATAGTAATTTGACTTCTTGCTCCACCCATCAGTCTTCTATGAAGAGAAAAATAAAAAGCTCTTCCCTATCTACTCATTATTCGGAGGTGAATCATAGAACACCAAAAGTTGTGTTATCTTATGGACCTAATTAACATAGGTCACATCCCTCACGTGCGCCAAGAGCACATTCGATAGCATCCTCTTAAGGTTTAAAGATCCAAACCTTTTTCTTCTTAGCAGAAACGCATGTAGCCAAAACATATAAAGATCGGCATAGTCGCTCATAGGGGCATATCTATCCGGATAGAGGATAGTCTAGATCTTGATTCACTATTTCCATTTCCATTTTTACTTTTAGATTTATTTTTATTTTTCTCTGTGTCGTACGAAGCAATGGGAGGCAAGCTATGACGACAGGATGTGACCTTGCCTTTTGCCCTACTACCGCCGTTCTAAGTTCTTCTGACTAAACGAAGTTAAGACTAAAGTTTCGAAACTTAAGTTTGCAACTTTTTTCAGCAAAGCTTAGTAAAAATCTGTCCTTCGGCTACCTTGGATCAAGGGTAGAGATAGGAAGTAAGTCAAAGGTAGATCAACAAAAGTCTTAGTATGGGAAGAGTCAGGGCGAGGGGAGAGACTTTCTAAACAAAGGTTAGTCTAAGTAAGGAAATGGGCACTATGCTCATATCGAAATAACTGTTGTCTCCCTTATGGTCGACGTTCTCTCCTCCCATCCTCTCCTCTCCCTACCGGTCGCCGAATAGAACTCTTCTTTGCCCTTCTGGTTGGCTTAGGGCGGTCGAACTCTGCCCTCCTCTCCTTAGCAGTCGAGTGATTTCTCATTCTTTCTCCCTCTTTCTATAGATAAGCGGGTTCTTCGATCATTCTAATGAAATAGGTTCGTTAAAGCCAATTGATCGAATTCTGTTTTAGATTTCTATTCCACTCCAACCGGTGCAGAACTCTTAACCTTTCTAGGACCCTCTCTACGGCAAGGTGCTGCTCTACTCTTTCCACTTGCTCCCTCGTGTATAGCGAGTTCTTCGCCTCACGGTTTGGCTACCCATCGTCATTCCCTCTCTGTCTAAAGTGAGAGGGGTTCTCTGCACGTAGTGTAAGATTCCCCTGGATGGGTCTCGTAGGAAGCAACATTCGTGTTTTCCTTTGCTGTGATTTTCCGTTGTTCCCTTGGTGCGCTGTCATTGACGGTGTAAATCTGTTCGTTCGAGAAAACATGTTGATCTCTTTCCATATCCTATCCCCGGTTGTTGCCCTATCAAGATGTGTCCCTTCCTTTGACCCCTTTTCTGATTTATTAGTGCTGTCTCCCTTGGGTTCCCCCCTTTGTGAAGAATTCAATTTCCCTTTTTCTCCACTCTTATTTCTTCCTTTCTTATTCTCTTGTTGGAAGTACCCAATCTTCTTTTTTAAATCTTTCCTTTCTTATACAAGATTCTAAGGTCCTTCCCCTGTATATAAGTCTGTGCGATTTTTCCCTTATCTTCTGGCCGACACACCCTTTACTGGTATCAGTGCAAGGGCAATTACTACGGGTTGCCATAGTTGTCTGGTTGGATTGGAACGAAGGGATGAAGGAGGGTCGACCTGCCTAACAAGTAGACCGGAATAACTAGCTTCTAGTCCAACTAGCTAGCTCCAACCCAAGCCTCCAAATCGAAGCTTCGAAGAGCCTTATCCCATGTGATGAGATGAATTACGTCTCTCCCTCCAACACCAAACCGTGGACATCTCGTCCGAATTCCTTCAATCCTACCAGACCATTCCTTTCGGGAACCCGAACAAGGAGGGAATAAAGGCAAGCTTTGAAGAGTGGATTTCATTAAAAAGTTTAATCCGACGAAAAGTTTAGTCCGTCGAAAAGTCCTCCGGAAAAATCGAGTTTGCGGCGCCCTGGTTTTCGGCCGGCCAAATCCGCCGAAAAAGCAAATTTCCGGCGGATTTGGCCGTCGGAAAAAGTCGAAAATTTTGTAGTGTATGCATGTCTAGATGTCAGTGTGTATCTCAACCAATGCAGAACAGATCAGCTGATATGCACATATACAATATGTACATATTCACAATACTCAATGTGCACATATGCATATTAGATACCAGTGTGCAGATATGTATATGCTTAATGTGCACATATGCATATACTCAATATGCACATATGCGTATTAGATATTAGTGTACATATATACATATAATATTTCAGCAAACATATGCATATATGCACTGTATGTAAGTGTGCACATATGCACTATCCTGAAAATCGATTTCTTCGAATCCTGAAAATCGTTTTAACCAACTTTCCGGCCAAATTTCGGCGACCCCTATCTTGGTTCAATTCAACTCCACTTCATTTTTTGGTAACGTTGATTTATGCGGCGATGAGTTTAACCTCCCATACATTATTTCTCCGTCTCCCTCTTTTTCTCCCCCACCCACCACTGCTGCCAAGAAATCGAACCATCACCGGAAAATCAAGATTCTCATAATCGTCGTTTCCGTTGGTGGGTTTTTATTATTATGCATCTTGGTTGTGATAATGTCAATTTTTGACATTATTTATACACTAGATTGGGTAGAAGTTGCACGACTTCGAGTGAAATAGTGGTAGTTCTAATGGACTTTTGAGGATATTAGAGGAAAAAGGAAATTTTAGTAGAAGAAAAGTAATTCAATGAAGAAAGGAGTCTAAAGGGCCAATTTTGACAATTCAATTTAGTTGCTGGTGGAGAATAGAAGAAGTCAGGTGAAAACAGTGGGTTTCGCGAGTTACATCGCGACTTACCCATTCCGCGTGAGTTGTGGGACACAGGCGACTTATGCCACGACCCTAACTCGCGACATAAGTCGCGAAATCTCCTGGATCTGTCTTATCGCCTGTTTCAATCAGATTTAGGTATCACGCAATTAGACTTGAGACGACGGCGGCTGGAGGCGATTTTTGGGAGCAGATTCAAGACGATAAAGCGACAAAAAGGTGGGAGAGATTTGGTGGAACGGATCCTCGATCTTGTTACAATCTTTTACTTCAAGATTTAAGGATTTCAGGGAGTGTTCATATTTGTCAAAGCATTTCATTTCTGAACGATGTTTAGATCTATTTTGCTTTCACTTCCAGTTTTCATTTTTGCTAACCCCAACATGAGCTAAACTTCTCATGTTGGGGGTTGGATAATTATTTGATGATGTTGATTTAAACTTGTGATTTGGTTTGTACTTTGATGATTAATTTCTCAATGAAGAATATGATGAGTTTTTATTGTAATTCATTTTAGTCTGATCAACTATTTGGATTTTTCTTGGTTACCTTACTCTTCGAGAGAAGTGTGGGACGACTAGATGTGTTTATCATATGCCTATGGTGCAAATTGGATAGAGATATACCAATTTCACCATAGATCTGTTAATTTTGTTTTTATGAGTATATTAACTTGAAATTTGAGTTCGAAAGAAGAAATTTCATTGTTAATTGCTAGTATTGTTATAGCTTGAGAAAGTGTAGCAATCACCTTAAAAAATTAATCATTGAATCTATGAATCATTTAATTCAGACCATTACTTGTTTTTAGAAAACAACTCTTATATGAATCCAACCCCCAACTTTCTTGTCAGCAGTTAACTGTTTCAGTTTCTAAAAGTTTCCTTTTAGTCGTTTGAGCTTAATCCTTTTGCAAAACTTGAAAACAATCAAATTTTCATCTCGTCTAGTTGATAGTCAATATAGTCTCGTGGTACTCAATACCAAGTTCCTTTGGTTCGATACTCGTACTTCCGTGACAAAGATGGATTCAACGGTCGAAGGAATCACATGCACGGTGAGTACGGTTAAAGCAGCAACTGACCAGAATACTGCTTCGATTCAAATTTTAGAGAGGCAAGTGGGGAAAATCGCGGAGGCATTGCAATCTCGAAACAAAGGCCAGTTTCCTAGTCAAACAGAGAAGCAACCAAGAGAGAATTGTAACGCGATCAAATTAAGAAGCGGCAAAGAGTTGGAAAATAATTCGAGTAGAGAGCCGATAGTAGAGAAAAGTAAGGAACCAGACGTGGTGGTAGAAGAGGAGGAAGATGAAGAGAGAGTAGATGAAAGCATAGAAATGGATAAGCCGGAGAAAAAGGAAGAGAAGGAGCCGGAGCGAGCAAAAGATCAGGCACCGGTCAAACCCGTAACACCAAGAGTGCCATATCATAACTGTCTAAAAGCTCACAGGGATGATTTAAATTTTGCTAAATTTTTAGAAGTGTTTAAAAAATTGCATATTAATATCCCTTTTGCAGATGCACTGGCACATATGCCATCTTATGTGAAGTTTTTGAAGGATATCCTTTCGAACAAGAGGAAGATAGAGGAACAAGCCACAGTTGCACTTACTGAAGAGTGCAGTGCCATTATTCTGCCAAGCTTCCCCATAAATTGAAGGATCCAGGGAGTTTTACTATTCCCGTTCATATAGGGACTTCCGAATTCAGTAAAGCTTTATGTGATTTAGGTTAGACCTGGCAAACGTGTCGTGTCGTGTCGGGTTCAAAGTTAAACGGGTTGAAAGTGTCTAACCCTAACCCGACCCGTTTAATAAACGGGTCAGAAAATCTCAACCCTAACCCGACCCGCCTGACCTACCACGACCCGCCTAACTCGTTTAACATTTATAAAATTAAAATTAAAATCGAAAATTCACAAAAAAATACAAATACAAAATTCAAATGAAAGCATTAGAAATCCAAAATTTATAGTTTAAAATTATAATCAAATCTAAAATACTAAAAATCCAAAGCATTAAAAGGAAAACTTATATATATATATATATATATATATATATATATAAACGGGTTATTCGGGTCATTTTCGAGTTGAAATTTTTGACCCTGACCTTACCTGTTTAATTTTCGTGTCATGTAAATGTATTACCCAAACCCGTTTATTTCGTGTCGGGTTAGCGTGTCGTGTCAGTTTTTGCCAGGTCTAATTTAGGTGCTAGTATCAATATAATGCCATTATCTATTTTCAGGAAGCTTGGATTAGGCGAAGTGCAACCGACATCTATCACACTCCAGCTTGCTGATAGATCGATTAAATACCCATATGGGGTGATTGAAGATGTGCTGATTAAAGTGGACAGATTCTATTTTCCGGTGGATTTCGTGGTCCTTGACATGGATGAAGACAAGGAGATACCAATAATTCTTGGTAGACCATTCTTAGCCATGGGAGGAGCACTGATAGATGTGAAGGGTGGTAAGCTTACACTTCGAGTGGGGGAAGAGGAAGTTTTCTTCAATGTCTTTCGAGTGGATAAACATAAGTCGGTATCGAATGAATGTTATCGAGTAGATGTCATGGAAGCAGTCGTTCAAGAAGGTAGTAGCATGGTGGTGTTTGAAGATCCATTACAAAATGCACTTACCGGTGTCGATTCCCATGAAGAAAGCGAAAGTGTAATGCAATTAAATGCACTACCCAACTACAAGGGACACCGCAAGTTAGCCGTTGAGGATTTGGGAACCCCTATTCCAAAATCTCAACCATCATCAAAGATACCACCAAAGCTAGATCTTAAACAGTTACCAAAGCACTTGGAGTATTGTTGGATCAAATAATTGTATTCAAGATTAAAGTTAAATTAGAGGGTTTAAACTGTATTTGTTTGATAGTTACAGTTCAGGGTTTAAACTGTAATATGTTAATAGTTATTTGTAAATGGGCCTAAAGCCTGTTAGAAAGCCTATTAAGGTTAAAGCCCATATGGCCTAGGTATTTAAAGTTTTGTTTTATTAGTTTTTAGGTTTAACTCTGATAATATTCTAGTTAATAGCCGTACGTATTATTTGTATTCAAGGGTATCAAGAACACTCAAGGTTTACATTGATTATTCAAGGGATTGGTATGTTTATCTGATCTTTATATCTCTTGATCTATATTGTGTTTCTTGTTTGATTATCAACTAGATTAAACTGGGATAACAAGTGGTATCAGAGCCAAAAGAATCAAGTTTGTGGATTAAAATCAAGTTTATCGATTATTCTGTGTTCATCGATTTTACTGTTCATCAACACCTTACTGTGCGATATTTGATTTCTTGAATCTGTGTGTTTTTATGATTAAAATCAATCTGATTAGGTGTGTTTTGTGGTATTGAATGCTATCCGATAGTTCAATTGCATTACGAATCATCAATTGATTGGTTTTTGATGATTGTTGGAATCTGGGTTCGACAAACTTAATAAGCCGGTCGAACACTGTGGTTGGAAAATTGAGTAATCAAAAGTGTTCTTTAATCATTATTGTTAATTGGGTTGTGATCGATACGTGCTGATGAGTACCAAAGTCTGATTTTTGCATTTGATTTGAGTTCTTGATTGATTTTCTAGGTTGATTATTGCTTCTGTTCATCGACGTTCTGGGCTGGTTCAAGAACATATCGGTCGAATAATCATTATCGGTCGAAGGTAGTTTATCGGTCTATATCTGTTATCGGTCAATACTTTGTATCGGTCAAAGCCAATACCGGTCGACCGCTTTCTATCGGTCTATCTTATCGGTCGAAGACCAATTCCGGTCGAAGACCATTACCGGTCCATAGATTATATCGGTTCACATTAACACCGGTCGAAAGGTATATCGGTCCATTTTTGGTTCCGATCTTAGTCTTTTACTGGTCGAAGCACCAATACCGGTCATTGCAAGTTGCCGATCGAATTAATACCGGTCGCTAGTCCGATCTAATATCAGTCAACACTTTACCGGTCATAGCAACTTACCGGTCAAGACCAATACCGGTCAAAGAAGTTTCCCGGTTGAAGCATCTTACCGGTCGACCGCACCACCCCGGTCAACTCTAGATACCGGTCGAATTTACCGGTCGAAGAAAACACCGGTCAAGCACATCGGTCGAAGAAAACACCGGACCCCCGTGCTAAGTCTGCGAAGGGGGATAAAAGTTTTGTGCTTGATCAAAATTTTCCTAATTTCATTCTTCAGTATTATTTCTTTGTGTTTTATACTGTGCAAATTCTGCACTTAATTATTTTTTGGAAATTTATTTTTCTGAAAATTTTTTAGTGTGGTTTTTATCTTGATTCTAACGATCTCATCTAGTTGGTTGTCTTGGTACAGATAAGTTTGCTTACTAACCATACAGCTAAAGATGTCTGAAGGTTACAGCCTTGATTTCAACAACATGACTCTTTCTGAAGTAAAAGCAAAGGCTAAATGTCTTGCTGGAAAGTTAGCAATATCTTCTAACATGATTTCTGAGTATGACAAAAAGGCAAAAATGCTCAAATCCGAGATATCACCTCTTAAAGCTGAGAACAAGGCTTTACAGATTCAGAACTCATCTCTTCTTATTCAGATCAATGCTTTAAAAGAAAATTCAAAAGATTCTGATTTAATAATTGACTTTGCAGGAATAATTGAGTCTAAAGAAAAAGAGATCTTGGATCTTCAAGCAAATTTGAAAAGATCTGAGTCAAGCTCTACATGGTCTAAGAAGGAATCAATGCAAAAAGAGCTTGATGAGCTTAGAAGAAGAGCAAACATTGCTATTCAGACATCACAAGAGCTTAAAAAGACAAATTCTCAAGTCTTTTCTGAAAGAGATAAGTTTAAAGATAAAGTTCTCAGTCTTGAGGTTGAGATTAATATGCTGAAAGAAAAGGAAACCCAAGACAAAGACAATACAATAGCTCAAGATGAAATGTTGAAAATTGAGAAAGAAAGAAAAGACTTTGCCAAGAAATTCTCTGATTTCTCCAGAAAAGCCTTCGAAGAAAAGAAATCTTTAGAGCTTAGATGTGTTAAGCTTTCTCAACAAGTTTCAGACTTTGAGAAGGTTATCATTCTAGAGAGAGAAAAGGCTGAGAATGAAAAGAAGAAAGCTGAGCTGAAGGATACAAATATAGACTTTTCTGAAGAAAAGAAAATATTTGAAACCGAGATAGCTAAACTGACAAGAAATCTATCTGAATTGTCAACAAACATCATGAAGGAGAAGAATGCAAAATCTGAGTTGCCTAAGAAGTTTGATCTGATCGAAAAGGAAAGAAACAATTTGTCTTCAAAGATAAAGGAACTTGAAGAGATCGTATTCAAGGTGAAGCTGACTGAGCACAAGACGCCAGAGTCAATAACTCAATCACCAAGAGAAGATCTAGCTGATTCAGATAGTTCATTAAAAACAACTTCAAGTTCACATTTTTCAAATATTTTCTATAATCCTTTCTATGATTTAGATGATTGTCTTAATTCTAAATCTACTGATCAAATCCGTCCTTCTAACCTTTTCTATGACAAAAATGTTGATGGTTCAGGTAACTTTAAGAAGACTAAGTCTCAAAAGAAAAGCTTCTGGAGAAGGGATGATGAGAAAGAAAGAGGAAACTGGATCTGGAGAGTTAAAGGATCCTCAGAGGAGAAGAAAAAAGAAGAATCATTTGTGTATACATCAAATGCTAAATGGAACTATGCCACAAAAGGTAAAACTTTTGGCAAACCTGATCTGGTTTACACAATCCATCAATTGATTAGGTTAACACAAAAGAAAATTAGTTGTTCCTACTGTGGCTCAAATGATTTTGTAAGAAAAGATTATGTGAATAACTGGTATGGTTCTTATTTTATATCTCCCACTAGAACTGCAACTAAACCATTAGGACCCAAATACCAGTGGGTAGCAAAAGCTAAATCTGTGTTGCAGGCACCCAAGGTTCAAGGGGGAGAAAGAACAATGGATTTTGAACAAAACAGTTCAAAACCCAGACTTCATTGTCAAAAAGAAGGCTTCTAAGTAAATCAGCTTAGAACCCGGACTTCAACGAAAAATGGCTTCTAATCACATCAGATTAGGACCCGCACTTCAGTGCTTTATTTTTTCTACTTGATCTTAAAAAAAGAAAATTATCAGTTAAGGGGGAGAATATCTGTGATTTTAAAAGATTATCTGACCGTGTGTTCTTAAAGATAAATACTTGCGTTTAATCTTGTCAATATACTTTGTCAAGTATTCATACACATAACGGTTCAGAACATTCTATTTGACTTTGTTATTACCATGTATCAAAAGTTAAATCTTTCTATGGTAATACTCACGTTCTTTGTATTCACCGTTGATTGAATCAAACGTCATTTCATGTGCTTTCATTGAAAATATGTTTATATATTGTTCATATAAACAAAATTCGTTTTTGATTCTCCAACATATTATTCTTCATGACAAATTGATATGAACTTATTGCCAACCACTTTTAGGTTGAGGGGGAGAATTGCATCGTCAAACACAACTGTTTTGACTTCTCCAAAATTTCTTATTCTTCATGTAACTTTGTGCTTATTTGTGCTTTCATGTACAATAGCCTGTTGAACATCACGTTCTTTTTAGGAAAATACACGGGATTCAGTGTGTGAGCTTAACAGAACTTCCATGGATTCACGATAACCAGTGTTTCCTACCCAGGAAGTATTCCCTGAGTGATTGAGGGGAGAGGGGTCAAAAGAATTGAGTGATGATGAGTGAAGAGGTAAAATGGAAAAGAGAGATTGGTTAGAAGTGAGCATTAAAAGAAAGAGGGCGAGAGATCAGAGTAAAAGAATACTAGACTCTGCACCAAACCACTTTCTGAACCGGGCAACCACATAATCTTATTGGTTCACATTCTTTGGTGACCATCTCTTGCATACAACCCCACCAACTACTCATTCTTTTCTCAAAAAGAGAATGTTTCACATTTTCTGGGGAAGCAGCATATATGCTATTGGTTCTTCATTTGAAAGATACTAATATTGAAAAAGAAGGAAAATTGCCCCACCTTCGAACCCTTTCTCATGCACATTGAGTCTTTGTATAATTTGTTCCTGTCTCAACAAGTTTACATACTTTGAGCCTATAATGAAAAGCAATCATCTATGCTTAAATTCTTTCATACACATGCACTAGCACACATAAATTTGTTTTCTGTCAGAACGTTTATAGGTAACCATGTGTTATTCGATGATTGAATGGAAGACCTGGGGAGTCTATATCAAACCATCTCCTTATATAGTAACTTTGTGTTACTCAGTAACTTTGTGTTACTGACAGGCATTATAACTGAGTCATTTGTTGATTCAGGGTTACACCTATTAAACTGTTTGAATTTGAAAAGATTTAAACGGTTACTACTTTCTATTTTAATCTGAAAAGATTGAAATAATCACTTTCTCCATTCGGAGAGACTGCTCTTATTTCCATATAGGGCTCGTTACATGATGACCATATTCAAAGGAGGAGATTGTTTTGCAAAGTTTTGATGATGATGATTCTCACCGCTCATCAAAAGGGGGAGAATATATTAAGGGGGAGAATATATTCTGAAGACTGCTGAAGATTTTCAAAGATATCAAAGATTTGAAGATTTGAAGACTATTTAAAGATTTTAAAGTTTTGAAGCTATCAACGTCATATCTGAAGTTTTTCAAGAAAAGAGAAGACAAGTGAAGACCCGAAGACAATTGTAATTTTTTTTAATCTTGAATCCAAAGGGGGAGATTGTTGGATCAAATAATTGTATTCAAGATTAAAGTTAAATTAGAGGGTTTAAGCTGTATTTGTTTGATAGTTACAGTTCAGGGTTTAAACTGTAATATGTTAATAGTTATTTGTAAATGGGCCTAAAGCCTGTTAGAAAGCCCATTAAGGTTAAAGCCCATATGGCCTAGGTATTTAAAGTTTTATTTAATTAGTTTTTAGGTTTAACTCTGATAATATTCTAGTTAATATCCGTACGTATTCTTTGTATTCAAGGGTATCAAGAACACTCAAGGTTTACATTGATTATTCAAGGGATTGGTATGTTTATCTGATCTTTATATCTCTTGATCTATATTGTGTTTCTTGTTTGATTATCAACTAGATTAAACTGGGATAACAAGTATGCATACTTGGGCGACAAGGAAACATTACCAGTGATTATCTCATCCCGTTTGAGCGCAATAAATAAAGAAAAGCTTCTTAGATTTCTCCGTGAGCACCAAACCGCAATTGGGTGGACCATAGCCGACCTGAAAGGCTTAAGTCCAACTTTTTACACACACCGGATCAATTTAGAAGACGGGTACAGGCCGGTAGTTCAACCGCAAAGACGGATAAATCCAAACATGAAGGAGGTGGTGCGCAAAGAGATTTTGAAACTCTTGGATGCCGGGATTATCTATCCGATTCCGGATAGTCCATGGGTTAGTCCTGTTCAAGTGGTGCCCAAGAAAGGAGGGATTACAGTAGTTCAAAATAACAACAACGAACTTATTCCATCAAGAACAGTCAAAGGATGGAGAGTATGCATAGATTATCGGAAGTTGAACGACGCTACAAAGAAGGATCATTTCCCTCTCCCATTCATTGATCAAATGTTGAAGAGACTGTCGGGGAACGAGTATTATTGTTTCTTGGACGGATATTTCGGGTATAATCAAATACCCATAGCCCCGGAAGATCAAGACAAGACAACATTTACTTGTCCGTACGACACGTTCGCTTACCGGAGGATGCTTTTTGGGTTCTGCAATGCTCCAGCAACCTTCCAGAGATGTATGATGGCAATATTTTCGGATATGGTGGAAAGAACTATAGAGATCTTCATGGACGAATTTTCGGTATTCGGACCCTCTTTTGATACCTGTTTGGCGCACTTGGAAGCAGTTCTGAGAAGGTGTAAAGAAACAAGCTTGGTTCTTAACTGGGAAAAGTGTCACTTCATGGATAAGGCGAAGGTGGCGGTCATAGAGAATTTACCGTACCCGATTTCAGTGAAGGGTGTTCGAAGCTTTCTGGGACATGCTGGGTTCTACCGGCGTTTCATTAAGGATTTTTCTAAGATCACAAAACCATTATGTTCTTTATTAATTAAAGATGCCAAATTTGAATTCTCTAATGAATGTATTTCTACCTTTGACAGATTAAAGAAGGAGCTCACCTCAGCGCCAATCTTGACCGCACCTGATTGGAGTCTTCCATTCATTCTCATGTGTGATGCAAGTGATATCACGGTAGGAGCAGTCTTGGGCCAAAAGAAATATAAGAAGATGCACGTCATCTATTATGCTAGCAAGACACTTGATGAGGCTCAAGTCAATTACGCTACAACCGAGAAGGAATTACTTGCGATTGTCTATGCTTGTGAGAAATTCCGGTCATATCTGGTGGGAGCCAAGGTGATAGTCTATACGAATCACTCAACTCTGAAATATCTTATGGCGAAGAAAGATGCGAAGCCAAGGCTCATCCGTTGGGTGTTACTACTCCAAGAGTTTGACTTGGAAATTTTGGACAAAAAGGGGTCAGAGAACACAGTAGCGGATCATCTGTCAAGACTTGAAGAGAATGGAGAGACGAACAATTTGGTAATCAATGAATCATTTTCGGATGAACAGTTGTTTAAGGTAACTCAATCTAAACCTTGGTACGTAGACATGGTGAATTACTTGGTGAGTTCAGTGGTACCGTACAAGCTTAATTCGCATCAAAGGAAGAAATTTCTATCTGATGCAAAGCAATATTATTGGGACGAACCATGTTTATACAAGTGATGTGCAGATGGGATGATCAGACGATGTGTGCCTGACGACGAAAAGACTGACATCCTAACACACTGTCACACGTTAGAATGTGGAGGTCATTTCAGTACTGATCGAACGGTTGCAAAAGTAGTGCAAGCAGGGTTCTTTTGGCCCTCTATGTTTAAAGATGCCAGAGACTTCATTCTCCATTGTGACCGGTGTCAACAAGTTGGTAATCTAACGAAAAGGGATGAAATGCCCATGAACATCTTCATGGTAGTGGAGTTGTTCGATGTCCGGGGCATTGATTTTATGGGACCCTTTCCACAATTGTACATAAACGAATACATTCTCATTGCAGTAGATTATGTGTCGAAGTGGGTAGAAGCAATAGCGACACCTACAAATGACTCTAAGGTGGTAATAAACTTCCTTCGACGACATATTTTCTCAAGGTTTGGGGTTCCAAGGGCGTTAATCAGCGATGGAGGAAGCCACTTTTGTAACCGCTACTTGGATATTGTACTTAAGAAATATTCAGTCAAGCATCGGGTGACCACTCCGTACCATCCACAGGCTAATGGACTAGTTGAAGTGTCAAATCGGGAACTCAAACAAATCCTCGAAAAGGCTGTCGGGGCTTCACGGAAAGATTGGTCGTCCAAATTAGAAGACGCGTTATGGGCCTATCGGACAACATATAAGACCCCGCTTGGCACTACTCATTATCGGTTGGTGTTTGGTAAGTCATTTCATCTACCAGTCGAGCTTAAGCACAAAGACTTTTGGGCAATTAAGCAGCTAAACATGGATCTTCAAGCCGCCGGAAAGCGCCGATTCCTTCAACTTAATGAATTGGACGAAATCAGGCAAGACGCTTATAAGAATGCTATCATCTACAAGGAACGGACCAAACGATTCTACGACAAACGCATTCGCAAAAAGGTACTCACATCAGGTATGAGTGTTTTATTGTTTAACTCATGATTGCGTTTGTTTCCAGGAAAACTGAAGTCCAAGTGGTCGGGTCCATTCACTGTTAAGGAAGTGTTTCCGTATGGAGCAATTGAACTACAAGGAAAAGATGGGTCCACTTTCAAGGTGAACGGGCAACGGATGAAGCCCTATATAGCAGGTGAGCCGATGGAAAAATCAAGCATGTACCTTGACATGCCAAAAGAGTAATTGGAGAAGGAGGTCGTGCCACGACACTAAATAAGGCGCTGGGTGGGAGGCAACCCACCAGAGGTTTGATTTTGTTTTAGTTTGGTTAGTTGTTTTTTAGGTTTAAGTTGATCCTCGTTTTAGTTTTCTTCTTTTGCTTCGAACATCCTTGAGTTTTTATGAGGACTGAGCTTGTTTAATAAGAAGAGGTTGAGAGAAAGAACAGAGAGTTTCTCGAGTTGTGGGTGACTAGTACCCGCGGCATAAGCCACGGGATCCACTGTTGGCTGAAATTCCAGAGAGTTTCGCGAGTTGTAGGTGGCTAATACCCGCGGCATAAGCAGCGGGATCCACTGTTTGCCTGAAATTCCAGTGTGTTTCGCGGGTAGCGCGCAGGTTCAACCCGCGGTATAACCCGCCCGTTTCCCCTATTCTGAATAAAAAGGAAAGGAACCGATTTTTAACCCTAAAGTCATATCACCATCAAGAATGGACTACTCTCCCCTCTCCACCATTCAAATCGCCGGTAGCCACCATTATCTACCATTTTTTCCAGCCATCTTTCATCATTCCAAGGTAAGTATCTCTCTTTTCACTTGGTTGTGCATCTCATTTTGAAAAAGTAAGTGTTCCATCATCTTTAGTTAGGGTTCTGTTGTGCAGTGGGTTTTGTATATGCTAAATCTGAAAAACGTTGGAATCTCATGATATTATGAAACTTATGTGCACAACATGATTACATACCTACAATGCATATGATGATTTCAATTGTTAGGTTGTTATTGCACTTTACTCTCACCTAGTTGAGGTGAGTAACTGCAGATCAGTTGGGGGAAATGATGTAGGGGTTTTCCATGGTAGAATCTGGTCATGCATACTTGTTGGAAGATGATTTTTTTTGAATTCATGATTTTATCTTATGAGTAGTTAACTCATGTTGGTGTGGATTTTCTGATCTGATCGGGTAGATCAGTTAACTGCTGACACAAAGGTAATCTCATGGAACTAAGGTGTGTATATGACTGGATGTGGAATTTGGGTATTTTCAGTTGAATATTCATGTCAGATTTTGTACCTAAGCTACAATTTGAGGTTGTGTTGATCATTCTTATGTCGTTAACGGTTGGGATTCTATCTATTTTTTATCCTATCCTGTAGAAATTTGTATGGGATGCATGAACTTATTGCGATTAATTGCATTATTATTCCCTACATCTATAGGCATTCTTGGTGTAATTGAGATGGAAGAGCGTAAACAAGCTCTACATTAAGAGATAACCAAACCTCTGATTTAGGGTTCTTCTATTTAATTCCAACCCAACCATCCCATAGTTTGTACAACCTAGTCTTTGGACTAGGTTTGGGGTGGATAAGTTATTCAAGAATCTCACCTATTCAATTATAATTTCAGGATGAGGAATGACCCCGAACAGACAGGCAAATGAGGGCCCTACTTTCAACTCCCGCGTCATCAAAGGGAGAGAATGAGTCGCACAAGGAATCCTGAATTTGAACGCCGAATTACAAAATTTAGGGAGGATCGCAGCATATGGCCTGAACGAGGAATCAAGTTTGAATCAATCCCTAATGATCGAGTGATAAAGATTGTTCATCAGCGGGGTTGGATACCTTTTTGCAGGAATATGGAGCCTTATGATCCTAATATTGTACTCGAGTTTTACGCAGCTATGTTGCCACCCGTTTTCAATGAATATCACACCGTTATTGTAAGGGGCCGACAAGTGCGTGTTACCATAGATGACATTTGCGAATACTATGGAATAGAGAGACCCAACCATTTGGGATTGTGGTATGGGGTCTTACAAATACCTAATATGGTGGATCACGAAACGTACAACAGCGTCATTGCCAGCTCGTTGCGAATTAATGGCAATGAGGATTGGAGAGATAGGGAAGCCGATATTAGAAAGAGTGAACTCCCATTGGAATTGGCAATGTGGATGCTATTTGTTAAGACGAACTTGCTTCCCTCGACACATAATGCTTATACAGACCCACTCGTGGCAAGAGTGCTATTCTGCATTCAACACAACTTGCCCTTGGACGTGGGTCATATAGTTCAACTAGAGATGACGGATGCAGGCAAGGACATTTGAAAGGGTGTCATACCTTTTCCCTCACTAGTTACTCGAATGTGAAAAAATGCAGGTGTACAGATTGGCGAAACTGTGGCGGTGCCATTCCCTTTTGACAGACGAACCTATCAGTACCAAGTTATCGCACAGAGAAGATATGAGAGAGAGATAGCACTAGAAAGGGAGGATGTCCAACTGTCGGCGAATGCTGATGATGAGGAGGCAGATGATAGAGACTATGACCAGACGAGGTGGTTCTTCGGGGTAACCCACCAGTTTGGGCAAACCAGATAAGTGACCAGATTGCTACTAGTCTACGAGTTGAGATGAGGCAAGGGTTCAGAGAGATGAGGGAATTTATTCGTGGGAGAGTAGCACTACCAACACCAACAACAGATGAGGGACCAGGCCCTTCCAACCGCCCAACGACCAGCCGTTAACGAGGACGACGCACAACGCCACGGTCGTGATCGGTTTGTTTTGGAAAACACTAAGACATTTTTTTTTCTTTATTTGTGTGAACTGTGTTAATTCCTGTCGGATAACTGTAATAATTCTGCATAACTAACTATCATTTTTGGTTGGGTCCTACTTCGTTGAGAACATCACATCGGGACGATGTGAATTTTTGGTTTGGGGTGGTGTCGGTGTTGACATGCGTTCTAATTTTATGTTGATATTTTCCGGTCCGGCCTAAGTGATGAAAGTTGATATGCACTTAAGGGTTAGATTCTGATCATTTGAGACATGTATAGGTAGACGACGGCATAACAAAGAGTACAACCTAGGAGATGGCACGCTGTAGGGACATTAGTAGAGACCACCTGGGAGAACTTTGAGCCTAATAATCATACAATTTTGTTTGCGAGGGAATTATGCACTTTTATCGTATACACCTTTCAGATTCCTTGTCGTGATTATAGTTGGATCTCACTATAATTTTGCATTGGGTAACAAAGACAGCTATAAGGTTATTAAGTGCCAACATCTGTTTATCTGAATTATAGACCTTAAGAGATGACTCCAGACATTGTGTGTTAATTGAATATGTAACGTTCTTTATATTGCTTACCTTTTTATTGTGTGCACCTAAGCCTTTTTGCAGCCATACAGTGATCAATGTCAGTTGTAACCCATTTATCTAACCCCAGCCTAACTGTCAGCCTACCCGCATCTGAACATGTGTCAAGAATGAACAACTGGTAGGGAACAATGGAAAGGGTTAGAAAAAGCAAAAGTTATACTGAAAGCCAGTTCAATAAAGGCTTTTGAAAAAAAAAGAAAAATAAATAAAATAAAAAATAAAAAATAAAAAAATAAAAAAATAAAAAAAATAAAAAAAATAAAAAAAAAGAGAAAAAAAAGGGAAAGAAAGAGAGAGAGAAGGACATCAAAGGGAACACCAAAGTAAAGGAACATGGTGCGAATCACAGTGAAAAGAAGGAAACTGGTCGGGAAGAAGGGATTGAAACTAGTTGTTCATTCAATGACATGTTGAGGATTTTTGATCTGTTGACCTTCGTTTTCTAACCATAAGCCTAACCCCATTACAACCCTTGCAAAGACCTGGTTGATCTTTTGGAAAGTATAGGAGGATAGACAGTATAGTACTAATAGTCCTAGTCGTGTTACTTGATTCTTTCTTAGATCACTTATTTGTACATATGTGCGCCTTTCTTGTGTAATTGATCATGCTAATAATTAGTGAATTCTTGTACATCAACTCTAAAGTCATGAACAAGGTGTGAGACAACCTAAGGCTCGAGTGTTACGAGAGAATCTGGTCGAAGCGAAATCCTCCTTGCGTGTGTCAGACTTAAGTTGAATTGAATGTGGTGTAATCCCCTACATGTCGGTCCCAGATGAATGCTAAACATCTTATGGTGCACGATTAAGTTTCTGAATTTAGCCGGACCCTCCTTTTGAACGCAGTCCAAAATTATGGGACGCTACCATCACCGTCAATTGTTTGGTTATGCAAAATTGTTCTGTTTTATTGTTGTTTAGTTTATCGCTATTTTGCTTGGGACAAGCAACGCTCGGTTTGGGGTTGCTGATAATGTCAATTTTTGACATTATTTATACACTAGATTGGGTAGAAGTTGCACGACTTCGAGTGAAATAGTGGTAGTTCTAATGGACTTTTGAGGATATTACAGGAAAAATGCCATTTTAGCATAAGAAAAGTAATTCAATGAAGAAAGGAGTCTAAAGGGCCAATTTTGACAATTCAATTTAGTTGCTGGTGGAGAATAGAAGAAGTTAGGTGAAAACAGTGGGTTTCGCGAGTTACATCGCGACTTACCCATTTCGCGCGAGTTGTGGGACACGAGCGACTTATGCTGCGACCCTAACTCGCGGCATAAGTCGCGAAATCTCCTGGATCTGTCTTATCGCCTGTTTCAATCAGATTTAGGTATCACACAATTAGACTTGAGACGACGGCGGCTGGAGGCGATTTTTGGGAGCAAATTCAAGACGATAAAGCGACAAAAAGGTGGGAGAGACTTGGTGGAACGGATCCTCGATCTTGTTACAATCTTTTACTTCAAGATTTAAGGATTTCAGGGAGTGTTCATATTTGTCAAAGCATTTCATTTCCGAACGATGTTTAGATCTATTTTGCTTTCACTTCCAGTTTTCATTTTTGTTAACCCCAACATGAGCTAAACTTCTCATGTTGGGGGTTGGATAATTATTTGATGATGTTGATTTAAACTTGTGATTTGGTTTCTACTTTGATGATTAATTTCTCAATGAAGCATATGATGAGTTTTTATTGTAATTCATTTTAGTCTGATCAACTATTTGAATTTTTCTTGGTTACCTTACTCTTTGAGAGAAGTGTGGGACGACTAGATGTGTTTATCATATGCCTATGGTGCAAATTGGATAGAGATATACCAATTTCACCATAGATCTGTTAATTTTGTTTTTATGAGTATATTAACTTGAAATTTGAGTTCGAAAGAAGAAATTTCATTGTTAATTGCTAGTATTGTTATAGCTTGAGAAAGTGTAGCAATCACCTTAAAAAATTAATCATTGAATCTATGAATCATCTAATTCAGACCATTACTTGTTTTTAGAAAACAACTCTTATATGAATCCAACCCCCAACTTTCTTATCAACAGTTAACTGTTTCAGTTTCTAAAAGCTTCCTTTTAGTCGTTTGAGCTTAATCCTTTTGCAAAACTTCAAAACAATCAAATTTTCATCTCGTCTAGTTAATAGTCAATATAGTCTCGTGGTACTCAATACCAAGTTCCTTTGGTTCGATACTCGTACTTCCGTACGTATTACTTGATACGACACCGTACACTTGCGGTTCGTGTGGGAAGGGTGTAAACCCGACCTATCAAGTTTTTGGCGCTGTTGCCGGGGAACTTGTTTTGTGTTGATATCACTATAGTCTATAGAGATTATTAGATTAGACATTTTTATTTTTCAGTACTATTTTATCAATTCAATTTTTGAGGTACTTACGACTTGTGTTTTGATTGCAGGATTCTTTTTGGTTTATGCCAAGAAGAAGACTCTTCAGAGATCTTGAGCCGTTAGATCCTGAAATTGAAAGAACCGCACGACAACTGCGTCGAGAAGCCAGAGACCGGAATCGTAGAAATATGGTAGATAACAACATGAATGGCGAGGTTCCGGTCAACAACAACAACAATAACAATCCACCACCACCACCGAATTGAATTCCCATGAGGAATTATGCTACACCAACGTTAGTGGTGGGTCAACGAGGAGTACAAGCACCGGAGGTTGCCTCCAACTCTTTTGAAATCAAGCATGGAACTATCCAGCTCCTCCAAGATCACCAATTCGGAGGAGGGCCAACCGAAGACCCTCACGGTCATCTCCGTTCCTTTGAAAAAATCTGCAACACTTTCAAATGGAACGGGGTTTCTGAAGATGCCATTAAGCTGAGATGTTTCCCATTCTCTCTCCGTGATAGAGCGACTATGTGGGAAGAGAACTTGCCACTAAATTCGATCAACACGTGGGCGGAAATGGTCACCGCATTCTTGAATAAGTTTTTTCCTCCCGGCCGTATCGCTAAGTTATTAGCCGAGATTACTCATTTTGCACAATGGGATCAAGAATCCCTATATGAGGCGTAGGAGCGGTATTAAGGCATGTTGAAGAGATGTCCACACCATAGTTTACACGGTTGGGTAGTCATCCAAACCTTCTTTGGAGGATTACACCCCCAATTTAAAAACGATATCACCGCTGCTGCTGGGGGCGCCTTAATGAATAAAACCTATGAAGAGGCGTGGGAGTTAATTGAAAATCTTGCTGAACATAGCTATGCCACGCCAAGGGCTGACGTTCGGAGAGTAGCCCAAGTCCAAGATAATGAGGAACTGCGACAGATCAAGGCACAACTGGCTGCAATCACCAACCAGCTAAAGGGCACTACCATTTTGAGCCAATCACCGAATGATGGAATGATGGATCAGTTTGCACCGTTTGAATCATCCGAGCAAGTAAATTTCTTGCAAAATCGTAACCGTCCTAGAAACGATCCCTTTTCCAACACTTACAATCTGATGGGTTTTCAAGTGAAGGTGATGACGGCGGTGGGATTGAGAAGTTGGTGTTTTTTATGGGATGAAATCTCTAATTATTTGGGTTTTTAATTTGGTAGGACCATGTTCACCAAATTAAAAGGAATTGTATTTTGATCAAAATACTCCTGTGCATACATGCATTGTATTTTTTTCGACCGTTTTTAATATTTTAATTTAATAAAAAATCAATTAATTGTGGACCATTGATCTCATCAATCTACGATTGAGATTAGTTAGCACGGTTAGCACCAATGTCGTGATTAACAAATGAATGGCCTCTACAATATTAATGAATACAAAATCTTTCTAATTTTAATTAAAATATTCTTATTTTGTCATTCTTTAAATGTTAAGAACATGGTTTTTGGAAACTTCTACCACTTTTCCCCAACTATAAAGCCAATCAACTAAATAAAGAACTTAATATTTGAGATTTTTGGAAATTTAAACTCACAATTAATCCATTTATGAAAAAAGCTCATAAAAAATAATTTTAAAACGGTTCAATTTACGGCTTCCAATTAATTTTACAATATGATGTATACACTTTGTGTGTATATATATATATATAGAGAGAGAGAGTAAGGTTCAAACGAGAACGCTATCTATTTAAGAAAACAAGAAAACAACAAAAATAGTAGATCGTGTACAAAATCATATGTGATTTTGCACTAACCCGAAAAAATCGGACACGGGCGATGTCCAGCACGACCTAAAGGTCGTGCGAATCATATATGATTTTGAACGTGAATCATATATGATTTTGTACGTGAATCATATATGATTGTGTATGTACTCGGTTGATTTCGTGTTTTCTTAAATAGATGTTGTTCTCGTATGAACCACATTTCCCTCTCTCTCTCTCTCTCTCTCTCTCTATATATATATATATATATATATATATATATAGATAGATAGATAGATAGGCGAATGATCGTATGAGAAGTTGAGGTTAACGTGAGAAACGTGAGAAATGGATCTCAACCCTTGATCACTTTTAATTTCATGTCATCCCATGAATCGCGGCTTAGAAGGGATTTGATCTGGTACATCTTATCTCGATCCATCTCATCCTAATGTACATCCATTTCTCATCCAATAGTTGATAACCACTTCTCATGCTTCTCACGTACGTTAACATCAACCTCTCCCCCCCATATATATATATATATATATATGTATATGCCAAGGCTATTTTACAAACCACATAAATCTAACAAACCGGTGTTTTCATTGTCTAATTGAATGAAATTGTTTCATGAAAGTGTTTAATATGATGAATTTGTTTAATATAATTCTTTTCTTAATGAAATTGTTTTATATATTTCTGTTTATATGTAATAATAAAATTGTTTCATCTATTTTCGTATTCTGATGAAAAATTTTCATGTATTCTTGATTAATCAACTCTCATATATTTTTGATGAAACTATTTCATATATTCTTGACTAATCAACCTTCATAATTAATAAAAAGTGAAAGAAAAGAAAAATTATTATTGGATGAATGTAGTTTGTACGGTTTGTTAGATTTTTGTGGTTTGTAAAATAATCAGATCCTATGTGTATATATATATATATATATATAAACATATTATATACATTTCTAATTCGTGACATTGTTTTTTATATTGTTTTAGTTTTACTTTTGATTCATATATTTTTTCCTAGTATTTTGTTTTGCAAAAGGTACTGAAGTCCGAAATCTTACTTTACTTCTAATTGATAAGAGGATGTGTCGAAATCTGAAATCATAATCAATGACTGAATATTTCTAATAATCTATTTTACCCCTCATAATATGTAACAACCCAACCAAAAGTAACAAGATAACAATTAAATCTTAACTACTATATTAATAATAAAGCATGCCAAACGGCCACAAGCGTACATTCAACTATCAAGGTTTGCAAAGGCAACCTATTCACAACTGAGATATTAACAAGGTAACTAAGATAACGGTCTTCTAACTGATCCCGCTACATCTTCTCTTTCCCTTTATCTGTCCTTCCTAAATCACGCTTTCCTGAAAAGATTTTTAGTTTTGAAAGAGCGAGGGTTAGACCATAGGTCTAGTGAGTCCCCTCTAACAGATGAGCAATAAAATAACTTTCCAGAATTAAATCAACATTTAATAAATGCACATAGATAAAACACGCTACTGACCACACGACCGTCAAAAACGATGTGTCTAACTCGCGCTGCCTTAATTTTGGGACACACCCCAATGGCATAAACGGGCCACACTCCCCGGCACGAGTAGACGGGCCACACTCCCCGACTTAGGTCACAATCTCCACATATAATGTATGCATAAATTTAAACATCAACAATTTATAACACACTTAAAAATTCATCTCATAATAATCATGCCATCGTAAATAAATCAAAGTTTAAAATTAAACTTCACATGCTTTTGTTACCAAAAAGGTTTAGTTCAGAAAAACTCACCTGGCGTCCTTAGCTTAAATCCTGCGTTTACCTCTAAAGTTCGATCCGAAACCTATAAAACAAAACATTTGGCCGGTGAACTCTCGATTCTTCTAATTTAACACAAGCTTGACCATAACACCCTAATGTCACCTTCACTAATCCTTTAATAGGATAATAGTCCACTAGAACAACGGTACCTTGAATTAATTGAAGATGGGCCTATATACATAAATCAAAACTCTTGAAGCCCAACTCTTAAATAAATATCCTAAACTAGATGTGGGCTTCGCCCACCTAAACATTACCCGGGGACCGGACCCAAGCCGCTGATGAAGAACGACCGGGTTCCCATTTCATTACGCCGACCGGGGCATTCCCCCCCATCTCGATCGGGGTCTCCCCCTCCCCACTCGATCGGGGTCTCCCCCTCTAACTCGACCGGTGCCTAACACACCGATGACCCAATCCCAGCACACAACCCCGGGGACCGAAGACACTCAGGTCCGAAGTCGACCAGTGAACACCTGTTCAAACAAAACCCCGCAGCAGATACACAGATATAACCAGATCCAGACTAATCCCAGAAATCATTAACAATCAAGCCTCAAAATCTCATAATCAGGCACAAAGTTTTAATACCATAGGTAACCCTTAACAAAAGAAGAAATTCTACAATCAAACCCAAAATTAATCCAAATATCCAAACCTCAGATTCATTATCAACCCCAAATCACAACTACTATGATTAGAAGTACATAGGATTAGAGAATTTAGGTTACAAGATGATTTACCTTAGAATAGATTAAACCACCTTTGAATTCCTTGAAGAATCCTCCTCCCTTCTTGGTCTCTCCAAAGAAAATCGCCAAGAACCCTTTCAAAGATATCAGCCGCCACACACACATATCCCTTTACCTCTAGGGTTAAAATCCCACTTTTCTAACTTTTCATTCCAAACCCCTCCACTATGGCCTTTCTACTTTCTTACCTAAACTTTTAATTTCTCTACTTTTAGTCTGGTTATTACATAATATAAATTTATTTTACTCATAAATATATAATATTAATTAGCAATAAATCTTTTATAACTATTACACTTACTTCCAAACAACAAGATTTTAAACATTATTCATCTACTTGATCATATTTCTCGCAATTTCATCCTCTTATTCTAATTACTATGAAAATTTATAAAACATTACTTATAATATGCTAAATAACATGGTACTTAATAGCCAAAAATATCGTTGTTGATTTATTAATATATAATTTCTGATTTTCTTTTTAATCTAATCGTGTATTGAATATTTTTAATAAATAAATAATTTATTAATAAATTTATTAGCATAATAAAATAAATTAAAAAATAAAATTTATAATAAATGGACCTCATATATAATAATGTATATATATATATACTATATTATAAAGCACGGATAAAAAACTTTTAAATACAAATTATTAAGTACAAGGTACCATCATTTTATGCAAGATTTTAAAAATCTATTAATTTACAAGTATCAAAGCACAAGATACATATTACTACTGCAGGCTTCTAACACCCACCAATTTGGTATGTGCAAGATCTTACTTTTATCAGCCAAGGTAAGTATGTTAAAGATATGTTGAAGAAGTTTGATCTAACATAATTTCAGCGATGAAAACTCCTATGACACCTCCTCTGACACTAAACAAAGATCCATCTGAAAACCTGTTAATGTCACTGCCTATAGAGGAATGATCGGCTCCCTGCTGTATCTTACAGCGAGCCGACCTGACATCATGTACTCTACCTGTTTATGTGCTCGTTATCAATCTGAACCCAAGGAATCCTATCTGATCGCTGTAAAGCGAATCTTCAGATATCTGAAAGGAACTCCTAACCTCGGTGTTTGGTATCCCAAAGACTTAGGGTTCGATCTAATTGGATATTCTGATAGGTATTTTGCAGGATGTCAACTCAATAGAAAAAGTACTACTGGTGGATGTCAACTCCTAGGAGGAAAGCTGGTAAGTTGGACAAGCAAAAAGCAAAATTCAGTGTCCACTTCCACAGCTGATGCTGAATATGTAGCCGCTGGAAGTTGTTGTGCTCAGGTCTTATGGATGAGAAATCAACTATTAGACTATGACTTTCAGCTATCAAAGATTCCAATCTATTGCGACAGCACTAGTGCTATCGCCATAACAAATAATCCAGTACTACATTCAAAGACAAAACATATAGAGATCAGATATCATTTTATCAGAGATCATGTGATGAATGGTGATATTGAACTTCACTTTATCCCCACTGACTATCAGCTAGCTGATTTGTTTACCAAACCTCTTGATGAGACAAGGTTCAACTTTCTCATAAGTAAGCTTGGAATGTTGAATCTTGAAGAGTAACTCTTCATCTTTCCCGCATTATGTCAGTATTTCTAAGTTCCCCTTTATCACTTAATCTCTGAATAAATTTCTGACTCTCAGGTATGTTCTCTTACTCTCAATCACTGAATATTCATTCAGTAAGACATTTTTCAAAAATAAAAACTTTAATCACTGATAGTTCTTCAAATGATTAAAATCTTTTTTGATAAATCAATCACTGACATTTCTCATCAGTGATCCTTTTGAAAAGAAAAATCAATCTCTGAAGTTAATCAGAGATTCTTTCAACATGAAAACCTATCTCTGACTTTTCTTCAGAGATAATTTCAAAAAGGACAAATGAAACGTTTTTCTCTCTCCTATGACGTCATTTGAACCGACAATCCACGCCATGCCTTTTTCTGACACGTTCGTCCGTTGCCCTTCTATCCAATCAACTTCGTAAAACATGTCCATGTCATGATGAGCATTTGTTTTCCCTCCTCTCTCTCTCTCTACGTATAAAAGAAATGCCTTCTCATTCTTATCTTTTTACACTTTCTGGAAATCTTTTCAAGCAAGAATTCTCTCTCAAGGCATTTCAAGCAAACAACTCCTTCAAGCATTTGCATCTTCTTCCTTCAAGATCAACATGTTACTTTGTTCATATTTTCTTCGTAAATTTTGTTACAAAATTCTAAGTATGTTCAATCATTATGGGTTTTTCACAAGATTTCTTAAACATTAAAATCATTTTTTTTATTTTATTGATTCAAACCTTTGGTTTTCTTCATGTTCTTTCTTCTTCAAGAACAATGTTTATTCTCAAGATAATTTAAATTTTTCCTATGTTTCTTTCTGAAAACAGAAACTAGTAAAAAAATTTTTGACTCTAAACCTTTCTATCTATCTTTTCTCCTTCTTTCCATATTCAGAAATGGCACAATCAGCTCTCATTGCTTCCAAGACCGTCAAGTTTTCTCTCACTGAATCTGAAATACCCAAGAACAATCACCTTGCACGCTTGGACTTCGATGCTATCAAATACCCACACTTGGTGGAAGCAGCTCAGTTCCTGAAGCAGTCGTGTCTTGCTTACACGATCATTGTGGATCCTAAACCATCCAAAACTCTTCTACAACAGTTTTGGTTCACTGCTGACGAAACCACCATCACCAACAAGAAAGGTGAACTGGTTCCTCCTCTCTCCTTCCGCACTGATTTAAGACCGAGCATGATGACTGGATACAGTTTGAGGAAGTCACTTCGATTCCCTGACAAACCTAAGGGTGGATTCAATGCCCTCCTCACTGTTGCTGAACTCATCCAGTTTCTGGATGATATGGAATACTGCTGGGACAACAAGCGTCTGACCATCATTAAGAAGGCAAACATGCCTTCTCAACAGAACTACATCTTCTCACACATCATTCAATGTATGAGTGGAAAGAGTAGCTCACTGGATCAGGCGAGCAAAGTTCAACTCCAAATAGCTTACTCTATGATTGCTGGCAAGAACTTTGACTACGCTACTGCTATCTTTGACGATCTCAAGTCAAAGATAGAGAAGACGGAGAGGGATCCCAAGATTCCCTATGTACGGTTCATCTGTGCATACCTGAAGTTTCTCTACCCTGACACTTACCCCACTACTCAAGATGGTTCTTTCGCAAAAGTGGGTCAGCGATCGTTGGAGGTCAAGCCGGTCGCCAACGAGGTAAGTATCTCGACTCTACGCTCCCGTCTCTCTCTCCACTCTTCTTCTTCTTCAGCGTCCGCGCCGGAGGTTCCTTCTCTAGCTAACCCTGCCGCTACAACCTCTCTCAAAAGACCATCAACAAGTCAACTTGGTCCTTCGAAGAAGGCCAAACGGACTAAGGATATTCCCCTTAGTGGATCAATTCTTGAAGTAGGTTCTCAACAATCTACTTTAGATGCTTTTGTGGGTCTCTCCTCCACATCTTCAGTTGTCACCACAACAACCATGCCAGCGATCTCGGCCGCTGCCACAATATCAGTGACGCCACCAACCATCTCAGTTCAACAAAAAACTAAGGTAACCACCTAAATCCAAACTTCTTCTATCCCCATTACTCTTCCTCTCATTTCTTTGGTCTCAAACCCTCCATCTCTCATGCAACAACCTCAAGTTGCATTTATAGGACCTGATGCTCAAACCTTTGAAAGATAAATGCAATTTTTCAATATGTTTGAACCATCAGGTATACCTAATCCCACAAATAAAACTCCTATCTCTCCATATAAGCCTGTTTCTCAAAAACTAACTTTTCTTTCAGGTCCTAATATGGCAACTGTTGACTCTCATGTCAACAGTTTGGGTGTCAAGGTGGATTCTCTCACCACTTCCATCAACGAAACCACCAGCACTGTCAATAACGCTGGTGAAGAGCCGAAGAAACTGACGACTGCTTGCTCCTCAAAATCTGAGGCCTCCCAAGTCTCAACTCTTCAGGGAGAGCTTGTCAAAGTCAAGGAGGACTTGGTCGTCAATCACCAACAAACTCAACTCCTTCAGGGACGTGTTGGTACTCTCAGTAAGGACGTCCATGATTTATCTAGCAAGATCGATTCCTGCACATCCATACTACAGCAGGTTCTGGATAAGCTGAATGCACCAGCTCCGACGCTCACACCTTCTTTCACGGACGCAGACCGAACCTCTCTGAATGTCGCTGTTGAATTTATTCATCAAGCTACTTCAGATATCCCTGTGATCGAAGGCCGTCTAGATCGTCTGGAGGCTGAAGTCCGTTCGTTGGCCACTGCAAAAACTACCTCTCGCACTGATGACCTCTCCCTCAATGATAATGACAAAGAGGGGGAGAAAGATGTTGAAAAAAATGCAGAGGAAGCAGCTGCTGAGGTTCACTCGGAAGAACCTCCCTCTCATGTTGAGGGAGAGAAGGTTGCTGACAAAACTCTTCCCTTTACTTCTATCGCTGCTCTTGTAGAAGAGGAAGAGGAAGAGGATGATGAAGATGAAGAAGAACTTGATCCTCAGGATCAAGATAAAGAGCAACATCAAGATGATGATGACGACGATGAAGAAGACCAGTCTCTATGGTTTTCTGCAGCGAACGCATCATCAGTGATAGCTTCGAAAGAAGTTGTCACAGCAGGGGGGGGGGGAGAAATGAAACTTCTTCGGGAACCCCTTCCCAAAGCAAACCAAAGGGTGCTGTTGCTGAGGGAAGCCTGACAAATGTTTCACTGTTTGAGGGGGAGAATCCTTCTCAGGTATGCCTCTCACTTGTCCCTATATCATTCTATAAATTCCCAACCCCTGTTTCTTTCTAGCCTTTATCTTTCTTCTTCCCAACAAACACTAACTCTTTTTATCTATTTCTGACCAGACAGTTCTCTTCCCTTCTTAAGGGAAAGTAACTTCAAATAATCCCAGCTTCCATAGCTGATGAATCAATAATCTTAATCTCCTTAAATGAGATTGATGAGCAAGAAGAAGAGGAAGAAGCCCTGCACCATCCAGGAAGGCCCTCTAGACCATCTCACTGGTCAGAGGAAGATCTCAATAGAAGAACATAGATGATCTCTCATCTAGAGAGTCAACGGCTGAAGGTCCCTCTTCAAATAACTTCTACAGAGCTTGATTTCCTAACTAAAGCAGAAATTGAAGAATCTGTCAGAGCTGCGAAACTGATCATCGAATGTCAAAAAGATGCAAATCTAGAGCTCAAGATTCAGTCCTCTCAAGTCAAAGACAAGAAGCTAAAGAAAAATCCAGTGGAAGTTCAAGTTGCTCTGTTAAAAGAAATTGAAGAGGAGTGATCAAAAGAACCAGAGGTCGGCAATAAAACAGTCGACTGGTGTAAACAAAAGATTGACTATCGCTCTGACCCAATGAAGATAACAGCTGTTGTTATCTCTGGAAGAAAGAAGAAGGACCGAACTTCTGTAACAATGGAGATAACCAGAGAGGATGGAAGCTCAAAGGCTATGTTTGTTTCAAAGCTTGAAAGTTTCGGCTACATGGAATGGCTAGAGTTCAAAGATGCGCTGAAGAAATCCAAATTAACTTACAGAGGCTATGTCGAAGGCATCCTAGAAGCCCTCATCAACAGAGTCACTGTTGTGTTAAAGGTACCATCTGCTCTTCCTTCTAAGCCAAGGCAACTCAAAAGAAAGCCTGTCTCCTCCTCATTTGAGAATGTCGCTGCTATCAGAAACGACACCTCCATCAAGTTCTCAAAGGAAGCTTTGTTTGGTCCTCCTCCTGATCTCTTAGTTCTAGATCTATCCCTGCCTCCTAGTGGTCCATATCAACCTGGGCAAGTACTAAACAATCCTCATGGAATCTTTTTCAGAGATGATGAAGGGATTCTCAGATTTCAAAGAGTCTCTGAGATTCCTATCTGCCCCCTTAACCATCTCAAAGATCTTTTGTGTCTACGATGCGAATTCTCTCCATTAGCTGAATCTATCAAGACAATCATTCGTCAAGAAGCATCAGAAAGAAAGTAAAAAGGAGAAGAAGTACCTGACTATATGATCAAGGTTCTACAGTCTTATCTAGATAGCTGATAGATTAGTTTCTTCTTGTAATCTATTAGTTAAACTTACAGTAGTTAGTTCCTCACTTGTACTTATAATTTTCACATCTTGTAATTCTATCTTTGAATTAATGAAAATTTCAGTGAAGTACTTAACCCTATCAGTACTGTAAAAGATCCCTCAAAATAGTAATTGGGACATGTATGTTATGAGTCCTGATTATTCCTCATTTTGAATTATAAAGTAATTTTGTTCAGTTACTTTGTCATTATCAAATAGGGGGAGATTGTTGATCCAAACTCTCTCAGTAATTTGATAAAGACCCTCTTCTATACTTAGTGAAAATTACGTTTATTAATATGTATTAGTGTTTCACCATCAGTGATCAGACTGAGTCTGTTCAGTTATCATTGATGATCTTTCTTATAAACATTCATATGTATTAGTGTTTCACTATCAGCGATCAGACTGAGTCTGTTCAGTTATCGCTGATGATTTCTGATGTAAACGTAATCCCTGAAGACAAGTTTCGCGTCAACAGATGTTCATAGCTGAATCGAAGAAGAAGCCGCTGAACAAATACAAGTCTACTAGTGACCTGATGCAGAGATCAGTGAAGCAAAGACAACTCTACTCATACGCGAAGAAACCTGAGGAAATGCTTCAGCGATAGCTGAACTTCTTTGTATCTCTGAAGGAAGAGATATTCAGCGATCGATGATCACGTAACTTTTGCCTCAAGTCTCTTTTGTCTTTCCTTGCACACCCAGTACGATGTGTCAGAATGGACATACCTCTGTCACAAATCGTACAACAACTCTGTCAACTACACTGTTCATGATGCGGCTGAAAGCATGTCTCCCAAAGTCAGACTCTTTCTCCCAATCAAAGAAAGACACGTGTAAAGTGCCCTGCCATGCATTTAATGCATAGGGTATAAATAGAAAGATTACCTCTCCATCTGGAGAGTGTGCGCTAACCTCTAGCCTTTATCTTTCTAAAATATAGAAACCCTTGTTTTCTATACTTCTCAAATCCCCCATTCTCTATATTCTTGTGCAACCATCTTAGTGTCTTCTTAAGTTTGTTTAGATTGAGTTTTACTTAATCTTATTCCGCAACAGACTTGTAAATTGTGTTTGATTTATCAATAAACAATTTATTAAACTTTAAATTATGTGTTTGTATTCAACCCCCCCCCCTTCTACAAACTTGTTAAGCACCTTCGGGACCAATAGGGAGACTCTTCAGAATCAGTTCTTCCAGGGAAACTCATTATCTAAAACACCTTTAGGCCCCTTTGAGTCAAGAAAGTACAGTAGAATGAACATGCCTCCAAGGTATTTGATTTTCACATCCAGGAACCCCTCCGCGTCTGGGAAGGAATCGATATTTCTCATATGGGAGAGGTCAACAACTTCAGTAATAAGGGATTTCTCCATCCTCTTCTTCATACTTGCAGTCGAGTAAACATGAACAAATGAGTCTTCTACTTCTATAATCTCATTTAAACGCCCGTTGTGGCTTGCGACATTGCTTAATTCCTTCGTTCCATTCCCACCTACTTTGAATCAAGTCTTTAATTCCATTCCCACCAACTTTGACAACATCGACAAAAGACCTTGAATTCATACCCCTCCTATACTTGCTCGGATCTTCCTTCCTGCTCTTATCGTTATTCGCGGCTGCCAGTTTGTGCATTCTGATATTATCCTCTCCCTGGTTTTTGTTCGAAACTCTTCTCTCTCCGTCCTAAACTTAGAGATGTTGACTCTTACATGGTAGGATCCAATCTAGCTTTTGTTGAGATCTCATTCCATCTTCTTAGCATCATATACCCCCAAGAATCTGGCAAATCAAAATTCCTACTTTTGACGTTCCTTTTTCTGAAAATATATAAATCGACCAACTTCCCATACTTGTGAAACTTACCCCACATACCTGCTTCACTCGAGTCATCTAGAAAGTTGGTAAGGAATAAGTTGATGGCCTTCCCCCCCACCCAATGAGTCGTTGGCAGGTGGCGAGTTCTTCGCATCTGATCCCGTCCGGAGACTACACTCGCTTACAAACACTCTCCCACTCCCTCACTCATCAAACAATTTGATTGCTTCATTTGTTTAAATTTTGTGGGACGCGGATAAATCGAAACTCTCGTGGGTGGCTTGGAGCTCAACCATAAACAACAAAAAAAATGGCGGGTTGGGTTTCAGAAACCTTAGGGATCTTAACTTAGCCATGCTCGAGAAGTGGTGGTGGTGTTTTCGTAATGATTCGATAGGGTTATGGCGGGAGGTTACTTTTTCCCTTTTCGGTCCTAGTGGGGTCTCGTTTTGAGAAGGGTGATGGGTTACTCAGGTAGCTCTTGGGGAAACATCAAGAGGCTAGATAAAGAGACTTCTGGATATATTATTATGCTGCAAGACCTATTTTCTTTTGATCTTCATAACAGGAACTGGAGCTGGAAGATGGAAAAAGATGGGAAATTATGTATTTTCTCGCTCAGGAAAGCGATCGATGATTCATCCTTGACCATACTTGTAACACCCCAAAAATAGGGTTAAATTTAAAGACGGAAATGACATCCGATAATGAAGTATGTCACCCTAAAAGTAGGGGAAATAGTACGGCGTTTACAAATCCAAATGAAATAAAGGATATAAATCGACAACCTATTAATCTAAATCAAACTAATTTAGATTACAGTTAGGTGTCGTTATCCCTCCAAAATGGTATTCAACAAAAAAATCTACGCAACGGCTATACATCTCCAAAAATGATAATTCCCGACCACTTGGCCGTCACTCAATCCCAAAAAGCCCCGCCGCTAAGATTACCTGCCATACATGACATTTAAGAAGAAGTGTTAGGTTAAATCCTAGTGAGAACAAACATTTATTAGCGGCAATAATAAGATCATTTAGAATGGGTGTTATTTGATGTCGGAAGTTAAATAAATCAAGTAAGAATATGACACATTTAACCCAACAACAATCATCTTTATGAGCTCAACTCCTCTAAGTTTATTGCTCAAGAAAACGTGAAGTCAAACTCTCTAGGTCTATCCTCGGAAAGTTCCAAAACGAGAACATATGCACCAAGGATATACATCTTACTGCCCATGGGACGCTGCCCGACCATATAGGCACACACCTTACTTACCATGGTGACTCGATGCCTATTTCGTGCCAATTAGTGGCTCGATGTCCAAACTCAAGACATCAAGACCACCGTGCCTATAGATCCATTGCACTAAGACCAAAACCAAATCACATGCTAATAAAACAATATTGGTTTACGTATACCAATTTCATACCAATACACACCCATAGACAATTCATCAAACTAATGAACGGAGGCTCCCATATAAACCAAATTCACCATATGCCAATATAAATCTTGTCTCAATAATAAAAACCACGACACATACCTTAAATCAAAATCCAAACTTTTTCAAAACCCTAATTTTATTTGGGTTCATCAAAATTCCATAAAAGTAAAGATAATGATAATTGAGTATGCAAATACCATAAAAATCCTTTATTCATAGGCCAAATACATTTCCAGACATTTTTATCCACACCTAAAGCCCTAAAATCTCTAAAAAATAATCTTAGGTTAAAAGTTTACCAAAATCCAAAATCCCATATTTTAGGGAGTATGTAAGAGATTGAATGCAAGACGTTTGACATGTATAGAGTTTAAAAATGTGAATGTATTCACCTTTATAGGATATGTAAACAAACCCTAGGTGATGAGAGCTTGGAAGAAATGGAGATGAGCTTGAACCTTTAACCACTTGGGTTCTTTAAATCAAACCTAACCTAAACCAACCACAAGACTTCATTTAATGTTCCTATCTATGAGAAATCAATGAAGAGAGAAGCTAGAATTACCTAAACCTCCAAGGAAATCGCACCCTAGAAGCTCCAAGATGAGAAAATGTGCTAAAAATTGGTTTGGTGAGCATTTAAGGGCCTGGGGGCAGACCGCGACTGTGCCACGCGATTATGACAATGTCATTCTCACTTGGCATTGTCGCCCGGGTTCAACTACCCTCGGTACACTCTCAGCGACTTTGCCCTGCGATTATGACAAGGTGTCATTCTCGTGGGCAGTGTCACCCCACCATGCCACCCTGCGGTACACTCAACGCGGTTATGCCCCACGAGAGTGACAAGTTGTCACAATCACAGGCATGGTCGCCGGCGTGGTACCGAACTCCGATTAGTGGACTTTTTCTTCCCGAAATCCTTCGATGCATAGGTTTGGGATCCAACGAACTCGCCACAATTTCATGCTTTCCCACAAAGCAAGATTTCTAATTCAAAACATGATTGAATACCGACATGAGGAAATAATATAATAAATTACGTACCCAAAATCCCGGGTGTTACAATTGTCCCCAACTTGAAAGCGTTTTCGTCCTCGAAATCTTTCCTAGGTGAAGAGGTGAGGGTACCTCCGCTTCATATCCTTTTCGGCCTCCCAAGTCACGTTGGCACCACGATGGTGCTTCCATTGAACCTTGACCATTGTGACCTCCTTGTGACGAAGTTTCTTCGTCTTCTTTTTCAAAATCGCGTCGGGTTCTTCGACGCAACAGATTTCTTCGTCAACTCTAATCTCAGAGAGTGGTATGACACTCTCTTCATCTGCCAGACATTTGCGAAGATAGCAAACGTGGAATATGTTGTGAATTCCACTCATTTCCGCCAGTAACTCCAACTGATACGCTTGGAGCCCTTCGTGCTTAATCACCGTGACTTAACGTTGCGCGCTTTCCAAACCGTATTATCCCCTTCCAAGGGGATACCTTTAGCGTCACACAGTCTCCCACTTGGAACTCTATCGGTCGCCTCTTCTTGTCGGCATAACTTTTCTGTCGGTCTTGAGCCACTTTCAAACGTTCGTGGATGCCCTTAACCTTGTCGGCTGTCTCTTGGACTATCTCTGGGCCGACAAATTGTTTCTCACCTGCTGTAACACTCTAAAAAATAAGCGGAAATAAAATTCGAAAATTCGGCAATATAACGTTTGAAAATAGACTAAACCTGCCACCCTAAGGTAGGGAGTAAATTTAAACCTGTGGAATGAGGTAAAACAGTACAAAACCCAAGTATATCATCCCAAACGGGGTATATGGTAAGGAATTTACAAACCCAATAAATGAAGCATAAGACGACAACCTACTAATCTAAAATTTGCTAATTAGATTATGGTTGGGAGTCGCTATCCTTCCAAAATGTGTATCTTCAAAATCAATGTACGTTGGTCACTATATTTCCTCAAAAAGACCACTCACGATCCCAAGGTCGTTCCCTCAGTCCCGACGTGCCCCACCGCTATGATAGCCTGCCAAACATGACAACAAAGAACAAGTGTTAGGATAAAGCCTAGTGAGAATAAGTGAGATAAGGATAGGAGTACTAAACCCATTCGGAGTCACGCGGAGAATATATCCGTGAGCTAAAATCAATAAGTCAAACAAACCATTAGTGATTAAACATGGTACAAATAACACCAATCACATAATGAGCTCAACTCCTCTAAGTCTATTGCTCGAAAACATCAAGTCAACCCCTCTAGGTCTATTCTTGAGAGTTCCAAAACGGGGAACTCTAGCACAAGGGAATTACACCTTACTGTCCATGAGACACTGCGCGACCGTATAGGCCCACACCTTACTTATCATGGTGACCCGATGCCTATTCCGTGCCAAGTGGTGAACCCAATGCCCAAAACGGGGACATAGGAACACCGTGCCTATGGATCCATTGCACTAAAACTAAATACAAAGCATTTTAACACTTTTATCATAAATCAAATACACAAGTGTTAAGGCCAAATTACATGTATAAACATTCCAACATCAAGACTCGGCCTCCATCAATAAGAAGACTTTATTAATGCAAATCTATCGTCAAATAACATACAAAAACCATTTTTTTATTACCAAGAATATTTCTAACCAACCCCATACTTGAATCTCTTCAAAACCCACACTTCCACTTTAGATTCACCAAAGACTCATAAAATAAGAATAGGTTCGAAAACATGTTGGGAGTCATAAGAAACCATTATTTACGGTTCAATCACATTTACCCAACATATTTGTTCAAGTTCCAAAACCCTAATATTCCCAACTCATAATTAGGTCAAAATATGTCTAAACCCATTACATACTTAGAATGTATAAAAGAGAGTAGTAACACATAAACCCTAGTGAATATACAAGAACAGTGGTTGGAAAACTCACCTTGAAAGGTTAATAAGAACCCTAGATAAGGATACTTGAGAGTAGAGTTTAGAAGGAGACTTTAACACTTCAACCACCAACTCTTAATCACCACCAACAACCTAAATCAAACCAATAATCATAAATAAGGATCCCTTCTACAAGTAATCAATGAAGTAGCATGAAAACCCTACCTTCAAGTCTCCCAAAATCGCATTCAATGAGCTACCTACAATGACAAATGAAGTAAAAACGGGCTAGAGAGAATTTAAGGGCCTGGAGCCCGTTGGCGATATTGCCCTGCGACTATGACACTGTCATAGTCGCTTGGTCACAATCGCCCGTGTCCAAGGACTCTCGGTACCATCTTGGCGACAATGAAACGCGACAGTGACTCATGTTATAGTCGCTGGTCATAGTCGCCACGTTCACCCCCTGTTGGAAATGTAAGTTTTGTTCAAGTATGGTTAATGCTGCTAGTATATCATGATTACTACTGCTAGTAGATTTAATACTACTTGAAAAGTTAGTACTGCTACTTCAATAGTTAGTACTGCTTGGAGAGTTAGTACTGCTAGTAGTTAGTACTGCTAAGGGATTACTACTGCCAACATGATTAATGCTGCTGAGGTGTTTAATGCTGCTGAACATGGTTAATACTTCTGAAGAAGGTTAGTGCTGCTTATGAGATGAAGACTCAGTATGGAAGGAAGACAGCTGTATAGAAGACTTGCTAAAGTAAAGAAGATAATTATGGATTGAAGATCAATTGTATTTTGATAATTATCTTGTAATATGTCTTGTATAAATAGTATAGATAGAATTAACTTTTGATTAATACGTTTTAGAGAGAATTAACCTCAAGGTTTATAATCCTAGTTCTAGAGAAGTAGAATTCGTCTTGGTGAGCCTGTTCATCAAGATTGAGGTTTTATTTGAAAGCTTGTAACTTTAATCATTCAATAAAGTTTACAAGTTGTGATTTCTGATTCACTGTTACATTGATAGTTGAATATTAAAGTGTTTTTCCGCAACTCCTTTAATATTGTTTCTGAGTGTTATTATTCTTGTTAAGAATTAGATCCTGACAAGTGGTATCAGAGCAAGTTTTCTCAGAAACATTCATTCATCATGGACAACACAGGTGAATCAAACAGTACTTTTGTCTCAAAGGTTCCCATGCTCAAACCTAATGAGTTTGACATGTGGAAAATGTAGATCCCAGTACAGTGCAATCAATAGTAAATATTCAATGTAGAACAATAATCAAGCCACAACTGCTAGTCATATGATTAATAGGAAATCAAAGGGTTTAGGTTTACAGAGAAAATATCTGATAAGGGTATGTAAACCTATGGACTAGAAATCTAATAAATGACTTGAGTAACCTGAAATATGAACTAGAAAAGCCTTTATATACTTAGGCTTTACAAACTAATGGGCTTATGGGCTTGGGCCCATCTAATTAAAAAAACTATTAATTAATTACATATTGAACCCTTATAAATACTTTATTCCACTTTCAACATACAGGACTTTCAGTCCTAACAATCTCCCCCTAAAGTTGAATAAAACATTTAACAACTTGAAAAACTTCAGGTCTTGATCTTCTTTCCCTCTTGAATCTTTGAAGAACTTTGGTGTTGCTTGACTTCATGTCTTTCAACACTCCCCCTTGAATAAAGCTCTTGGTCTTCATAGTATCAACTTTGTAACCAGATTCAATGTACAGTAGCCTCGACTGAACGCACTAACAAGCAGCTTTCAGCTGTAAAAACTCAATCACATCGGATCAAAATACAAGAAAAATAATGTGAGAGTTATTTGACATTCCACGGCGCATCTTCAGTTTAAAACAAAGAATATGTCTTTGAACCGCGAGTTGAATAGGCTTTCATCTCAAGAACTTGTTTCAATCAGCGCGTAGGAGGAATGAAAAACAAACTTGTAATAGACACCACATGATATGGGAAAGAATCTTTGAAATCTCTTTGAAAAATTGAAACATCATCTTCATCTCTTTGAACTCTAGACTGTCTTTGATCTCTAGACTATCTTCAGAAATAACTTTCTTTCTTTAAAACTTTGAAATTGAACTTTTTCTCCCCCTTTTTGATGACTGTGAGCATCATGATCATCAAAACTTCTTTAATTTCAGCACTTTCTTTGATCTCTCCTTTTATGATAATTTGACTTTCTCCCACCTGTGATCTGAGTATCCGTCAATTCATGAAATCTATATATCCGAATCTTTTCAAATTCAGACATAATGAACAAGGTAACCCTGATTCAACAGATGAAACAGTTAGTATGCCTATAAGTAGCACGGAGCCACTTTGTACAACGGATGTACTTTGGAAAGGAGCTTTTGTGATGTTCACTCCCCCACGGCTTCCATTCAAACATCGAAAAACCACAAAGAAATTTTCTATGAATGTTATGACAAGAAAACTTATTCCTTGTGTGCTTGTGCAAGTGTATGAATGATTGAAGCTACTTAGCTTGATTAGGCTCAAATTGTGTAAACTGTTGAGACAACAACAGATATTACACGGACTCAATGTGCATGAAAGAGGTGCGAAGGTGGGGCAACTTTCCTTCTTTTTCAATATCTAAATCTTCCGATTGAAGACTAGATAGCAGATATGCTGCGTCCCCAAAGAAAATGAAACATTTCTTTGTTAAGAAAGAAACGAGTGGCTGGTGGGGTTATTGCAAGAGTTGGCATGGGCTTACTGCCTGTTTCAATGATGGTCACCAAAGAATGTGAACCAATCAGTAGATGTGGCTGCCCGGCTCAGAAAGTGTTTGGTGCAGAGTTTTCATATTCTTTTAACTCTGTTCTCACACCCTCTTTCTTTTTAACATTAAAGCTCACTTCTAACCAAACTCTCTTTTTCATTTTTCCCGCTCCACACAATGAGAAAAACTCAACCCGATGAGTTATCTCCCCCACTCTTTGATATAAGACCCCTCACCCCTCAAATCACTCTAGGATAACTTCCGGGGTAGGAAACACTGGTTTACGTGAATCCATGGAAGTTTTGTTTAAGCTCTTACACAAATCCCATGTAATTCCTATAACGAATAGTAGCGCAACAGTTTAACTTGAACATTTAAGCTCAAATAAGATAACCCTGTCAAAATGTATGCTCATGAGATTTGAGCAATTGGACTTTGAAAATCTGACAATGTATCAATCAGATCAAATAAATTGGTTAGGGTAACAAAGATTTGGATTTTTTGTTTATATGAACGAATATAAACAATTTTTCAATGAAATCACAAGATTAGAACTTATTATTGATGCTCAACAACATTGAATTTCAAAGGGGAGTATTACCATCGAAAAATTGGTTCGTTATGAGACATGGTAATAACAAATACAAATGAAGTACTGAACCGGTGTGTGTGAATACTTGACAGTATATGGGCAAGATAATACGCAAGTATTGATCTTTGGAAACACACGGTCAGTTAAACATTAAAGCTCATACTTGAAAAACATTTAAAAGCCACACTCCTAAATTCATAAAATCTTTTGAGAATAGAGAAGTGGTTTGAACATTTAAGAAAACGTTTTTCATGTTCGAAAGTTGTTCTTCTTTCAAACAATCAGAGATCTAGGATTAGAAGATATTTACCTTTTAAGCTCCCCCTTAAATCATGATATACGGATATAGCTCTATTAAGCTCCCCCTGGATATTTGCAATAATATCCAAGTCTGAACGTTGAAGAACGGGTCCTGATCTGTCATTTGATCAGAAGCCAAACTTCGTTGAGGTCCGGGTTCTAAGCTGATTTACTTAGAAGCCATTTTTCTTCTACTCCCCATTGACAGTAGGTGCCTGCAACAAAGAATCAGTTTTCGGCTTTGGTACCCACTGGTATTTGGGTCCTCGAATGTTAGTTGCAGTTCTTGTGGGGGATATAGAATAAGAACCATACCAGAATTGATCTCTGGTTTTGTGAATGTGATCATGTGTACGACAATAAGAGCAGTGGTATTTCTTACCTGACAACCTAAGTAATTGATCTCTCGAGTAGATATGATCAGGTTTACCTTTACTCGCATTGTTATTCTTGGCATTAAATGCATGTACACACGATTCTCTTTCTTTCAGCTCATCTTTCACTGGTTTCTTCTTCCAGACCAGTTCCTCATCTTTGTATCTCCTCGTTCTATGACGTGTACCTGAACCATCTATATTTCTATCATAGGAAAGGTTAGTCTTACGAATCTGATCAAAAGATTTAACTGACCTTTGTGAAGAGACGGATTTCTGATTTGAACTTGATACAGACTTGTCAAGCACTTTAATCGTCGAAGCAAAGTTGTCTCTTTCTTTAACAAGCAGGTCAATCTTCTTCGTGAACTCAGACTTCGTTTTCTGCTCTTTTAGTACCTTCTCAGATAGTTCAGATAGCTTGGCAATCAGCTTTTTAATCTCAGTCTCAAAGATGCTTCGTTCTTCTTCAAATCCCTGCTCAGCATCATTTCTTTGGTCGGATATTTCCTTGAAGAATCCAACATTCTTCTGTTCAATGGCCTTCTTTTCTTTTGCAAACTTTTCTCTTTCAATAATGATTACTTTCTCGAAAGCAGAAACTTGTTGAGAAAGTTTTATGCATTTCAGCTCCACTTCCTTCTTCTCATCAGCACATTTTCTCGAGAAATCTGAGAACTTCTTTGCGAACGATTTCTCAAACTCGGATTTATCTTGAGCATCCTTTTGCTCCAAATCAGATATTTGCTTTTGAAGCTCAGCATTTGTATCTTTCAGATGCTCAATCTGCTCCTCAGAACTTTCAACAGATGGTGCTTGTTGGATTTGGACAATTTGAACTTCCAGATCAAAAATCCGTCTTTTTAGTTCAGAGTTCTCAGTTTCCAAACACTTTACTCTTGAAGACATCTTTGGTCCCATCATTATCTTCTCAAGATGTTCCCACAGCTGTTTTCCTGTAGCCTTTTTACTGTCTAAACTTACAGAAATCTCTTTTGAAATCTCCTCGGAAATTCCTTGCACGATAAAAGCTTTAGATAATTTATCAGCTTCAAATCTCTTTCTTTGCTCATCTGTGTATTTCTGAAATGGTAGTGTGTATATTTCGTGTTCCATTCTTCCATTTTCTCCCATAAAATAACAAATATTTGTCGGAGTTTTCATTCTTCCTTCCCTCAGAGATAATCTAATATAATCACCCAAGTCATGTTTATCAATGAAGTCTAAGAACTGAATCCTCCAATGGTCATATTCTCCTCTGTAAAGAACAGGTGGCATCTCATCCATACTCATTGAAAGAGCTTTGCTTGAAGGCATTCCTTTTGATATACAGGGACTGAACTTGACAAGAAATGGAATTTGAAAGTGCAGGGACCAAAAGTGACAAAGTGTGAAACTTGAAAGTTTAGGGTCACTAATGACAAACTACTGATACCTTGAAGAACGGGGGCTAAAAGAAACGCACTGCAAAATGATCGTGAGACAAAAATTTGACCCTTTTTTTTTTAAGAAAACCCGGTCGAGCAAGGGTCCGGTCGAAGCGAATGACCGATATAGACAAAGTACCGGTCGAACAAAAGGACCGATAAAACAAAGTTATATTCCCAGATTATAGTTTCTAATCAAGATTAATCAAACAAAACAAGAAATCACAAACAATTACCTGTTTGATTTCAATTCAATTCCAAGATTACACTTTCTCTCTCTACAATCTCTCTCTAACGAACTCTCTCTCTCTCTCTCTCTGATATTTCTCTCTCTAAAATACAACTGAATAATGATTCAATTAAGTTCTCTCTTAATTACCAAAGGAATGTAACTATTTATACCTACAACTAAAACAAGGAAACTAAAATACAATACAAAAATGTTAACTTTTATTACAAAAGACTTTGACTTTGATGAAAGTTGACTTTCTTCAGATTTGACTTTCTTGAACTTTGACCTTCAGTCTTCTTGATCTTGTATCCAACATATTTATGCTCTAACAATCTCCCCCTTTGGATTCAAGATCACTGTTGAAAGATCTAGCAATTCAGTCTTCACTTTAAGCTCTGTCAGTACAATCTACCCTTTTTCTTTGACGGTATTCTTTCCAAAACTGTCTTCAAACGATTAACAATCTCCCCAAAACATTCACAAACACACTTTCAGATTTTGGAAAGAAATTATCTTCAGAATCAGCTCGTATTTGCTTTAGCAAAAAAATCTTCAAAGAAAATTTCCTCAAATCTTCAGAAATTCTTTGATCTTCTTCAAATCTTTACTTTGAACTTTTCTGACTTGGACATTTCTGAAAATCTTCTCTCAAAACTTTATCATTTCTTAATACCATCTCCCCCAAACTACAAAACTTTAACATTTCTTGATATCATCTCCCCCTTTTTGATGATTTGAGCATCTATATCATCAAAACTTTTCTCCCAAGAAATGTCTTTGACCATTCTGATCTGTCCAAGAGCCTCTGATTCTGTGATCCATAACCAAGTAATCATCCAGATCTTTTCAAATCAGTTAAAATGCCTGTCAGTAACACAAAGTCACTGTGTGTAACGAATACACAATATAAAGGAGCTTTTTGATGTTCACTCCCCCAGGGCTTCCATCCAATCATCGAAACACCACAAAGGCAATTTCTATGAATGTTATGACAAAGAAACAAATTCTTTGTGTGTTCGTGCACGTGTAGAAAGAATTAATCACGAATGATTGCTTTTATAAGGCTCAACATTGTATAAACCACTGAGACAACAGTAGATAAACACAGACTCAATGTACATGATTGAAGTGCGAAGGTGGGGCAGACTTCCTTCTTTTTCAATATCCAGATTTTCCAAATGAAAACCAGATAGATTATATGTTGCGTCCCCTTGAAAAATGTGAAACATTTTCTTTTTGAGAAGAAAATGAGTGGTTGGTGGGGTTTTAACAAGAGTTGGCATGGGCTATTTGTCTGTTTCAATAACGTTCACCAAAGAGTTGTGAAACGCTAGTAATGTGGTTGCCCGACTCAGAAAGTAGTTGGTGCAGAGTTTGATATTCTTTTACTCTGATCTCTCACCCTCTTTCTTTTAATCATTAAGCTCACTACTAACCAAACTCTCTTTTCCATTTTACCTCATCACACCCACACTCATTTCTTTTAGACTCCTCACACTCAATCACTATTGGATTAACTTCTTGGGTAGGAAACACTGGTTAACGTGAATCCATAGAAGTTTCAATTAAGTCCTAGCACAAAGAACCCATATAATCCTAAAAAGCATGTGTTGCTCAGATGATTTAGCTTTATCAGTTAAAACTCATATACAAATGTCAGATGAATGTAAGCTCATAAAATATAATCATGAATATTTGAGCATTTGAAACATTGAAGTATTTTCAAACAAGTATATTGAATGAATGAATATGAATGCAAGAAACTTGTTTGAAAATCTGACATTGTATGAAAATGATCAAAAATGAATGATATAACAATCAAAGCTTAAGGTCAAGAATAATGGATATTGTCTATATGAAACAAAAAATATAGACATTCTTGAAATGACGTTTCAAAATGAAATATCGCTCAAAAATCTTTGAAATACAAGCGAGGTGTCTTACCATCGAAAAATATGTTTCAATATGAGACATGGTAGAACATTTAGATCAAAAATTAAACCGATGTGTGTGAATACTTGAAAGTATGTAGAAAAGACAATACGCAAGTATTTATCTTTGGAAACACACGGTTTATTTATCAATTAAGCACAAAAATAAAACGAAAACATTTAAAAATCACACTTCCAAATTATAAAATCTGTTTAAGAATCGGGAAGTGATTTGAACATTTCAGAACATGTTTTCTATATCTGAAAGTTGTCCTTCTTTCAGATACATTTGAGATTAAGATAAGAAATTTACCTTTTCGCTCAATCTTAATACTCATAAAGTCAGCTGAAGTCAAAAATGATATGATCGTGTCATCCTTTCTCATCCTGCATAAGTCTCAAAGTCTAGTCAAAATTTATTCACAAAATTTATTCGAAAATAAAAGACGTAAAACAATAAAACGATTAAAGAACGAGTTCTGATAAGAAGTAATCAGAAATCATAGTCTTACTCCTTTTGACTTGACTTATATGCTCCCCCTAAAATCATGCATCACAAAAAAATTTGTCAGTTAAGTAAAATGCAGAAATTAGTTATGCTCCCCCTCAAAATAATGTAGATCATCTAAAATCTTCTCTTACTCCCCCTGAAATCATGAACAAACATTTAAAGTGCAGATATCCTTCAGACATAAAAATAAAGAAAATGATGAAAAATAACAATTCGTAACTTTAGTAGGTAACAACCCATTACGTCTTAAGATTTAACATACCAAGCTTAGAGACAAGAAAATTAAATCTCTTTTCATCTAAAGGTTTGGTAAATAAATCTGCAAGTTGATAATCTATTTTTACAAAATAAAGTTCAATTGTTCCTGTTTCTACATTATCTTTTCTAAAATGATACCTGACATCAATATGTTTGGTTTTCGTATGTTGGACAGGATTAGCAGATATGGCAATTGCACTCTTCGAGTCACAATATATTGGGATTTTGTCGAACTTGAATCCATAGTCTCGTAGTTGTGTTCGCATCCACAAGACTTGAGAGCAGCAACTGGTAGCAGCTACATACTCTGCTTCAGCAGTCGATGTGGAAACGCATAATTGTTTCTTTGATGCCCAGCTAACGAGCTTGTCTCCAAGAAATTGAACGTGACCTGAAGTACTCTTTCTGTCCAACATGCAACCTGCATGATCTGCATCTGTATAGGCAGTCAGTTGAAACCCAGTATCCTTAGGATACCACAGACCAAGATCTGCAGTGCCCTTCAGATATCTAAAGATCCGTTTGACAGCAGCCAAATGGGATTCTTTAGGAGCAGCCTGATATCTAGAACATAAGCATGTTGAAAACATAATATATGGTCTACTAGATGTAAGATACATTAACGATCCTATCATACCTCTATAAGTTCTAACATCAACACTTTTACCCGAAGGATCAGTGTTAATCTTAGTACCTGGTGCCATCGGGGTTCCATTTGGTTTACAATTTTCCATTTTGTACTTCCGAAAAATGTCCAAAATGTACTTAGATTGGTTAATGAAAATCCCCGTAGAAAATTGCTTAACTTGTAATCCGAGAAAGAAATTCATCTCTCCCATCATACTCATTTGAAAACGTGACACCATGAGGTTAGAAAAGTTTTTGCAAAATTTTGGATTAGTAGAACCAAATATTATATCATCAACATATATTTGAATAAGGATAATATCAACTTTTTCCTTTTTGATGAATAAAGTAGTATCAACCTTACCTTTAGAAAAACCGGACTTGACCAAGAATTTAGATAAAACGTCATACCATGCTCGAGGGGCTTGTTTTAAACCATAGAGGGCTTTGTCCAAGATATAAACATGATCTGGATTATCTGAATTGACGAACCCTTCTGGTTGAGACACGTACACTTCCTCTTTAAGAATGCCATTCAGAAAGGCTGTTTTCACATCCATCTGAAAGACTGTGAAATTCTTATGAGCTGCGTAGTCTAGAAACATGCGGATTGCCTCTATAAGCGCTACTGGAGCATACGTCTCATCGTAGTCTATGCCTTCCTCTTGCCGGTAACCTTTGGCAACAAGCCTAGCTTTGTTCCTTATGACGATACCATCTTCATCCTTTTTATTCTTGAATACCCATTTAGTTCCTATCACTGTTTTACCTTCTGGTTTTGGAACTAATCTCCAAACCTTTAGGGCTTCAAACTGATTGATTTCTTCTTGCATAGCAGGTACCCAGTCCGAATCAGCAAGAGCCTCTGATACTCGTGTTGGCTCAATCTTACTAAGAAATGAGTCATGCATACATTGATTAAGAGTCGCTGACCTCGTTTGTAAAGGCTTGTTGAGATCTCCAATTACTTGATGTAAAGGATGCTCTTTGGTCCAGCGATGCTCACGAGGGAGTGGAGTAGATACTGATTGAACATGATCATCATCTAGAAATCCACTATCAGAATCTTCAGTTTGAATAACATGAGGGGGGTTTGCAGTTGACGTTTCAGGTGCAGAAGCATCAGTTGGAACAATAGACTCTGGCTGGTGAGTAGACATGATATCACATCCAACTGAAACAGTTACTTTTGGCTCAACAGTTACTTGTATATCTTTAACTGTAGGAGTAATTGTAGGAATGTGAGTTTCTGACTGAACGGGGAATTCTTGTTCAGTTATGACTTCTGAAGTGACTGGATGATTGCAACTTGTATCTTCAAACCTGTCAGTCACAACAGATTTAGGTATATTAGATCCTATAAACTCATCATAAAATAATTCAAATAACAAATCTAAATCAGTTAAATGAGAACTAGAAGTAGAAGCATTATTCGAATTTGTCGCTGTAGAAACAGATTCTGGACTGATCTGCCCAGAAGCTAATACTCCAGTAATAACGGGTTCTGAATTGAGTTGTTCAGAAGCCATATCTTCATCGAATGTTACATTAACGCTCTCGACAATTGTCTTTGACTTCTTCAGATAAACACGATATGCTGCAGATGTTGAAGAATAACCAATGAAGATACCCTCGTCCGCCTTAGCACTGAATTTATTCAGACTCTCTCTGTCATTAAGCACAAAACATTTACACCCAAATATGTGAAAATACTTGATTGTTGGTATTCTGTTGTTGATCAGCTCATATGGAGTCTTTTGAAAACGGCGGTGTATCATGGATCGATTTTGAGTATGGCATGCAGTCGACACAGCTTCTGCCCAAAAGAATAGAGGTAAGTCCGATTGACTAAGCATAGTCCGAGCGGCCTCGACTAGCGTCCGATTTTGCCTTTCGACTACTCCATTTTGTTCAGGCGTTCGAGCAACAGAATACTGATGTGAAATCCCGACTGATTCGAGATATTCATCAACAATCTTGTTCTTGAATTCTGTGCCGTTGTCAGTTCGAAGAAACTTGACTTGTCGCTGCATTTTTACCTGGGTCATATTTAAGAAAGTAATGAGAACTTCGGGCGTCTCATCTTTTGATCGAAGAAATTTGACCCATGTATATCTTGAGTAATCGTCCACAATAACCAACACATATTTCTTTCCACCCAAACTCTGAGTTCTCATTGGACCACACAAATCCATATGTAACAATTCTAACGGAGAACTAGTGCTTAGTTCAGGCTTCGGTTTATGCGGAGCTCTCTTCATCTTACCCTTCTCACATGCAGCACATAAGTGTTCTTTCTCGTATTTCAGCTCAGGAAGTCCTTTTACCAATTTCCCACTAACCAACTTGTTGATATAACGAAAGTTCAAGTGAGATAAACGTTTATGCCAGAGCCAACTTTGCTGCAATGAAGCCTTTGTCATTAAGCAAACTTGATTGTCATTTTGTACCTTTGAAAGATTGATGGTATAGAGGTTCGTCTTTCGATTTCCGACTAAGAGTTCATTGCCATCTTCCGTACGAACCGAACATCTCTTAGCTTTGAAGTTGACCTCTAACCCTTTATCACAGAATTGACCAATGCTGAACAAGTTGTGCCCCAAGCCTTCGACATAACTCACCTTACTTATCGTTATGTTGTCTTGAATGATGTCACCATATCCTAAGATTGGTGAAAGCTGATCGTTTCCAAATCTAACATTTCCACTGAATTTCTCTGTATAGTTAGACAATAAAGCTTTTTGCCCAGTCATATGCTTGGAACATCCACTGTCCAAGTACCACATATGTCGGGTCTGCAAGAGAAATCAGGAAACAATAACTTTAGGTACCCATTTAAAAACGGGTCCTAACAGATTAGTACAAGATTTTGGTATCCATTTGAAAATGGACCCTCTGCTCTTTTGAAAACCTTTAAAAATATTTGATTTTGAAGAATACACATGATAAGATTCGAACCAATCAGAAGAATTATGAGAGTAAGCAAAATCATTTCTTCGATAATGATAAGATGTAGTAGAAATAGGAGATAATTGAATCAATTGCTTTATTGAATATCGCTTGTAAGAAGTTACAAGGTTTTGTTTATGTGAAGCAAGTTGATCAATTACATCATTATCACTACTAACTGATCTAGTACAAGAATTATCAGAAACTGATCCAGCTATCTCATCATCCTTCCTTTTTGGTCGCCATTCAGTTCGAGCTTTCAACCTTTTCTTGCTTATATCTGAAACACAAGATGTAGATTTATTAGGAAAACCAGATTTCTGAGACTGAATTTTCTTTTGTGTACCAGTGTGTTTCTGTTTCTGTAATCGTTGTTTCTTATGTTTCTTACCTTGAGCATAGTAATCAACAGTTACAGAAACTGATTCACTAAACTTAGTTGATGATTCAGCAATATTAACATCACTTGGTAACACTTTTTTATTTATAAGACAAGTAGAATGATCAGGAAGAGAAGCATTGAAGTCAAACAAATCAGTTTCTTCTATGCACCCATCATCAGAATTAAGAAAATCATTTGCAGACTCAAATAAGTCATCAAAATTATCAGACGAAGTTTGAGGTGCCTTAGAAACTTTAGAACACTTTGTAGATGTAGATTGAAAAATCGTGTTCTTTAAAACAGTAGAAAACACACTTTGTTGAATATTAACCAAAAGTTTTTCATCAGATAAAACATTTTCCAACTCAACTATTTTGCTTTCAAGAATGAGTGGAGGAACATAAACCTTTGCAATTGCAGGTTTTGCCTTCATCTCAGAAACAGAATAACTAGCAAAATAATTATTTGAAAGAACTTTTGATGTTTCTAAAAGATAACTATCATTTAACTTTGCATAGTTAAATGGTAGTTGCATTTTCTTTACATTCTTTCTATTTTCAGTTTCTTTGGCCTCAACTTCTTCCGGTAATTTGGTAACAAATTTGGGTTTTAAATGAGTATGTTTACCAGCACAAGCAAGAAAATCAAAATTATATAATGCTGGTTGTTTTCTGATGGCTTTCTTTAAGTAATGGGGGTTTTGAAAACCAAGTCCCCATTTTTCTTTAACATCAACCTCTTCGCTAGGTGCATTGAGAAAAATGGTTTGATCTGTTTGGCCTCTTGCATAGAGTTTGGCTTCCAGACCATTTACCTTCTTATTCAAAAGCTTGTTTTCAACCTGCAGTTTATGAATAATTAGTGCAGATTCTTTCTTCTCAAACTCATATTTAGAAACTTTAAGTTCAAAATCAGAAATCTTCTTTTCAAAACAATCTACTTGAGATTTAGAATCAGAAGCAGACTTGCGTAAAGAATCAATCAGATCTTTGTTCCCAATAACCGACTTATTGAGTTCAAATATCTTATTGTTTCTTTTAGCAACTTTGTCTTTTTCTTTCTTCAGTTTTAATTGAAGATCATTAAGCTCAACCATCATAGCTTCCATTTTGGTTACAAAATCTTTTTCAGTTAAGTTTAATACCTCATCAGCTGTCTCGTCATCTGACTCATCATACTTCACTTCTTTTCCCATGAGACAGAGATGAGCAGTTTCTTCCTTCTCTTCCTCTTCACCTTCTGAATGATCCAGCCAAAATTCATCTTCAGCCATTAAAGCGATGCCTGCTTCTTGTTGTTTGGCTAATAACAGCTTGTTCTGATAATACTGAGAATTGCGTACTTTTGGCTTTCTACAATCTTTTGCAAAATGACCAATCTTGCCACAGTTGTAGCATTTGACTGAATCACTTGCTGGCTTTTCTACAACAGTGTAGTCATTCACGAACTTCTTCCTTTCATCAGGTTTCTTCACAACATATATGTTCTCTTCATATCTCCTTCCTTCCACCCTTTCTCGGTGCTCATGATTCTTGGAACTTGATAAAGAGTACCTCTGTGAGTTAGATCCCGGCTTCTTGTAAAACTTTTTCTGGAATGCACGGGTCAATAGCAACATAGCCTATTTGAGGCTTTCTCCATCATCACCATCTAATTCAGATTCAGACTCAGAACTTGTTATCACTTTCTTCTTTTTCTTCTTTTCTTTGTTTTCTTTCTTTTTCTCTCCGGCTACCAATGCAATAGGATCAGGAACCTTTTCTGCCTTCTTTTTCTCAGCTCTTTCTCTTCCACTTCTTCTTCATTCTATCTCAAAGTTTCATACACCTCATGTAATGGTATGTCATTCAGATCCTTCATCTGCTTCATCCTACATGTATGCTTCTTCCATTCTGGTTGTAGGATGCTCAGGAATTTGACATTGTTCTCAAGTTGCTTCTTTTTCACCTTATTCTTGGACAACTCATTCAGAAGCAAGACAAACCGTTCATAAGTATCTTCTAAGCTTTCATTCTCTTTGGCTTTGAATTCCTCATAACTGTTGATGCAATTAGCGACTTTCATTTGATTCCCAACCTTGGATCCCATCATCATTTTCTGCAACTGATCCCACATCTTCTTAGCATTTCCCTTGTAGCTGTCTATTTTGATGTAGATGTCATTTGGGATACTTTGAAGAAGTAAGGATCTTGCTTGTTTATCTGCTTTGTATCGACTTTTCTGTTCTTCAGAATATTGAGAGATATCCACTGCCACTGTTTTCATCTTTTGATCTCTTTCCTCAGTACCATCTTCACTATCAGAAGAATCATCATCTGGTATTTAAACCATGATTGGTGCCATAAGACCTTCTGTGATTGACAGCAAAATATTCTCTCCATTTGCATGTCTGTCTATAAAATCAAGGAATCTGTCTTTCCACTATTCATACTCTCCTTTGAACAGTACAGGTGGCTTGACATCAGTGCCAATTGAAAGAGCATCTTTGGAAGTCATCTTGTTTAAACCTGTTTGAGAAATATATGCAATAAGAAACTAGAAACTGATCATTAGTCCAAATGAAACAATCAAGAAAATACAGAAAACTTGAAAAATAAAATCAGAAATTTTGACCACAACCAGAAATATGTCCCCCTTCGCAGACTTAGCACGGGGGTCCCTGCGGGGTCGAGGGGCAGCGCCCCTAGAGAAAAAAATTTCACTATTAAAGGCCATATTACTATTTTGAAAATTTTGTCTAAGTCCTCCACACTTTGCGCTTCAATAGGCAAACGCAAACCTTTACTTTGCGTTTCAAGTGACAAACGCAAACCTTACTTTGCGGTTCATGTGGGAAGCGCAAACCCTTACTTTGCGGTTCAAGAGGGAAACGCAAACCACTACTTTGCGGTTCAAGAGGGAAACGCAAACCACTACTTTGCGGTTCAAGAGGGAAACACAAACCACTACTTTGCGGTTCAAGAGGGAAATGCAAACCACAACTTATCTCTGAACTCAACTTTGCGTTTCTAGATACCCTTCTACTTTGCATTTGACAACTTTGCGTGTCATGAAAAAGACAAACAATGAACTTCGCGTTTCACGATACAAACGCAAACCCAACTTTGCGTTTGTAGTTACAGACGCAAAGCTCGCTTCTCGGTTCTAGTTGAAGATGCAAACATCACTTTGCGTGTCTCGTTGAATACACGAACCTCTGAAGAACTTACACAAAACTTGATGAATGACCCGCAAACCTGTTTGAATGGAACGCAAACCTTGAAGAATGACCCGCAAACTTGATGAATGAAACGCAAACCTCTAAAATCGAACAAAATCGCACCAAAAACTCATTTAGACCTAGACTTTCAACACTATACTTCTACAATTCACTCGTCTAACTAATTCGAACACAAAACTAACACAAAAATTCGATCAAATACGCAAACGATACAAATTTGATACACATACAGTGTCAAGAACTCGTGAACAAAAAAAAACCACAAAAATTCGAAAATTTGAATTGATTACAGTGCAATTGACAAATCTTTCTATACAAACTCGATCGATTACACTGTTCTAACAGAATCTAATCAAAAGCAACTCGAAATTCGCATAAAAACTCGAAAACAGATCTGAACATGAAGAACACAGTGTCGAACATTCTGATTTTCTTGATTTTTTTTTTCGATTTGGATCTGCTTTGATACCAATTTATATTCCCAGATTCTAGTTTCTAATCAAGATTAATCAAACAAAACAAGAAATCACAAACAATTACCTGTTTGATTTCAATTCAATTCCAAGATTACACTTTCTCTCTCTACAATCTCTCTCTAACGAACTCTCTCTCTCTCTCTGATATTTCTCTCTCTAAAATACAACTGAATAATGATTCAATTAAGTTCTCTCTTAATTACCAAAGGAAAGGAAACTATTTATACCTACAACTAAAACAAGGAAACTAAAATACAATACAAAAATGTTAACTTTTATTACAAAAGACTTTGACTTTGATGAAAGTTGACTTTCTTGAACTTTGACCTTCAGTCTTCTTGATCTTGTATCCAACATATTTATGCTCAAACACAAAGTACCGGTCGAATGAAAGGACCGATAAAACAAAGTAGCGGTCGAAGGACAGGTATCGGTCAAGGACGAATATCGGTCAAACCAAATGACCAGAAGTGACAATGTATCGGTCAAAGGACAAAGACCGGTAAGCAGGGTATCAGTCGAAGATAATGAGTAGGTCGAACAAAGAACCGATAATGTCAAAATACCGGTCGAATAAACGACCGATAATTACAATGCACCGGTCTTACCAAAGGACCGGTAGAGACTATGTCCCGGTCAAACAAACTATCGGTCGAACCTGATTAATAACAAATTAAGATATAGACCGATAAACAGATAAGCCGGATAAAATCGAAGAACACCGAAGAACACGATGAATCTGGAATTCGATCGAAATCAAACCCAGAAAACAACTTCGACGAGCGACTAAGCAGATTCAATCAATTTTGCATATAAACCATACAGATCGATACACCATAAGATAGATTTTCAAAGGACCAATACTTAACCCAGATATGAAAAGTTCAATAGACCGATAAGAATATCAAACACAAACATAGATCGATACTCACTTTTTCCAGAAAAAAATAATAGACCGAAACTGATTTTTTCAAATAAAAATTCGATCGATAAACCACATAAACATATATCAATTGATAAAACTATTAATCGACCCAGATCAACCAAGAACTTAACAGATTAAACAGATAATCGAATAGGGTTTTTAGACAAACCTTTTTCTGGATCAAACCTTTAGTCTCTTTGCTCTGATAACAATTGTAGATCCCAGTACAGTGCAATCAATAGTAAATATTCAATGTAGAACAATAATCAAGCCACAACTGCTAGTCATATGATTAATAGGAAATCAAAGGGTTTAGGTTTACAGAGAAAATATCTGATAAGGGTATGTAAACCTATGGACTAGCAATCTAATAAATGACTTGAGTAACCTGAAATATGAACTAGAAAAGCCTTTATATACTTAGGCTTTACAAACTAATGGGCTTATGGGCTTGGGCCCATCTAATTAAAACAACTATTAATTAATTACATATTGAACCCTTATAAATACTTTATTCCACTTTCAACATACAGGACTTTCAGTCCTAACAGAAAATTCGGATCAAGCAGTACATCCTCCTTACAGACTGTTCTATGTGGGACATTGTTGAGAATGGTCCCTCTGCTGAAGGTAAAATTGTCAAGATGGAAGAAGACCACCTCCAAAAACTGACGGTGAGAAGAAAGTCAGACAGTTGGAGATGAAAGCCTTAAGCACCCTGCTTTTGGCCATTCCCAATGAGTATCAACATCAGTTTCAACACTGCACTGATGCTCAGATTCTATGGAATGCCCTAGAGAAGAGATTTGCTGGCACCAAGAGCACCAAGAGGAATCAAAGGGATATTCTCAAGCAGCAATATGAGAATTTTACATCCTCAAATAATGAGTCTATGACTCAAACTTTTGACAGATTCAATAAGTTGATTGGTGAGTTGGCTACAGTTGGAGTCCAGATGGAACAAGATGATGTCAATCGAAAGTTCCTCAGATCTCTTGGAGATGAATGGACCATGTACACTGTTTCATTCAGACAGAATGACTTATTGGAAGAAAAGGAACTGGATGATCTGTACAATGATCTAAGAGTGTTTGAATCTGAGGTGGAAGCAAAGAAGAAGCCTACTGGATGTGTTCATAATGCTGCACTCCTATCAACATCAATTGATTCTACTGCTAACCCTGAATCACTTAATGCTGCTAATGGAGTAAATCAAGAAAAAGGCAATGAATCTGTGTTTGAAGCCTTTCTTTCCAGCCATGGTACCTCTTCTTTAATCAATGATGACTTGGAACAACTTCATCCTGATGATCTTGAAGAGATGGATATTAAATGGCAGATAGCCATGCTTTCTATGAGGGTGAAGAAGTTCATCAAGAGGACTGGGAGGAACAACTTCTCTCAAAGAAGAGAAGATGGAGCAGGCTTTGATAAGTCAAAGGTGGAGTGCTATAAGTGTCATCTGAAGGGACACTTTGCCAGGGAATGCAAAAGTGGAGTGTCTCACACAAATCACCAACAAGCTCAGACTGGAAGCTTCAATCAGAACAGAAACTCTGCTCAAGCCCTTGTTTCTCAACAAGGAATGGGGTTTGACTGGAGTGATCAAGAAGAAGATGCCATTAAAAATCAAGCTTTCATGGCAGAAGTATCTGATCTCCCAACTGAGGTACTTTCTAAACTCTGTTCTCAAACTTGCATAGACACTGTTAAAAGGTACAGGGATCACAACCAGAGTATGTGTGATGACCTTAAGAGGTTAGAAAAAGATAGAAAAGACTATGTGAGAATTGTTGAGAGGTTTGAGGAACAGAATAAAGGTTTCCAAGCCAATGAACTTCAACACACATATGATACCAATTACTGGAAGTGGGAGAAGAATGATCTAGAAATCCAACTGACAAAGTCCAAGGAGGAGAATGAAAAGTTGAGAGGAGAACTAGACAAAGTTAAGCTAGATGTGGAAAAGTTTTCATATGCTTCTAAAGCAATGGATTCAATCCTAAAGGTTCAAATCCATGATAAGCTTAAACCAGAAATTGGGTACAATACCACACAACCACCATACAACAACAACTACATCCCTCCTACATCAGACTTGCTAGAGACCAAGGATAGGAAGGACTTGCATGAGGGAGCCACTGAGATAGATCCCTTAGATGAAGTAGTTGTTGAGGACAAGACTAAGAAAGAGGCTAGTAAGAGTAAGGACAATACTGTGAGTGGTGAGATTCCCTTAGAGAATAACATTATCACCAATGAGGACTGTGGAAGGGCTTGGATCAAATCCAATGACATAGAGAAGACTGAGGGAAAGTCCAAAAAGGTTCATTACAAACAGACTACAGTTGTGAATCCTGTTCCTTGCAAACAGTGTGCATGTAATAAATCTGAGCCCCTAAAACAGGATAAAAGGAGGGGAAATCAAAGAAATTGGAATAATCAGTGGGCTCAGAAACAAGGAGTTGATCTGAGTAGAATCATCAGACCAAAACCTTGTTTTATATGTGGAAAATTGAATCATCTTGCCAAGCACTGTTATTTTAATCCAATTAACCAAAGGATAAATTTTCAAAGATCTATGCAAAAACCCTTTGGTTATAGGAAGAATGAAAGGAACTATGTGGCTAAGAAACATGTTAAATCTAAAAGCCATATGAAGAAAAAGACTGTAAAAGAGAGTGTCAAGATGTGGGTTCCCAAAAGCACTAAAACTGTTAGTACTTATACCACAAATAGTGCTGCTGACAAAGATAGTGCTGCTAGAAGCAATACTACTGCTATCAATGTTAGTGCTGCTAACATTGTTAGTACTTCTTCAAATGTTAATACTACTAACTCTGTTAGTGCTTCTAACAAGGTTAGTACTGCTAAGCCTGTTAGTACTGCTAACTCTGTTAGTACTTCTAAAATTAGTACTGCTTCTAGTGTTTGTGCTGCTAGACCTATTATCTTGACAAAGTACTCCAGTAAAGAGTGCTCTGATTTTAAAAATCTCATCAAAAAGGAATGTAAATACTTTGATGAGAAAGGGATACCCAAGACCACTTTGGCTTGGGTTCCCAATCAATACTTTTTTATTTTATCTTATGTGCAGGGCAACCAGCAGCTCAAAGGAAAGAGCATCTGGCATGTTGATAGTGGTTGCTCTAGGCACATGACAGGGAACATGGCTTGCCTCAAGAATTTCAAGAAAATTGATGGAGGACATGTTGCCTTTGGTAATACTCTAGATGGAGGTAAGATCAGTGGTAAGGGAGATGTAACAAAAGGTAAGATGACCTTTGAAGATGTTTTCTATGTTGAGCAGTTAAGGTACAACCTGTTAAGTGTATCACAGGTTTGTGACAAAAAGCATAGTATATTATTCACTGATTCTGAATGCATTATCCTTGCTCCTGGATTCAAGGTAGTTGATGAAAAGATGATACTACTAAGAACTCCCAGAAAGGATAATGTCTATTGTTTGGATATGGAAAATGTTTCAACTGATTCATCCCTAAACTGTCTTGTTTCAAAAGCATCTTTGGATGAATCATCTCTTTGGCATAGAAAGATGTGTCATATGAACTTTAAAACAATGAATAAACTTGTTAAAAACAAACTTGTAAGAGGTTTGCCTTCAAAAGTCTTTTCATGTGATGATCTTTGTGTTGCTTGTCTCAAAGGCAAACAACACAAAACTTCTCATCAGTCCAAAGAAGTGAACACAATTTCTTCTTCTCTTCAGTTGTTGCATATGGATCTGTTTGGTCCTACAAATGTTATGAGTATAGGTAAGAAATCATATTGCTTAGTTATTGTTGATGATTACTCTAGATTTACTTGGGTATATTTTCTAAGGACTAAGGATGAGACAAGTGGACTGATCAAATCCTTTATTCTAAGAATTGAAAACCAGACAAATCAAAAGGTAAAAGTCATTAGGTTAGACAATGGTACTGAATTTAAAAATCTTGACCTAAACACCTTTTGTGAGGAAAAAGGAATTGAGAGGCAATACAGTGCTCCTAGGACTCCACAACAAAATGGTGTTGTTGAGAGAAGGAATAGGACACTGATTGAGGCTGCTAGATCTCTGTTAGCTGATTCAAAACTTCCAATTACTTTCGGGGATGAAGCAGTTAATACTGCTTGCTATGTCCAAAACAGAGTTCTAGTAGTCAAGCCTAAGAATAAGACACCATATGAGCTTTTAAATAAAAGAAAACCATTTATTGGATTTTTCAAACCTTTTGGGTGTCCTTGTACCATTCTCAATACCAAAACTCACTTAGGAAAGTTTGATAGCAAAGCAGATGATGGCTTTCTTGTTGTTTACTCATCTCAGAGTAAGGCCTACAGGGTGTTTAATTCTTCTTCTAAAATAATTGAGGAAAGTGACAATGTCAAATGAAATGAGAACACACCAAATCCTATTGGTTCAGGTCCTCAGTGGCTTTTTGACATTGATTCACTAACTAACTCTTTTGGTTTTAGTAGTGATGATTATACAGGATCAGGTAGTAGAGGATCAGGGGATGAAGAAGTACAAAAGATTATTCCACAGTCTGTGATCTTTCCAATACCTACAATGGACCCTGTTGAAATATGTGAAAAGGAGACTACTACTGAACCAATTCAGAGGGAAGAAGAAAGAAGAGATGAGGAGAATCCAGAGCATGAAGAGCCAGAAGTAGCTGATGAGACCCCCTCAACTGACTTAAATGATTCCAATCTAGATGTTGGAATTAATGAAGAACCTAGTCATCAGACAAGAACTCAAAAGAATCATCCTCCAGAGCTGGTAATAGGAGACACTATGGTAACTAGGAATCAAAGCAAGAGATGCAGGATCAACAACATACAGTACTCTCTTGCTTTCTATCTCAGATTGAGCCTAAGAAGGCCTATGATGCAATGAAAGATTCAAGTTGGATAGAAGCCATGCAAGAAGAGTTGCTACAGTTTAAGTTGCAAGATGTTTGGGACTTGGTGGACCTTCCAAAAAGTCATAGAGCTATTGACACCATGTGGATTTTCAGAATGAGAGAGGAATAGTAATCAGGAACAAAGCAAGGCTAGTGGCACAAGGGTACACTCAGGAAGAAGGCATAGACTATGAGGAAGTTTTTGCTCCAGTTGCAAGGGTAGAGGCAATTAGGCTGTTTCTAGCCTATGCTTCATTTATGTAGTTCAAGGTATATCAAATGTATGTGAAAAGTGCCTTTCTATATGGAACAATTGATGAAGAAGTATATGTCTGTCAGCCCCCTGGATTTGAAAATCCATCATATCCTGACAGAGTATACAAACTGAAGAAAGTCTCTATGGTCTACATCAAGCCCCAAGAGCATGGTATGATACTCTGTCTACCTATCTCTTGGAAAATGGGTTTGAAAGAGGAATAATTGACAAAACCCTTTTCATCAAAAGAAGAAAGAAGGACATCCTGCTTGTTCAGATCTATGTGGATGACATCATCTTTGGGTCCACAAAAGATCAGATGTGTAGAGACTTTGAAGAGTTGATGCACAAGAGCTTTAAAATGAGTTCAATGGGTGAACTTACTTTCTTCCTTGGGCTTCAAGTGAAACAGTAGAAAGACGGGATCTTCATAAGTCAATCAAAGTATGTGAAAGACATCCTGGACAAATATGGTTTATCAGACTCAAAGCCAGCAAGCACACCTATGGAAACACACAAACAGATCACTGTTGATCTTGAGGGGGAGGATGTTGATGTCCATCTTTATAGATCAATGATTGGATCTCTCATGTATCTCACAGCCTCAAGACCAGATATCATGTTTCCAGTGTGTGTTTGTGCCAGATTCCAAGTCAAGCCAAAGCAGTCACATCTTCAAGCTGTTAAGAGGATTTTTAGATACTTAAGAGGGGAACCTAGATTAGGTCTTTGGTATCCTTATGAATCTTCTTTTGACTTGATTGCATATTCAGACAGTGAGTTGGGAGGTGCTAATTTGGATAGAAAGTCTACTTCAGGGGGATGTCAGCTTTTGGGTGCAAGACTAGTATCTTGGCAGTGTAAGAAACAAACTACAGTGTCCCTATCCACAACAGAAGTTGAGTACATTGCTGCTGCAAGTTGCTGCTCTCAGGTTCTATGGATCCAGAATCAAATGCTGGACTATGGGGTAACCTTTCTACACACTCCAATCTTCATTGACAATAGCAGTGCTATTAGCATTGTTAACAATCCAGTCAAGCACTCCAAAACAAAGCACATTGAAATCAGGTATCACTTTATTAGAGACTACAATGAAAAGAAGCTTATTCAAGTTGCTAAAGTTCATACTGATAACCAATTTTCTGATCTATTCACTAAAGCTTTTGATGTGGGTAGATTCACTTTCTTGGTCACAAGTGTGGGCATGATCAACTCTGAATGAACTCATGTTTAAAAAGTGATTGTATACCTGTTATTTGGTTATTGTTGGGGCTTCTAATCATCTTTCTCAGGAAATGTATTGCCTTGATCAGACTATCACAAGCTTCAATAGTGTAAGTATAGTTAATGCTGCCAGTGCAAAGTTACTACTTCAGGTATCAGTTAATACTGCTAGTTAGTTAATACTGCTAGTAGTTAATACTGCTCTCAGTTAATACTGCTAGTTAGTTAATACTGCTAGTGGTTAATACTACTCTCAGTTAATACTGCTAGTTAGTTAATACTACTAGTGGTTAATACTGCTCTCAGTTAATACTGCTAGTTAGTTAATACTGCTAGTGGTTAATACTGCTCTCAGTTAATACTGCTAGTTAGTTAATACTGCTAGATGGTTAATACTGCTTCTTTCCCGAATCATATAAATACCTTTTTTTTTGCCTACCTAAAAGCTTAACGACTCTTTGAATACTATTCATCTTCTCTCTAACCTCTTTTCTCTCAATCACCTACTGTGTTTCAGTCCAGAATCCTCAAGATCGATGGCATCAACGGCGTTTATTGATGAACACAATGAGATCGCGATGCTTCAAAAGCCTAAGCAGGTTGATGGATTTCATCAAATAGTCGATTTTCTCAAGTCCTGCCATATCGCGTATGCTCTTACAGTGTCACCATGCATCTACATCGAGCACCAGAAGCAATTTTGGGCCAATGCCACCACTGTTACTGAAAATGGTGTGCAGGTTATCAAGACAAGGGTGTGTGATAAACCCTTGACAGTTTCTGAAGAGGTAATTCGCATCAGTCTACGACTAGACGATGCCTCAGGTATCTCATCTATCTCTAATGATGATCTATTTTCCACTCTCACTAGAATGGGGTATGGAGGCCCATTGGGTGTTTTCAAGTTCTCCAAAGCTAAATTTTCTCCCCAATGGTGTTTCTTTGTCCATACCCTTATGCATTGCATTTCTAGAAAAACTACTGGATGGAGTGAGTTCAGTAGTATCATTGCTTATGCTTTGGTCTGCTTGTCCACTGCCAGAAAGTATAATTTCTCAAAAATGATTTTCAATGACCTTGTGTCAAACCTGGGGAATAAAAAGAGTTTCTTTATGTATCCAAGGTTTGTCCAGGAAGTTATCACAACTGAATTGACGGATATACCTCAATTTGATGAGGTATATGTACCTAAAATCCCCAAGAGCAAGGTCTTTTCAAATATGAAGAGATCTCCCATGTACTCGGAAGGATTTGACACCCCATTGTTCTCTACAATGATGGTGGTGTCCCACAATCAAGAAGGTATGGCTTCAGGGTCAAGGCCCTCATTAGACCATCCCACTGAGAGACAATCCCAACCTTCAATCACTATATCAATCCCTCAGTCCCTTCTTCAAAAACCAACTTCACCCATCACCAATACTTACATAAGGAAAAAGGTAAAGAAGGCTCCTTCCCTTATTGTACCTTCACCCACACAGCCTTTAAGCCCTCTAATGGAGAATTCTCCATTAGAGAATATCTATAGGGAAACCACAGGGGTGTCTCCCAACCCCAAGGAGGTGCTCACTAAGGAGATGCATGAGCATATGGGTGAGAAGACTGCCACTACTCCTGCTAGCACAGAGGAGGACAGTGGTAACATCAATAAGACCTCCCCCATGGAAACTTTGAATAAGCAATCATTCAAAGGTCCTAGGTGCCAAGAAACCAAGGGGGTGGTGGGTTCTTCTGCTAGGCAGAAGACTTCCACTACTAAATGTTCCAATGATCCTTCAAAAGGGGGTAACACTCCTGGAGTAGGTGAGGATAGATATAACTACCAAGAATTGATGGATACAATGGGCAACATTAATCTGGATGTTATCAAACAGGGAGCAGACATAGAGGAGATGAAAATGGTGATTCTGTCTCAACAAGTACAGATTACCAAATTGAAGAAAATGGTGAGGAGATTGGTGCAGAAAAAGAAGAGAAAGCAATATGTTCTGAAGAAAAGGAAAGATACTTTCAACAAGGGGAGAAACAAAGTGAAGGGAAGAAACAAAGTCCCATTGGTATGGAAGCACAGTTTGAGGGGGAGCAGAACAGGGAAACAGTAACCAAAGAAGCAGAAACTGTTAACCTAGCAGCAGAAAGTAGTAAGGCAGCAGTAACTGAAAAGGTAGCAGCAGTAACAGGGCTATCTGTTAAAGAGCTAGAGATTGCAGAAACATTGATCAAAGGCAAGAATGACACTCCTAAGGCTACTCAAAAGGCCAAGGGAGTGGTCATTAAAGAAGGAGGTCTTGAGCAGAAAACAAGCAAAGAGATCAGTGAGGCAGATTTGAAGAAGAAAGGAAAGTCTAAGATGGTTGAACCTGAGCAAATTTTAAAGAAGAAGACTCAGATAGAGTTAGATGCAGAAGTGGCAAAACAGCTTCAAGCAAAAATGGAAAAGTAGGAACTACTTCAATCAGAAAAAGACAGAGAACTTGCACTGGACATGGCTAAAAAGCTCAATGAAGAGTATCAAAAGAGCATGTAAACTGCAGCTGAGGCCAAGAAAAGTATAGTAAAAGCAACCAAGCAAAGAATGACAGTCAAAAAGCAGAAAAGACAACCTTCCAAGACCTTTTTGGCCAATCAAGAAAGGAGAAAAATGATCAACTTTCTGAAAGGCTCAATTGCTGTAAAAGGAGAGATGTTTACCAACATGGCATACAGCAAAGTTGAGGAGCTATATAAGAAGGAAATGGCAAAGCTTCAAGGGGATTCCTCTCAAAGGGAAGAAGAAGAAAGAAGGATGAAAGAGAGGTATGATCTCAACATCCAACAACCCTTTCCTGAGGAAACCACTCCTTCAACCACTCCTTCAAAGGAGAAAGCTGAAGAAAAGAAGGAAGAGCAAGTTGATGTAGAAGCCAAATCTGCAAAGAGAGTAAAAACCATAGCTTCCAAGAAACAGTCCAAAAGGCCAAGGATTGAAGAAGCAGAAAAGGAGGCAGAACCATCTGTTGCAGATCATACAGAGCTTACAAGTCAAAGTGAACAACAACCAACTCAATCATATGAGAATGTTGGCCTTTACATGACTTTAATAGAACCAGTACAAGTTGTTCCCATTTCTGTAAAGGCACCAGAAGTCATCTTTTGGGATATTCTGAGAGACAACAGAAAAGAGTACTTCAGACTCAAAAGAGTTGGTGATATATTTGAAGTATATGCAACTTGGGGGAAAGTGATCAGAAGTTGTTCCAGGGATGACTTAGAAGAAATGCATAAGGTGGGAATAAAGCTATATGAGCCAGTGATGAAAGGAACTGAAGAAAGTCTACTCAAGATTGTAATGGAATACTTGTGTATGATGTTTGAACCAGAAAAAAGTGTTGTACAGGATCAAGGATTTGCATCATGAGTATGGGTTCAAAAGGATTGATAAGTGGATACTCTTTGAAAACTGTGGTGTCTATATGATCACCATAGATAATTGCTATCATGAGTATTTTCTGGTGGACAAAGTGTATGATCATAGCAAGGAGAAGCTGGGAGGAATGCTGAAAGCCAAGCTAGTGTGTGCAAAAGGATCTGAAATGTCCAGAATTATGATTAGAAGAACAATAAATCAAAGCCTGGGACTGGATCCAAATTTGGGCAACTAAGCTGAAGTGTTGAAAGCATCTTGAAGACAATATCTGAAGAACTTGACTTCTCTTCTTAAAAGTCAAGTTAGGGGGAGATTGTTGGAAATGTAAGTTTTGTTCAAGTATGGTTAATGCTGCTAGTATATCATGATTACTACTACTAGTAGATTTAATACTACTTGAAAAGTTAGTACTGCTACTTCAATAGTTAGTACTGCTTAGAGAGTTAGTACTGCTAGTAGTTAGTACTGCTAAGGGATTACTACGGCCAACATGATTAATGCTGCTGAGGTGTTTAATGCTGCTGAACATGGTTAATACTTCTGAAGAAGGTTAGTGTTGCTTATGAGATGAAGACTCAGTATGGAAGGAAGACAGCTGTATAGAAGACTTGCTAAAGTAAAGAAGATAATTATGGATTGAAGATCAATTGTATTTTGATAATTATCTTGTAATATGTCTTGTATAAATAGTATAGATAGAATTAACTTTTGATTAATACGTTTTAGAGAGAATTAACCTCAAGGTTTATAATCCTAGTTCTAGAGAAGTAGAATTCGTCTTGGTGAGCCTGTTCATCAAGATTGAGGTTTTATTTGAAAGCTTGTAACTTTAATCATTCAATAAATTTTACAAGTTGTGATTTATGATTCACTATTACATTCATAGTTGAATATTATAGTGTTTTTCCGCAACTCCTTTAATATTGTTTCTGAGTGTTATTATTCTTGTTAAGAATTAGATCCTGACACCCCCTTCGCGGTACACCCTTCGCGACTTTGCCACGCGACAGTGACCTTTGTCACAGTCGCGGGCATTGTCGCCCCAGACTTGCCAAGACCTGTTTTCACCCCAACTCAAACCCGAAAACACACGTCTCTCATGCTAGGTTTGATTACAAGATTTATGATCAAGTTAGCGACGTACCGGGATTGTGGGTGTTACAATCCTCCCCTACTTGGAGAAGATTTCGTCCTCGAAATCTTGACTAGGTGAAGAGGTGAGGATATCTTCGCTTCATGTCCTCTTCCGCCTCCCATGTAACATTTGCACCTCGATGGTGTTTCCATTGAACCTTCACCATCGCGACTTCCTTATGACGAAGCTTCTTCATCTTCCTTTCCAAAATTGCATCGGGCTCTTCGACGCAATGGTTTCCCTCATCAACTCTGATCTCGGAGAGTGGAATAACACTCTCCTCCTCCGCTAAGAATTTACAAAGGTAGCACACATGAAAGTTGTTATGGATTCCCTCCATTTCCGGAGGTAGTTCCAACTGGTAGGCTTGAAGCCCTACTCGCTTAAGCACAATGAATGGTCTAAAGAAACGGAGACTTAGCTTCCCATTATTTCCGAACCGAATAACTCCCTTCCAATGGGACACCTTCAACATCATTCGGTCTCCCACTTGGAGTTCTATCGGTCGCCTCTTCTTGTCGGCATAACTTTTCTTCCGGTCTTGAGCCGCCTTTAAGCGTTCACAAATTCCCTTCACTTTGTCTGTCGTCTCTTGCACGATTTCAGGCCTGATAAATTGCTTTTCCCCCGCCTTAAGCCAACATACGGGAGTTCGGCACTTGCGATCGTATAAAGCTTCAAACGGTGCCATTCCAATACTTGAGTGGTAGCTATTGTTGTACGCGAACTCTACCAAAGGTAGGTGCGAGTCCCAACTACCCCCAAAGTCGATCATACACGAACTTAAAATTCTCTCGCTTTGACCGTCAGTTTGGGGATGGTAGGTCGTGCTCAATTTCACGCGTGTGCTTAATTCCTTTTGCAAATCATCCCAAAAATGTGACGTGAACCGACTATCGCGATCTGAGACAATCGATAGAGGTACACCATGGCGAGATATCACTTCATCAATATACAACTTGGTTAGTTTGTCCATGGGTAAAGTTTCCCGCATGGCCGAGAAATGAGCGCTCTTAGTCAAACGGTCGACTATCACCCAAATGGTGTCGTGGCCTCTTAAAGTCTTTGGAAATTTTGTCACAAAATCCATTGTGATGTGTTCCCATTTCCACTCCGGGATCTCTAAGAATTGTAGACTCCTATAAGGTCGTTGGTGCTCGGTCTTCACTTGTAAACAGGTCACACATCGCTCCATGTAGTGCGCCACGTCAAGTTTCATGACCGGCCACCAATAGTGCAATTTTAAATCTCGGTACATTTTCGTGATTCCCGGATGGATAGAATACTTTGAGTTGTGGGCATCTTCGAGAAGAAGTTCTCGGTTTCCCCCGATCTTAGGCACCCAAATTCGCCCGTTGAAGAGTTTCACCCCTCGGCTATCATCAGTCAAAAGAAGATGTTGCTTTGTCATGACTTCTCCTTTGAGGTTTTCTTCTAGTAAGGCCTCAACTTGCGATACCTTGATTCGGTTGATGAGTGATGAAGTTAACTCAATCCATGCAAAGGTAACACGGGAATTTCCTCCGTAGTCTTTTCGGCTTAAAGCGTCGGCGACGACGTTTGCCTTACCCGGATGGTAAAGCAACTCCCAGTCATAATCCTTTAGTAGCTCCAGCCACCTCCGTTGCCTCATGTTCAACTCCTTTTGATCAAATATGTGTTTCAGACTCTTGTGATCTGTATAGAGAGTGCACTTTGTGCCATAGAGGTAGTGTCACCACAACTTTAATGCGAACACCACCGCCGCTAGTTCCAAATCATGCGTAGGATAGTTGACCTCATGAACGTTGAGTTGTCTCGACGCATAAGCAATCACCTTCCCCCTTTGCATAAGAACACAACCCAAACCCATTTTTGATGCATCACTATATACCACAAAATCTTCCGTCCATTCGGGTAAGGATTCGCAAAGCTTACTTTGTAGAGTTCGAAAAGTCTTCTCTTGACTCTCGGTCCAAACAAACTTAACATTCTTACGCGTTAGGGATGTCAACGATGAAGCTATCTTCGAAAAGTCTTGAATGAATCTTCGGTAGTATCCCGCCAATCCTAGAAAGCTTCGGATTTCAGACGAACTCTTGGGAGGTTCCCAATTCATCATCGCCTCTATCTTCGCAGGATCCACCTTCACTCATTCCTTCGTGACCACATGACCCAAAAATTGCACCTCTCGAAGCCAAAAGTCGCACTTTGAAAACTTCGCGTAGAGCTTCTCCCTCTTTAGCACCTCTAAGACCTCCCGAAGGTGATGCTCGTGATCTGCTTCATCTTTGGAGTATACAAGGATTTCGTCGATGAATACAATTACTGACTTGTCAAGGAATGGTCGGCACTCTCGGTTCATCAAGTCCATAAATATTTCCGGTGCGTTGGTTAGGCCGAATGGCATTACTAGAAACTCGTAATGACCGTATCGTATCCTAAATGTTATCTTTGGAATGTCTTCCTTCGCGACCTTTACTTGATGATAACCCGACCATAGATCAATCTTTGAGAAGCAACCCGCGCCTTGCAATTGGTCGAACAAGTCGTCGATTCTTGGAAGCGGGTATTTGTTTTTCACAGTCACCTTGTTAAGTTATCTATAGTCGATACACATCCGCATCGAGCCATCCTTCTTTACGAACAAAACCGGAGCTCCCCAAGGCGATGAGCTCGGTCAGATGAAGCCCTTCTCAAGAAGGTCTTGAAGTTGAGTCATCATTTCTTCAATCTCGGTAGGAGCTAATTGGTAAGAAGCTCGAGCAATCACAGCCGCTCCCGGAATGAGGTCGATTCAGAATTCCATTGAGCGATCGGGTGGCAAACCGAGCAAGTCTTTCGGAAACACATCGGGAAACTCGCACACCACCCTAACATCTTCTAGTTTCCGTTTCTCCAGTTTAGTGTCGATAGCATAAGCCAAGAAGGATGAGCATCCTTTCGCCAAACATTTACGAGCTTTTATCATGGAGATAATCGCCACTTCGCCTTTTCTTCTTTCGTCGTAGATTATTGTCGTCTCTTCGTTCGTCACAGGTAATTGGATCATCTTCTTGGAACACACAATTTCGGCTTGATTCTCCGATAGCAAGTCCATACCCATAACCACATCGAACCCGCCAATTTGCATAGGCAACAGGTTTATGGGGAATTTTTTTCCTTCAAACTCAAGGGTGCAACCTCTAAAGATATTTCGGATTAATACTTGACCCCCATTTGCTATTTCTACAACTAAAACATCCTCTAGATTATTCAATGAGTAATACTCATAGGCATAGCAAGCTTTTGACATAAAATATCGGATATAAACGAGTATCTAGCACCCGAGTCAAATAACACATGGGTAGGTGCGGAGTTTAGAAGAAACGTACCCGACACCACATCGGTCGATGCCTTAGCCTCTTCTGATGTCATCTGAAAAGCTCTTCCGGCTGCCCGCGAGAGTTCCACTTTCTTCCCGCCATTTCCCCCGGTCTTGAGCTTCGGGCATTCCACTCTTACGTGCTCTGGTTCCTTGCACTCGAAACATATTTGCCCCTTAATAGGGAAATCTCGAGACGTATGACCCGTCTTTCCACATTTGTAGCACATTCCGGGAACAAAGTTGCATGGGTTGAAATGTTTGCTTCGGCATTTAGAGCACCATTTGGCATCACGCCTAGGATCACCTCCACGTTGATTACTGTTGGCGTATCTAGGCTTCTTTGAGGGAATAGAGCTACCCTCCCATCTCCTCTTCTCAACCTGACGACTACCTTCTTCCTTGCCAAGGTTGTAGGCGTCTTCCATAAGTTGTGCCTCCTCTATCGCCTCTCGAAGAGTGGAGGCTTTCGACACACGCACCATCGACATCATTTCCGATGGAAGGCCCTTGATGTAAGCCTTAATCTTGTCTTTCTCTGTCGGGACCAGGTGTCCCACAAAACCCAATTTGTCCATGAAGAGCCGATTGTACTCCTTCACAGACATATTACCTTTCTTCAAACTTTGGAACTCTTCTTTGATCCGATCCATTGACCTCTCATTACAGTACTCCTCTAGCAGTTTCTCCTTGAACGTTGCCCAAGGCAGTCGATCCAAAACAGTCGGCTCAACTGAAGTGGAGTACACATCCCACCAAGTGAGAGTCGTACCCCTTAACATACGGGAACCGAAAATCACTTTTTGACCTTCTCCGCATTCACTAGAGCGGAAAGCCTGCTCCATCTCCCGAATCCAACTCATGCAGTCCACGAGGTTATCCGATCCCTTAAATTCCGGCGGTCGGCAACCAAGAAAAGCTTTAAATGTGCAAGATTTTGTTGTTGGCCCGACTCCCGGAGTTGTGATTGCATCAGTATGGACCCCAGGTCCGGTGCCCCCGGATCCTGCCACGATAACGTTTTGGTCTACAATTTCGTGTCTACGGTTGTCGGTGTCCCAGTTTTCCAGGAGCTTGAGGAACATCTCTTGCTGTTGTGCCATGGCCCTGTTCATGGCTAGCATCATGCGGTCCATCATTCTAGTCTCTGTCGTTACTTCCTCCTTAACAGCCTCTTCAGTATCCAAGTTGCGCTGGGGTATGTGCTCGGTTCCTCCACCCAACACACTAACCCGACGAGAGGGTTTCTCAATCGCAATCACTCTTGGATGATCGGCCGTGGATGGTGTGGCCTCTTGAACTTCCGGTCGGTTCCTTGTATTAACCATGGTTCTGCCACGCATAAACATGTATAAAATAATAAATGGAATACAGGAATAACACTAGGAAACGTACTACTACACTTATCAATTATCATAAGAACAGTAGGTCAAGTATGCTCACGTAAAACGTCTTCAAAATAACGTTAGCTAAGTGAAATTATGAACACATAATACGTAAGAGTTCTCGTTACCATCACTACAACTTTTAACTTGTGTAAGTTCCGTTGACTCTAGACAATCCTATCTCAAGAGTTTCTACCGCATCTCACGAGTCATAGCTTAATAATGTCAGCTTAAGTCTAGGCATCTTACAACCCTTAACCTTGTCGGCTGTCTCTTGGACTATCTCTGGGCCGACAAATTGTTTCTCACCTGCTGTAACACTCTAAAAAATAAGCGGAAATAAAATTCGAAAATTCGGCAATATAACGTTTGAAAATAGACTAAACATGCCACCCTAAGGTAGGGAGTAAATTTAAACCTGTGGAATGAGGTAAAACAGTACAAAACCCAAGTGTATCATCCCAAACAGGGTATCTGGTAAGGCATTTACAAACCCAATAAATGAAGCATAAGACGACAACCTACTAATCTAAAATTTGCTAATTAGATTATGGTTGGGTGTCGCTATCCTTCCAAAATGTGTATCTTCAAAATCAATGTACGTTGGTCACTATATTTCCTTAAAAAGACCACTCACGATCCCAAGGTCGTTCCCTCAGTCCCGGCGTGCCCCACCGCTATGATAGCCTGCCAAACATGATAACAAAGAACAAGTGTTAGGCTAAAGCCTAGTGAGAATAAGTCAGATAAGGATAGGAGTACTAAACCCATTCGGAGTCACGCGGAGAATATATCCGTGTGCTAAAATCAATAAGTCAAATAAACCATTAGTGATTAAACATGGTACAAATAACACCAATCACATAATGAGCTCAACTCCTCTAAGTCTATTGCTCGAAAACATCAAGTCAACCCCTCTAGGTCTATTCTTGAGAGTTCCAAAACGGGGAACTCTAGCACAAGGGAATTACACCTTACTTCCCATGAGACGTTGCCCGACCGTATAGGCCCACACCTTACTTATCATGGTGACCCGATGCCTATTCCGTGCCAAGTGGTGAACCCATGCCCAAAACGGGGACATAGGAACACCGTGCCTATGGATCCATTGCACTAAGACTAAATACAAAGCATTTTAACACTTTTATCATAAATCAAATACACAAGTGTTAAGGCCAAATTACATGTATAAAACTTCCAACATCAAGACTTGGCCTCCATCAATAAGAAGACTTTATTAATGCAAATCTATCGTCAAATAACATATAAAAACCATTTTTTTATTACCAAGATTATTTCTAACCAACCCCATACTTGAATCTCTTCAAAACCGACACTTCCACTTTAGATTCACCAAAGACTCATAAAACAAGAATAGGTTCGAAAACATGGAGGGAGTCATAAGAAACCATTATTTACGGTTCAGTCACATTTACCCAACATATTTGTTCAAGTTCCAAAACCCTAATATTCCCAACTCATAATTAGGTTAAAATATGTCTAAACCCATTATATACTTAGAATGTATAAAAGAGACTAGTAACACATAAACCCTAGTGAATATACAAGAACAGTGGTTGGAAAACTCACCTTGAAAGGTTAATAAGAACCCTATATAAGGATAATTGAGAGTAGAGTTTAGAAGGAGACTTTAACACTTCAACCACCAACTCTTAATCACCACCAACAGCCTAAATCAAACCAATAATCATAAATAAGGATCCCTTCTACAAGTAATCAATGAAGTAGCATGAAAACCCTACCTTCAAGTCTCCCAAAATAGCATTCAATGATCTCCTCACAAAGACAAATGAAGTAAAAACAGGTTAGGGAGCATTTAAGGGCCTGGAGCCCGTTGGAGACATTGTCCTACGACTATGACATTGTCATAGTCGCTTGGTCACAATCGCCTGCGTTCAAGGACTCTCGGTACCATCCTGGCGACAATGACACGCGACAGTGACTCATGTCATAATTTCTGGTCATAATCGTCGGGTTCACCCCTTCGCGGTACACCCCTCGCGACTTTGCCCCGCGACAGTGACCTCTATCACAGTCGCGAGCATTGTCTCCCCAGACTTGCCAATACCTATTTTCACCCCAACTCAAACCCGAAAACACACGTCTCTCACGCTAGGTTTGATAACAAGATTTATGCTCAAATTAGCGACGTACCGGGATTGCGGGTGTTACACCTGCCTCAAGCCAGAACACGGGCGTTCTGCACTTCCGCCCGTACAATGCGTCAAACGGAGCCATACCAATACTCGAGTGGTAGCTATTGTTGTATGCAAACTCCACCAAAGGTAGGTGTGAGTCCCAACTATCCCAGAAGTTGATCACATAAGATCTCAACATATCTTCAAGTGTCTGAATCGTCCTCTCACTTTGACCGTCGGTCTGGGGATGGTAGGTTGTACTCAGCTTCACACGCGTACCCAATTTATTTTGTAAACCATCCCAGAAATGTGACGTGGACCGACTATCACGATATAAGATGATGGACAATGGTACACCATGAACAGATATCACTTCATCAATGCACAACTTTGCTAGCTTGTCCATGGGAAAAGTTTCCCGCATAGCCAAGAAATGGGCGCTTTTGGTCAAGCGGTCCACTATCACCCAAATTGTGTCATGACCCCTTAAGCTCCTTGGCAATTTTGACACGAAGTCCATGGTGATATGCTCCCATTTCCATTTCGGAATCTCCAAAGATTGTAAGCTCCCATAGGCGCGTTGGTGCTCAGCCTTCACTTGCAAACAAGTCACGCATCGCTCCACGTAGCGTACCACATCAAACTTCATGACCGGCCACCAATAATGCAATTTCAAATATCTGTACATGTTCGTGCTTCCCAGATGGATAGACTACTTTGACTTGTGGGCATCCTCAAGAAGAAGTTCCCGATTGCCTCCGATCTTGGGCACCCAAACCCTCCCATTGAATAAGTTTACTCCTCGGCTATCCTCCGACAAGAGTAGATGTTGATTTGTCATAACTTCTTCCTTGAGGTTCTCTTCTAGCAAAGCTTCAGATTGCAATAATTTGATTCGCTTGACGAGTGTTGACACCAGCTCAATTCTTGAAAAGGTGGCTCAAGAACTTCCCCCGTAGTCCTTTCGACTGAAAGCGTCGGCTACCACGTTTGCCTTACCCGGATGGTAGAGCAACTCGCAGTTGTAATCTTTTAGTAGTTCCAACCACCTCCTTTGCCTCATATTCAACTCCTTTTGATCGAATATGTGCTTCAAACTCTTGTAGTCTGTATATAGTGTGCATTTCGTGTCGTAGAGGTAATGTCGCCACAATTTCAAGGCAAACACCACCGCCGCCAATTCTAAATCATGAGTGGGGTAGTTAATTTCGTGCACCTTAAGTTGCCTTTACGCGTAGGCGATCACTTTTCCCCTTTGCATTAAAACACATCCCAGACCCATCTTTGAAACATCACTATATGCTACAAAATCTTCCGATCCTTCGGGTAGAGATAAGATTGGAGCTCCGCAAAGCTTCCTTTGTAGAGTTTGAAACTCCTTTTCTTGGCTCTAGGTCCATACGAACTTCACGTTCTTTCGGGTTAGGATCGTCAACGATGAAGCTATATTGGAAAAATCTTAAATGAATCTCCAGTAATATACCGCCAATCCTAGAAAGATTTGGATTTCCGACGGACTCTTGGGAGGCACCTAGTTTATCATAGCCTCGACATCTGAGGGATCCACCTTGACTCCTTCCTTCCTGACTCCTTCCTTCGCCAAAAACTGAACTTCCCGAAGCTAGAAGTCACACTTTGAAAACTTTGCGTACAACTTCTCCCACCTTAGCACTTCCAGAACTTACCGGAGATGTTGCTCGTGATCCGCCTCATCCTTGGAGTATACGAGAATGTCATCAATGAACACAATTACTCGACTTGTCAATGAATGGTTGACACACCTGGTTCATCAAGTCTATGAATACCGCTGGTGCGTTGGTTAGGCCGAACGACATCATTAGGAATTCATAATGGTCGTATCGCGTCCTAAACGCAGTCTTCAGGATATCATCCTCTTTCACCCTCACTCGGTGGTATCCCGAACGGAGATCGATCTTGGAGAAGCAACCCACCCCTTGAAGTTGGTCGAACAAGTCATCAATTCTTGGAAGTGGGTATTTGTTATTCACCATCACCTTGTTCAACTCCCTATAGTCAATACACATCCGCATTGTGCCATCTTTCTTCTTGACAAATAAGACAGGAGCTCCCTAAGGCAAAGAACTCGGTCTCACGAAACCCTTCTCAATGAGGTATAGGAGTTGAGTCATTATTTCTTGCATCTCGGAGGGAGATAACATATAATGAGCTCGGGCAATCGGATTCGCCCCCAGAACAAGGTCGATTCGGAATTCCACTTGGCGATCGGGTGGTAAATCGGGCAAGTCATCCGGGAAAACATCGGAGAACTCGCGCACCAGCCTTACGTCTTCAAGATTTCTATTATCTAGTTTGGTATATATCGCATACGCCAAGAAGTATGAGCATCCCTTCGCTAGGCACTTCCGTGCTTTGGCTATAGAGATAATCGCTATGTCGCCCTTCCTTCTCTCGCCATAGATTACTACCGTCTCACCATCCGAAATGGTTAGTCGGATCAACTTCTTGGAGCACATGATCTTGGCTTGGTTCTCCGCTAGCCAATTCATCCCAACCACAACATCGAACCCGCCAATCAATATGGGCATCAAATCGATAGAAAAATTCTTCCCTTCAATCTCAAGAGTGCAATTCCTCAAGACATCACGAATCACAATTTGACTACCATTCACTATTTCTACCACTATAGCATCTCCTATGCTACTAGTGGGCATGGCAAGCTTTTGGCAAAATGCATCGGATATAAAAGAGAAGCTGGTACCCGAGTCAAATAACATACGCGTAGGTACGAAGTTTAAGAGAAACGTACCTGATACCACATCGGCGGATGCCTTGGCCTCGTCCGTCGTCATCTTGAAAGCTCTATCGGGCGCTCTCGGAGGGTCCACCTTCTTCCCATCGGCTCCTACCGTCTTCAGTTTCGGGTATTCCGCCCTAACATGCCCCGGTTCCTTGCACTCGAAGCATATTTATCCCTTAATAGAACAATCTCTGAAAGCATGACCAGGTTTGCCACACTTATAGTATTTACTGGGAACGAAGTTGCATGGGCCAAAATGTTTACTTCGACACTTGGAACACCACCTAGTGTCACGCCTAGGGTCGGTTCCCCGTTGATTGTTGTTGAAGGGTCTTGGATTCTTTGTGGGCACATAACTTCCCTCCCACTTTCTCTTCTCAAACTGGCGGCTACCTTCCTTTTTACCCCGGTTGTAAGCGTCTTCCATCAGTTGAGCTTCCTCAATTGCCTCATGAAGAGTGGAAGCCTTTGACACTTGGACCATTGACATCATGTCCGATGGAAGGCCCTTGATGTAAGCCTTAATCTTCTCTTTTTCAGTTGGGACCAGATGTCCCACCAATATCAATTTATCCATGAACTAACGATTATACTCTTTCAACGACAAATTGCCTTTCTTCAAGTTTCAAAAATCTTTTCAATCCGGTCCATTGACCTCTCATTGCAGTATTCCTCCAAAATCTTCTCCTTAAAGGTCGCCCAATTCAACTTGTCCAAAACTGCAGCCTCTATAAAAGTGGAGTAGACATTCCACCATATGAGGGTCGCCCCACTAAGCATTTGGCACCCAAACTTTTCCTTTTGACTCTCGCCACACTCGCTAGTCTAGAAGGCTTGCTCCATTTCCTAGATCCAATTCATGCACAAAATCGGATCATCTGCACCTTTGAATTCGGGTGGTCGGCAGCTGAGGAAGGTCTTGAAGGAACAAGTCTTCCCTTCTAGTCTTGTGTCCAACGTTACCGAGCCTTCAGTGGGGATCTCATTGCCGGTACCCCTGGATCCCGATACTACGACATTTTCTGCAACCGTATCATGCCTACGGTTGTTGGCGTCTCTGTCCTCCAACAACTTCAAGAATAGCTCTTGTTGTTGTGCCATGGCCATGGCCAACATCATCCGATCCATCATTCGAGTTTCCGTCGTTACCTTTTCCATAATAGGTTCCGACGTATCTAGGTTGTGTTGGGGTATGTGCTCGGTTCTTCCACCCAACCCATCATTCAAACGGGAAGGTTTTTTCACCGCAGTCACCCACGGTTGGTCGGTCGTGGATGTCATTGCCACATGGCCCTACGGTCTATTCCGGGTATTAACCATTCCAGTCTGCCACACACATGCGAGAATAGGGGTGAGAAATTGGCTATAAGAATTAAACACAAGGAAACGTACTACTATATTTATCAATTGTCATAACAATAGTAGATCAAGCATACTCACGTAAAACATTTTCATAATAACGTTAGCTAAGTGAAATTATGAACATATGATACGTAAGAATCCTCGTAACCATTACCACAACTCTCAATTAGCGTAATTTTCGTCGACTCTAAGACCATCTTATCTTAAGAGTTCTACCCATTCTCACAAGTCATAACTTAACAATCTCAGCTTAAGTCATCTTACATTCATACATAGTTCACTTAAACTAGAGCTTTGATACCACCTTGTAACACCCTAAAAATAGAGGTAAATTTAAAACCTGAATATAGACGGAAATGACATCCGATAATGAAGTATGTCACCCTAAAAGTAGGGGAAATAGTACAACTTTTACAAAGCCATACCCTCCTATACTTGCTCGGATCTTCCTTCCTGCTCTAATCGTTATTCGCGACTGCAAGTTTGTGCATTCTGATATTGTCCTCTCCCTGGTTTTTGTCCGAAAATCTTCTCTCTCCCCTCCAAAACTTAGAGATGTTGACTCTTACGTGGTAGGATCCAATCTAACTTTTGTTGAGATCTCGTTCCATCTTCTTATCATCATCTACCCCCAAGAATCTAGCAAATCCAAAATTCCTACTTATGACGTTCCTTTTTCTAGCAATATATAAATCGAACAACTTCCCATACTTGTGAAACTTACCCCATATACCTGCTTCGTTCAAGTCATCTGGAAAGTTGGTAAGGAAGAAGTTGATGGCCTCCCCCCCCCCCCCAAATGAGTCGCTGGCAAGTGGCGAGTTCTTCGCAACCAATCCCGTCTGGTGACTACATAAGCTTACAAACACTCTCCCACTCCCTCACTCATCAAACAGTTAGATTCCTTCATTTGTTTAAATTTTGTGGGACGTGGATAAATCGAAACTCTCGTGGGTGGCTTGGATCTCAACTGTAAACAACAAAACACATGGCGGGTTGGGTTTCGGAAGCCTTAGGGCTCTTAACTTAGCCATGCTCGGGAAGTGGTGGTGGTGTTTTCGTAATGATTATGTAAGGTTACGGCAGGAGGTTACTTCTTCCCTTTTCGGTCCTAGTGGAGTCTCGTTTCGAGAGGGGGGAGGGGTTACTCAGGTAGCTCTTGAGGAAACATCAAGAGGCTAGATAAAGAGACTTCTGGATATATTATTATGCTGCAAGACCTGTTTTATTATGATCTTCATAATAGGAACTGAAGCTGGAAGTTGGAAAAAGATGGGAAATTCTCTATTTTCTCGCTCATGAAAGTGATCGATGATTCATCCTTGACCATACTTGTAACACCCCAAAAATAGGGGTAAATTTAAAACCTGAATATAGACGGAAATGACATCCGATAATGAAGTATGTCACCCTAAAAGTAGGGGAAATAGTACGACGTTTACAAATACAAATTAAATAAAGGATATAAATCGACAACCTATTAATCTAAATCAAACTAATTTAGATTACATTTGGGTGTCGCTATCCCTCCAAAATGGTATTCAACAAAACAATCTACGTTGGTCTATACATCTCCAAAAATGACAAATCCCAACCACTCGGCCATCACTCAATCCCGAAAAGGCCCGCCGCTAAGATTACCTGCCATACATGACATTTAAGAAGAAGTGTTAGGCTAAATCCTAGTGAGAATAAATATTTATTAGCGACAATAATAAGATCATTTAGAATGGGTGTTATTTGATGTCAGAAGTTAAATAAATCAAGTAAGAAGGTCATCAACAATTATGAAACATTTAACCCAACAACAATCACCTTTATGAGCTCAACTCCTCTAAGTCTATTGCTCAAGAAAACGCCACATCAACAACTATAGGTCTATCCTCGAAAAGTTCCAAAACGGGAACTTATGCACCAAGGAATTACATCTTAATGCCCATGGGATGTTTCCCGACCATATAAGTCCACACCTTACCTACCATGGTGACTCGATGCCTATTCCATACCAATTAGTGGCTCGATGTCCAAACTCAAGACATCAAGACCACCGTGCCTATGGATCCATTGCACTAAGACCAAAACCAAATCACATGCTAATACAACAATATTGGTATATGTATACCAATTTCATACCAATACACACCCATAAACAATTCATCAAACTAATGAATGGAAGTTCCCATATAAACCAAATTCACCATATGCCAATATAAAGTTTGTCTCAATAATAGAAACCAGGACACATGCCTTAAATCAAAATCCAAACTTTTCCAAAACCCCAATTTTATTTGGGTTCATCAAAATTCCATAAAAGTAAAGATAATGATAATGGAATATGTAAATACCATAAAAATCCTTTATTCACAGGCTAAATACATTTCCAAACATTTTTATCCACACCCAAATCCCTAAAATCTCTAAAAATTAATCTTAGGTTAAAAGTTTACCAAAATCCAAAATCCCATAGTTAGGGAGTATGTAAGAGCTTGAATGCAAGAAGTTTGACATGTATGGAATTTAAAAATATGAATGTACTCACCTTGCATGCTAGGATATGTAAACAAACCCTAGGTGATGAGAGCATGGAAGAAATGGAGATGAACTTGAACCTTTAACCACTTGGGTTCTTTAAATCAAACCCAACCTAAACCAACCACAAGACTTCATTTAATGTTCCTATCTATGAGAAATCAATGAAGAGAGAAGCTAGAATTACCAAAACCTCCAAGGAAATCGCGCCATAGAAGCTCCAAGCTGAGAAAATGAGCTAAAATTCGGTTTGGTGAGCATTTAAGGGCCTGGGCCGACCGCGACTATGTCTCGTGATTATGACAATGTCATTCTCGTTTGGCATTGTCACCCGTGTTCAACTCCCCTCGGTACACTCTCGGCGACTTTGCCCTGCGAGAGTGACAAGGTGTCATTCTCTCGGGCATTGTCGCCCCACCATGCCACCCCGCGGTACACTCTATGCGGTTATACCCTGCAAGAGTGACAAGGTGTCACAATCACGAGCATGGTCGTCGGCGTGGTACCGAACCCCGATTCATGGAGTTTTTCTTACCCAAAGCCTTCAATGCATGGGTTTAGGATCCAACCAACTCGCCACAACTTCATGTTTTCCCACAAAGCAAGATTTCTAATTCAAAACACGATTGACTACCGACTTGAGGAAATAAGACAATAAATTACATACTCGAAATTTTGGGTGTTACAATACTTGAGCACAAGACAAGATGGAATCAACTGGTACCATGTAAAGTTAACTTATTGATGTAAAGGGAGAGGTTGGGGAGATTGCCGACTAAAAGAAATCTGATCAGGAGAGGAATTGAGCTTAATTTCGACCTATGTCCCCTCTGTCATTCAGCGCCTGACTCGGAAGAGCACATGTCTTCATTGCTCTACAAGCTGGGAAATAAGGGCCTTGATCATGTGATGGTGTAGTAAGTTTCCTTCATTGCTACTTTTTTACTTGACTTTCTTGATGTGGGAGTTGCTGGCAACTCAAAAATCACTTGGGGACTTGATCTTGGATGTTGTCATTGTTGCGTACTGCTGGTCTATATGGCAGCTTCACAACTCACTGACCTTTAGCAACAAGGGGAATCCTATTAGCATTAATGTGTCAGAAGTGATGTCTAACTCTTTCATGTGGGTTAAAAATAGAAGTAAAAAGGGGGAGGCTTTTACTTGATGTTTGTCTTTTACTCCTAGCTTTTCGCTAGTTCGTTTAGGTGGAATGCATTCTCATTGTTCAAAAAAATAAGAAGATAATTGAATGAACAATAGATGTGAGTATATTAAAAGATGATGTATTTGTTTGAAAATTTATTTGGCTAAAATATAATTTTTGACCGACCCTCCTTTTGCAAAAAGAATATATATATATATATATATATATATATATATATAGAGAGAGAGAGAGAGAGAGAGAGAGAGAGAGGGAGGATCATGCGAGAAGCAAACTAATTTGCAAGAAAACGAGAAGGAATGTGGGTCATATAATTTATTAGTTAAAAAACCATAAATAAAAAATAAAAAATAGTTTTAGAAATTAGGATAATTATCATTTTAAATTGGATAAATCCTTAAAATTCTCATTATATCTTTTAGATTTATTTATTTTTTAATTTCATTTATTTATTAATTTATGTATTAATTTTTTTTCTAAATATACTTTTAATAAAAAACAATTCACAATTTTAACCAAATATCACATGTGATATCATTATATGAATATTTATGCATATCACATATCATATTATCACATGTGATAATTGTATATATTTTAGTTAATCATATGTGATTATATATACTTCTATTTATAGATATTTTTGTGATGTAAATATTATCACATGTGATAATTGTATATATTTTAGTTAATCATATGTAATTATGTATATTTATATTTATAGAACTTTTTGTAATGTAAATATTATCACATGTGATTATGTGTCATTTATATTCAGACATATATTATCATATGTGATATTTACAAAAATCCACCTAGTGGGATCATATGTGATACATAATAATATATCACACGTTAAACGAAGTTAATCACATGTGATTCAAAACGTAAATCTAAAAAATAGAGAAAAAAATGGTGAAATAAATAATGAATTAGTTATGGATATCACATGTGATATTTGATGAAAATTATGATTTTATCTAGAAAATAATAATATAAAGTTGATAAAAAAAATTATGAATTTATTAAAATTAAAAAATAAATAAATTTAAAAGATATTATGAGATTTTTAAGGATTTATCCAATTCAAATTGTAATTATCCTAAAAAAAAATTTAAAAATTATTTATGTTATTTTTTAATTAATAAATTATGTGGCCCATATTTCTTCTCGCCTTCTTGCAAATTGACTACTTTCTCGTTTGAACCTGCCCTATATATATATATACAAATTATTTAATTAAATACAAAAAATGATATATCGTTGATAGATATTAATAATGACCTCGACTAGGGGTGTTCAAAAAAACCGGAAAACCGGAAAACCGATAACCAAAAATCCGAAAATCAAAAAACCGAAAACCGAAAAAACCAGGTATTCACGGGTCGGTTTCAATTTCGAATTCTCGGTACCTGCGGGTACCCGAACCGAATTGAATATAATGTATACATAATATTTATTTTATATTACTTACTTATTTATTTACTAACCTAAAGTTAAATGAGTAAAAATCTTACTTTTTGCAATCAATCATTACGGTGGATGACTAAATTTAGATGTTAACCGAAAAATTGATGTTATTAAACAATTAAACTTATTTTAGATTGGAGCGCTTTAATTATTTTATATATTTTATGTGTGATTTATTTAAATGCTATATTTTGGTACAATTTTTATATTGTGAATGATATTTTTTATAACTTCGGGTAACCGTGGACCGAACCCTGGGTAACCATCTTGTTTTGGTTCGGTTAAGCTTGGTTAGGTTCAACCTGCGGTTCGGTTTCAGTTTGGGTAACTAGGTATCTGTCTTATGCGGTTTGGTTCACATTTTCATTACTAACCGAACCGAACCGAACCGTGAACACCCCTAACACTGACCCATTGTTTATGACAAGCTTTTGGGGAAAAATCCATCTCTGTAAAAATCTATATCTATATATGTATATATATATATATATATATATATAATGAAGATGGTAGGGTATGAAGTAGTATTAGGGGATTTGAGTATTAAAAATATTGAATTGTGGTTTGTTTTCTGTAACACCCTCAAATTTGGAAAGAGCAACTAATTTAAATTTCATTATTACATCAAATAAAGGATATAATCCCTCTCTACAAATCGATACCTGGAAATACCTCAAGATAAATCCTATAAATAACCTCAACAATTATTAACTTTAAGTCTTATAAAAAGACCAAATAAATAGGTTGGGTGTTACTAAACCCAATACCAGTTGCTATTCGCAAAGTGCAGAAGGCTTCCAATAACTACTCTCTTCTCGTGCATATAACTCGCACTCATCTCTTCACAGTGTCGCTAGTACCAAACACCAACCGAAACCTGATCACATGCCGACAAACAAAAAGGTTAGGCTAACGCCTAGTGAGTTCAAGAGTTTTCATCATGATTATATAAATCGTTAAAATGAACGAGTGCAACTTAAATCATGATTTCCAAAATAATTTACTTCAAATATGAGAATGACCCGTTTTCCAAAACGTGCATTTTAGGTGATGGAAACACCAATGTGAACGTTTTCCAACACACACACAATTTTAAAGACGAAAAACCAATATAAAACAATTCATTCGTAAAGTAAACTCAACCCAAAACTCACACAAAACGTTAATAGTAATGAATTCCCAATCTATGAAAACGTGGACAAAACTTTATATCCGGAAACATCCAAACACGGATGGGGCATAGTACTCAACCCATAAATCATAGATAACAATCTATATATAAATCGTCACTGAAAACATGGATAATAAAAATTAAATACCCAAACAACACCTTTCGGTGACGGGGTAGACCCGCTTCCATTATACGTGGTGGAACACAAAGTTAAGCCACATATCAATGTTGTCGAACTACACCTCAGATCGTGACTTTATTGACTGCTTTAATAAGCTACACCTCATTGGACTTTATTGTCTGCTTTAATAAGCTACACCTCAAGTCCCCAAAAACACCGTATCTTTTATTGCCTGCTTTGCCAAGCTACACATCAAGGATACACGATCTTATTGTATGTTCGTTTCTAGTAAGTTACAACCTCAAGGTTACCAATAGACCTTTAGTGCATACTTACTAGCATTCAAGATAGGAGTCTCAAACTCCTTACTTGATGACCCTAAGATGTTTAACCCTCGTACACAAGAGTTATAACATCTAAACCACAAAACCCATGATCCCGGAGTACAACCCATAAAGGTTCATCTCCACAAAACCGGGACAACAACTATGCGAACACGACATATTTTCCAAAGTGAGAATATCAAGACTTTTCACTATTAAACATGACTGACTTACATGCCTATGGATCCAATGCATTAAGGTCTAAAATACATGACTCTAAATGAATGACACACGCACTTAAAACATGTATTCTCCAAATAAAGTGCAATAAATGCAACCCACGCCCAAAGCTCCATATTAAGCTATTAAAACCGGACAAATGTCCCCAAAACCCGATAAAGACAAAAACCGAGCCTTAAGCTCAACCAAATCAAATGACCATATGTTAAAAGTCATAGTGTGTGATAAAACGTAAACAACCTACGTTTGTGCAAACACGTAGTTTAAACTCATGAATAACCCATAACACAATGTTGGGTTGGGACAAACCCTTTTTCCAAAGGAACTCACACCATTTATATTTTCAAAACGCCCCATAATATAATCTATGCGTATTTTCAAAACATACGTTAAAAGTTCATTTCTACCAATTACTCTCCATATATAAGATAAAACATCAAAACACATTCATTTACGATTTATTTGTCAAAGTGTCCAAAAATCTCAGATATGGTATTTCACAATGTTTATAAAATCTTATTAGTTCAAATAGCAAAACTCATTAAAGATTTCAACATTTGATAATAATCATGTAAAACACATAAATACTCTAAAAAGGACATTTTTGGCATGTACAACATTTTCACAAATCAACTTGAACTCGCCTTGCTAGATTTAGGCTACATCTAGATTTTTCCCCAACTTGAGCTCCCTTGAAGAAACTTGGATCCTCAAGCCGAAACTTCCAAAAACCTTGATCCACAAGTTTTCAACCATAAATACACATATCCAAATATCTTATATCTTATATCTTATATCAAAATTTCCATTTTGGCCAAAAACCCTAATTTGACCTAATTTCCCCAAAATCATCCAAACCAAAATTTTAGAAATATAAACACTAGGTAGCCATCAATAGAACATTTATAACCCATAAATAATGGAGGAAGTGAACTTACTACTTAGATTTTGGTGAAAGCCTACAAAACCCCAAAATTCTTGAAGATGGAGGTGATGATGAAGAGCTCTTGGTCTTTGCTTCCAATCCACCACCAAATAGTTTTATATATTCCTATAGCTAATAATATAACCTTGAGAATCTCTCAAAAAAGAAACCATAGCAAATTGAATCACCAAAAACGGAGTAGAAATGAGAGAGTTATGAGGAAATGAAGAATGGGGCTGAAAATCGTTACTTTATGCATACTGGTACCCCCATGCGATTGTGCCATGCTAAAGTGACAATGTCACAATCGCGGGGCACAATCGCTCAGATTGTCCGAGAGTTTTTTGCCTTCAGCAATTGTGACATGCTATGGTGACTGTCACAATCGCCGGCACTAGCCGAGAATGTATCGAACACTGTTTTGGTCATAACTTCTTCGTTTTAGCTCCGATTTTGCTCTGAAAAGAACCGTTGGACTCGTATTTGAATTTCTCATCTAGTAAGACTATAAAATCTAGTATTTGAGCTCAAAATCCCATTTCCTCTATTTCTCTTAAAAGACCGATTTCTACACTAACTTGAAATCGTACTTACCCAAAAGTTACGGGTGTCACTCCATTGTCATAAATACATGGCGCATTCGTTTGGAAGACCAACCACTTGGTAATCGTTGTTGCTATTGTGACATATGTCACAACTGCATGGCACTATGGCTGGGACTACCACACTTTCAGTACCATTGGTGTTATTGTGAAAGATATCACAACCACATGGCACTATAGCCGAGACAACCATACTCTTATTTTTGTGATATAATTTTTTTTTAATTTTTTGTATTTAATGTATTTCTTTTTAAACATTTATAGAATGTACTTATCGATAATTTATTTGTAGTCCTCATTTTTAAATGTATTTATCATATCTTTTAAACAAATATAAAAAGTTCATAAATTAATATGATAAATGATAGGTCATATATGGTGGTATTAATATTACTAGAAACGTACTCGTGCAATGCAGCGAGATACATTATGATTTTAATGTTTCATTTTATTTTTTGTTTTTTTGTCGATTTACAGTACGATTTTGGATGGTTTTGAGAAAGTGATAATGTTTTTTTTATATAAATTTGTTTAATTTAGGCTTAATAATAGAATGTTTTTTATATAAAAAAAATTAAGTATTTTGTTACAATTCAATGATTATTTTATATATTTTAATGACATCTAGAAAAAATAATCAATTGCATATTTAATAATATAATTAAAACAAATTTATAGTAATATAATATATTATTAATTAATAGTAATATAATATATTAATTAATATTATAATGTGTGTATGTATATGTATCAATAATTTATCATTAATATATACATCAATCTTCACCATATATATTGAGGATAAAAAAAACATAATGTTATTTTATTATGGAAACAAACATCAATCATGATTGTAATTAGAAAAAAACTAATACAAGATATATACCTCGCACAACTGTCTTTTTTTTAAAACACCTCGCACAATTGTCTTGAAAACCTATTATCATAATCTAAAGAATTAATATTAATTACTACATTGGCCAACTCAGGGACTTAGGGCTGTTTGGTTGGTTTTTCATTAAGTTCTGTATGGATAAAGTTGTTTGTGTGGATAAATCTGTCTGTATAAATTTAGAAGGTTTTTATTTGAGAGAGTTTTTTCATAGATGGAAGGAACGTGTTTTTTAATGGGAGTGACTGGTTTAGAAAAAACTTGGCTTTCTCCATAAAGCTCCCCCTTAAAATCTTACTGAATAAGTCACTTTCTATATCATTAAGCCACTACCAAACAGTCATATATAGTTGATTGAATAAGTTGTGAGTCTCATTAAGCTGCTAACAAACAGACCCTTAGCCACGGCCTAGGTCGTGCGAATTATATATTATTTTATATTTGATTTTATTATAAATTACATATTATTTAGTCGTTTGCATGTTTTCTTATTTCATTATTGTTCTCGTTTAATATATATATATATATATATATATATATATATATAATTTATCTCTTTTAAAAATTTCAAACACAATATGGGATATGCCCATATGCCCATGCTTAAAAAAATAGGTACCCTACTGCGCACTAACATACAAATGAAGCATTATGCAGCTAATATGCGCCTCAAGGGAGTAATGTACCCCCCCAACCTTCTACTCCTTTCTTGTCTATAAAGCTGATGGTATATACTATCTGTGGTCCATGGATATTTGTATGTGGTATGGCTTCAACTTATCACTTCTCTTCTACACACACTACTGGGTGTACATTTGTCAAGATGAAGCCAATTTCCCTGATGAGTTGTGTAATCCTTAGAGTCATGCTTTTCCACAGCTTTCTTGAACTTTCTTGATCCAAACTTAATTTTTTTTCAAATCTTTCGTAATTCTCAACAAGAGTTAATTAAATCTCGAATCTGTTTGTATTCGAGAATTGAAGGTGTTAGATCTTGACCAACTTTATGATGATTCTCTCTGGAATGATTCTTTTCAATTCTTGACTAAATTTTTAGGGATCTCTTTTTCTTCTCGTTAATCTTGTTTATGGGATGGAAGTTGAAGATAATGTTGTGAAAAAACGTACCAATCCAATTATGGATGTTTCTTTTCTTGAACTTTGTTGGTCCAATAGATTTGGAGATATATATTTCTTCCATTTTCCATGATCAAAAGAGAACAAACCTGGAATTTGTTTTTTTGGATCTCTCAATTTCTTGGAGGATTCAAATGGTTGATGAAAGTTCAAGAAACCTGTGGGAAAACATGACAATTTCTATGGGACGATTCTTCTGATGTCAGTATGGAAGCTGTGTTGAGTTTAAGGTAAAATCTTGAACATTTCCTTCGTAAATATTAATTTATATATACATACATATATACTTAGAGGGGTTAATTATTTGAGAACCCGTATACAGTTAATATTCTATTTCCCATGATTTATTTTCAGGGTGTTTGGGATTGCATATTTAAAACAACTTATGCTTATTTTGAAAAGTGATTATCAACTTATGTGGTGTTACCACCAGAGTTTTCTAAAAATGGTTTGGATTAGCTTATTTTGGTACCAAAACATAATAAGCTAATAAATTGTTATTTAAAGGTGTTTGGGATTACTATAGAATAACCAAAAAAGTCATAAGCACTTATCAAATAAGTTGATAAGTTAAAACCAAATAACTTATCAAAAACTCATTATCAGCGGTTTGGTACCGCTATAAGCCTTTTTAATTTTTCTCCATCCAAACACTAGAAAGTGTTTATCTACGGTGTCATACCGCAATAAGTTAAAAAAAAAAAACACTTCAAATAAGCAATCCCAAACACCCCTAAGACTAGGATTAATTGGGGGTATTGATTAACGTATATTTGTTTCATTATGTGAAACTTTTTTTTTACGTATTGTAAAACAAAAAGTACATGTAAAAAAACTTAAATTTACACTGCTAGGAAAATGGCAATGTTCGTAGGTAACTAAATGTTCCATGTTTAGTGGTGTCAGGAACCAAATACTTATGAAACAAATACATTGTAAATCAAATATAAATTAATCAATACCTTAAATCCTAGCCTTAGATGGAAATAATAATGTGATGCAATACATTAAGTTCAAAGTTTTCACGGTTCTTCTAATATATGGGGTTCTCATTTGATTATGCCCCCCCCCCCCACACACACACACATATATATATATATATATATATATATATATATATATATATATATATATATATATATATATAGGGGTTGTTTAATTTGCAACCCTTAAAAAGGTTGCAAACCTTGCAACCCACATCTTAACCGTCGGATTCATGATCGGCGGTTACAATAGATATGGGGCCCAATATTTTTAATTAAAAAAAATAAAAATAAAAATAAAATAACCGTCGATCATGAATCCAACGGTTAAGATGTGGGGTTGCAAGGGTTGCAACCTTTTTAAGGGTTGCAAAATATCCTTCCACTATATATATATATATATATATATATATATATATAGTGTTTGGTTCATTTGAGAAATGGTAAATATATGAGAAATAGAGAAGTAATCTTAGTCATTCACATGGTCAAGATCAGATTTGACTAGTCAAATATTGCGGCTTTGACCGGTCAAAAGTTGCGGCTATCCCAAAAATAGAAGGACAATTTCGTAAATTTTACAAAACACACGGGTTGTGTTCATATATGAACATGTATAATTCACATATGAACTATATGTTCATATATGAACCAGTGCAATTCACAACTGAACTCTTTTAACTGTTTCATATATGAACCTTTGTGATTCATATATGAATCAGTTGAACTAACTAACATATTCATATATGAACCTTTGTGATTCATATATGAATCTGTATGAATCACAAAGATTCATATATGAACCTTTGTGAATCACAAAGATTCATATATGAACCTTTGTGAATCACAAAGATTCATATATGAACCTTTGTGAATCACAAAGATTCATATATGAATCTGTTGAACTAATTAACAGATTCTATATATGAACCCATCCCATGTATTTTACGAAATTACCCCTCTACCTTCTATAGACCACACAAGGAATTATTCGGTGTTTCGCGGTCAAAGCCGCAAATGTTGACCAGATGAATGGCTAAGATTACTTATCTATTTCTCATATATTTACTATTTCTCAAATGAACCTCTATATATATATATATATATATATATATATATATAGGGAGAGGTTCATTTGAGAAATGTTAAATATATGAGAAATAGATAAGTAATCCTAACCCTTTATCTGGTCAACACTTACGGCTTTGACCGTGAAGTACTAGATAATTCCTTGTGTAGTCTGTAGAAGATAGAGGGGTAGTTTCGTAAAATACACGGAACGAGTTCATATATGAACTTATGTGATTCACATATGAACTATACGTTCACATATGAATCAGTTAATTAGTTCATATATGAATCAGTTAATTAGTTCAGATATGAATCGCAAAGATTCATATATGAATTACAAATGTTCATATTATGAATCAATTAATTAGTTCATATATGAATCAGTTAAAAGAGTTCATATGTAAATTATACTGGTTCACATATGTTCATATGTGAATCATACATGTTCATATATGAACTCGTCCCGTGTATTTGTAAAAATTACGAAACTGCCCTTCTATTTTTGGAATAGCCGCAACTTTTGACCAGTCAAAGCCACAATTGTTGATCAGTCAAAGACGTAATATTTGATCAGTCAAATCCGATCTTGACCAAACGAAATGTTAGGATTACTTCTCTATTTTTCATATATTTACAATTTCTCCAATGAACCTAAGACTATATATATATATATATATATATATATATATATATTTAAGATCTATCGCGTAGGAATTTTTAAAGTAAGAACCATAAGAACACCTCCATAGCCCTTGGAAATTTTTGGCCTGTTGGTTTGTTTTCTCCTTTATAATTTGGTCGTGTATTTCTACTTGCTGTTGGTTTGGCTCTTGGCTTATGCCTTTGTATATGTTATACATTTTTTAGTTGTGGTTTAAAAATTGTTTTTCAAAAAAAAAATTATCCAACGTCACAAAAAGAAAATGTGCTAGCAAAGATGTAAGGATAACCAGTACTTAACATACCTTGACACCCCTGAAATAGCTTAACATATCAATCTCAACATAAGCTAACAAGAAATTATGCAACCTTACATTTCTTAAGTGACCTTAACAAATTTTAACATCGACAAAAACTTAACATGCCTTAACATGATCGACCTTAATATACCTTAACGTTCAATCATAATTAACATACCTTAGCATGAAAAATAATAAACATTAACAAGACTTAACAAACATTAACATGAAAAGCAATGAATATCATCATACCTTAATATAAGTTAGCATATGTTACCGTATATTACCCAGAAAATATTAACATACGTTAACATGATTGGTCCGCCCAACTTAGATGCTAGAAACGCAATGTCCAAACAGCCCCTCCTTCAGAAAAGGCAGCACACAAGGCCTACGGATCGATCTGTGTGCCCTCAAGATCAACGGTCGTGTGGGGTTCCCATGGTTCCCACCAAATTTTGAATTCTTACCGGAACCCAATCCTCTCTGTGTGTAGTTATAATCCATTTCTAACATTAAGGGGGCTATGACTTATTTTAGGGAATAAGAATGACAATGAAAATAGGAATGGTTAACCACAAGGGTTGTGGCATACTGGTTAATGCCTTGGGGGATGTGGTGGAATATCTCATCTATCCAGGGTTAGAATACAGACGTACACGTACAATTGTGGTCATTGAGGTTTAATCAGAGCTGATGTCTTACCGTCATAATTTGTCAAATGATTAGTTTAGACATAGCCCATGACACTCCCCCCCAAAAAAAAGGAATGGTTGAGAACGGAAATGACTTTTCACCCCCCTCCCCCTTCCAACCCAAACAAAAAAAATGTGTTCACGAGTATTATAGAATTTTGGGTATTAGCTTATTATCTTATTTAATACCATTATCATTATCATTCCCCCTAATACTATATATATAATCAAGAAAAAAGGGAGAGCATACCATCATAAACATGATAAATTAGAAGTCGTGATTTCAAATTTGATTGATATAGACATTATCCGGAAAATTATCAGGTTTATGTGTCAATTACAAAACATATGATAAATTCTTATTTGGTATAACCTTTTAGATATTTATAAATAGTCAAAAAAGTGTCAACATGTTAAATATTTGTTATAACCTTTTAGATATTTAACATGGGAATGATGTATATATAATATTTCTATAGATGGAGTTAGAGTTAATAAGTTACCATAACAAAAATTATTGATATATACAGTACATATGATTTATTGTTTTTGAATTAATTGACAGCTTTTCTTTCATATGAAACTTTATCCATTCAAAGAAAGAAATAAGTCTCTGTTGATATTATTACTTCTGTTTGTTGATAATTACAGTTATGTATGTCACGAGGCGGAAAACAATATATATATATATATATATACACAAATAATATATATTATCAACAAAGTTATAATTTATAATATAACACCAAAGAATCTTGATGCACGAGAGTTTGTAGCTAGGAAGGTGATAGGAGTTGGGTGTGTCTTTCTGAAGGTGGGGTGCAGTTGCAGACAAGATTCCCATTTTTCCTATTTCCATTTTAATTAATTTCTATTTCATCATTTATATATATATATATAGATCTAGATAGAGAGCGAGAATCAAACGAGAACAATACTTATTTAAAATAACACGAGAACCAACAAAATCATATATGATTTTACATTAACGTGAGAAAAAGCCACACGAACACGTTAATGTAAAATTATATATGATTTTGTTGGTTCTTGTGTTATTTTAAATATGTATTGTTCTCGTTTAAACTCGTCTCTCTCTCTCTATATATATATATATATTTGAATTTTGAACCCGTTTAAGTTAAGGGTAATGCTATATGCACCATTTTAGGTAAGAACCAGGTCAGATGACTTGTCTAATATTTTGGGCAAAGCCATTTCGTCCATTTGCCAACTGAGTTATATACCAGAGACATTTCTTGTCAATTTTTGTTGACATACATATTTTAAAATAATTCAAGTATATATAAATATTAATTAAAAAATAACAAATATGCGTAAAAAAGCTTGTGTGTAGGGACAAACCTTATAAAGCTGTATTTCTTATACAAATAATATGGTGAAAAGATAATGGTGACATATATTTGGTATAATGAGTAATAAAAGCTTATATATAAGAAGACGATTATGGACAAGTTATTAAAAGAGTATTGCTTGCTTAACAAAAGAGTAGTATTTGTTGCAAAATATTCTCTTTTATATAGAACAAGTATAACCATAACAACCATCTATATAAAATTATTGTCCATTTTGTTTTATGAAAAATAATATTAATTATATATATCATAAATTCAAAAAAAATTATTAAATAAAAAAATGAAGAAATGGAAGGGGGTGGGGGTGGGGTTGGTGAATTATGAAGGGAAATAATGGAAGGGTGGTTCATAGGGATCAGAGCCATGATTGAATGTTAGTACAAATACTTCTCTGCATCATACTTAACAACTATACGGTTAACAAGATTTCTAATAGCTATGTTAAAATAGAAAAAAAAGATAGATTTTAACAATTTTTTTGCTCCAATAACTATGTTATCTTGTATGTTAAAATAGAAAAATGAGAAGAATGATTGTAAAAATCTATAAATTTAGAGAAATCTCTAAAACTTTATATAAGAAAGATAAATAATATAATAATATTTTTCGACCAATAAAATGATTTTAAATTTAATATGTAGAAGAGAGAAACAATATATTATTAAATGTATTGATTATTTTATTAATAAAGTTAATGTTAGGATTGCTAAAATAGAATAGCCGTTGGAGATGAAAATAATTTTTCTTAGAGATTTTGACTTTTTCTACTCTATTCTAGAAAAATTATACCATAGTTATTGCAGATGCTCTAATAACTTTACTTTTTCATTCTCGACGAGGGTGGATTTCGAACCTTTTTTTTTTTGAGTGATTTTGTAAGATCACATATCGGTTAGGAGGGAAACCAAGGTTGTCTTATAAAGGACTGAGTACCTCCTATATTATACGCATTCTAAAATCGTTAGTTCAAGTATTAACAAAACGAAAAATATCTAACTTTAATTGGTGAATTATGGAACCCAAGATTTTACAGTGAATTTACCCTCAAAGTTATTTATAACTCTACTATGTTCTCTACCTAAAAGAAGTATTTTAGTTATTTTATCTTGTTAATACATTGTTTTTATGTTATACAGAGATTTATCTTTGTTTGCAAAGCCAGAGACGAAAATGATATCGGGGAAAGTAGGATATGAAAATGCATTTGCTTTGCATCATCGTTGGTAAAGTCGATTTCTTTTTGTTTATATTCCTTTCACAATACACATCGGATACGAAAATGAGATCGGACAATTTGGTTAGATCCGTATATTTTTGTAACTAAGTTCGATTCCAAAAAAATCAAAATCAGGAGTTCAAACCAAAATATATCAACAGAACAACTTATACTTAATCGACAACGTACTAATGGTTAAAATGCTTCACGTGACACATCAACTATGTTAGCGACTAGAATTGAAGTATGTGTAATTAATGTACACTTTTGTTTTGGTGCTTTTTGTTTCTTGTTAGGGTTCCAAAGTCATCTAGTTGTACGTAGACATGATTGAGAACTAGGAATTGTCATTCTCTCCCTATATACCTTCACCATATACAACTGTTGCCTTCCACAAGTAATCATATATATATATATATATATATATATATATATATATATATATATATATATATATATATATTTAGTGGAAGGATATTTTGCAACCCTGAAAAATGTTGCAACCCTTGCAACCTATATCTTAACCGTTGGATTCATGATCGACGGTTATTTTATTTTTCTGTTTTTTTTAATTAAAAATATTGGGTCCATATCTATTGTAACCGCCGATCATGAATCCGACGGTTAAGATGTGGGTTGCAAGGTTTGCAACATTTTTAAGGGTTGCAAATGAAACAACCCCTATATATATATATATATATATATATATATATATATATATATATATATATATATATATATATATATATATCCTTGGTTGTGCATAATATTACAAGCACTCAATAATGCAGGGTGCATCATATATATAGCTCAATTAGAAAATTATCATATAATTCAATAGAGAAACCTACTTCGATGGCTGCAACACTATACTAATTGATTCACAAAAGTCACCTAGGAAAATTTTCATTGGTGATTACTGACGGATCAACCACAAAATACCAATGGTTCGGTAGATACCGATGTTTTTCAAGGAAATAAATAAATCAAGGCTTTGGGTAATCTGTTACAGATTTGAATTTCCCACCAACTTTTGGGACGATTTTGTGACGAATTACCCAATTAGCGACGGATTTCTCAGGGAATATTCCATGGGTAAAAGTCTTTTTCATTTAATAGTGTGGAGGTCACAAACGATATATATAGCTAGAAAACAATCAGCTCTAAATAACCGAGAAACATTTGGTATCGCAGAAGATTTAAAACCTTGATCTTGCAAATTATATCATGTAATTGACACGATGGTTTAATTTGTCCATAGACAATTCAATTATAATTACAAGTGTTTAATGATATCAAAGGATGTACAAAGATATGAAACCCTGATCTTGCATATATATATCTTTGCCCTAAATTTTATGTTTGTAATATTTCAATTGCAATGATATTAACATAGAAATGATCAAATGAATGGTATGGATGACAAATAAGAAACCCTAATTAATCGTCCACATATTATGTTTTTTTGCCCAAATATTTTTGTTTGTAGACCGTTTAACTAACGGTTAATTTTGAGTCTTTAATGATATTGATAGAACAAAAATACGTAGATACAAATCCTAGCTTTTTTTAATTAGTACAATTACGGGTTTTCAAATGATATTAACATATATAGTTAACAAGCGTATGGACAAAAGATTAAAAACCCCTAATTAATGCATATCCCATGTTTTCTCTAATTGTTTTGCATATTGAGAGATCTAGTACATGAATCATGAGTTTTTGGTGATTTTAACAAAACCAAAAGTGCATGCATATTAAGGCAAGATACACAACTCTAATCTTTGCATATATATATATATATATATATATATATTCCATCCTAAATGTTCTTGTAAAAAAAGTTCGAGTACTATTATGAGTTTTCAATTATATATGAAATTTCCAACGGAAAATAAAAAAATGATCCATTTATAGTCCTCTACTAGTTGGATTCGGAATCAATTTATTCTGGCACGAATGGGAGGCAGACCTATATTTCAAACAAAACAGAAGGGCGTATGTGCAAAGAATATGTAATCATGCATATCTCGTCTTGTTTTAATTTGTCCCGACTATTCTATTTATAAATGGTTTTATTATAGCAAATTAAGTTTTTAATATATAATGCCTTATAGAATAAAATGATGAAAGATACAAAACCCTAATCTTGCATATTCAATCTTGTTTTCCTTTGAATATTAAATCTTTGGTAGAGAGTTATATAAAAAGTACAAGTTTATAATGATGTTAATATAACAAAAGGACTTATGTACAAAAAGTAACGAATTCTACTATTGCATATCCTATCGTCTCTTGTCCTTAAAGTTTTATCAAATAATAGAGATTTCTACTACAGTTGTCAGTTATCTGTAAAGATATTAATTAAAAGATTAAATTATACAGAAAGTATGGATGAAAGGACCTCGAGAGAAAATGCCACGGAAGATGCAATAATGGTGTCCCAATGTGTTTGGCTAAGATTTTTAGTCATGTCGCTATTGATCGAATGATGATTGCCAAAGTGTTCACAACTATAAGGGCATCATGCATATGAACTTTTGCTCATTGCAATGTCCTTTGAAACCCTAGTGGACCTAAAATCATAAAGAAACAAGTGAAAATAGAAGGATTCACAAGTGGAATTTAGCTATATATGGACCCGAAAAAAGCGATATATTACAAAAAAATTAAAAGCTTCTTTTTTGACATTGTGAAAGCGCCGTGACACCGGTAAACAAGATCTCTGTCTACCATGTATTATTGAACGTACTACTGTATGATAACGAAGTGCTGTTCATTTCAGTTCTTTCTTTTAATTTTCTGCAGATGATCATGAGGTGCAGTAACAAACTAGGGTCAATGTCTCATGTTTTAAGTTGACTTTCCATTCATGAAATTGGACCGGATTTCTTGCTTCTCATCATCCTTTAAATTAACCGCGAAAAAATGCAAGAAGATTTCAAGAAATTCAAATGGCCAAACATGTTTTTGAGTTTTGTTTGATGAAATTGTGATGGGTGTTTTCTTTGAATTTCAAGAAAGTAGCAGAAATAGTCAAATTTTCGTAGTTTTGACTTCGGTTAACTTGACTAATTCATATTCTTGCTTTCAATATTTCCCTAGAAAGTTAAAATCATTAAACTGGTCAAATTCTTCTCTTTCTGTTACTTGTACTTGTAAATTGTATTCATGATTTTAATTGTCAAAATCACATGGTTGACTTCACTTTCTTTCTTGGAATTTATTGAAAATTCATTCAGGGAGATTTCAAGAAATTTACAAACATTATTCTCACGCTTTAACCCTCTTCATTCTTGAATGCAACTGAGCTAGGGATCGAGAATCAACACATGTTACGAACACGAAAAATGCTTTTGACTTCTATCGAACTGATGAAATTAATCGAGTTAATTGATTTTCTAGATTTGAATTAAAAGAAGATGTTGGTGATTCATCAAAGTTACTAACATTAAGATGGTCGGTAAATCTTCATAACTTTCTACAATTATAAATCGAGTTGATTCATTAAGGTTACCAACGTAAAAAGTTTGAATTTATATCGTACGATTTGTATATTTTGTCCCCACTTTTCATAAACATCTAAGTACATTACTTTAGTCCAGTAATAGTTAATATCCATGAAATAATACTTTATACTATACAAATCTTCAAAAAACAACACAAATTAGGATAAGAAAGTTAATGGGAAATACATATATAGAATGATTATGTCGATTTGCAGATGGGGTCTACATCATTTACTTCATGGGGGTCAAGACATCACGTTATATATATAAACCGAACATGATTATATATGTGTCTACGTCATTTGTTTCATGGGTCAAGTTGTATAAAACAAACCGTGAATCACTGGTTCATGATTTAAATTGTGGTCTAATCTCTATTTTTTTTATCACTTGTTATATATTACAGTCTTCATAGTGAGTTTTGTCCCACACAGAAAGAATAGTGGAATTTTACTTGATTTAATGAGCTATATATATATATATATATATATATATATATATATGTATGCATCTAAGGCTTATCACTTGTCCTTCATCTAAGGCTATATGTATATATATATATATATATATATATATATATATATATATATATATATATATATACATATATATATTCCTGGGGGTTTATTAGCCATAACCCAAACAACCTTGATAGTGGTGGGCTAATAATATCCTAAGGAAAATGATCTTTTTCACGTTTAATCATTGTTTTATGTATTTTTTTTTTCAATCTCTCTATTTTTCTAACATCACTTTGGACATGACTAAACAACAATTTAAAGGTTTAAATTTTTTAAGTTTATGAAAAAGAAAAGGTCAACTTTTGACTTAAAAGGCCATTTCAATAACTTAAATTAAATTATACATGTTTACCTTTAATCCAACAACATCAAGGGAAGACTTGGACCCTTTAAACTAAAGCACCTCAAGCATCAAAAGCCAATAATTCACAATTCTATTACTTTGTGACATTTTTTTGGGTAATAATTTTTTATAAATTCAAAATCAAGTTTAGAATTTAATAGTTGATGTTTGCAAAATAAAAATAAAAAATTTATTTTATGCATTTTCTTAGTGTTAACAAAAACAAGACATTTGTTTTTAGTAAAAGAAAACTGTCAACTTTGGGTTTTTTAAAGGGAAAAGTCTGAAAAAACCCAATAAACTATCTGATTTTGAATGATTAAGTCCCTAAACTATTTTTTTGAATGATAAAACCCTTAAACTTTCTAAAACCGATTAAATACATCCTTGTAACCTGTAAAAACAGGTTAATTTAATAAAAATTTGGGAAAAGTATAAAGAAACCCAACAAACTATCTGATTTTGAATATTTAAGTCCCTGAACTTTGTTAACAAATAAATCTCTAAGCTTTTTTTCTAAATTTTTTACCAAATAAATTATTGAACTTTTTTAAACAAATAAATCCCAAAAATAGATACGTATAATTGTACAAAAAATATGTTCATCCTTTCACAAAATATATAACAAAAAAAATGTCAATTCTTTCACAAAATATACCAAAAAAACGTCAATCCCTTCACAAATATACAAAAAAAAAAAAAAAAACTCCGGTAGGTGCTTACTGGCTCGTTTACCTTACCGGATGAACATCTCAAGGGTCGAAAATCATACCCGGTAAAGAACAATATAAGGATGGAGAGTCTTACCCAGTAAGTGGAGATGACGACTCTTACCCGGTAAACGCTTACCGGGTAAATTGTTGCACACGATAGCTTTTTGATAGACTACAATCTTACCCGGTAAAATAAGTTAGGGTGTCGATTTTTACCGGTAACGGGTAAATGTTTGGGTAAACTACCCCTTAGTTAATGGTATACATTAAAGTCAAACGGTTGATTAGACTCTTACTTTAAATTAAACATTACCTTGTTATTATAAATGAGATAACTTTTAATATATTCCTGTTAGAAAGATAAACATATAGGGCATTTTTTTATATATTTGTGAAGGGATGAACATTTTTTGGTATATTTTATGAAATGATTGACGATTTTTTGGTATATTTAGTGAAAGGATAAATATAATTTTTGTATGTATCTATTTATATTTTAGGCATAACTTTTGAATTATTCGGAATTAGTAATAAAAATGATATACGTTTTCTCTCTTTAATTGTTCATGGCTTTATTGTCGGTGAGTGGATTTGTATATATTTTTCTGTTCATGCAGAAAAAAAATTGGATTTATTAGTTTAAAATTAAGTTCATGATTTTGTTTCTTAAAAAAAGTTTGGAATTTATTTCTTCAAAAAATGTTCAAGAATTTATTTGGTAATAAGATTTAGGAAAAAATTTAAAGATTTATTTGCTAAAAAAAATACAAGGACTTAATTATTTAAAATCAGATAGTTTGTTGGGTTTTTATAGACTTTTCCTAAAATTTTATCATATTAACCTGTAAAAACATGTTACAAAGATGTATTTAACCGATTTTAGAAAGTTTAAGGGTTTAATCATTCAAAAATATAGTTTAAAGACTTAACCATTCAAAATCAGATAGTTTGTTGGGTTTTTTAAGACTTTTCCCTTGTTTAAAGCAATAATTACAATATCTTATCTTTATTAATCAAGTTTATTTATTTATTTATTAAAAAAAAGCAAGCATAATTATTTAAAGTGCTCTACAGCAAATAAAGTAGATTTCAGATCTAACAAATTAATAAGATTAATCAAGTGATTAAACAGCACAATAAAAACAAAATATTCCAGCTGGTGTTTCCAAGTGCTACCCTGTAAAACAAGATTGTTTTCTTGTTTCTATTATTAAATAAATCATTTAATCCTTTAATTTGGCCCAACCAATTAATTTATATGTATACCAAAATATTTTATAATTATTTAAATATTGTTACATATATATTGTTTCGTATTTGCAATTAAGATAATGAGCAAATTTAGAGAGCATTCATCGAACTTGTACATTGATCAAGTTAACTCGGTCATGATTCACGCGGCAAAATTGAGTTGCCAAATCAATGCGAGAGAAGTATAAGTTATAATGTAGGGCAGATGGATCGGATACTTTGTTTAATGTATATGTTTATCATTTAAGTTGCTAAAAAATAATAAGAGTATTAAAAAAAATATAAAGGACCATCAAGAAGTTAAAATTTTGTCAATTTTAACAACTTATTTCACCATTTTAGGTTTACTACAAGTGTACTCGTGCAATGCAACACGATATGTCTCGATTTTAATGTTTTGTTTTGTTTTTTATATTTGTTGATTTTATAATATGGTTTTGTATGGTTTTAAGAAAACGATAATGTTTTTTTATAAACTTGTTTAATTTAATTTTTATTATAAGTTTAAAATTCGTGTTCAATGATGATGTAGTTTATTTTAAGTTTAATAATGTAATGTTTTATATAAAATAATAATTAAGTATTTTGTTAGAATTCAATGATTATCCTAATTATATTTTAAATTGTTTATATTTAAAATGAGATGTTTATCCTGTATTGTATTTTATTATGTTTATCAGTTAGTTATGAATTTAAACCTCCAGCTTTAAAAGGTTGTATTCATGTCTCATTTACGTGTAATCTTGAATTTATATGCATCAATGAACGGTACGTAATGCATAAAAATATTTTTTTAAGAGTTTTCTAAAATATTTTATAATATAATTTAGATAATTTATATTATATTATAAAGTATTTAAGACAAAGCTTTAAAAATCATTTTTATGCATCAAGTACTATTTATTGATACATATTATTTAAACTTCAAGATTACAAACAAATAGTGTATGAGTACAACTTTTTAAAGTTGTATGTTTAAAATTCATGTAGCTAATTGATAAGTATAATCAAAAACAGGATATACATCTCATTTTAAATATAATTAGGATAATCATTGAGTTCTAACAAAATACTTAATGATTATTTTTATGGAAAAAAAACATTACAAAATTAAACCTAAATTAAATTATAATAAAAAAAATTAATTAAACAAATTATACAAAAAGACGAGAAATTTTAAATTGTTAATTTGATAATAATATTGATATATATTTTAAATTTTTATGGGTCTTCAAATTTTTATTTTATTCAAACATAATAAAATTATTGTTTTCTCAAAATCATACAAAACCATATTATAAATTCGATAAAAACAAAGAATAAAATAAAGACATTAAAATTGAGATATATCGCACTACATTGCACGGGCACACTTCTAATCATACTAAAAACACACTTTAATGCAACATTTTTACGCTCTCTTCTCGTAAAAGAAGATGTTATCAATTACTTTGTTTGATAACAAAGGCACACTACAACGAAATTAGGTTTATTAGCATACTAAAAATGTCAAATGATGTCAACTGACTTCTTAATTTTAGTTAAGTTATAGGACCTACTACAAAAAAGTTGGGTTTATAGGACACTATCAATTTCTAAGCGTTGTAAAAGACTGTTTTATAAGACTTAATTTATGAGTGAAAGATTAAATAAAACGTTTAATTTAAAGGCGTTGTAAAGAGTTTATAAGACGTTTTTTTAGGACACTTATAGTACAAAGCATCACATAAGCTTTTTATAGGACAGTGTCATATAAGCCCATCTTTTTTATAAAACACTTGGTTTTACAAGAAACTTTTTTAAATAATGTCCTATAAGATAGCTAATATTGTCTTAAAAAACTTGTTACCACGTCTATAAACTTGTTACAACACTTTTGGATACATCGACTTTAGATGAGACGCTTTATTTTTTGGTCCTATATAGGAAGCTTTGAAAATTTTGACGTCTTTTAAAACCAACTAGTGGCAACCCCGTGCGTTGCACGGTAGCGATAATTTTTTTAAAGAAGTACTTGACCGAGTTAAGATAGAACATAATTTCTTGTTTAATAATTAATGAGATACAATTTAAAATGAAGAATGTATTTACATAAGTGGTTTATTTTCACGTATTGATTAGGGGTGAGCATAACCCGACCACCCGAACTACCAGAAAACTCGTTACCCGATCACCCGAACCCGAGAAATAGTACGGGTATAACGGATCGGGTTGGGTATCCATAACCCCCACTCGACCCGTCCGAAATATCCGAATTTTTTTAAAAATTAAAAAAAAAATCATTTTTATTTTATATTTATATAATTCTAATTCTAATTCTAATTTGTAATTTGTATTTGTAGTTTGTAATTTGTAGTTTAATGTTTTAGTTTGTAGTTTAAACTTTAAAGTTGTTGTTTGTAGTTGTAGACTTTTAGTTTACACTTTAAAGTTATATATTGACAATTTGTAATTTGTAATTTGAGAAATTAGGTCAAAAAAAAAACCCATTGAGGCCCACTACCCGAAATATCCGACCCGAACCCGAACAACCAGAACTCTAATCGGTCGGATGTCGGGTCTTCTCCCACCACCCGAATATCCGATCGGGTTTGGGTTTTGGATATCCGATCCGACCCGACCGATGCACACCCCTAGTATTGATAACCTTTTATTGTTACAAAGAGTTTGACTCGTATTAACATTAACTTTTTTGTTATGTTATTTAGAATGAAACAACATGTCATACACCCATATCATTATTGTTGTTACGAAAGTTTTGAGGAATCACTGTCTGGCTCAAATTTGAGTTTGATATTTTTGAAGTTTGAACTTAAAAAATGTTGCTTATTATTTTAATGACTCAAACTTGTAATACGCTAATATGATATCCAACTTGATTCGTTTCAAAAGTTCGTTTAATGCTCTTGAGTTTATATATAAGGTGACATATAATAAAAACACTCTAATAAACATGTTGACATTAAGTTTTAAACTTAAGGCCTAAAGTAGATGTATAGATTTTTTGAAAAATTATTGTTGGCCAATATATTTAGTCAAACTTATTTTTAAATTTTTCAAGCCAACTTCTACTCATATATAACCATCTATTTTTAAATTTTATCATCTTCATATCTTTTTATCAATGTAGGATAGCCAAAGTTAACCACAATCCAATATTTTAGAATTCTCAATCTACATTGTACCGTGTCATTTATCTTAGTTTTTGCTTTTATATATATTAAAATAAAGATAGTTGTAATACAATATATAATATATATTCAACATCAACAAATTTGTAACTAAAAATAAACTCTTTAATCCAAAATGGATTAAAACAAATCATAGGTCATGTCAAAAAAATTGGCATTATTCTCTTTTTATAATCAACTTCATGTTCCAACATTTCATTATTCTATCAATGTGGGATGACCAAAGTTAACCACAATCCAATATTTTAAAATTCTCAATCCACATTGTACCGAGTCATTTATCTTGGTTTTTGCTTTTATATATATAAAGATGTATAAAAATAAAGATAGTTGTAATAAAATATATAATATATATTCAACATCAACAAAATTGTAACTAAAAATAAACTCTTTAATCCAAAATAGATTAAAACAAATCATAGGTCATGTCAAAAAAGTTGGCATTTTTCTCTTTTTATAATCAACTTCATGTTCCAATATTTCATTATTCTATCAATGTGGGATAACTAAAATTAATCACAATCCAAAATTTTAGAATTCTCAATCCACATTGTACCGTGTCATTTATCTTGGTTTTTGCTTTTATATAACCATTTTTCACCACAATCGAAGAATGAAGCAATTCTCAAACCACATAATGCCACCTCATTTTTATATGGTTGTTCCTTTAATAGATTAATAGATTTTGTTGTAGTGACCAAACGATAAAACATTATATATAAAAGTGTTGCGATAAGTTAAGTTCTAGGATACTATTGAACATCTTAACAAGCTTTTTAAACATTATTAAAATAAGTTTCGTATTAGCGGTCAACAGTACAAAGCGGCAACAAGCGAGCGGATTGAACTTCTTAAGTCAGTTGATAGGCAGATTGAACTTCTTGCTGGCGCTTTTTAAAATTCTTTTTTGATAATTAAGGTAAGGTCTCGGGTCAAAAAGTAAGTATAAAGATATGAAAAGTTATTTTATATAACACTCTTTAAAAAGCGCCTTATAAAACAAGTGTTCTATAAAAATTGTGTTTATAGGATATCTTTAAAAAAATATCCTATAAAATAGCTAATACAACATTTTATTCTAAAAATATTCTAAAAAACTTTTGAAGATGCCAAAAAACGTTTTATAAGTTTATTGTAATATTTTTAGATATATAGAACATTTTTTATTCTATAAACATAAAACCTATAAAGTAGTCTATTATGACATGTGTAAGAAATTGTTGGCATAAAAGATTAATTAACAAGGGAATAGCTAAATAGAAGTGCTCAAAAGAACACCTCAAGCTTTCAACACAAAATGGATGAGGATTCGTTATATAGATACAATCTAAAACAATTATCCAATAGAAATCAAATTAATGACACTATCTTGGTCATTATATAATGAAATATTTTGTAATAATGGAGGTTGATTGGATCAGCTTACATGTACTTCAACTAATTTCATAAAACCCAAAAGTTAATTGCTAAGTAAACTAGGGGTGTGCATCAGGCGGGTCGTGTGGGTTCGGATGGGAAAATAAAAAACCCGATTGGATTTCGGATATGAAAACCAAGACCCGAATTTTAGGTTTCGGATTTTGGATTGCTTTGGGTTCGGGTTGGTCGGGTTTCAGGTTGATGTCGGTCGGGTTCAGGTATTGTTATAATGTAAAATATATATAAAAATTCAATCGATTTTGAGAATGGATTCAATCGATTGAGAGATTGATGATATCGATAGTTAATTTATAAATTATAAAACATTTTGACCAACTAAATTTATGATTTTCAAAAGATAATTAGACAAATAAATATAATTATATAATATATAAATATATATATGTATATTATTTCGGGTTTTTGGACGGGTTAGGTAGCCAACGATCAAACCCAACCCGAACCCAAATATCTACAAAAAAGTCGGGTTTCGGATTTTCGGATTTCGGGGTTTTCGGGTTTTGCAAAAACATCTTATTTCGGTTCGAGTTCGGGTTCGGATTTTACACACCCCTAATGTAAACCATCCTAAATCCCAAAGGGACTTGATGCGGTAATCTTTGAAGAGAAAATAACAAGTAATATCAGTTAAAGCCACCTCTTAGCATTTGGGCAATGTAGAAAATGTTTGATCGGCCTATTTCCATTTTTTGTTAAGTTAAAATATTGTTGTTGTTGTTGTTGTTGCGAAATCACAATATCTTATCCACTTCTATGAAAATTGCTTTGACAAAGAAAAAGATTAATTTCAAACATTTTATATATACATTTATAATATATATATATATAATATAAAATCTAGTAAATTTAATTAACATTTGTAATTAAGTAGAAATGAATTGTATATGTTAATTAGGATTGATCTACAATATACGTTACGAATAAATTACCACACAAAACCATATACTTTAAATGCTCAATAAACAAAAACAAAATACCCAAAAGTCGTTGCAACTAATTAAAAATATTTTATCTCTTGGAACAATATCATGAGTCTCTTCAAGAATGTACATTTCTCCATTGTCTCTTGATCTTATTATTGAAAACAAAAACCCTATTGAAAATAACAAAAATCGTCTAAAAATGAAATAAAATCCTTGAATATAACAGTACTGCCTTTTTCAATTTGCTAAAAAGTAACAATCCAAATGGGAATGTTTTGAAACCAAACTCCCATATGATGTACTTGTACATGAATACTGTAACGCTTCTCAGGGACCTCTTTCAATCCCGATTATATATACTTTCATATGGCTTTCATATATCTATATATAATAAAACACTCAAGAAAGATACAGATAAAATATCGATCGCATACTTGCACATATGTCAAAATTATAAGAAGATACAAAAGTAAACATCAACAGATCTAGACAAGTGTATATATATACAGATGTGATTGTTGAAGGTGTTCCATTATGAGAAAAAGATGTGTACCATGTGGTCCAACTACATTCTAGTTGGGTACCCTCCTATCAACCCAATCTTGGCTTCCACATTCATTTCATTCATGCTTCATAGATATGTTCAATATAGAATTATATAAATCAAGTACCCAAAACACACACACAATTAATATATCTATATATGTGAAAAGAATAATCAATTTTTGGCTATGATTTGTGATGAATTATTGATTGCTTTTTCAAATAGAATAAAAGAAAATGCAATCAAATATTTGAAACATAAACAAACCCCAGAACTTTTACAATTAAATTCTGACTTCCTCAAGATACATGATCAGAATATCTAAATTAATTAAAAAAAAATTAAGGGTAACAAATTTTATAATTGTAACTTTCAAAAACTAGATTCATAATTTCATCATGCGTCGTGTAAAGATTTCAAAATATTAATTCCATAAATAAGGTTTTCTTTATATAAAATTAAGTAAATATAATTCTAATTAAAAAACACATAACAAGAACCAATGGACTGTATATGTATATTTATTTATACATTTATATCAATTAATTGATCAGAAAAATAGTGATCAAAACCCCAAAATCAGCAATTAAAAAAAGAACGTAAAGATCAGGAAAATATACCATGAAAAGAAGTGGAACTAGATCAGATCTGATCCAGAAACTGATGGTTTATTTATGCATTTTTTCTGTACATGTTGATCCTTTCTCTGTCTTCCCACAGCTTTATTGAACCGCAATTAAAGATTGAATTCAAATAGAGCAAGATCTGAAAGATCAATACCCATATGCAGTTCAAGAAAGCTGTGGAAGAACAGAAGAAGCACCAGTCTTTTCATGATTCTTTCACATCTTCGATCGTCTTCCTCAACAAAACCCTAACTAGGGTTCTTGATACCACACACACACACATATATATATATATATATATATATAGAGAGAGAGAGAGAGAGAGAGAGATTGGTGGGTTTAAGAGGAAGGGGAAGAGCGTATTTATAGAGGAATAGAGGTGTTTGCCACCAATCCCGAGAGAATATTGGGTATAAAAAACTGATCATAAGCCCACCTTTCTCCCTCCCCTAATTAATTTTACGTTTCTTTTTTAACAATAGAGTGAATTACATCATTGGTCCTTGTGTTATGTCTCAACTTTAGATTTGGTTTTCTATAACTTATTAATTACTAGGAGTGTACTCGCACAATGTCGCTAGATACATCACGATTTTAATGTTTCATTTTATTTTTTATTTTTTGTCGATTTACGTTACGATTTTGGTTGGTTGTGAGAGATCGATAATGATTTTTTTATATAAATTTGTTTAATTTAGACTTAATAATATAATGTAATTTATTTTGGTTTAAAAATATAATTTTTTTTATAAAATATTCTGTTAGATTTTTTTAATTATATTTTATATTTTTATATTTAAAATTTGATTTTTATTCTATATTTAATTATGCTGAGAGTTATTTTAGGGGAGTTATATTTAATTATGTTGAGAGTTATTTTAGGGGAGTTAAAGTGGGAAACGATTTTAGGAGAGTTAAAATGGTTAGAGATAATGATTGAAAATTAATAAATAGATTAAGTGTAGTACATACTGCTTTAATGGTTGTTTTTTAAGTAATTAACATTAAATAGCTGTACATTAAGCTTTAAGATTTGTTTTTAAAAGTTTTTTATGTCATCTTTATAATATAGTATAGATTATAATATAGTATAGATATGAGTGGCCTTATATTTAGCCTTTTTATAACAAATTGGTCCATGTACTTAACACTCTTAGTTGAAATCTATTATTTAGTTAAAGTCTTGTTAACGAATTGTGCTTCTTACGTGAGTGACAATTTTGTCATTTTACCTTAATCTCTAATTATATTTAAACTAATAATCATACATTAACATCATATATAAAATAACTCTTTATACATAAGTGAATGGTGGAAACCCCTCCCCCATCAAACACCCTTCGTACTTCTAGGTGAACCCGTCAAGAGGGCGTTGTTGCCTTTGCAAGGGGAAGGGAATCAAAGATGGCCAACCTTGGACCAGTTTGGGGAAGGATTGTGAGTTGTGACGATTGTGGATGGAGGCGATGGTAGGTCTGAGAATATGTGTAACCCCTGATTAACCTCCAAATAAACCCTTGGGAGAGAAAGAAAGTTTCAACATGTATTGAGAAGCAACGGTATAAGTCTAGCCAACTCGAGACTCTAAGGTGTTGTTCGGTTCGTTTTCTGTTAAGACCTGTATGGATATATAGTTGTCTGTGTGTTAACAGTTAAGTTGTTGTTCGGTTGTTGTGCTGAATAAACAGTCTGAATATCAGAAATAACCATTTTACTCTTTTGTTTTACATTAAACATCTGTTGATGAAATTTTACAAAACAACAACAAAATGTACATTAAACAATAACAAACTAGTAATAAAACAATTCTTTTACAACAAATTTCTATAAATCAATCTTATTACATAGTACAATAATAAAATCAAATAAAACCCTAAATATTAAAAAAAAAAAAAAACCCAAATTTATGAACCACAAACAAGAAACCTAAAATAAATCAACCCCAAAATAATAAAAAGGGGGAACATGATGGATAAAGAACAAAAAAAAAAACAAAAAAAAACCCAACAAACCTAGCAGCTTCTTCGATGGAGAGCAACTTCTTTTTTAGACAAGGACTAAAAATTTAGAAGAAAAAAAGGTCAAAATAATTTATTAATGGAGATCGGAGAGTAGCAACTAAAAATTAGAAGGAAAAAAAAAAGTCAAAATAATTTTTAGATAAGGGCGTTGGTAGGAACTTCTACGATGGAGAGTCCCAAAGCTTCAATGGAGAGCAACTTCTTCATCTTGAACCATGGAAGAAAGGAAGAAGAAGGTTGGAGATCAAGGGTAGTTGAGTGAAAAGTAATGTAATTTAATGGCCGAGTCTATATGACTTGGTTTTTATCGTTGATGGCTGAACGAATAAGCTCCTACCAAACAACTAGGTATGACTGAGCAAATAAGTCATATCTGTTATACAACTCATTAAACCGTTACCGAACAACCCCTAACACAACCCCTCTAATAAAGGCTAGACGGGCACAAATTGTCCAGAGTGTCGAAAGGGGGATGGACAGGCACATATGTTGTCCTAGAATGTTGAGTTTCAAGAGTGGTAGACCTTGACTCAACTCTAACACCATGTGAAATTATGTGGAACCCTATTAGATTATTCTTCAAAAGCCCTTAAAAATATAATAAATTTTCAAAAATGATATTGAGAAAAATAATTCAAATATAGCTGATATGACACTCAAACAATAGGGTTGTTTAAACTTATATAGTATGCACTATTTCATGCTTAAATTCTTTAATCACATTTCAAATTTTATGAAAATACGATTGGGTTATATTTCAATTTTTTAAAGATGTTGTAGATTTAAAAATAAGTTGAAGGTTAAATCAGTACTTTTTATTTTATTCTAGTTTCTTCATAATTTTGTGAAAAACATTAAAAATTGGGAGAGTCTAATATATTATTTTTATGCATTTTTATAAACTTTAAAGAGGTCGTTTACCAAAATCTTATAGGGTAAGCGTTTATCGGCAAGTATCGGCAAGAGACATTATCCTTATTTACCTTATTGTGTAACATTTTCGGCAATCAAAGTGGATTATTGGTAAACGTCTTAATTAAACCTGGTGAACGCAGTGGCGAATCCAAGATTTTTCCCTGGTGGGGGGCACCTTTAAGATAAATTAAAGGCCCACAAAGTCGTCTGATATATTTTTAGCTTAATTCCACTGCTTCAAGCAATTTTTAAAGTATTATATTGGTTCATTCAAGGGATTTGTAAGTTTTTTTGGCTATTTCAAGGAACTTTTTTTGGTTTTTTGGTTGATTTCAAGAGTTTTTTTTTGAATTTTTTTGTTGATTTTGAGATACGTTTTTTGGTTTATGAGTCACATACGAAAAATCACTGGTGGCAATTGTATAAATTACAAAAAAGAAATTGTTTTTAACCTTTTAAAATTTCTTTTTTTTTTATCTTCTAATGGGGGTTCCTTCAGTGAATGCTTACAAGATACGAGTTTATTCTCTCATTTATCAGGTAAGACTCTCGGTCACTGCTATACATCTTACTGACTAAGGGGTCGTTTACCCAAATGCTTACCCGGTAAGTGTTTACCGGTAAAAATTAACATTTTCACTTGCCTTCTCGTGTAAGATTCTAGTTCATTTAAACGACATCGTATGCAAACAATATACCTTGTAAGTGCTTACCCGGTAAAACCTGCCGCCCACATTTACCGGGTAAGACTTTTGGCCCTTGCCATCGTTCTTACCGGGTAAGATTCTCGGTAGTTGTAATGTTCATCCGGTAAAATAATTGACTTGATAAGAACTTACCGGGTAAGCGTTTGTTAAATGACCCTAAGATTATCAATTGTTATGATACTCAATCGATAATATTAGTGATATCGATAAACGTTAACTCCGTAACTGTTTATAAAATATAGCAAAGAAATTTTCGGGATGAATTACTTGTAAGTTCCGACCACTTCAAAATGTAGAGACTTGGGTTATGTTTTTTATATAATTTTTTACATTTAATAAATAATAAAAAAATTATATAAATTTATTTTGTTTATGGCAAATTATAGAAAAGAACAAACATACGAATGAATCCAAGGAAAATGGGTCGGGGGTGGGTGCAAGCATCCGGATCGGACGGTGGCGGTAACCCTAGTTCGGTGGCACACCTGTCAGACCTTAGGATTTCCAATCCCCCATTCGCTTATGTTGGCGCGTACCGCTCACCTCTTTACATTTTTGTTTGTGAATCTTGAAAATACTCACTTTTTGCTCCCAAATTGCCTTTTCCTATGCTCTTTTTCACTTCCTTAAAATTCGTGCAAACTATTTTTCTTTTTAATCCATCAAATTCATATAATTAAATGACGAATTCTACGGATATATAATGTAGACTAAATTACATTGTTGGTCCTTGTGTTTTTACAATTTGTAACTATGACTTAAAGGTGCGTTTGTTTTTTAAAAGGCCTAAAGTCTAAAATCTTATTTTAGTTATGATTAATAAGAGGTAATGTGTAAAAAGGTCTGAACGATTCTGACTTAAGAGTCATTAAGAGGTTTTAAAAAAAAAAAACTACAACTTAAAGGTAGTTTGGTTGTTTTTTTTAAGTTTTGTATAAATAAAGCTGACTGTGTGAATTAATTTGTCTGTATGAATTAAGAAATTTTTTGTTTGAGGAGGGACATGTTTGGAAAAAACAAAACATGGCTTTCTGAATAAGCCTCTCCATAGAAGCTTAGTAAATAAGTCATTTTCTATTTCATTGCTACTACCAAATAGTCATGTATAGCTGACCGTATAAGTTGTGAGTCTCATTAATCTCGTTAAGTTGCTAACGAACAAGCTCTTAGTTATTGTGGTTTGTAAAAACATTTGGAACTGGTTCTTTCCACTAAGAAGAGTGTTATTCCGACAAACCACATGGACCAAACTTGCTTTGTCGGAAAATCATCAAATTCATCAAGAAGAACATCAAATCCAGAAAAAACATGAAATTCAAATTTATTGAGAACATGAAATCCAAATCAAAGATGCCTAAATCCCTAAACTTGTCAAATGCAAATTGAAGAAACCAATATACACTAAACTTGTCAAATTCCAATCAAACAAATTAACAAACCCTAAACTCTAGTTATGTAGAATTAGACTTGATGTGCTCATTAGGGTGCCAGTGGTGTTCATCAGGGAAGAAAAAGATCAAAATCAATTGTGTCTGTTAGGGAAGAGGAGTTTGTCGAAAAAGATGGTGTCAGTGATGTTCATCGTGGAGAGAGGGGTAGAGGCAGCAAGAAGCTGATGATGGGATGGTGGAGATCAACAATGATGAAGGTTGCTTAAATGGTCGCTTAATGAAGGTTGGGGGTTCTGTGTAAAACGTGTATTATATATGTATACATTTTTTTCTTATTTGTTTAAAGAAAATGAAAACAGCTGAAATGTCTGATACTTAAAGGAATGTTTAACGGTGTTAGTAGGATGAACTAATTTAAAGTGTTTCTGCAAACGATGATGGAAAAATTGTTGTTTTTAAACTGTAGGGACTAGAATTGGGACAACAAGAAATCATAAGAACCAAAATATAATTTACTACTATAATGTAATTTAGGGGATGTGTCATGTGTGACCTCTTTCCCATGTATTAAGTAAAGAGTAGATTACTGAATTGGTCCTTGTGATTTACACTTTCTACTCATAGTGGTCCCAAAATCAAAATAAATATAAGGATGAGACTCCTGTTTGCATTTTCGCAAGATTTTGGTCCCTCCTTCTAACATTCGTTTACTTTTTTGTTAGGCTAATTAAATCTAGGGGCATTTGGGTCTTTTTCACCTTTTTTGTCTTTATCTTAGTAAAAAATCATAATTTTTATTTTAATATTATAATATATATATATATATATATATATATATATATATATATATACACGTAGAGGAATTATCATGTGAGAAGTTAAACATTTTGCGATACGACATGAGAAGTCTCAATATCATATATGATTAAACGTCATTTGGGTGTGTTTAATCATATATGATTAAGTGCATATATATTGTCAATGTAACGTGTGTTTAATCATTTATGATTAAATTTGTGTATCATATATGATATCACACTTCTCGCATTCTTGCAAAATGTTTAACTTCACGTTTGAATATGCCCCTATATATGTATGTGTGTGTGTGTATATATATATATATATATAGAGAGAGAGAGAGAGAGAGAAATCGGTGGTCTTCACCGGAGAACCTCCCTCTACATATGTATGGTTTTCACCGGAGAGCCTCACCATCGTAGCACCTCCCCCTGTTCTTCTTCTGGTATTGTTTTTGGAGCTGGAACCTCACCAAAACCCTAAACCCAAAACAAGGACGGTGCTTATTGGTTTATGATATGGAACAACAGGGACAATCGAGACAAAAAAAACAGGGACAATCGGAGGGAAAGATGGAAGGAGATGATGTTTGGTTTTGATTTTTGGGAGGAAGACGATGTTTGGTATTGTGTTTAGGGTATCTCTTACTGAAGGTGGGTTTTGAATTTTTTTTCTAGGTTTAGACTTAGTTTTTGGATTTGAGGTTTAAATTCAAATGTTGGATTGGTGCCTCCCCTCTCTCTTGCTCTCTTTCCGGTCACTCATCTCGAACCAGAACCAAAAAGTAACATGGATTTAGAGATGAACATCGTTCTTGTCGAGCCTTGTTGGGTACGAGAAGTGCAGATCGGGAAAATGAGATCTAGAGGAGCAGATCGAGACGGTGGTGCTGGTGGTTCGTCGGGGATGGAAAAGATGATGGTGCTGGTGGTTCTCGATCATTGTAGGTGGAGGCTTCCATGGGGTTCGGTTGAAGTGGTGTCGGGGATGAAGGCGACCGGAGAAAAAGGAGGTAGCAGACGTTTGGCAGGTAGGGGCGACTATTGTTTATTTAATCTATTATAAAGTATTAATAAATATCATTTTTAATTGTTTAATAAAAATGTTTTTGTTTTTATTTTTTAATAAAGTAAAAAAAGGTTTAAAAGACTAAAATACCCTGAACTTAATTGAGTTAACATAATCTTTTTGATTTTGTTAGAGGAAGGGACCAAAAGCTTGAGAGAATGCAGGCCAAGAGTCCCATTCTTGTATTTATTTTGATTTTGGGACCATTGTGATAGAAAGTGTAAACCATAGGGACCAAATCCGTAATCTACCCTTAATTAAACCGTGTGTAAGTATTAAAGGTATTTTTAATAGATTTTTCAAAATGAGAAAGATAGAAATTTAAATATTACTAACTTTTTTTTTTTTTTGCCTTTCTCAAAATTGAAGAAACATAATAAATTTTTTAAATTTGAAGTACTCCAAAATTAAATGTTAAAGAAGGAGTAATGTTTTTTTTATTGTTTCACAAACAAAATTGAATGTATTATCATTATTAATATAAGTTTATTATAATATTAAATGTACTAAATATTTTTATGAAAATACTTAATACTTATTAACTTTTCTAAAATGAATAAATTTTGTTGGAGTTAAATTACTGGTTTTTAAAGATTTTAATTTTTGATTTACCATTATAATAAAATTATAGATAATATGTAGAGTACATTACGTTTTTCGTCTCTATGGTTTGTTAACAATTTCAGATTTCGTCCCTATGCTTTCAAATTTTGGTTTTTGTCCATATGGTTTGCAATTCATTTCTATTTTCGTTTCTTAGGCCAAAAGACTAGATGAAAGACTAAAATGAAAATGAATTGTAAACCATACGGATGAAAAAAGCAATAAAATTTAAATCATAAGGACGAAAGAGGTAAAGATTATAAACCATAGGTATGAAAATTGTAATTTCAAAACTATAAGGACGAAACTAGAAATTTTCAACAAACCATAGGGGCTTTTCTTTAACTTATCTATATTATATTATAAAAGAGACATAAAAAACTCTTAATTACAATATCTTAAGCACAAAATACAATTAATTAAAGTCAATTACTTAATTTACAACTTCATAATGCTTTGGTACAACTTATCCAAACACAGTATCTCACAACAAATTTAGTTAGAGATAACGATTATTTATACTAGATATTTCTATAATTTTAATCACATATAATAATATATTATATAAGTTTATTTATTACGATAACGAAAAATAAATAAGTTATTTTAAATTGTTAACTTTAGAAATAATATTATTTCCAAAATGTTGGGATGTTGATATATTAGAAATAATACTTAAATTATAACATATTCCATAAATATTTTAAAATAATATAATATGATCATACATATATCTATACTATATTACTAGAATCGTACTCGCGCAATGCAGCGAGATACATCACGATTTTAATGTTTCATTTTATTTATGCATTAGGTACCACTTATTAACGCATATTACTTAAAATCCAAAAGTACAAATTGATTAAACATAAGTACATCTTATAAAAGCTCAATGTTTGAATTCGTGTAACTAACTGCAGATAAGCACTTATTTTTATTTTCTAAAATATCTAAATTTTTTAACTATTGATATAACTAACCGATAAATATAAGAAAATTCGAGATAAAACACCTTATTTTTATTTTTTTATTGAAGTATGTTATCTTTTTAATTTTAAATATAAAATATCTTAAATATAGTTATCATTTAAATTAAACATTTTTTGACCCGTAACAAAATTTATTATTATTATTTTTTTATAAAAAACCATAATTAAACTAAACTAAAATATATTTTTGTTTTAAATCTAGGTTTCTTAAAATCGTAAAATAAAATAAAAAAAGACTAACAAAAAGTATGAATAATAATCGAGGGTTCGAGTTCTAGATTTCATAAATCCGCTGCATTGCGAGGGTACATTTCTAGTTTTATAGAATTTAAAGATCTTTAATAAATTGCACATATAAATAATATTTTGTAAACTTGAAATTTAAATGATTATGTATCATCAATGTTCTAAAAAAGTCGTCGTACAGCCGTCATGGCACGCCATGACATCAACGCTTGTGTCTCACGCCATGTTAAGCTCGTGGCACGCCATGGCTTAATGCACAATTTCGTAATGCAATATTTGATTTTTCTTTACGTTTGTAATGTCTTATTTGCAAGTTTAAAATATACCATAATTTAACTTGATATTACTATTGGCTCATTGAGTAAAACTACAAAACATATGTTTTTGTATATAATGATACATATGAATTAGAAAAATGATGCCATAAGTCACACATTGAAAACGTCATGGCTTCGCCGTGACTCCTAAGACTTGAGGCTTGGCCTCGTCGCTGTAACAACCAAAACTCGCAGGAATAAAGCATAATCGACTTTAATATAAATCAATGCCAAACAACCCCAAAACAACAATTCAAATAACAAGGTTTGCGGAAACAACCTATTACACAACTAAGAATTTATAAGAACGACTAAGTCTGGAAGGCTAAGATTAACAATCTTCTAAAATAAGCTCCCGACTCACAACTCTTCTTTCCCCTTACCGGATCCTCCTACGTCACGCCCTCCTGAAAAGGTTTTTAGTTTTGAAAGAGCGAGATCTAGACCGAAAGGTCTAGTGAGTTCCCTCTAATAACAGCTCATGCCAAAGCCACATGAAAGATTTATAGAAATATAAACCCATTCAGTTTATAAAATAAAACATCGTATTCACAAACTTGCTTCTGGCACAGACTACTGTCACGCGGAGGTAACATCGTGTCTGGATCATACTACCTTATTTAGGACACACCCCAATGGCATATACGGGACCCCCCCGGTATGAGCACAAGCGGGACACCCCCCCCCGACTTGGCCATCTCGTTAACAACAATGTATGCATACATTTCCACATATCAAGAACGATAAAAACATAACTCACATTAAACAAAATTTCGTATACATAAAATATCGCATAATCATCAATGAGGATTGGGTTAGAAAAACTCACTTGGTTGCAAAGACTTTCTTACACAGCTCAAACTCCTTAATTCGGTCACCTAAGGTAAGAAGGAGATGCACTAAATCAAGTCCTGGACTTAACAGAAACTACGCTGTTTCCTTCCTCACTTCTCCCTCCTGGCCCAAAGGCCGCCCGACTTTCGGGCCCATTACCACCCAACTCCCGGGTCTTTCACACCCCCTGGGCGCCCCGTCTCCCGGGTCACCACCCGGGTCCTTCCTCCCGCCTCTGTGGAATACTTACTCGGACGCCCCCCTCCCGGGCCATGCCCGGGACCCCTGTCAACTCTCGGTTCATAGGCACCCGGCCTCCCCGGGTGTCCTCCTCCTGGTGACTCCCGGTTCATATGCACCTGGCCTCTCCGGGTGTCTTTCTCCCGATGATTCCCGATTCATAGGCGCACGGCCTCCCCGGGTGTCCTTCTCCCGGATCCTACTAGGTGGTGTCTTCCTGGCCGCCCCGATTTGACATCCCCGTCCCTGGGTCTCATAAGCGATCCCCAAAAGGGTTTCGCACACGTCGAACAAACTCTCAAAATAAGATTTTTTCAAGACTTACGGATTGGTATTAATCTCTCTTAAACAAAAGATCATCTGAACTCTATATCAACCAATAAATCTGGAAATCACCAAAGGGAAACATTTAAACCTAAAGAGCTCAACAACAACAGACTTCATCTTCCCTAATCTTAAAATCTCAATTACTCTACTCCAAAACATAAAGATGATAGGGGAAAATGCTTACCTTAATGAGAAAAAGATAGCCAAACTCTTCAATGGAATCCTCCTCTTTGATTGCAACAACATACTTCATTTTCCCCAATATTAAAATCTCAATTAATCTAATCCAAAACATAAAGATGATAGGGGAAAATGCTTACCTTAATGAGAAAAAGAGATAACCAAACTCTTCAATGGAATCCTCCTCTTTCATTTATTCCACTAGAACAATCACTCACACTTCTCTGGTTCTACTTAGCCGCCTCTAGGGAAAAATGATTTAGGGATAAGAGTTTTAGGTTTAAAACTCCTTTTCTCCATGTTTACAACTAACCCCTCCCAGTTTAAGCTTTATACTACTACTCACCCAAACATCCATTATTTACACAGATTGCGGTTATTACAATATCTCCCCCTCAAAAGAATTTCGTCCACGGAGTTCCATCGTTGAACAACTCATGGTTTTAAAACGCGTATCCTTAAGGTTTTCACATACAACCTTACTTCTTTAGAAGAACGAACTCTACCGGAGATAGTGCCACAACAATATGTATCCTTGACTAAGATAATAACCCCTTGAATCGCCAACTTAACACAATGTCAACCTTAGGCATTACCATGACCCACCGTTATTAATTTCTTCATCAAGTACCCTGCCATAGCAAAATATCTTCCCTCAACACTACATACGCCCAATGCCAAAAGAACACATTCTTTCCCGAACAACATTGGTCACACTCCGCGGTGCTGCACAACTCATACGCATTAAACATACGTTGCCCCAAACGTCATCATCCTATAATTCATACATAATGAAAAGAAAAACGTCCACCATTCATTACTTTCATAGTCCACCAAATCTAACTCTGAATTTTAATAATACCTACTTCAATTTCTCATCGCATCTAACAATCGCCCGAACATATTTACAATGAACCCAAGTTCCATCCATTCGAACACAGAATGACTATGCTCACACCAACTATTCCAAATAGCTTAACACTGGAGACATGCTCCCTTAGAATCTTCTCCACGCAGTACCAAGTCTGACACTATGGTCTTTCACTCTGAGCTCTACATCCAACCACCTTTTTTTCTCGGAAGCATCCAACATATACCAAAGATCGGCTTACTAACATATGTAAGTTGTAACACCCTAAAATTTAAAGTAAATTTAAAATTTGAAAATTTGGCAATATGACATTTGTATTTGGAATAAACCACCCAAAAAGGGTAAATGTATAACGCATTTACAAAAACCTGTGAACGGATATGGAAATCAACAACAAACTAATCTAAACATAACTATCTAGATTACATCGGTTGTCAACCCATAATCACCAAAAGAAGGGACTTAATTAAATGCCCAACGCCAAATACTAATCATCTCAAAAATGCCTCAAGCCTACGCTTGTCGCTCAAGCCTTTGGCAACCCACCGCTAAAGGAACCTGTTATACACATCATTTGAGAAAAAATGTTAAGCTTAAAGCCTAGTGAGAACATACAATTTATAATTTAAAGAAATATAGACAATTGTAACAAAAGGAGATATTTTCAAGAAAGTTTAGTTTACAATTGAAATCTTTTCCACATAAGGACTGTTCGGTCCAAAATTCATCTTGCGATGAACGGGGATACTCGATTTACCAAGGATTGTAGCGAAACACAAAAGTAGGTCACAATCCGAGTTATGAGCTAAATACTTGGAATCCATGGCCACGAACAACGTCGATCCGTACTAAGATGTGGGGGAGGGCACCTGAGGAAACCAAGTCATACTCGTTCACTAGGACTACATTATGATCCATGGCTAGTAACCGGTCCCACATAACCGTACCAAAGGGCCTCCGAGGATTAAATGCATCCATAGCTACAATGGGGAAAAACATCCCAAAAATATAAGTCGACTTAATACCTATGGATCCACTAGTAATAGTCTAGACTTGTCACAATTTCATTTGTGACCAACTATAATCCAACATATAGTTTATAACACCCTTATTTCCCCAAATCACATTTTATGGTTAACTGCTGATAAGAAATACAAAGCCCAAACATAAATCGTAAGGTTATCTTCTCATTTCCAAATGTGTTTCTTTACCAAGTAAACACTACAAGTGTAAAAACCATTTGAATGTAACATGTATTTCCTCAAGATTAAACCATTTATTTCCTTTTCACAAAGTAGCACTTTCAACCAAAATACCCATAATATGTTTAGAATATAAACTTGATTAAAGCATAAGTTGAACATTTACTCATCAAAATATGAAACCAACCAAATTTGTAGTTCCATGACATGGGTTATTTATTTATTTTACAAAATAGTAAGAAACCCTAGAAATCCCCAAAATACCAAGTTAGGTCAAAATCACATCAACAATGAAAATGTAAACAAGGAGATATCTAGAAGTCAAATATGCATTTTGATATGTATAGAGTTTGATAAAATGAAGTATGAACTCACAATCTAGGGTTTGGTTGAAACCCTACAACCCTGGAAGTGAATGAAAGAGCTAGGAGACTAGGAGTAGAGAAGAGCCTTTGAATCTTGACTTGGAACCTTAGATGGATGATGAGGATCAATTGGTACTTCAAGATTTGATGATTTAGGAAGACCTTGAGATGACCATAAATGCTCAAAATCGTCCAAGGTGAGAGTGTTTGAGGTTGGTGAAGAGAGTTATGAAAAATAAATGAGGAAAACGGGTCATTTAACTCACTTCAGCCCGCTTGCGACCTTGCCATGCGACAGTGACAGTGTCACTATCGTGAGGGCACTCTTGCGCGGATTGTACCGTGGGTGGTACTCCCCCGGTGATTGTGCCACGCGATAGTGACACATGTCACTATTGCGAGTCACTCTCGCGCCACTCGTACCGAGCTTGGAAAAAGGCCAAAACTCGAGATTCTCGCATGGGTCGATTTAAGGTTCGAAAGTATAACACATTTTGCCCAAAAAGATAAACGAAAGACGAATTAAAGATCAACGAAGGACGGAAACTTACTTTGCGAAAAATACCGGGTGTTACAATACTCCCCAACTTGGAGATGATTTCGTCCTCGAAATCTTGATCACACAAATAAGTGAGGGCATCTTCGCTTCATGTCCTCCTCAGCTTCCCATATCACATTGGCCCTACGATGATGCCTCCACTGCACCTTGACCATAGTGACCTTCTTGTGACGCAATTTCTTAGACTTCTTCTCGAGGATAGCGTCGGGTTCTTCTATACATCGGTTACCCTCGTCCACCCTTATATCGGAAAGAGGAATGACGCTTTCTTCATCCGCCAAACACTTCTAAAGGTAACAGTTATGGAACATATGGTGGATCCCACTCATTTCCGGTGGAAGTTCCAATTGGTAGGATTGCAAACCCACTCGTTTAAACACTTTGAATGGTCCAAGGAATTGAGGAATCAACTTCCCATGCTTCCCAAACTGGATAATTCCCTTCCATGGCGACACCTTTAGCATCACACGGTCGCCCACTTGAAACTCCATCGACCGTCTCTTCTTATCGGCGTAACTCTTTTGCCGATCCTGAGCTGCCTTCAACCGTTCCCGAATGCCTTTAACTTTATCGGCCGTCTCTTGCACAATTTTGGGTCCGACGAATTACTTCTATCCCGCTTTTAGCCAACATACGGTAGTTCTGCACTTTCGCCCATATAAGGCCTCAAACGACGCCATGCCAATACTCGAGTGATAGCTATTGTTGTAAGCGAACTCCACTAAAGGTAGATGAGACTCACAACTACCCCCAAAGTCGATGACACAAGACCTTAGCATGTCTTCAAGCGTTTGGATTGTTCTTTCGCTTTGACCGGTGGTTTGTGGATGGTAAGCCGTACTCAACTTTACTCGTGTACCAAGCTCCTTCTGAAAACCATCCCAAAAGTTCGAAGTGAACCGACTATCGCGATCAGACACGATCGATAAGGGTACTCCATGCCTCGAGACCACCTCATCAATGTAGAGTTTTGCTAACTTGTCCATCGGTAAGGTCTCGCGTATAGCCAAAAAGTGAGCGCTCTTAGTCAACCGATCGACTATTACCCAAATGGTATCGTGACCTCGAAGAGTTTTAGGCAACTTCATCATGAAGTCCATAGTAATATGCTCCCACTTCCACTCGGGAATCTCTAAGGACTGAAGACTCCCATACGGTCGTTGATGTTCGGCCTTCACTTGTAAGCACGTCACACAACGCTCTACATAACACGCCACATTAAGTTTCATTACCAGCTACCAATAATGTAACTTCAAGTCCCGGTACATCTTTGTACTTCCCAGATGAATGGAATATTTGGACTTGTGGGCATCCTCAAGAAGTAGTTCACGGTTACCCCCAACCTTGGGTACCCACACACGACCGTTAAACAGTTTTACCCCACGGCTATCTTCCGTTAAGAGCAAACGTTGCTTTGTCATGACTTCGTCCTTGAGATTTTCTTCCAACAAGGCTTCTACTTGAGATGTCTTGATCTTCTAAACAAGACTTGACACTAACTCGATTCTCAAAAGGGTAGCCCTAATACTTCCGCTATAGTCCTTCCGACTTAATGCATCGGCCACTACGTTTGCCTTACCGGGATGGTAAAGCAACTCACAATCGTATTTGCCTCATGTTCAACTCCTTTTGATCAAAGACGTACTTCAAACTCTTATGATCTGTGTAGAGTGTACATTTTGTGCCATAAAGGTAATGCCGCCAAAGCTTCAAAGCGAACACCACCGCCGCTAACTCCAAATCGTGGGTAGGATAATTCTTCTCGTAGATTTTGAGTTGCCTTGAGGCATAAGCGATCACCTTGACTCTTTGCATCAACACGCATCCTAATCCCATTTTCGAAGCGTCGCTATAGACCACAAAGTCTTCCGACCCTTCGGGTAGCGACAAGATTGGAGTTTCACACCACTTCCTTTGCAAAGTCTGGAATGCTTTCTCTTGCGCTTCGGTCCAAACGAACTTCACATTCTTTCGCGTCAACTCTGTCAAGTAAGAAGCGATTTTCGAAAAGTCTTGAATAAAACTCCAGTAATATCTCGCCAATCCCAAGAAACTTCGGATTTCGGATAGACTCTCGGGAGGCTCCCAATTCATCGTAGCTTCAATCTTGGAGGGGTCCACTTTGAGTGACAACGTGACCCAAGAATTGTACCTCCTCAAGCCAAAAGTCGCACTTAGAAAACTTGGCGTACAATCTCTCTTATCTCAACACTTCTAGGACCTCTCGAAGGTGTTGCTCGTGCTCTAATTCGCTCTTGGAATACACGAGTATGTCATCAATGAATACGGTGACCGACTTATCAAGGAATGGTCGGCACACGCTATTCATCAAATCCATAATCACCGCCGGTGCGTTTGTTAGGCCAAACGGCATTACAAGGAACTCGTAATGGCTGTAACGCGTTCTAAAGTCCGTCTTCGAGACATCTTCTCCCCTCACCTTCACTTGGTGGTAACCCGAACGTAAGTCGATCTTGGAGAAACACCCCGCTCCTTGGAGTTGATTGAACAAGTCGTCTATTCTCGGGAGCGGGTACTTGTTCTTCACCGTTGCCTTGTTTAACTCACGTTAATCGATGCACATTCTCATTGTGCCATCCTTCTTCTTGAAAAACAAGACCGGAGCTCCCCAAGGCGACGAGCTCGGTCTTATGAAACCCTTCTCCAAAAGCTCTTGGAGTTGAGCCATCATCTCTTGCATCTCCGATGGTGCCAACCGGTAAGGAGCTCTAGAATAGGTGTCGCTCCCGGCATAAGATCAATCCCAAACTCCACTAGACGATCGGGTGGTAACCCGGGCAAGTCATCCGAAAAGACATCGGGAAACTCCCGCACTATCTTCACATCTTCAAGTTTTGATTTATCCAGCTTGGCGTCAATTACGTAGGCTAGGAAGGATGATCATCCTTTCACCAAGCATTTGCGTGCTTTATCCATGGTGATGATTGCTACATCACCTTTCCTTTTCTCACCATAGATCATGACGACTTCACCACTAGGATTGGGAATTCGGATCAATTTCTTGGAACATACGATCTCGGCATGATTGTTCGCTAACCAATCCATGCCGACCACCACATCAAAACCACCAATAATCATTGGCATCAAATCGATCGGGAATTCTCTCCCTTCGATCCCGAGAGTACACTTCTTCAGAACATCGCGGATTAAAACTTGACTGCCATCTGTTATCTCTACCACTAACGCGTTCTCTAGACTAGTAGTTGGCATAGCAAACTTTTGACGAAACGACTCAGATATAAAAGAGAAACTGGCACCCGAATGAAACAACACATGAGTAGGTACGAAGTTTAGAAGAAACGTACCCGATACCACATCGGCGGATGCCTTGGCCTCATTGGCCGTCATCTGAAAAGCTCGATCCGAAACACTAGATGGGTTATCTTTCTTCTCCGGTGTTAGAGCATGAAATAGTTAGATACAAGATCAAGAAGACAAAAGTCAAAGTTCAAGAAGTCAAAGCTGAGAAAGTCAACTCTCATTAAAGTCAAAGTCTATTTGTAATAAAGTCAAAGTTTATTGTTTTGTATTTTGTTTTTAGTTTCCTTGTAATAGTTGTAGGTATAAATAGGTTTGTATTTCTATTTTTAATATGTGTGTAGGAGATCCAACAGAGAATACGTTTTTAGATTGAGAGAGAATTGTAGAGAGAGAGAGTGAGTTCTAGAGAGACAAAGTTTGTAAGCTTGGAATTGAAAGTGAAATCAAATAGGTAATTTGATTGAAATCTTGTTTGTGTTTGATTAATTGTGTTTAGGAACTAGAATCTGGGAATAACAATTGGTATCAAAGCAAATTCAAATCGAAAAATCAAGAAAATTCAGAATGTTCGTACTGTGTTCTTCGATGTGCAGATCGATTTTAGAGTTTTTGTGCGAATTTCAATTTGTTTTTGATTAGGTTTTGTTAGAAAAGTATAATCGATCGAGTGTATTTAGTTTGTTTCATGAATTGCACTGTAATCGATCTTTGATTTTGATTTTTGTTGAGTTCGTAGTTCACGAGTTCTGTGCACTGTATTCAAATCAATTTGTATCGTTTTGTGTATTTGATCGAAATTAGTTGTTAGAATTGTGTTCTAGATGTTTAGGCGAGCAAATTGTCAAATTTTTGTACTGAAATTCGAGATCTAGAATAGTTTTTGGTGAAGATTTGAAAGATTTTTGAAGTTTGCGCAAGATCCAAACTTTGCGCAAGTTCATCCGAGGTTTGCGCAAGATTCATCGAGAAAATTCATCAAGTGATCATTATTGAGGTTTGCGTATTCAACTAGAAATGCAAGTTGAACTTTACGTAATCAACGATTCACGAAAATAGAGGTTTGCGTATTCAACAGGAAACGCAAGATAAGGTTTGCGTTTTAAACGTGAAACGAAAAGCTGAAGAAATTAAGTTCGGATCGAGAAGTAAGCTTTGCGCAATAAGCTTGTCACGAAAAGTTAGTTTTGCGCAAGCAGTTCATTACGCAAAGTGAGGTTTGCGTAAGCTGTTCATTACGCAAAGTGAGGTTTGCATAAGCAGTTCATCACGCAAAGTGTATTTTGCGCAAGCTTCGTGTCACGCAAAGTTGTGGTTTGTGTATCCCATGTGTCGCGCAAAACTTGGTTTACTTGGAACTTTTTCTGAGAATTTTTCAAACTGTAATATGGCCTTTAATAGTGAAAAAAATTTCTCTAGGGGCACTGCCCCTCGACCCCGCAAGGGCGTTGCCCCTTGACCCCACCTGCTAACCGGGTAGCGGGACCCCCGTGCTAAGTCTGTGGAGGGGGACAAAATTCTGATTGTGATCAAAATTCCTGAATTTATTTTTCAAGATTTCTTGTATTTTTGTGATTTCATATTTTGGACTAACGATCAGTTCTAGTTTCTTATTGCATAAATTTCTCAAACAGATAATTCAAGATGGGATATTTTTCTGATGATGATGAAATGAAGATTGAAAAGCTCAAATTAGAGAACAAAAATCTTGCTTCATCTGTTGAGGTCTACTCAAAGAGATCAAAGAAATACAATGATGAAAGGAAGATACTGAGAGAAGAAGTTAGTGCTTTAAAGACTATTAATGAAGATCTTCTGAAACAGACTTCTGAGCTTAATGAAGAAAAGGTCTTGTTTTTGGAAGCTGAAAACACTGAGTTAAAGAGCAAGATCTCAGAATTAGAAGATCACATTATCAAGTTTCAGCAAACAGGGTGTGCTAATGAAAAGAAGATCTTTGAATTAGAATTACAAATTATTGAAGAAAGATCAGTTTTTGAGAAATAAAAGAAAGAGTTTGCGAAGAAATTCTCCGAGTTTTCCAGAAAATGTGCTGATGAGAAGAAGACAGCTGAGCTGAAATGTTTAAAGCTTTCTCAACAAGTTTCTGATTTTGAGAAAGTGATTATTATTGAAAGAGAAAAGTTTGCAAAGGATAAAAAGGAAATTAAACAGAAGAATGTTGGATTCTTTAAAGAGATATCTGATGGAAGAAAGAGTGCTGAGAAGGACTTTGAGGAAGAAAGGAATATTTTTGAGGAGGAGATAAGGAAATTAACTGCAAAGCTATCTGAGCTATCTACAAATGCACTGAAAGAGCAGATAACGAAGTCTGAATTCAAGAAGAAGATTGACCTACTCATTGAAGAAAGAGACAGTTTATCTTTAAAGATAAAAGAGCTTGAAAAGATTGTTTCAAAGGTGGTGGTGACTGAGCATACGACTCCAGAGTCCAAAATCCACTCACCTAGAAAGTTCAGTTGGTTCTTTCAAGACAGCTGCAAGCTCACATCAGAAAACTGTTTCTTCAAGAAGGTTAGTTAATTCATTTGATCAGATTTGTACAACTAACATTTTCTATGATTGGAAAATAAATGGTTCAGGTACACATAGAAGGAGAAGAAAAAGATATGAAAAAGAGAAGCTGGTTTGGAAGATAAAACCAGTTGAAGATGATAAGAATGATGAGAAGAAGGAAGAAAAGAAAGGAAAGAAGGAAGAGAAGACAGGTAACAAATCATTTGTATCTGCCTCAAATGCAAAGAAGAACAAAGTGCTGAAAGGTAAACCTGATCTTGCTTATTCGAGAGATCAATTGATCATGTTATCTAAAAAGAGGTATTGTTCTTATTGTCATACATATGATTTTGTTCATAAAGCTAGTGATCATTACTGGTATGGTTCTTATTCAGTTACTCCCATAAGAACTGCAACTAACAATTATGGACCCAAATACCAGTGGGTACCAAAGCCGAAAAGTGAATCTGTGTTGCAGGCACCTACAGTCAAGGGGGAGTAAGAGAATCGAGGCTTCTAAGTAAATCAACTTAGGACCCGTGCTTCAACGGAGTTTGACTTCTAAACACAACAGTTTAGGACTCGCTCTTCAATGATGAAAAATAAATGCTACTCCCGGGCTGATAAGATAGTGTATTCAGACACTCAGAAGAGGAAATCAACCTTCAAGGGGGAGTACATAATTTTTTTATGGAAATATGTATTCGGAAGATATGATGAACTACACTTCAAATGGAGTTGTAGATCTCTATCATGTGCCTTTTACTGATAAATTTCAGATGCATATTTTCAGAGGGAGTAAAGAACTATGATTTCTGATTATTTCAGATCAGAACTCGTCCTTTAATAGTTTTACTCCTTTATGTCATTTTATTTTCGAATAAGTTTGTGAATAAAGTTGCTTTGACTAGACTTTGAGACTTATGCAGGATGAGAGAAGCTGACACGATCATATCTTTATGACTTCAACATGACTTCATGAGATTTAAGACTATCCTCAAAAGGTTAATTTCTTATTTTAATCTCATTTATGGTTGAAAGAAGGACGACTTTCAATCATATGAAAACATGTTCTTAAAATGTTCAAACCACTTCCCGATTCTTAAACAGTTTTCATGAATTGGAAGTGTGATTTTAAATGTTTTCATTTTTAAGTTTCAATGATTTATAAACCGTGTGTTTCCAAAGATAAATACTTGCGTATTGTCTTTTCTACATACTTTCAAGTATTCACACACACCGGTTTGACTTTTTGTTCAACTTGTTCTTACCATGTCTCATATTGAAACATATTTTCGATGGTAAGACACCCCGCTTGTACTTTAAAGATTTTTGAGCGTTATTTCATTTCGAAGCGTTCATTTCAAGAATGTCTATATTTTTTTTCGTATGGACAATATCTGTTATTTTGACCATAAGCCTTAATTGTTATATCATTCATTTCTGATCATTTTCATATAATGTCAGATTTTCAAACAAGCCTTTTGCATTCATGTTCATTCATTCAATATACTTGTTTGAAAATACTTCAATGTTTAAAATGCTTATATCTTCATGATTATATTTTGAGCATACTTTCATCTCACATTTGTATTATTGAGCTTTAACTGATAAAGTTAAACCATTTTGAGCAACGCATGCTTTATAGGAAATATGGGTTCTTTGTGCTAGGAATTAACTGAACTTCTATGAAATCACGTTAACCAGTGATTTCTACCCAAGAAGTTAATCCATAGAGATTGAGTGTGAGGATTCTAAAAGAAATGAGTGTGGTTGTGATGAGGTAAAATGTAAAGGAGAGTTTGGTTAGTAGTGAGCTTAATGATCAAAAGAAAGAGGGTGTGAAAACAGAGTAAAAGAATATCAAACTCTGCACCAACTACTTTCTGAGTCGGGCAACCACATTACTAGCGTTTCACAACTCTTTGGTGAACGTTATTGAAACAGACAACTAGCCCATGCCAAATCTTGACTAAACCCCACAAGCTACTCATTTTCTTCTCAAAAAGAAAATGTTTCACATTTTCAAGGGGACGCAACATATAATCTATCTGTTTTTCATTTGGAAAATCTGGATATTGAAAAAGAAGGAAGTCTGCCCTACCTTCGCACTTCAATCATGCACATTGAGTTTGTATTTATCTACTGTTGTCTCAGTGGTTTACACTATGTTGAGCCTTTAAAAAGCAATTATTTGTGCTTAATTCTTTCTACACATGCACGAACATACAAGGAATTCGTTTCTTTTTCATAACATTCATAGAAATTGCCTTTGTGGTGTTTCAATGATTGGATGGAAACCCTGGGAGAGTGAATATCAAAAATCTCCTTTATATTGTGTATATATTACACACAGTGACTTCGTGTTACTGACAGACATTTTAACTGATTCATTTGTTGATTCAGGAGTTACATGTTCTTATTTTGTCTGGATTTGCAAAGATATAGATGAATACTTGGCTATGGATCACAGAATCAGAGGCTCAGTTTAACATATCAGAATGGTCAAATACATTTCTTGGAAGCAAAGTTTTGATGATATAGATGTTCAAATCATCAAAAAGGGGGAGATGGTATCAAGAAATGATAAAGTTTTGAGAGATGATTTTCAGAAATGTCCAAGTCAGAAGATTCAAAGTAAAGATTTGAAGAAGATCAAAGAATTTCTGAAGATTTGAGGAAATTTTCTTTGAAGATTATTTGCTAAAGCAATCCAAGCAGATTCTGAAGATAATTTCTTTCCAAAGTCTGAAAGTATCTTGTGATAGTTTTGAGGAGATTGTTAATCATTTGAAGACAGTTTTTGGAAAGAATATCGTCAAAGAAAAAAAATGGGAGATTGTACTGACAAAGCTTAAAGTGAAGACTGCATTGCTAGATCTTTCAACAGTGATCTTGAATCCAAAGGGGGAGATTGTTAGAGCATGAAATAGTTGGATACAAGATCAAGAAGACAAAATTCAAAGTTCAAAGTTCAAGAAGTCAAAGCTGAGAAAGTCAACTCTCATTAAAGTCAAAGTCTATTTGTAATAAAGTCAAAGTTTATTGTTTTGTATTTTGTTTTTAGTTTCCTTGTAATAGTTGTAGGTATAAATAGGTTTGTATTTCTGTTTTTAGTATGTGTGTAGGAGATCCAACAGAGAATACGTTTTCAGATTGAGAGAGAATTGTAGAGAGAGAGAGAGAGAGAGAGAGTTCTAGAGAGAGAAAGTTTGTAATCTTGGAATTGAAAGTGAAATCAAACAGGTAATTTGATTGAAATCTTGTTTGTGTTTGATTAATTGTGTTTAGGAACTAGAATCTGGGAATAACATTCGGTGCGTTAACCGACTTGAGCTTCGGGCAATATCTCTTCATATGCCCCGGTGTCTTGCACTCAAAGTAGATAAGCCCTCTGATCGGGCAATCTTTGGTGGCGTGATCAGACTTCCCACACTTGCTGCAAGGTTGAGGAGTGGAGTTACAGTTGCCATGGTGCTTGCTATGACACCTTCGGCACCATCTGGCTTCTTGGAAATTGTTGAAGCTTCGGTTTCCGACAAAAGGTAGAGTTCTCTTGGGATGTACGGAATTGTTATCCCATTTTCTCTTGTCTCCAACGACTACTGCTTTCTCCGGTTTACCCTTTGCGTAAACCTCTTCCATAAACTGGGCTTCCTCAAATTTCTCACGAAGATTTGAAGCCTTCGAGTTGCGGACCATTGACATCATGTCCGCCGGCAGACCCGTTAGATAGGCCTTTATCTTTTCCTTTTCTATTGAGGCCACGTGCCCACTAACCCCAGCTTCTCCATGAATTGACGGGTGTACTCCCTCACCGTCAAGTTTTCTTTCTCAAGCGACCAAAACTCAGCTTCAATTCGATTCATTGCTCTCTCGCTGCAATACTCTTCTAAGAACTTCTTCTTGAACTCGACCCAATATAGTTGAGCCAACACAGTAGAAGAGAGGGTGGCCTGAGAGACAGTCCACCATGAGAGTGTCGTATCTCTGAATAACTGAGAACCGAATCTCACTTTCTGGTCGTCCCCACACTCAGAGGAGCCGAAACCTGTTCGACCGCTTGGATCCATTTCACACACGCTACTGGGTCTTCGGAACCAGAGAACTCTGGTGGTCCACAACCCAAAAAAGATTTGTAGGAGCAACATTTCCCACTTCTTCGGAGCACCAACCACCCTGTGCTCTTCAGTTCTGATTCTGTTCCCGGTGCCTCCAAAACTAGTTAACACATTCTCTTCCACTGCCTCGTGCCTCCTGAGGCTCGCATCACGGTCCTCCAACAACTTCAGAAATGCCTCTTGCCGCTTCTCCATAGCCGACGTCATCATTTGCATGACGCTGGCCATCATGTCAGCTTGAGGGTTTGCCTCTTGAACAACTGGGTTTGTGGATGCCAATTCCACCCTAGGCACTTCCTCCACCTCCCCTGTGAATATCGGTGGCATGCCAGGAGGAACGACAGCCGGCGCCCTAACCATCGGGTTCTGCTCGGGCGAACTAACATCGCGAAGATCTCCGTTGCCTAACGGGCGACTACGAGTGTTCACCATAAAGGAATAATGGCTGCCACATAAGCACGAGAAAAGGTAAGAGAGAGGTCAACAAAATAAGCACAAGAGAACGTACTACTATATTACCAATTGTCATAGTAAAGGCACTTCAAGCACACTCACGTAAAACATCATCATAATAACATTTGCTAAGTGAGATTATGAACATATGATATATAAAGGTTCTCGTTACCATTGCCACAACGCTTGATAAACATAATTTCCATCGACTCTAAGACTAACCCATCTTAGAAGTTCTACCCAAACTCAGAATCAATACTTAACATACTCAGTCTAAGTCTAGACATCTTACATTCATGCCTAGTTCACTTAAACTAGAGCTCTAATACCAACTTGTAACACCCTAAAATTTAGAGTAAATTTAAAATTTGAAAATTTGGCAATATGACGTTTGTATTTGGAATATACCACCCAAAAACGGTAAATGTATAACGCATTTACAAAAACCTGTGAACGGATATGGAAATCAACAACAAACTAATCTAAACATAACTATCTAGATTACATCGATTGTCAACCCATAATCACCAAAAGAAGGGACTTAATTAAATGTCCAACGCCAAATACTAATCATATCAAAAATGCCTCAAGCCCACGCTCGTCGCTCAAACCTTTGGCAACCCACCGCTAAAGGAACCTGTTATACACATCATTTGAGAAAAAGTGTTAGGCTTAAAGCCTAGTGAGAACATACAGTTTATAATTTAAAGAAATATAGACAATTGTAACAAAAGGAGATCTTTTCAAGAAAGTTTAGTTTACAATTGAAATCTTTGCCACATAACGACTGTTCGGTCCAAAATTCATCTTGCGATGACGGGGGATACCCGATTTACCAAGGATTGTAGCGGAACACAAAAGTAGGTCACAATCCGAGTTATGAGCTAAATACTTGGAATCCATGGCCACGAACAACGCCGATCCGTACTAAGATGTGGGGGAGGGCACCCGAGGAAACCAAGTCATACTCGTTCACTAGGACTACATTATGATCCATGGCTAGTAACCGGTCCCACATAACCGTACCAAAGGGCCTCCGAGGATTAAATGCATCCATATCTACAATGGGGAAAAACATCCCAAAAATATAAGCCGACTCAATACCTATGGATCCACTAGTAATAGTCTAGACTTGTCACAATTTCATTTGTGACCTACTATAATCAAATATATACTTCATAACACCCTTATTAACAGATGTAAGCTTTAGACCAACCACACAAGTTAGATTTCTCAACACCAAAACCAAAACCAAAACATACACCCTATTCTCTTTCTCACACCCTCACCAGGATTCATAAACTCACTAACGGCAAATCTGAAAACATAACTCCATATTTCTATGCCACTTGTCAAACTTCTTACTTTTAGTTTACCCACTTTTCCTGACGATTCCAAATGTGTTGAAAACACATTTACGTTACTTTGCTTAGCTAGGGCTGTAAACGAACCGAACGAACACGAACAGAGGCTAGTTCGTGTTCGTTAGTTTAACTTAACCGAACAAACGAACGAACACGAACGGTAAAAAACGAAACTTTTTGTGTTCATGTTCGTTCATTAAGAAAATATGTTTGTTCATGTTCGTTCATTAAGAGTTAAACAAACATAAACGAACGAACATAAACGAACGTAAACGAACGAACATAAATAGACATAAACGAACGAACATAAATGAATTAACGAACACAAATGAAAAAAAACAACCACCATTACTCATTATTTCGTTCGTAACAAGTAATATAACAAAATGAAAAACCGGGTAAACTTAGGAGGTATAAAATATTAATTTTAAAAAGTTAATTTAATTAATGCTTTTAAACATTAATGTCATAATACATATAAATATATCTATATATATATATATGTCTATATATATATATATATATATATATATATATATATATATATAAACGAACATAAACGAACATTAACGAACATAAATGAACGAACTAGACCATTGTTCATGTTCGTTCATTTAACTAAACGAACAAAAAAAATGTGTTCATGTTCGTTCATTTATTAAATAAACGAACTTCCCGCCGAATGGTTCACGAACGGTTCGCTGAACATTCGGTTCGTTTACAACCCTATGCTTAGCCAAACGGTTACCCCCAATTCTTACGTGAGATATTCAACCAAGCCCTTCCAAAACAGGATTGCCCTATCCGCTAGGGTTACTTCACTCTCAAAGGATACCTCGGTAAACCCACGGATTTTCCTGTCTACTACAAAACATCATGAACTAAACAGTTAGACCTTTCCATCTATGTTTTTACTAGAATAAGATGAACTCGCCCAACAACTCTTCACGACCTAGGAACCCAAGGTTCCTCTTTGAAGTTGCCACCAACTATCACTCGAACCCATTATTTTCAAATATACCACCATACCAACCAATCCTCAATGGTCAAGATTCATTTGATTTATATATGGTAATAAATGAATTAATTTATTAATGAAAATTAATAATAATAGGCTCAAAGGGGAAATTTATATTTTACTTTTTTTGTTTCAATTTTGGTAACAAAATGAAATCCGTCGAATAAGGAAACTTTTTAAACTTGTTGTTTCTTTATATAACTCTCTTGCCCTATAAACTTTATGATCAACAGACCTAATTTAGGGTTCCTTTTATATATCTATGCTTAATTAATTAAGAGGATTTATTAGAAAGTTGATGAAGGGATGGAGTGATGAAAAAGTATACACACATTATTGATGAAACCTATTTTTGTTGATGAAATCAATTTTTGATGAAACATTTGTGTGCATTGTTTGAAATCTAATGAAAGTCATGAAACAAATTGGTTCATGAGTTTCAACATTATTTAATCAAACACGTATTTGATGAAACACGTTTCAACATTGTTTTATCTATAACAAATTCATCATGTGTAAACGTGTTTCATCTATTGTTTGATGAAACACGTGTTTGATGAAACACGTGTTTGATCATGAAACACGTGTTTGATGATGAAACACGTGTTTGATAAAACACGTATTGGTTCATGAGTTTCAATATTGTTTCATCAAACACGTGTTTCATCAATCAAGAATTTTATCAGAATCATTACTAGGAATTTCATCTACCGGACGAAGAAAATACGATAAAAACGTTTCATCGTTGTCGAGTAGATCTCGAACATGAATTTCGTTAGCCGAAACATCATCAAACATGTTATCATTCATTGCTCCATATGGTTACTTTTTTACACTCCAATTAAAAAAAAATACAAATATATAACAAAGAATGAAAAGAATATATTTCAGAAATATTTCAATTCAATGAAAACAAATATCTATTTTAAATATTTGAATTTTCTATAAAAATAACTCTTTTCCAAAATTTGAGGAAACGGAAATCAAATAAAGAAAAAATAGTTTACCTTAATTGTTCCAATTAATATGAAATTGAAATCGGAATCAACTAAAATAGTTTAAATTAATAGGAATTAAAAAATAAATATTTTAAATAAAAAAATTGAAATCGGAATCAAAAAGTGCATATTTTAAATTAATATAACATCAATTATTACCATATATAAAATGCATTCAAATTAAATAATTAATAAAATAATAATAATAACCATATATATCACGAAATTAGGTAAAATACTAAAATATCCCCAATCAAAAAAAGTAAAAAAAAGAAATTCATTGATTGGTCATTGGTTTCCAAAATTTTCAGTATAACGTTGGTTTCCAATTGATCCCTCATCTATATAAATATACTCTTAAACACGTAATATATTTATGATCTATATAACTAGAATTCTATATGTATCTATAAGATCGAGTATGGAATTCTGTTATTCATGATTCCATAATTGAATCAATTCCATACTGGTTCCAAATTAGAGGAATGTTATGATCACTTAGCGGTGCTCCCGTATCAATTACGTCCATTCCTCTCGTTAGACCGTCTGTAGCACTCATAGCTACGACTGAGCCAAATCTTCTTCATGTAAAACCTGCTTGATTTAGATCGGGAAAATCGTGTGGTTTTATGAAACCATGTGCTATGGCTCGAATCCGTAGTCAATCCTATTTCCGATCCAATAGCGATTTATACAAGCTAAATCTTCTAATCGATAATTAGGCCAAAAAAAGAACTTTACGCCTCTCCGTGGGTATCTGGTTACCATGTATGTAGGGGTAGAATCGGTGATTTGACAGCAAAAGTAATAAAAAATGCAATATATAATATTATTTCCAAAGCCACATATAAAATATAATATATTTTATGATATATAAAGATACTTATGTATAATATATATTATATAAAAAATTGTAATATATAATATATACCATCTATTTCCCAGAATCTAGCAGAGACTAACCCCTTTCTTTGTATTGCTACTGTACTGCTAACCTCAAACCAAGATAAAAAATACCCTAAACAGCTCACTTGGCCTCAACGGGTGACGATCAGTCTCAGAGGAAGCAAGAACAGATACTAGTACAACATAAGGTTTAGTACAATGCTAAAATTGAAGAATATAAAACATTCCATGTAAATCTGCAGAAATATCAAAGTCAAAACATGTTTTAACTCATAATTCCTAACTTAGCCTATCATAATTAAAGCAATTAAAGCTATAATAAATAAGAATTTATAAAAGAACTTACTTTAGATCCACAAGCTGTGACCACTGGTTGGTGACCACTGGTTCTAAATTCTTTATTGAAGCACACAATATACAAACTTTAAGAAAGAAGAAAAAAACTCAGGAAATCTGAAAGTGGTAATGAAAACTCTACCTAAGAAGAGAAACAGACCGCTCTTTAAATAGAGCCACAGCTCCTAACAAGGAAAACAGTTGTATAACAGACAAAAAGACTTTATAAAGTCAATAGTAAAAATTAACAATAATTTTAAGCTTTATTAAAGCTACTTTTGACAAATTGGCACATTTGTCTGTAATAATTCTACTTTTTCTGTTTCAGCGAATCTTTCAGGGTCTCTAGAGCATCGTCTAGCGAGATAATAATCTCTTCAGATCGTTCTTCGCTTTGAGCATCCTGATGCAGGTCTGAGTTCATAGACGCATCTGACCTGGAAGGGCATGGCCCTATGTTGTCATAGAGATCCTTTTTCATTTCTTCAATATAAAGATCAATGATTTCTTCCTTAGAAAGAGTTCCGGCATACTTTTGGGAGATTTGTTGGAAAGGGCTTGGAATCTCCGAGTCCTTCTTGACTTGTTTCTGATCAAAATTCTGCTTATAAAGCTGAATTTTCTTCTCAATGGAATTGTAGAGATCAGATCCTTCTATAAGAGTAGATCCTGGGCAAATACGATCTAACTTGTCCCAATATTTGGTAAGACCTTGCCTCTTAATGCAAGGAATCATCAAATCATTATAGCCAAAAAATGGTTTCCATTTCCAAATCCAAGGAAACCCAAATTCTATAAAAAAAAAAAGCAAATATTGCTTCCTTCAATGTTGTACAGATTTTTACAATCATTGACTGTTGGAGAAAATAACATCCAATTTTTTAAATGTTGTTTCATATGATCTCGAAAAATATCTGAAGAAGTTCCAAAATTCTTCCACCATGTAAAAAAACAATTAGGAATTGGTGTATGAAAACAATTTTCACAAATCTTCAAGAACCAAGAATGTATTTTGTTCTCATTTTCATAAAGAAGAACATTTGAAAAACTAATCCCAATAGTTAAATTTAAAATTGTATTTATGAATTGGGGAAAACCATTCTTTCTCAGCAAGTGGAGAAAAACCCCATTCCTCAAAAGATATAATCTTTTTAATAACAAGTTTAGAAAAACTGAAATTGCCATGGGCTTCATCCTTGCTATTAGCAGTATGATGAGTAATTTCCACAGATTTTGTAGAAAGCAAAAGACCCTCAAAATATTGTCTTTGCTTTAAAGAACCATGTACAAAAGATGTCTTATTAAGATACCTTTCTAGGATATAATCCGGATTGTTCTTCCATTGAAGATCATTTTCCTCAATAAGAAGTATAACTTCTTTGAATATAGTCTCATGGAACTGTGAATTTGAATTATCTTCCTTGCTAATATTAGCATAAGAATTAGTTGATGCAACTGCTAAAGAAGACTCTGCTTCCTTCTCCATAATATAATTAAGGTACTCTTTGGCTAAAGGATGATCTTTAGGGATATTATCCATAAAACCTTTCAAATAATCTTTGTCATGAGACAGATCTGAAACTATAAGCTTTTGTTTACCCATCTGGGCAATAACATTGTTACCTCTTTCCCTATTAGAGAAATTGCTACCTCTTCCTCTTCCCCTTCCCATATATATATATATATGTATATATATTATAAACATGTAATATTTTTATAATCTGTAAAATATATAATTCTCAGACTATTGTAGGTAATGAATGGACTATTCCATTTCATAGAGAACCTACTACCATCACTCCCACCAGCTATGTCACTTACACCAATTCGAGTGGATCTAAATCTTTGAGATTTAGAAACTACACTGACAATGCTTCATCCTCTGGATTGAATGATGAAGAAAAAGAAACTACTGATGAAGATCTGCATAGATTTTCCACTAGTTTTATGAACATTGAGTTAGAAGATGAATGGGATACCCTAGAAGAAGACTCTAAGTACTTTGATTCTAGTAACCCTAATGATATCAAACGTTTTTTGGTTAAATATACTTCTCCTGAATCAAGCCAAATTCAGATCAAGGATATAAAACCAACAGGATGGAATGGCTGTGATCATAAAATTCTTTACCCTAAAGAATTATTTGATTATACTCTTAGTCCTCATGATCTTGAACAAATGGAAGTTCTCCTTAAGAAACAAGGACAACTTGATGATTCACAAATTATCTATCAAGATGATTTGAATAACAGGTGTAATATTCGATTCAATCAACCATACTTTTTCCTCCTTGATTGAATAAATCATTCATCTTTGCATTTTGTCTCTTTGTGCATGTCTGATCAGATCTTTGAGTTTCTTGTTTTTGTATATATATTATAAACACGTAATATTTTTATAATCTGTAAAATATATAATATATTATATGTATACAAATAATATTATATATAGATATATTATACACATGTAATATTTTGTAATCTATTAATCTATTTTTATGATTTACACTTTAAAAATATATATTATATCATAAATATATTATATTTTGAAATATAGTTATCAAATCTCCTCTTATCTTGAAATGATTAAAAAAATTTAACATTGTTGTTGCACTTTTTTATAATTTTAGAACTCTCTTGAAAACACCTTTTACATATGTGTATGTTGATCTATTAATCATTTTTTTTTCATTTTATATTAACATTAATATATAGAGAAAATCAAACAAGATAGAGACCAATCTATTAACCGCCCACTTATCTTTATCAACCCGTTAAAAGAAGTCATTTAAAAAAAAATTAAAAAGGCAATATTGTCATAGCTTTCTCTAGGATTTATATATAACCTTGAGTATTGATAGTTTCAGTAACAAGTGAATTAAACAATGTAATCAACAATCTAGAACACAATCAAGGATGAAAGAATCACTGTAGTCATATATCTATTAATAGAGAGAAAGTTTACAGTGCTTCAAGATTGTCAAAGTGCAAAATGATTCTTAGCTGCTAAAACTAACAAAGAGACAAAAGCTTATAAACCCCTTGGGTATTTACAAATTAGCCCCTCAACTTTAATACAACATAAAATGAACCCTAACAACCCCCCCTTTGTATTAAAAGATCAAACATGCCCAATAATTTTCCTTCTGATATTGTAATGACCTATATCCTCATCTAACCTTATTCTTGATTGTTGGTGGGCAAAGTTGGATAAAGGAGACTTAGGGACCATTTTTGGTTATTAGTGAAATAATTACATTTAAGGGTAAGCAGAAAAGTTAGGTAGGAATTCTTGCAATCTTGAGGAAGGTGAGGAGTAAATCAAAGGAAATCGTGCGTTTTCATCCTAAAAAGTTGTTCGATCACTTCGGAAGTAGGTTCGGTAAGAGTGTCGGGCTTCTAGCAAACAGGTGAGTTCCCTTACCCCTTTTTATGATTGGCTGAAATGGTTGCTTCTCATGTTATTAATTCCAAATTTATAAATGAGCTTGCTGCCTGCTATCATGATTACTTTATCGTTTATTATTGTACGTTGCAATTTCGTGTTGTATTTTTATTGTCTTTTTAATTAATTGTGGCTGTGATGAGTGGGATTGTGTAATGGATGGACGTACCAAGGATTAATGAGAATCCTTGGAAATCAGTTGGACCGTGTGCCTTGAATTCGTTTCTTGCTCACGCGGATACGTCATCTACTGGGGAGCCGCGGGGATCTACTTGGGGCCCCGAGTGTGGACATCGCAAGGAGGAAATTGAGGATTGTGACTGTTGTACAAGTCTTCTACGTGCATTTTGCTTAACTTGTTTTCTGTACGAATAAATTTTGTTTGTTGATTGTTATTATGTTGGGTCTGAATGTGCTAAGGATGGATACTACTGCTAATTGAAAGTAGAATTAATATAGCTTGAAGAGTTAGTGCTGCTATATGAATAGTTAGTGCTGCTATATGAATAGTTAGTACTGCTTGGAGAGTTAGTACTGCTGAAGATTACTACTGCAAGTGAGGAGTTAATACTGCAAGCATGGTTAGTACTTCCAGAGACAAAGTTAATACTGCTATGAAGTTAATACTGCTGAATGATTAATACTGTTGAGGATGATTAGTGCTGCTTATGAAGATAATGACTTGAAGAGAAAGAATAGGAGTTGGAGATAAAGATGAAGATAATTATGGAATGGATTATGAAGATCAATTTTATTTTGATAATTATCTTGTAATTAATTCTGTATATATAGTCTAGAAGTTCTTGATAGAGAAAAATACATTGATAGTTTCATAGAATTTTCATATACGTTTGTTTAGAGAATTAACCTCAAGACAAGTATTGATCCTTTCTATAGAGAAGTATAGAACGTCTGTTGAGTCTGTTCAACAGATTGAGGTTGTGTTTGTAATCATTAAGTTTTATGCAATATAAACTTATGATTTGAGTTCATATTCTGTGTTTTTTTGATTAAATTGTTAAAGTGTTATTCCGCGACTTCTTTAACATTGTTTCTGAGTTTGTATTAAATTCTTGTTTAGAATTTTCGATATTGACAAGTGGTATCAGAGCTAGAAAACTCAGAAACCTATAATCATGGACAGTTCAAGCGACAGTGTTTTGGTATCAAAGGTTCCCATGCTCAAACCCAATGAGTTTGACATGTGGAAGATCAGAATCAAGCAATATATTCTTCTCACAGACTTCTCAATCTGGGATATCATTGAGAATGGTCCCTCAGATGGAGGAAAGATAGGACCAGATGGCAAAAGACCTCCTCCAAAGACTGATGGAGAAAGGAAGATGAGGCAGACAAAGATGAAAGCCTTGAGCACTCTGCTCTTGGCTATACCTAATGAGTACCAACACCAGTTCTGCAACTGCACAGATGCACAAATTCTATGGAATGCACTGGAGAAAAGATTTTCTGGTACCAAAAGTACCAAGAGAAATCAGAAGGCCATCCTGAAGCAGCAATATGAAAACTTCATGTCTACAAAGAATGAGTCCATGACTCAAAACTTTTGATAGATTTAATAAGTTAATTGGTGAATTGGTTACTGTTGGTGTCCAGATAGATCAAGATGATGTCAACAGAAAATTTTTAAGATCTCTTGGTGATGAATGGACTATGTACACTGTCTCTTTCAGACAGAATGACCAACTGGAGGATAAGGAACTGGATGATCTCTATAATGACCTTAGGGTGTTTGAAGCAGAGGTAGAAGCAAAGAAGAGGCCCTCTGGATACTCATACAATGCTGCTCTTTTATCATCTTCTACTGATTCTGCTGCTAATACAGAATCAGTTAGTGCTGCCTATGGATCAAAGCAAGATGGATCTAATGACTCAGTTTTAAAAGCTTTTCTAGCCAGTCATGCTAATTCCACTCTAATTAATGATGATTTAGAACAGATAAATGTTGATGATCTGGAAGAGATGGATATCAAGTGGCAGATGGCTATGCTCACAATGAGGGTAAAAAGATTCATAAAAAGGACTGGCAGGAACAACTTTGCTAAAAAAAGAGAAGATGGGGTTGGATTTGATAAATTCAAGGTTGAATGTTACAAGTGTCACAAGCTGGGGCACTTTGCAAGAGAATGCAAAAGTGGAATGCATCAACAGCATACTAGCAACCATCAACCATCACAGTCTACTAGCTTCAACAACAGGAACTCTTCTCAAGCTCTTGTTTCCCAAGAAGGAATGGGATTTGATTGGAGTGACCAAGCAGAAGAAGCAGTTCAGAATCAAGCTTTAATGGCTAAAGTTTCAGAGTCAGCAAGCACTGATATTCCCACAGAGGTAAAATCTAACCTTTGTTCTAAATCATGTCTTGAAACTGTTAAAAGATACAGGGATCACAATTAGAGCATGTGTAATGATCTAAAAAGGTTAGAGAAAGATAGAAGAGAGTATGTTGTGATCGTTGAGAAGTTTGAAGAACAAATAAAGGCATATCAAGCCAATGAACTTCAACATGAATATGATCTCAACTACTGGAAGTGGGAGAAGAAACAGTTAGAGATTGAGCTAGAGAAGTCTAGAGAAGAGTGTGAAAAAGTTAAGAGTGATTTTGAGAAGGCAAAACTAGATATTGAGAATTATTCCAATGCTTCTAAAGCAATGGACTCTTTACTTAAATCTCAAATTCATGACAAACTAAAGAGAGGTATAGGCTACCACAATAAACCTCCACCCTATAACAATAACTATATCCCTCCCACCTCAGATCTCTTAGAAAGACAGGACAAGAAGGAATTACCTGAAGGAGCCACTGAAGTAGATCCTTTAGACAAAGTAGTGGTTGAGGCAGATTCTGAAGAAGAGGACTCTGAGAGTAAGAATGAGGAAGACCACAAAGATATTCACTTAGAAAACCACATACTGATAAATGAAAGGGGGGGGGGGGTAAACCATTTGTCAAGAGTGAGAAAGTGAAGTCTGGGGAAGAGACTGTTAAGAATGAAAACGCTGAGACCTCTAAGAGAGGGAAGGGAAAGGTACAGGGAGTCCATTACATGCAAACCACTGTTGTTAATCCCTATACTTGTAAACAGAATCACCCCCAACAACATGATAAAACAAGGGGAAATCAAAGAAATAGAAATAATCAGTGGGCTTTAAAACAAGGAGTTGATCTGAGAAAAATTAACAGACCAAAGATTTGTTTTATCTGTGGCAAGTTAAATCATCTAGACAAACACTGTTATTTCAATCCTATTAACCAAAGGATCACTTTTCAAAGAAATATGCAAAATCCTGTTGGTTATAGGAAGCAAATAAGGAATCATATGGCTGAGAATGTGAGAAGGGCACCTATAAAATCTCATGCTCAGAATAAGTTTGCTAATTCAAAGAAAAATACTCCAAGTAAGCCAAGGAGTAACTTAAAGAAAAAGAAAGCAAAGAACTTTGTCCAGGTTTGGGTTCCAAAAGTAAAGAAATCTGTTAGTACTGCTACTTCAAATAGTACTGCTGACAGAAATAGTACTGCTGCAAGCAATACTACTGCTAACCCAGATAGTACTGCTAACAAAGTTAGTACTGCTAACCCAATTAGTACTGCTAATGATGTTAGTACTGCTAACAAAGTTAGTACTGCCAATCAAGTTAGTACTGCTTCCAGTGACAGGCCCATTATTCTGACAAAGTATTCAAGCAATAAGATTCCTCAGTTTGATAATCTCATCAAGTCTGAATATGAATATGTTGATGAGAATGGGAAACCCAAGACCACCTTGGCTTGGGTTCCTATTAAAAACTAACTGCTTTATTATATGTGTAGGGCAACCAACAGCTCAAGGGAAGGAGCATTTGGCATGTTGACAGTGGTTGTTCCAGGCACATGACAGGTAACATGGCCTGCCTTCAAAACTTCAAAAGAATTGATGGAGAACATGTTGCTTTTGGTGACAATCCAGCAGGTGGAAAGATAAGTGGAAAAGGTAATGTGTCAAAAGGTAAGATGACATTTGAGGATGTATACTATGTTGAGCAATTGAGATACAACCTGTTAAGTGTATCACAGGTTTATGACAAGAAACATAGCATATTATTCAATGATACTGAATGTATTATCCTTGCTCCAGGGTTCAAGGTAGTTGATGAAAGCATGATACTACTTAGAGCTCCTAGAAAGGACAATGTTTATTGCTTAGACTTGGAGAGTGTAGTTTCTGATTCATCTCTAAATTGTTTATTTTCAAAAGCTTCATTGGATGAATCATCTCTTTGGCACAGAAGGATGTGTCACATGAACTTTAAAACAATGAACAAACTTGTGAAAAACAACCTTGTAAGAGGTTTGCCACAAAAGGTATTTTCATGTGATGATCATTGTGTTGCATGTCAAAAAGGCAAACAGCACAAAACTTCTCATAAGTCCAAAGAGATAAATACAATCTCTTCACCTCTTAATTTACTGCATATGGATCTGTTTGGTCCTACAAATGTGATGAGTATTGGTAAGAAATCCTACTGCTTGGTTATTGTTGATGATTTCTCTAGATTCACTTGGGTCTATTTTCTGAGGACTAAGGATGAGACAAGTGGACTGATTAAATCCTTTGTTCTTAGAGTTGAAAACCAAACAAATCTAAGAGTTAAAGTCATCAGGTCTGATAATGGAACTGAATTTAAAAATAATGACCTAAACAACTTCTGTGAGGAAAAAGGCATTGAGAGACAATACAGTGCTCCTAGGACTCCTCAACAAAATGGTGTTGCTGAAAGGAGAAATAGGACTCTGATAGAAGCTGCTAGATCTCTGTTGGCAGATTCAAAACTTTCAATTACTTTCTGGGCAGAAGCAGTTAATACTGCCTGCTATGTTCAAAACAGAGTTCTAGTAGTGAAATCCCAAGACAAGACACCTTATGAGCTTTTTAAAAAAAAGAAACCTTTTATAGGATTTTTCAAACCATTTGGGTGTCCTTGCACAATTCTCAATACCAAAACTCACCTAGGCAAGTTTGATAGCAAAGCTGAGGATGGGTTTCTTGTTGGATATTCATCTCAAAGTAAGGCCTACAGAGTTTTCAACACCTCTTCTAGGATTATTGAGGAAAGTGACAATGTCAAATGCAATGAGAACACACCAAATCAACTTGGTTCAGGTCCTGATTGGCTATTTGACATTGATTCACTGTCTAATTCTTTGGGTTTCAGTAATGAGCATAATGCAGGAACAGGGACAGACAAGGTACAAGTACAAAGACAAGAATTTGTGCTGTTCCCAACACCTACTGCTGATCCTGTTGAATTATGTGACCAAGATAAGAAAGATTCTTCAAATTCAAAGGACACTGAACCAGCTCAGAATGAAGAGGACAGAGGTGAAAAGGAAGATCAACCCTCAGATTCAGGAACCAAAGGTACTGAGATGCCATGCTTGGAATAAGATGACACAGATGATGATAACTCTTCAGTTTTTGGTGGCAGCACTCCTGAAAAGAATGACTCTGTCAGGATCTGATTCTTAACAAGAATAATAAAACTCAGAAAAAATATTAAAGAAGTTGCGGAAAAACACTTTAATATTCAAATATCAATGTAAACTTGTAAACTTTATTGAAATCACAACTTGTAAACTTGTAGAAATCAAGTAGAAATCACAACTTGTAAACTTTATTGAATGATTAAAGTTACAAGCTTTCACACAAAACCTCAATCTTGATGAACAGGCTCATCAAGACGAATTATACTTCTCTAGAACTAGGGTTGTAAACCTTGAGGTTAATTCTCTCTTAAAAACAAAAACTCAGAATAATCGACTTAACAAACTATTCTGAATAATTCTATACATATACTGAAAATAAAAAGATAATTACAAAACATAAAAGATCTTCAGTATATTCTTCCATAGTTATCTTCAAACCTTCCATGATTATCTTCAAACCTTCCATGATTATCTTCAAACCTTGATCTGCGCGGATTACCAAGATTATCACATAAGCAGTACTAAGTCATAGCAGCATTAATACTCCGAGGAGTATTAATCTTCACCAGTAGTAGTAACTATGTTTAGCAGTATTAACTTCTACAAGCAGTATTAATTTGGCTCAGCAATAGTAACTTATTGAACTGGCAGCAGTAATCATACTTGAACAATTCTTCAGTTCCCAACAATCTCCCCCTAACTTGACTTTTAGAAAGAGAAGTCAAGTTCTTCAGATGCTCCCAAAACTCCATTAATCATACTCCTGTATCAGGATTCAGCCCCAAACTTTGATTAATAGTTCTCTGGATCAAGTATTTTGCCATTTCAGAATCTGGTGCACATCCAAGCTTTTTCTTCAACATAGCATGCAACTTTAACCTGCTATGGTTGTAAACTCTATCCACTAAGAAGTATTCAAGATGATTTGTATCCATAGTCAGTGCATATACTCCACTTCTTTCATACAGAGACCAGCTGTCAATGGTTTTGAAAACATTTCTGATAACATGCTCAACTTCCTCTGGCTTGAATAACATGCATAGATATTCCATCACAAGCTTTGTAACTGGTATCCCTGGAGCTTTTAGTTTATCAGCATATATTTTCATCCCCACCTCAAACATTTCCTCTAAATCAGATCTGGAGCATACTCTTACAATCTTGGCCCATGTAGGATACATTTCATACTTGTCATCTTTCCTCTTAAGCCTGATATACTCCTTTCCATCTACTTTCATGGTATCCCAGTGAATAACTTCAGGGGGCTTGACACCAACAGGTTCAACTGTTATAGGCTCAGGCACTTTATCCATCACCACCATGTACATATTTACATCAGAAGTACTTGATGGTTCTTCCTGAGTTTGAGCTTTCTGTTCATCAGACTTAGGTGCCCCTTCTTCTTCAGCTACCTTATGTTCTTTCTCTGCTTCCTCCTCATCCACTCTAGGTTTCTTAGCTGGTTTTCTTCTTGCCATCATTTTGGTTCTTTTCAAAGTCCTCAAACTTTCACCTAGAGTAGCTTCCTTTCTTGGAGTTTCTTGATCATCAGGAAAGGGTTTTTGTATCTGAAGGTCATGTCTCTCCTTCATCTTCTTTTCTACTTCAACTCTTGCTCTGTCATTTCCTTGTAACTTAGTCATCTCTGCATCATATAAACCTTTGATTTGCTCAAATGACATCTTTGTGAACATGTCCTTTTTGACTCCCACAGCACCTTTGAGGAAAGTGATCATCTTCTTTCTCTCTTGAGTGCTAAGGTAGGTCTGTGAAGGTTGTCTCTTCTTTGCACCCATTTTGATCTTTACAGGCTTCTTTAGCATTGCAGATTTCTTCTTTGCTATCTCTGTTGCCAAGCTCTTCTGATATGCTTCATTAAGCTCTGCAGCTAGAGCTCTTGCCATCTCTCTATCTTTTTCCACTTGATCTTCTTCTTCTTGCTCAAGTTCTGCTTGAATTTTCTTGGCCAAAGCTTCATCTGACTCAATCAACTTTTGCTTTTTGAGTGGTTGATCAGATTCCACTACCTTGGTTTTGCCTTTATCCTTGCTTGCTACCTTATCTGTGCTAGATTTCTTGATAACCTCATCATTGTTTTTGATGACAACTCCTTTGGTCTTTGAAGTGACCTTAGGGGTGTCATGTTTAGCCTTTATTAATGCTTCAGCTATCTCAATTTCTTCCAACTTACTGCTAAGAATGTCAGTTAATACTTCTTTAACAATTTCTGCTGCTTCATTTAGTTCAGCAGCATTAACTGTTTCTGCTGCTTGTACATCAAACTCCCCCTCATCTCCATGTTTCTCCCCCTTATTTTGAGCATTCTCCATGTTGACCTCAGCTTCTGACTCCCCCTTTTTGGGAGCATCAACCACTGGTTTCCTTCTTCTGAGCTCAAATCTTTGCTTTTTCCTTCTTTGAACCACCTTCTTAACCAATTGCTTTAAGGTGCTGATTTCTTCTTGCTGGTTGATGATGACTTTCTGGAGTTCATTAACAATCTTCTTTTGAGAATCCAATTCAGATGCCATTTTGGACATGGCAGAAATCAATTCCTGGTAGTTATATCTATCCTCACCTTCTCCAGAAGTGTTACCCCCTTTTGAGGGATCATTGGAATGTTCAATAGGGATCTCCAGCCTAGCTGAAGCACCACCTATTCCCTTGGTTTCTGGGCACCTGGGACCTTTGAATGATTGCTTATTCAAAGTTGCCATGGGGAAGGTCTTAGTGATGTTACCACTGGCCTCCTCTGTGGTAGCAGGAGTAGTGGCAGCCTTCTCACCCATATGCTCATGCATCTCCTTAGTGAGCACCTCCTTGGGGTTGGGAGACACCCCAGTGGTTTCCCTATGGATATTCTCTAATGGAGAATTCTCCATTAAAGGGCTTTGAGGTTCTGGGTTTGTAGTAGGTACAACAAGGGAAAGAGCCTTGTGTACCTTTCTCTTAGCATAAGTTTTGGATATAACTGGAGTTGGCTTATGAACAAGGGACTGAGGTAGTGATATAGTGGTTGAAGGTTGGGTTTGGCTTTCAGTGGGATGGTCTAGTGAGGGCCTTGACCCTGATGCCATACCTTCTTTGTTGTGGGACACGACCATCATTGTAGAGAACAATGGGGTGTCAACTCCTTCCGAGTCCTTGGCAGATCTTTTCATATTTGAAAAGACCTTGCCCTTGGGGATTTTAGGTACATATACCTCATTAAACTGAGGTATATCCGTCAATTCAGAGGTAATAACTGCCTGGACAAATCTTGGATACATATAGAAACTCTTTTTATTATCCAAGTTTGACACAAGGTCATTGAAAATCAGTTTTGAGAAATTATACTTTCTGGCAGTGGACAAGCAGACCAAAGCATAAGCAATGGTACTACTGAACTGACTCCATCCAGTAGTTTTTCTAGAAATACAGTGCATAAGGGTATGAACAAAGAAACGCCATTGGGGAGAAAAATTAGCTTTGTCAAATTTGAAAACACCCAGTTGGCCTTCATACCCCATCCTTGTAAGATTGGAAAACAAATCCTCATTAGGGATAGAGGTAATACCAGAGGCATCGTCTAGACGTAGACTGATGCGAATGACCTCTTCAGAGACTATCAAGGGTTTGTCACACACCCTTGTCTTGATAATCTGCACACCGTTTTCAGTAACAGCGGTGGCATTAGCCCAAAATTGCTTCTGGTGCTCGATGTAAATTGGCGGTGATACTGTAAGAGCATGAGCGATATGACTGGACTTGAGAAAATCCACGATTTGATGGAATCCAGCAGCCTGCTTAGGCTTTTGAAGCATTGCGATCTCATTGTGTTCATCTGTAAACGCTATGGATGCCATCGGGCTTGAGGATTCTTGACTGAAACACACTGGTTGCTAGAGAGAAAAGAGTTAGAGAGAAGATGAACAGTATTCAAAGAGTCGTTATGAGCTTTTAGGCGGGCAAAGAGGGTATTTATTGAATTTAAGAAAAGAAGCAGTATTAACCCTAATTTCAGTTAAAGCAGTACTAACTAACTCGAAGTATTAACTGAGAGCAGTATTAACGAACTAGCAGTATTAACTGACTAGCAGTATTAACTAGCTAGCAGTACTAACACATACCTGAAGTAGTAACTTTGCATTGGCAGCATTAAAACTGCACTGGCAGCATTAACTATACTTACACTGTTGAAGCTTGTCTTAGTCTGAGCAAGGCAATAAACTTCCTGAGAAAGATGATTAGTAGCACCAAAAATAAACAAATAACAGGTATACAAACACTTTTTAAACATGAGCTCATTCAGAGTTGATCATGCTTACACTAGTGACCAAGAAAGTGAATCTACCCACATCAAAAGCTTTAGTGAATAAATCAGCAAACTGGTTATCAGTATGAACTTTAGCAACTTGAATAAGCTTCTTTTCATTGCAGTCTCTAATAAAGTGATACCTGATTTCAATGTGCTTTGTTTTGGAGTGCTTGACAGGATTGTTAACAATGCTAATAGCACTGCTATTGTCAATGAAGATTGGAGTGTGAAGAAAGGTTACCCCATAGTCCAGCATTTGATTCTGAATCCATAGAACCTGAGAGCAGCAACTTGCAGCAACAATGTACTCAGCTTCTGTTGTGGATAAGGACACTGTAGTTTGCTTCTTACACTGCCAAGATACTAGTTTTGCACCCAAAAGCTGACATCCTCCTGAAGTAGATTTTCTATCCATATTAGCACCACCCAAGTCACTGTCTGAATATGCAGTCAAGTCAAAGTTGGATTCATAAGGATACCAAAGACCTAATCTAGGTTGCCCTCTTAAGTATCTGAAAATCCTCTTAACTGCTTGAAGATGTGACTGCTTTGGCTTGACTTGGAATCTGGCACACACACACACTGGAAACATGATATCTGGTCTTGAGGCTGTGAGATACATGAGAGATCCAATCATTGATTTATAAAGATGGACATCAACATCCTCCATCTCAAGGTCAGCAGTGATCTGTTTGTGTGTTTCAATTGATGTGCTTGCTGGATTTGAGTCTGATAAACCATACTTGTCTAGGATGTCTTTCACATACTTTGATTGACTTATGAAAATCCTATCTTTCTGTTGTTTCACTTGAAGCCCAAGGAAGAAAGTGAGTTCACCCATTGAACTCATTTTGAAGTTCTTGTGCATCAACTCTTCAAAGTCTCTACACATATGATCTTTTGTGGAACCAAATATGATGTCATCCACATAGATCTGAACAAGTAGGATGTCCTTCTTACTTCTTTTAATGAAAAGGGTCTTGTCAATGATTCCCCTTTCAAACCCATTTTCCAAGAGATAGGTAGACAGAGTATCATACCATGCTCTTGGGGCTTGATGTAGACCATAAAGTGCTTTCTTAAGTTTGTATACTCTGTCAGGATATGATGGATTTTCAAATCCAGGGGGTTGACAGACGTATACTTCTTCATCAATTGTTCCATATAGAAAGACACTCTTCACATCCATCTGATATACCTTGAACTTCATGTATGAGGCAAAGGCTAGAAACAGCCTAATTGCCTCTACCCTTGCAACTGGAGCAAAGACTTCCTCATAGTCTATGCCTTCTTTCTGAGTGTACCCTTGTGCCACTAGCCTTGCTTTGTTCCTGATTACTATTCCTCTCTCATCCTTTTTATTTCTGAAAATCCACTTGGTGCCAATTGCTCTATGACCTTTTGGAAGGTCCACCAAGTCCCAAACATCTTGCAATTTAAACTGTAGCAACTCTTCTTGTATTGCTTCTATCCAACTTGAATCTTTCATTGCATCATAGGCCTTCTTAGGCTCAATCTGAGATAGAAAGCAAGAGAGTACTGTGTATTGCTGATCCTGCAAATCTTGAAGTCTGCTTTGATTTCTAGTCATCATAGGAGAGGTGATGTCTCCTATTACCAGCTCAGGAGGATGATTCTTCTGAGTTCTTGTCTGATTACTAGGTTCTTCATTAATTCCCACATCTAGATTGGAGTCAGTTAAGTCAGCTGAGGGGATCTCATCAGCTACTTTTGTCTCTTCATGCTCTGAATTCTCCTCCTGTCTTCTTTCTTCTTCACTCTGAATTGGTTCAGTAATAGTCTCATTTTCACAGATTTCAACAGGGTCCATTGTAGGTATGGGAAAGATCACAGACTGAGGAATAATATCTTGTACTTGTTCATCCCCTGATCCTCTACTTCCTGATCCTGCATGATCATCACTACTGAAACCCAAAGAGTTAGTTAGTGAATCAATGTCAAATAACCACTGAGGACCAGAACCAATAGGATTTGGTGAGTTCTCATTGCATTTGACATTGTCACTTTCCTCAATTATTCTAGAAGAAGAATTAAATACTCTGTAAGCCTTACTCTGAGATGAGTAACGAACAAGAAAACCATCATCTGCTTTGCTATCAAACTTTCCTAAGTGAGTTTTGGTATTGAGAATGGTACAAGGACACCCAAAAGGTTTGAAGAAACCAATGAATGGTTTTCTTTTATTTAAAAGCTCATATGGTGTCTTGTTCTTAGGCTTGACTACTATAACTCTGTTTTGGACATAACAAGCAGTATTAACTGCTTCAGCCCAGAAAGTAATTGGAAGTTTTGAATCAGCTAACAGAGATCTAGCAACCTCAATCAGTGTCCTATTCCTTCTCTCAGCAACACCATTTTGTTGTGGAGTCCTACGAGCACTGTATTGTCTCTCAATTCCTTTTTCCTCACAAAAGGTGTTTAGGTCAAGATTTTTAAATTCAGTACCATTGTCTGACCTAATGACTTTTACCTTTTGATTTGTTTGGTTTTCAATTCTTAGAATAAAGGATTTGATCAGTCCACTTGTCTCATCCTTAGTCCTTAGAAAATATACCCAAGTAAATCTAGAGTAATCATCAACAATAACTAAGCAGTATGACTTCTTACTTATACTCATGACATTTGTAGGACCAAACAGATCCATATGCAACAACTGAAGAGAAGAAGAAATTGTGTTTACTTCTTTGGACTTATGAGAAGTTTTGTGTTGTTTGCCTTTGAGACAGGAAACACAATGATCATCGCATGAAAAGACTTTTGAAGGCAGACCTCTTACAAGGTTGTTTTTAACAAGTTTATTCATTGTTTTAAAGTTCATGTGACACATCCTTCTATGCCAAAGTGATGATTCATCCAGAGAGGCTTTTGAAACAAGACAGTTTAGGGATGAATCAGTTAAAACGTTTTCCATATCCAAACAGTAGACATTATCCTTTCTGGGAGTTCTTAGTAGTATCATCTTTTCATCAACTACCTTGAATCCAGGAGCAAGGATAATGCATTCTGAATCAGTGAATAATATACTATGATTTTTGTCACAAATCTGTGATACACTTAACAGGTTGTATCTTAACTGCTCAACATAGTAAACATCTTCAAAGGTCATCTTACCTTTTGTTACATCTCCCTTACCACTAATCTTACCTCCATCTGGAGTATTACCAAAGGCAACATGCCCTCCATCAATTTTCTTGAAATTCTTGAGGCAAGCCATGTTCCATGTCATGTGCCTAGAGCAACCACTATCAACATGCCAAATGCTCTTTCCCTTGAGCTGCTGGTTGCCCTGCACATAAGATAAATCAATTAGTTTTGACTGGGAACCCAAGCCAAAGTGGTCTTGGGCCTCCCTTTCTCATCAAAGTACTTACACTCCTTTTTGATGAGATTTTTAAATGTAGAATACTCTTTACTGGAGTACTTTGTCAAGATGATTGGTCTAGAAGCACAAACACTAGAAGCAGTACTAATTTTAGAAGTACTAACAGAGTTAGCAGTACTAACAGGTTTAGCAGTACTAACCTTGTTAGAAGAACTAACAGAGTTAGCAGTATTAACATCTGATGAAGTACTAGCAATGTTAGTTTTAGAAGTATTAATACTCTCAGCATCACTAACATTGATAGCAGCAGTATTGCTTCTGGCAGCACCATCTTTGTCAACAGCACTATTTGTGGTAGCAGTAATAACAGTTTTAGTGCTTTTGGGAACCCACATATTGACACTTTCTTTTAAATTCTTTTTCTTCATGTGGCTTTTAGATTTAACAGGTTTCTTAGCCACATGGTTCCTTTCATCCTTCCTATAACCAAAGGGTTTTTGCACAGATCTTTGAAAATTTATCCTTTGGTTAATAGGATTAAAATAACAGTGCTTGGCAAGATGATTCATTTTGCCACATATGAAACAAGGTTTTGGTCTGATGATTCTGCTCAGATCAACTCCTTGTTTTTGAGCCCACTGATTATTCCAATTTTTTTGATTGCCCCTCCTTTTATCATGTTTTAGGGGCTCAGATTTATTACATGCACACTGTTTGCAAGGAACAGGATTCACAACTGTAGTCTGCTTGTAATGGACCTTTTTAGTCTTTCCCTCAGTCTTCTCTATGTCATTAGATTTGACCCAATTCCTTCCACCATCCTCATTGGTAAGAATGTGATTTTCTAAGAGAATCTCACCACTCACAGTGTTATCCTTACTCTTACCAGCTTCTTTCTCAGTCTTGTCCTCAACAACTACTTCATCTAAAGGATCTATCTCAGTGCCTCCTTCATGCAGGTCCTTCCTATCCTTGGTCTCTAGCAAGTCTGATTTAGGAGGGATGTAGTTGTTGTTGTATGGTGGTGGTGTGGTATTGTACCCAATTCCTAGTTTAAGCTTATCATGGATTTGGACCTTTAGAATTGAATCCATGGCTTTAGAAGCATATGAAAACTTTTCTACATCCAGCTTAACCTTGGATAGCTCTCCTCTCAAATTTTCATTCTCCTCTCTAGACTTTGTCAGTTGAATTTCTAGGTCATTTTTCTCCTACTTCCAGTAATTTGTATCATATGTGTGTTGAAGTTCATTGGCTTGGAAACCTTTAATTTGTTCCTCAAACCTTTCAACAATTTTCACATAGTCTTTTCTATCCTTTTCTAACCTCTTAAGGTCATTACTCATACTCTGGTTGTGATCTCTGTACCTTTTAACAGTGTCTATGCAAGTTTGAGAACAAATATTAGAGAGTACCTAAGTTGGGAGATCTGATACCTCTGCCATGAGAGCTTGATTTTGAATGGCCTCTTCTGCTTGATCACTCCAGTCAAACCCCATTCCTTGTTGAGAAACAAGAGCTTGAGCAGAGTTTCTGTTCTGGTTGAAGCTTTCAGTCTGAGCTTGTTGGTGGTTGTTGTGAGACACTTCACTTCTGCATTCCCTGGCAAAGTGTCCCTTCATATGACACTTATAGCATTCCACCTTTGACTTATCAAAGCCTGCTCCATCTTCTCTTCTTTGGGAGAAGTTGTTCCTCCCCGTCCTCTTGATGAACTTCTTCACCCTCATAGAAAGCATGGCCATCTGCCATTTAATATCCATCTCTTCAAGATCATCAGGATGAAGTTGTTCCAAGTCATCATTGATTAAAGAGGAGTTACCATGGCTGGAAAGAAAGGCTTCAAAAACAGATTCATTGCCTTTTTCTTGATTTACTCCATTAGCAGCATTAACTGATTCAGGGTTAGCTGTAGAATCAGTTGATGATGATAGGAGTGCAGCATTATGAACATATCCAGTAGGCTTCTTCTTTGCTTCCACCTCAGATTCAAACACTCTCAGATCATTGTACAGATCATCCAGTTCCTTTTCTTCCAATCTGTCATTCTGTCTGAATGAAACAGTGTACATGGTCCATTCATCTCCAAGAGATCTGAGGAACTTTCGGTTGACATCATCTTGTTCCATCTGTACTCCAACAATAGCCAACTCACCAATTAACTTATTGAATCTATCAAAAGTTTGAGTCATAGACTCATTCTTTGAAGATGTAAAATTCTCATATTGCTGCTTGAGAATATCCCTTTGATTCCTCTTAGTGCTGTTGGTGCCAACAAATCTCTTCTCTAAAGCATTCCATAGAATCTGAGCATTTGTGCAGTGGTGAAACTGATGTTGATACTCATTAGGAATGGCCAAAAGCAGGGTGCTTAATGCTTTCATCTCCAATTGTCTCACTTTCTTCTCAGCATCAGTTTTTGGAGGTGGTCTTCTTCCATCTTGTCCAATTTTACCTTCAGCAGAGGGACCATTCTCAACAATGTCCCACATAGAAAAGTCTGTAAGGAGGATGTACTTCTTGATCCTAATTTTCCACATGTCAAACTCATTAGGTTTGAGCAGGGGAACCTTTGAAACAAGAGTACTGTTTGATTCAACTGTGTTGTCCATGATGAATGAAGGTTTCTGAGAATAAAGGCTCTGATACCACTTGTCAGGATCTGATTCTTAACAAGAATAATAAAACTCAGAAACAATATTAAAGAAGTTGCGGAAAAACACTTTAATATTCAAATATCAATGTAACAGTAAAGTAGAAATCACAACTTGTAAACTTTATTGAATGATTAAAGTTACAAGCTTTCACACAAAACCTCAATCTTGATGAACAGGCTTATCAAGACGAATTATACTTCTCTAGAACTAGGGTTGTAAACCTTGAGGTTAATTCTCTCTTAAAAACAAAAACTCAGAATAATCGACTTAACAAACTATTCTGAATAATTCTATACATATACTGAAAATAAAAAGATAATTACAAAACATAAAAGATCTTCAGTATATTCTTCCATAGTTATCTTCAAACCTTCCATGATTATCTTCAAACCTTGATCTGCGCGGATTACCAAGATTATCACATAAGCAGTACTAAGTCATAGTAGCATTAATACCCTGAGCAGTATTAATCTTCACCAGAAGTAGTAACTATGCTTAGCAGTATTAACTTCTACAAGCAGTATTAATTTGGCTCAGCAGTAGTAACTTATTGAACTGGCAACAGTAATCATACTTGAACAATTCTTCAGTTCCCAACAGACTCTAATCTGGAAGCATATATTAATGAAGAGGTTGTTCATCAAATAAGAGTTCAGAAGAATCATCCTCCTCAATTGGTGATTGGTGACATCAATTCTCCTATAATCACCAGGAATCAAAGCAAGTTGGGAGGATTGAAAGATATACAATCAGGTTTACTATCTTGTTTTCTATCACAGGTTGAACCCAAAAAAGCACTTGATGCAATGAAGGATCCAAGCTGGATAGAAGCAATGCAAGAGGAGCTACTGCAGTTTGTGCTACATGATGTATGGGATTTGGTTGACCTTCCAAAAGGACACAGAGCTATAGGCACTAAATGGATCTTCAGGAACAAGAAAGATGAGAGAGGAATAGTAATAAAGAACAAGGCCAGATTAGTGTCACAAGGGTATACTCAAGAAGAGGGAATTGATTATGAAGAGGTATTTGCACCAGTGGCCAGGATTGAGGAAATCAGGCTATTTTTAGCCTATGCTTCTTTCATGAAGTTCAGGGTCTACCAGATGGATGTAAAGAGTGCTTTTATGTATGGGAGAATTGAAGAAGAAATGTATGTCTGTCAGCCTCCAGGGTTTGAGAATCCAAATTATCCTGACAGAGTATACAAATCGAAGAAGGCACTCTATGGGCTACATCAAGCACCAAGGGCATGGTATGACACTTTGTCTACCTATCTCTTGGAAAATGGTTTTCAAAGAGGAATCATAGACAAGACTCTGTTCATTCAGAGGAAGAAGAAGGACATCATTATAGTGCAAATCTATGTGGATGATATTATCTTTGGATCCACAAAAGATCAAATGTGCAGAGATTTTGAAGAATTGATGCACAAGAGATTCAAGATGAGTTCTATGGGTGAACTTACTTTCTTCCTTGGGCTACAAGTTAAGCAGAAGAAAGATGGGATCTTTATAAGCCAATCCAAGTATGTGCAAGACATTCTTACTAAGTTTGGATTCTCAGATTCAAATCCTGCAAGCACACCCATGGAGACACACAAACAGATCACTGCAGATCTTGAGGGGGAGGATGTGGATGTTCATCACTATAGATCCATGATTGGCTCCCTCATGTATCTCACTGCTTCAAGACCAGATATCATGTTTCCTGTTTGTGTGTGTGCAAGATTTCAAGTAAGGCCTAAGCAATCACACTTTAAAGCAGTCAAGAGGATATTCAGATATCTCAAAGGCCAACCTAGATTAGGTCTTTGGTATCCTCATGACTCACCATTTGACCTACTTGCTTATTCAGACAGTGACTTGGGTGGTGCAAATTTGGATAGAAAGTCAACTTCAGGGGGATGTCAGTTTTTGGGTGCAAGACTAGTGTCATGGTAGTGCAAGAAACAAACCACAGTGTACACCTCTACAACAGAAGCAGAGTACATAGCTGCTGCAAGCTGGTGTTCACAAGTACTCTGGATTCAGAATCAAATGCTGGACTATGGTATGACTTTTCTTCACACTCCAATCTTCATAGACAATAACAGTGCTATTAGCATTGTTAATAATCCTGTCAAGCACTTCAAAACAAAGCATATAGAAATTAGGTATCATTTTATCAGAGACTGTAATGAAAAGAAGCTAATTCAGGTTGTGAAAGTCCATACAAGTAACCAATTTGCTGATCTATTCACCAAAGCTTTTGATGTGGGTAGATTCACATTCTTGGTCACAAGTGTGGGCATGATAAACACTGAATAAGCCTCCTTTGATCTGCTTTATGTACCATTTCTATATACATTCCTTCCTGCTTACTTTCTCATTTTATATTGTGCATGATGCTGCTAACCTTGTGTGTTTAAGTGTTTCAGATTGCTTAAATTGAATACTTGGTACTTCTAGTTAAGTTAATACTGCTCTCTATATTACTCATGTTGACAGTTCAAATATGGTTAAGTATGGTTACTACTGCTAGGTAGTTTATACTGCCAGTGCAAAGTTACTACTGCTTACCTTGTTTCTACTGCTAACTAGTGTTACTACTGCTGGCATGTGTTAATACTGCTAGTCTGCGTTAGTACTGCCAGTATGTGTTACTACTGCTAATATGAGTTAATACTGCGAGTTGGTTAATATTGCTAGGGTACTTAGTACTGCTTCTAACTGAAACCTCCACCTATAAATACCCTTTGTGACCGCCAAAATACAAACGGCTCTTTGAACTTCCATTGATTCTCTTTCTCTCTCTCTCTCTCTCTCTCGATTTCTTGCTCACCAGTGTAAACCCGTGTTGCAATTCGAAACCTAGAATCAATCAGAAGATGGTAGGACTAGAATTCTTTGATGAACACAATGAGGTTGCTATGCTGCAAAAACCCAAACAGGCTGAAGGCTTTCATCAGATTGTGGATTTCCTAAAATCTTCACACATCGCCCACGCATTAACTGTTAATCCCACAATCTATGTGGAACATCAAAGACAGTTATGGGCCAATGCTGCTATTCAAACCGAAGATGGCACTCGGGTCATCAAAACAAGGGTTTGTGACAAACCCATCACCATCACAGAGGATTGCATTCGCACTCATCTATGCTTAGATGATGCCTCAGGTATAACCTCTTTACCTAAGGAATATCTCTTCCAATATATTAGTCGCATGGGGTATGAAGGTCCCACTGAGGTGTATAAGTTCTTTAAAAGCAAATTTTGACCTCAATGGAGATTTTTTGTTCATACCCTACAACACTGCATTTCACGAAAAACAACTGGATGGAGTGAGTTCAGTAGTACCTTAGATTATGCTTTGGTTTGCTTGGCAACCTCTAGAAAGTTCAACTTTTCTCAAATGATCTTAAACGATTTAATGTCAAACCTGGATACCAAATCAAAAAGCTTTTATATGTATCCAAGGTTTGTACAAGAAGTACTAAATCAAGAATTGACGGATTTACCTCATTTCAATGAGGTATATGTACCAAAACCCCCAAAGGGGAAGGTGTTCTCAAATATGAAGAGGCCCAGTAAGGACTTCTCAGGTATAGACACACTATTGTTCTCCACAATGATGGTTGTGTCCCACTCTCAATGTGAGGCATCAGGGTCAAAGCCCACATTAGACCAACCCACTGATGACCTACCCACACCTTCCACTACAAATCATATCCCTCAGTCCCTTCTAAAGAAGCCAACATCACCCATTACTCAGACATATATAAGGAAAAAGGTAAAGAAGGTTCCTTCCCTTCTTGTACCTTCACCCCCAAAGCCTTCAAGCCCTCTAATGGAGCATTCTCCATTAGAGAATATCCAAAGGGAAACCACAGGGGTGTCTCCCAACCCCAAGAAGGTGCTCTATAAGGAGAAGGATGAGCATGTGGGCAGTGAGGCTCACACTACTGTTTCTGCACAAGGTGTAGGACAGGACAGTGTGAACATACCTAAGACCTTCCCCACGGCAACTTTAGATGAGCAATCATCTAAAGGTCCCAGGTGCCAAGAAACCATGGGGGTAGCAGGTGCTTCTGCTAGGCAGAAGATCTCTACTAAAAGATCCAAGGATCCTTCAAAGGTGGTAAAAACACCTAAAGGAGGTGAGGACAGATATACGTACAATGAATTGATGGAAACCATTGCAAATGTCAATCTGGATGTCATCAAGCAGGGCTCAGAAATAGAGGAGATGAAGAAGGTTATTATATCTCAACAAACTCAGATAGTAAAGCTCAAGAAAATGGTGTTGAAACTTGTGCACCAAAAGAGAAGGAAGCAATTCATTCTAAAGAAAAGGAGAAGTGACCATGCTGCTTTCAAAAAGGGGGAGAGTCAGGTAAAACAGGATGAAAAGGAGAGTACAAGTGAGATGGAATTCCAGTTTGAGGGGGATACTGGTGCTGATAAAGAAGAGAAAGTTGGTTCAGAAGCAGAAACTTTTGAGAATGTAGCAGATATTGCAAAAGCAGCAGTAACTGAGGCTGCAGCAGTAACAAATGAACCTGAAGCAGAAACAGAATTGTCCGGAGAGGAAATTGAAATTGCAGAAACCCTTGTGAAAGCTAAGAATGACACTCCCAAAGCCACTCAAAAGGCTAAGGGAGTGATGATCAAAGAAGGAGAATTAGAGAAGAAAATGAAAGAGGTCAGTGTGGAGGATGCAAAGAAGAAGGGAAAGGAGAAGATGATTGAGTCTGAGCAACCATTGAAAAGGAAGAAACAGATTGAGTTGGATGAAGAAGTGGCCAAAAAGCTTCAAGAAGGGTTGGAAAAGGAGGAAGAAATTCAATCTTCCAAAGACAGAGAGCTTGCATTGGATATGGCTAAAAAGATAAATGAAGAATATCAAAGGAGTTTAAAGCCTGCTGTTGTTAAGAAAGTAACAAAGAGATCTACTGTGCAAAGGCAAAGAAAGCCCTCAAAGACATTTTTGGCTAATCAAGAGAGAAGGAAAATGATAAACTTCCTGAAAGGAGCTCTTGGAGTTCCTGAAGGAATGTTTACCAACATGCCTTATGGTAGGATAGAGGAGTTGTATAAGAAGGAGATGGCCAATCTGAAAGGGGACTCCACTCAAAGGGTAGAGGTTGAAAGGAAGATGAAAGAGAGGCATGACCTCAACATACAACAACCTTTCCCTGAAAGTGAAGAAGGTACTCCTATCAAAGACAAGGCAGAAGTGAAGAAAGAGGAGACCTTAGCTCAACAGATTGGTGCAATGAAAAGAAAGAAGTCCATTGCCACCAAGCCAAAGGCAAAAAGGGCAAGAACTGAAGAAGAGGAGAATGAAAATGAAAGAGCAGAAGCAGAACCTACTGTTGCACCTTCAGCAGAGCCAGAGCATAATCCAGAGCAGTCCAATCAACAATCTGATGTGCAATTTGATTTGTACATGACAGTATTTGATAAAGAACCTCTGAAGGTTGATCTTATTTCAGTGAATGCTCCTGAAATCATTAATTGGGATATTTTGAAAGACCAAGGCAAAGAATACTTCAGGATCAAGATATTGGGAGATCACTATGAAGTGTATGCTACATGGGGTAAAATTATCAGAAGTTGCTCCAGGTCTGATTTGGAAGAAATACATAAAGTTGGGATGAGCTTATATGGTAAAGTGTTGGAAGAAGCTGGGATGAGTCTAACCAAGATAGCCATGGAGTACTTATGTATGATGTTTGAGCCAGAAAGAGTGAAGTACAGGATCAAAGATCTACATCATGAATATGGTTTTAAAAAGATTGATCATTGGATGTTGTATGAAAGATGTGGAGTCTATGTCCTAACCATTGATAAAAGCTACAATGAGTATTACTTGGTGGACAAGGTGTATGACCATAGTAAGGCTAAACTGCAAGCAATGTTGAAAGCAAAGTTGGTATGTCCAAAGAACTCAGAAATGGCACGGATAGTAGTCAAGAGAACCATCAATCAAAGTCTAGGTCTGAATCCTGATTTGGGAATCTAAGCTGCAGTTTTGAAAGCATCATGAAGACCTATGCTGAAGAACTTAACTTCTCTTTTTGAAAAGTTAAGTTAGGGGGATATTGTTGGGTCTGAATGTGCTAAGGATGGATACTACTGCTAATTGAAAGTAGAATTAATAATGCTTGAAGAGTTAGTGCTGCTATATGAATAGTTAGTACTGCTTGGAGAGTTAGTACTGCTAGTAGTTAGTACTGCTGAAGATTACTACTACAAGTGAGGAGTTAATACTGCAAGCATGGTTAGTAATGCCAGAGACAAAGTTAATACTGCTATGAAGTTAATGCTACTGAATGATTAATACTGCTGAGGATGATTAGTGCTGCTTATGAAGATAATGACTTGAAGAGAAAGAATAGGAGTTGGAGATAAAGATGAAGATAATTATGGAATGGATTATGAAGATCAATTTTATTTTGATAATTATCTTGTAATTAATTCTGTATATATAGTCTAGAAGTTCTTGATAGAGAAAAATACATTGATAGTTTCATAGAATTTTCATATACGTTTGTTTAGAGAATTAACCTCAAGAATAGTATTGATCCTTTCTATAGAGAAGTATAGAACGTCTGTTGAGTCTGTTCAACAGATTGAGGTTGTGTTTGTAATCATTAAGTTTTATGCAATATAAACTTATGATTTGAGTTCATATTCTGTGTTTTTTTGATTAAATTGTTAAAGTGTTATTCCACGACTTCTTTAACATTATTATTGTGAAACTCTTAAGTCGTTTAGAGAGGGAATTCACTAGACCTTAAGGTCTAACCCTCGTTTTCCAAAACTCAAAACCTTTTTCAAGGGGTTTCTGATCGGGAGTGTTGAAGGAAAATGTCCATGAGAGAGGAACCGGAGATGGGGGTGCTGCTGATTTTGCTAATGCTGAAATCGATCTAGAAAAAGATTTTGGTGCAGATGACAATGTTGATGATTTATTCTTGGATGATCCTGATGATGAAATTTTTGCATCTTTAAGTAACAGTGAAAATGAAAAAGACATTGATCTTGAGGCTCCTTCTTCATGATGATTCACATGATGTACACAAGATACCTTCTCACATTGACACAAGACCAGAAGTGACTGAAGATAGTTCTGATGAGGTTCCTGTAAATGATGCTGATGCCATGGAACTACATACTGTGGTTCAAAACACAGTTGGAGATATAAGGATGGACGAGGGAATTAAAGTGCGAAACATATTGAGAGGTTGAGTGAAAGGGGAGAAAAAGAACATGGTGAGTGCAAGATAAGGTTAAAAGAAAATGAAGACCTTCCCCACACCATTTCAATCCGAGTAACCATATCTATTATCGGGTCGCATGTGTTGTGATGTGATATTAAGGAAGACATTGTAGACCCAGCAACACAATTGCACAACCTCCCAAGCCACTCAACGGTCTCCCAATAGACGGTTGTTTCATATACTCATGGAGATCAAACACAACTTCTATCGGTTTCTCATTTGGAGAACGCTAATATTGAAACAGATAGTCAACAACTCTCGCCATCGACTTCATTTCAGAGCACATCAAATCTAAAGCCGATACACATAAGATCCTACATTGGTTGGGGAGGGGAACATAAGTTTCCTTATAAGGTATTGGATACCTCCTCTACCAGACGTGTTTTAAAACCGTGAGTCCAGGTGTGTGGACAAAGATGACTGTATCTGGTATGATTAGCCTAGGATGTTACATATGGTCTCAGAGCTGGGAGTCGGACTAGTGTGTCAGCGAGGACGTTGGGTTCTCAAGGGGAGTGGATTATAAGATCCCACATTAGTTGGGGAGGGGAACTAAAGTTTCCTTATAAGGGACTGGATACCTCCTCTACCAGACGCGTGGTTAGCCTAGGATGTTACAATACACTCTAGGACACCAACTTCAGTTGTTGCTAGTCTAAGTGACGCAACCGGAACATTAGTAGTGGTACCACCTGTTGGTATTTCATGAGGATATAATGGAAATCCTATCAATGTTACAAATTTGCTAGCATTGAGCGTAGGTGCAACTGTTGATTCAACTGTTCTTACATCTGGTATCCTAAGTTGACCAGGTTCTGTTATTTTTCCCTATCTCATCACAAAGGAGTTACTGAAGAAAACTATGATGGATATCAACACATATATTTTGAATAAGTCTGCGAAGATGAAGAAACTGATAAAGGGCACACATCTACTCCTCCACCTCCACCATCACCACAATCACAGTAGAAGCCAATAGTTGATGAACTAAAGTCTATGCTCTATGCTGAATTTTTATCTCGGGGTGATGCTATAGATCAAGAAGATGCTGATTTGATTGGTTTATGAAAGAGATAGACTGAAGCTCAGTGGGAGGTGGTAACTAGATCATAATTTCAAGCTTTCAAGCTTTCAAGGATGATATAAAGAACAACTTCATAGGTGTTACAACTCTGATACCAATTGATAGTTCCAGTAACAAGTGAATTAAAAAATGTAATCAACAATCTAGAACACAATCAAGGATGAAAGAATCACTCTAATCATATATCTATTGATAGAGAGAAAGTTTACAGTGATTCAATATTATCAAAGTACAAAATGGTTCTTAGCTGCTGAAACTAACAAAGTGACAAAAGCTTATATACCCCTTGGGTAATTACAAATTAGCCCCTCAACTTAAATACGCCATAAAATGGACCCTAACAGGTATATCCCGAACTTTTTGGGATTTGTTTTATGTTTCATAAACACATCTTATTTAGGTCACTTTGGAAAAGTATAAGCTAGCTTATTTTTTGAGTTTATTTGCCTTTTTCTTATAGTTTTTGGCAAATGTAATCAACTCATCAGCTACCTGCTATCTTATGAGTCATCAGTTAATTTATTGGCTAGATTGTCAAACGTAGCCTTAATCATTCACGGCTAATATTTGGATGTTCCATATTTTTCATGTTTCAAGTTCGTTGCTTTAAACAATTTTACTTAATCAAATATAATATTATTAATGTTTAATGATTTCGTGATTATTTTGTATATTATCAATATCAGTGATTATTTTGTATATTATCATATTTGATATTGATAATGAATTTTTGTGTTTTACCTTTGATAGTATCACATGTGATGTTAATGATTCATGTCTTTTTAGTCTCTATAATATCACATATGATATTGTTAAATATTTTTTAAGATATAAATATCACATGTAATATTGATCTTAACTTAATAGTGATTCACAGTTAACAAATACCACATGTGATATCACATGTTGAATTTACCATCAACAATATCATGTGTGATATTGTTATTATCTTAATATTTATTCACAATTAACAAATATTACTTGCACTACAACAAAATTGGTTTTATAGGACGCCAAAAAATTATAAGCGTCCTAATAGATCACTTTATAAAGAAAGAAAATCAAACACGACTTATTTGAGTTCACTTCCGCAATACGTGACGACCACAATGCCTACTCAATCACTGGCCTCAAAGTGAGAACATCAAAACTCTTCACTTACCAAACACGACTGACTCTTATGCCTATCGATATATTGCATTACAGTCTAGATTACACGACTTCAAATATATGGCCAACACACTTAAAATATATAATCTCAATAAATATGCAATATATGCAAATCAAACACAAGGATTGACATTATGTAATATAAGTTGGGCAAATATCCCCAGAACTCATTTGAGTCAAAATCTAACCAATAAAGTTCATAACTTACTTGCATATTTAGATAAGGGTCAACATAAATAAATAAAATGCATTTACTAAGTATTTATGCAAAATAATACTCAAAAAGTATGATTAATTTGAAAAAACCCATCATCGGTGGGGTAAATCATCTCTAAATGAAAATCATACGATTTATATTTCTAAAATGACTCATAACCCAATAGTATGCATTTTCCCAACAACATATAAAATCAAATACAATAAAAGTGCATTAACGTTAAATAATCTTTATTATATGCAAAAACCATCAAAAGACCACTTTATGATTTATTATTAAAATGTCCCAAAACTACAAACATAGGAATTTCTCAAGGTTTATAAAATCAAATGCACCAAAGATGTAATTTATCAAATAATCAACAACATTTGAGAAATCTCAATGGAAACAATTTATGACCCCAAATTAGACATTTTTGGCATGTACATAGTTTTCATAAAGTAACTTCAAACTCACCTTATTTTTCCAATGTGGTTTCTCGTTGGAGCTATGGAGTCTAATCACAACCCATTTGGGTTTAAGAGGGATCCCGGATGGTTGGGATGATATTTTGACGCTTTTCTCAAATGGTGTGCATTGGAACCTCATGCAAAAGTTGGCTTTTGCGGCGACAATTTACTTCTTGGCGGGAGAGGAACACTAGGATTTTTGATAAGAAGTTGAGGACGGTTCATATGATCGCTAGGGATATAAAGGAGGTGGTGCTTCTTCGGATGGCTTGGAAGAATAGGAGTAAGAAAACTAGCTGATCTGAGGATGACTTGTAACTCATGCTTGCGGTCTCGTTTATGAGTCTTTGGTGGTTCTGGTTCTTGGTGATTCCTTTTTGGAGTTGGTTTTGGTCTATTTGTTTGTGCTTTTTTTGGCTTCTTGTGGCCTGGTATGGTATTGTTTCCGAGTTTTTCTGTTTTGTTGTTTGGCCTGGGTTGTGGTGGTTTGCCTTAACTTCTTGTATATGTTTTTCTTTTTAATATATTACTTGGATTTTCTGTTCAAAAAAAAACTTCAAACTCACCTTAATAGGATAGGTCAAACATAGTTTCCAAACCCATCTCTAGCTTCCAAAAGATGAAGACTTGAATCCATAAGCAAGAATCTCTAGAAATCTTCTCAAGGCAACAACCCAAGTTTACAAAGGTGCCACTTATTAACACAAACCTTAAATCCACAAAGATGCCCAAAATATAGAGCTCACAATAAATATGCAAGAAACTTACTTCTTGAAGAACTTGGAACCTTCCACCCAAGACTCTACAATGGAAGTTTTCATCTCTAAGGCAACCCTTAAATTCAACCAAACTTGAGAAATTTGGAGATCTAACCATAGATCTTCAATCTCCATGTTAATCCTTCAATTTCCCTTTAAAACATTTAAGATTCACCCCAAATAGCTCAAGAATCGTTCCCAATTGAAACAACCCAAATCTAAAAGTAACTATATTCATAAACAAAAGCTAAACTGGCACCGGAATATACGAGTACAAGGGTTTCTCAATACATCTCAATGTTTTGCAGCGGGTAAAAATACATCCACAACTAAGAATTATTAAAGAACTAAGGCAAACCGGATCTAATACTTCAAGCGATCCTTAAGAGTCATATCTTTCCATTCCCTTTTGAAGTACCCTCTACATGAAACTTAGCTGAAAATGGTTTAATTTTGAAAAGCTAGTGTTAGACCAGAAATGTCTAGTGAATCCCCTTAGTTTTACTTCCAACAAATTAATCACAAGAAAAGTAATGCCAACATATAAGCATCAAATTCAAGTGGGAACATAAAGCTCAACAAACCTTGGCTTTTCAATGAATTTAGATGTGTACTCATGTACAGTCATTTCCCCTTGCTCTAATCTCATAAATTCCTTTAGTTGATTGACTGCTGCCTTTGGGTAAAAGTTATACTTCAACTTTTAAGTAAACGTAGCACATGACATATGTCTAGTCGTTCCCTAACCATGTGCATTTGACACAATCCCACCAAATGATTACTGTTAGAGCACATATTTGTTGGATTCAAGATCATAAAGATTGAAGACTAAAGTTCAAGATGTCAAAGCTGAGAAAGTCAACTCTTAGTGAAAGTCAAAGTCATTTTGTTAATAAAAGTCAAAGTCAACATTTGTATTTGTTTGTTTGTTTATAATTGTATGGAGGTATAAATACCTTTGTTGTCTTTGTAAGTAAGAAAGCACGTAAGAACGTGTGAGAAAGTAAGAGCATAAGATTGATAGTGTGTGAAATCAGATTGTGATTGAGAGAGATTTTGTAATCTTGGTGGTTTAATCAAAGACTTGTGATTTCGATTCTTATCTTGATTGTTTGTAGCAATTAGAACTTGAATCTAGGACTCACAATTGGTATCAGAGCAGAGGAAATTCAGAAAACATGGATTAATTTCAAGATTTTTGATCGACTTTTGGAAGAACACGCAAGTTACTGTTCAGATTCAATATTTTTGAAACCTTGTGTTGTTTTGAAGCTGAAATTAGTTGTATTAGATTCGATTTGTTGTTTAGAATGTTTTTGATTTGTTTTGTTCTTCTTGATTCACAACATATTGTTCGAATTTTGGATTTTTCTTGAATTAGTATTCAAAGTCTGTACGAACTGTTCTAGGATCAAAAAGCTTAAATTTGTGTTTGTTTTGTAAAATCAAGTATTGTAACATGTTCGAATATTGATTTCGAGGAGATCTGCAGAGTTTCAAGTTTCGCGCAAGCCGTGGTTAGCGAGTTTGTTCAAAACGCGCAAGTAGTTCTTAGCGAGTTCTACAAACACGCACGTCTCTATTAGCGCGTTTCATCGTGAATAGTTACTTGCGATTTTAGGCATCTGCGAGTTTCGTGAATAGTGATCTGCGAGTTTCAGGACTTGGTCAAATTTTTCAAAAAAAAATTTTTCAGTATTATTTCTATATTCTTGTGATTTCATAACTGGACTAACGATCATTTCAAGTTTCTTTTTGTTAACAGATATTCAAGATGAGTTTTTCAGCTGAAGAGGTAAAAGATTTCACTGTAAATGATTTCATGACTACAATGGAAGCTATGATGGTTAAAGTTGAAGATCTTCAAGATAAATCGATAAAGGAAAAGGACAGAGTTGCTAGAAGAAATGAAAAGATCTTTGAGCTTAATAAGTCTGTTATTGAAAACAAAGATCTGATTGATTCTCTACAAAAATTTGCTTCAGATTTTAAACATGAAAATGATTGTTTTGAAAAGAAGATTTTTGATGTTGAATCTAAATTTTCAAAGTCTGATTTAGAAAAGAAGAAATCTGTACTAACCGTTTATAAATTGCAGGTTGAGAACGAGAGCCTAACGAAAAAGGTAAATGATTTGGAAGCTAAACTTCATGTGATTGGTCAAACAAATCATACCATTTTTCTAAATACACCCATTGAAGAGTCTGATGTTAAAGAAAAATGGGGAATAGGTTATGATAATCCCCATTACCTAGAAAAAGCTATCAGAAAACAGCCAGGTATATATAATGCAAATTATATGTATCATGCTGATCAACATTTTCATTTGAAACCCAAATTTATCACTAAAGCATCAAAAGAAGTTGAGGACAAAGAAGATGCGAAAAGAATGAATTTAAAGAAAATGCAACTACCATTCTGTTATGAAAGACTGAATGATAGTTATCTTTTTAAAACACCAAAAGTTCTTTCATATGACTATTTTGTTAGCTATTCTGTTACTGAGATGGAGGCAAAACCTGCAACTGCAAAAGTTTATATTCCTCCACTCATTCTAGAAAGCAAAATAGTTGAGCTTGAAAATGTTTTATCTGAAGAAAGAATTTTGGTTGATATAGAACAAGCTGTATTTTCTACAGTATTGAAGAACACAGATTTTCATTTTAAATCTAAAGTATGTTCTCCATCTTTTAAAGCACCTCAAACTTCAATTGATGGTTTTGATGATTTATTTGAGTCTGAAAATGATTTTCTTAATTCTGATAATGGGTGTGTTAAGGAAATTGATATGTTTGACTTCAATGCACCACTTCCAGATCATTCTCCTTTTGTCCTTAATGATGAAAGCATTGAAGACAAGGAACAGAGTCTGATAACTGAGAACTCTGAGCTTAAGAAGAAAATATCAGAATTGGAGATAAAAATGGGTAAGGACAAAGATGAGTTAGAAAATAAGTTCTCAGAGCTTTCCAGGCAGAGTTGTGAAGAGAAGAAGGTGTTTGAGCTTAAATGTTCTAAACTTTCTCAGCAAGTTACTGATTTTGAGAAAGTAATAATCTTAGAAAGAGAGAAGTTTGTTAAAGAAAAGAAGGCCATTGAGCAAAAGAATGTTGGATTCTTTAAGGAGATATCATATGGAAGAAAGGATGCTGAGAAGGGTTTTGAAGATGAAAGAAGTATTTTTTGAGGAGAAGATAAGGAAATTAACTGTCAAGTTATCTGAGTTATCTACAAATGCGCTGAAAGAGAAGAAAGCGAAGTCAGAGTTTGAGAAGAAGATTGACCTGCTTGTCAAAGAAAGAGACAGTTATTCTTCAAAGATTAAAGAGCTTGAGAAAGTTATTTCTAAGATGATGGTGGTGACTGAGTTTAAGATTCCAGAGTCAATTATCCACACACCTAGAGATGGTTCAGCTGATTCGGAATGCTCATTCAAGACAGCTGCAAGCTCATATCATAAGACTGTTTCTTCCAAAAGGCCAGTTAAATCTTCTAATCAGATTCGTACTACTAACCTTTTCTATGATAGAAAAATAGATGGTTCAGGTACACATAGAAGAAGGAGATATAAAGAAGAGAAACTGGTATGGAGAGTGAAATCAGTGGATGATGAAGAGAAGAAAGATGGCAAGAAAGACGAGCTGAAAGGTAAGAAATCATGTGTACATACACATAAAGCCAAGAAGAACAAAGCGCGTAAATGTAAACCTGATCATATCTACACGAAAGATCAATTAATCAGGTTGTCAGGTCAAAAACATTATTGTTCTTATTGCTGTACACATGATCATGTTCACAAGACAAGTGATCATTTCTGGTATGATTCTTATTCTGTTACTCCCATAAGAACTGCAACTAATACACATGGACCCAAATACCAGTGGGTACCAAAGCTGAAAACTGATTCTGTGTTGCAGGCACCTACAGTCAAGGGGGAGTAAGAGAACAAAGGCTTCTAAGTACATCAGCTTAGAACCCGTACTTTAACGAAGTTTGACTTCTAAACATAACAGTTTAGGACTCGCTCTTCAAAGATGAAAAAGAGATGCTACTCCCGAGCTGATAAGATAGTGTACTCAGATACTCAGAAGAGGATATCAACCTTCAAGGGGGAGTACATAAATTTTTCTGGAAATATGTATTCGGAAGATATGACGAACAATATTCCAAAAAGAGTTGTAGATCTCTATCATCTGCTTTATAACTGACATATTTTAGATGCATATTTTCAGGGGGAGTAAGGATATGACTTCTCTTCAGATCAGAACTCGTACTCTCATTGTTTTACTGCTTTATGTCTTTTACTTTCTGTGAATAAATTTGATTTTGACATGACTTTGAGACTTTTGTAGAATGAGAGATGCTGAAACGATCATATCTTATTGACTACAACTGACTTTATGAGAATTAAGATTGAGCGAAAAGGTAAATTTCTTATCTTAATCTCATATATGGTTGAAAGAAGGACGACTTTCAATCATAGAAAACATATTCTTAAATGTTCAGATCACTTCCCGATTCTTAAACAGATTTCTTGAATTGGAAGTGTGATTTTAAATGTTTTCATTTTACTTGTGCTTCAATGATTACAAACCGTGTGTTTCCAAAGATAAATACTTGTGTATTGTCTTTTCCATATACTTTCAAGTATTCACACACACCGGTTTGACTTTTTGTTCAAAATGTTCTTACCATGTCTCATATTGTAACCAATTTTTTTTCTTTCGATGGTAAGACACCCCGCTTGTACTTCAAAGAATTTTGAGCGTCATTTCATTTCGAAACGTTCATTTCAAGAATGTCTATATTTTGAATCGTATAGACAATTTCTGTTATTCTTGACCATAAGCCTGAATTGCTATATCATTTCTATTTGATCATTTTCATACAATGTCAGATTTTCAAACAAGTCTCTTGCATTCATGATCATTCTTTCAATTTACTTGTTTGAAAATATTTCACTGTTTCAAATGCTCAAATTATCATGATTACATCTATGAGCATACACATATCTAACCCATGTTTTCCATGTATTAAATGTTAAAGTTAAACCATTTGAGCAACATTATGCTTAATAGGACAATATGAGTTCTTTGTGCTAGGACTTAAATGAACTTCTATGGAATCACGTTAACCAGTGATTTCTACCCAAGAAGTTTATCCTTTAGTGATTGAGTGTGAGGAGTCAAAAAGAAATGAGTGTGGGATTGTGCGTTGAGGTAAAATGGAAAAGAGAGTTTGGTTAGATGTGAGCTTAATGATAAAAAGAAAGAGGGTGTGAGATCAAAGTAAAAGAATATTAAACTCTGCACCAACTACTTTATGAGTCGGGCAGCCACATTACTAATGTTTCATAATTCTTCGTTAACGTTATTGAAACAGGCAAATAGCCCATGCCAACTCTTGCTTAAAACCCCACCAACCACTCATTTTCTTCTCAACAAGAAAATGTTTCATAATTTTCTAGGGACGCAACATATAATCTATCTGGTTTTCATTTGGAAAATCTGGATATTGAAAAAGAAGGAAGTCTGCCCTACCTTCGCACTTCAATCATGCACATTGAGTCTGTGTTTATCTATTGTTGTCTCATTGGTTTACACAATGTTGAGCCTTTAAAATCAATCATCATGTGCTTAATTCTTTCTACACATGCACGAACACACAAGGAATTTGTTTTCTTGTCATAACATTCATAGAAATTTCCTTTGTGGTGTTTCGATGATTGGATGGAAGCCCTGGGGGAGTGATCATAACAAAAGCTCCTTTATATTGTGTATTCGTTACACACAGTAACTTCGTGTTACTGACAGGCATGTTAACTGATTCATTTGTTGATTCAGGTGTTACACGAATATTTTGTCTAGATTTGAAAAGATCTGGATGAATACTTTGTTCGAATTGGCAATGAATCAGAGGCTCATTATCAAAGATCAGTGGTCAGATAGTGACAATCCAAGAATCCTCTAAATCTAGAGAGAGAAAGTAGAGAGAGAGAGCGCAAAGAGGTAAACTATATTGAATGTGCATGAATTTCTTACAACAACCAAAGCCTAAAGGGACTTAAATACCCTTGGCTTATACACAGATAAAACCTATCTAAGCACAGTATAAGACCAAGCCTATAAATACAATGATTACTATAAAATCAGACTTAAAAATCTCCCCCTTAGTAATCCTTGGCGCTGTGATCTTCAAAAACCATCTTCTAAATCAGCATGGACCATCTAAGCGACTTTGCAAAGCTTTCTGATCTTTTAAAAAAAAATCTTCTCAGCATCTTTCAGTTTGAGTTCTCTTTGCTACCTTGACAAGACTGGACCAGTTTGGAACAAACTAAAAAGAACAGTTGATTCATCAGCTTGTGCTCTAGACGACACACCTCCTTTAAATGACCTTGAATGAACAGTGGTGGTCGGAGTAGGAACAACAAAAGAACTAATAAGCTGAGAGAATAGAATCTTGGGAGAATCTTGATCAGCAGATAAACATTTGAGCTCTTTGTCTCTTTAACTTCTCCTTAACTTCTCCCCCTCATGACCTTGATGATCTGGATCAACTTGGTCATGCATATGTTGGAGACGAGACAGCTTAAGATCGGCAAAATCAAAATAAAGGAAGAGGGAAGATTTGCGCGACACGTTGGTGGCCAAAGTGAAGTTTGCGCTAGACGAAGGTGGCGCAAAGTGAGGTTTGTGCTACCAACTGTTGGCGCAAAACTGACTTAAACTCAGAAAATTTTACCTGATAAGCTATTTGACTCCCCCTACACAAATGCACTAAAATATGACAATTCAAGTTAGCATTTGTATAGAGAATCAGATACTCTCCCTCAAAAACAGATATTATCTAATCAGAAAAAAAACTCCTTATTCACTCCCCCTTGAATAATGAACAAACCCATTTAAAAAGATATGAGAACACAAGAATTGAAACATAAAGTAGAAAGAAAAAAATATACTGAATATGTATTTTGAAACGACTAAATATATAAAAATTTAAACAGAAACAAATAAAATTCTACTTAGTAAAATATCACAATAAAATCCATCAGATGAAATCAAATGTATGCTTCTGTATATAGAAACAAGTTTTATTTCATATCAAGTTAAGACATGTTCAGTTTCAAAAACTTTCATCAATCTATTCAGTGTGCTCGCATGGGAACTTCGATTAGCTTTAAGAAAATGCAATTCTAAAAATATAATAGAGAACTTTGCATGTAATCACACTAATCCATCAAAAATTCAGACTTTCACAAATTTACAGGTTTATTGCAACTCAAAAATATGACCAAGTATCATGAGATGTGTGCTCATTGGCATCTTTTAGCATTGTACACTATGACATCTTTTCATGAGTATGCTCTTTGGCATCTTTTAAGCTTGTGCACTTTTGGCATCTTTTTAATCAAGAAGTTTTGTAAGTAAAGAACATGCCGTAAACGTAACTTTCTATCTGACCCTATTGCAGGATTTTGGTCAGCCGCTCCCAGACCAGTTGGCCTTAGGGGACTAGGTGTCAAGCACCCCTTGGAACTTACTTTCCCATATCAGAAAGGCTACATCGACACATCCTAAACCCATTCATACCAGTAGAACATGACTTTCTATATGATTATATAGAAGGATTTGGGTTCGATCACTCCCAGATCAATTGACCTTAGGGGACTAGATGACAAGCATCCCACGGAACTTACTTTCCCAAATCAGAAAGGTCACAGGTACAAACTTTCAAACTTAAAGATTTCTGATTTATAAGAATATAATAAACATCTCAATCACAAGGTTTTACATCTAAGAGCTTAGCCCATATTTTCATTACGATCCATAATTCTGACTTTTTAGGTTTTCGAAGCATCGTAAACTATAAATATTCCGAATCACACAACTTTAAAGCATTATCAAAAGCTACAAACATGTTGCTGACTTTTCGACTTGTGTTAGACTTGAAATTTGAACATATAAAAACTTTAATATAAACAAAGCAACTTGAAAATTTATCCTAGACACACATTTTATTCAAAAGAAAGAAAATTGTAAAACTTTTACTTTATAGAATACAATTTGTGAAGGTTTAAACTTTTACATTCAACCTGCCAAGATATGAAAATAGAAACATTTGATCGACAAGTTTATATTCAGTTGAAATAAAATATAATTCAATAATATCATCTTCCTCATAATGTAAAATGAAATTTGTGACTCTTTTGAAAAATTTTGGGTTGAACAAAATCAGGGTTTGAATAAGATTGCTCAGATTCTTTTAAAAAAATATGAGAAAAACTGGAACAACATCATTATCAGAGATAAATGTAGCGGAATTAAAGTAGATGCACTCACAGTTTCTCATTAGTCAGAAGCTAACAAGCATTGAAGAACGAGTTCTAGACTGACATGTCTAGAAGTCAATGTCTTTGAAGCACGGGTTCTGAGCTGAATTTCTCAAAAGCCAATTTTCTCTTACTCCCCCTTGACATTAGATGCCTGCAACTTAGAAGCAATTTGAGATTTTGGTACCCACTTGTATTTGGGCCCACGAAAGTTAGTTGCAGTTCTTATGGGGAAATATTTGTAAGATTTAACATACAAGGCATGAGACAGATGGTCAGAAAAATAAGCACAATCATCAGATGAATACAAAGCATAATCATCTGAACTAGAATCAGAGGAAGAATATGAGACATCTTTTGAAATTCGAATCATTTGCTTTATTGAATATTTGGAAATGTTATTACAAGAAGCAAATGAATCAATTTTATAATGTTTGTCTACATATCTATCCCCATCAGTCTGAGATTCATCCGATATCCGCTTCGCTCTCCAAATCTGCTTCGTTGACTTGCTCAAAGTCCTATCTGAAAGAATTGAATTGGAAGAATTAGAACTGTCAGAAATGACATTATCTTGTTTCTTCAACTTCTTTGACCTTCTTCTTTTACGCTTTGGTTTATAATAATCATCATTGAGCGTAAAAGATTCATCAAGAATTTTCGATTTAATATCAGAATTAGAAGAAGCAATTTTACCTAAGCAACCAATCTGATCAATCAATACATCTGAACTAACCTCGGAGTCAGAAAAATCTAGAGAAAGGTTTTCAGAATGTAGAACTTCCTTTTTGTTTTCTTTTGAATCAGAAGAAAGGCTAGAAATAGAATCTTGATTTTGAGAAAATAAATTTTCTTCAAGACTAGATGTCATGAAAGAAAGAATAACATCAGATTCAATTTCTTTTTGAATATTTTGATCTGCCATCTTATCTTCAAGATTAATGATTTTGCCTTCTAATATTAAAGGAGGGGTATATTTCTTAGAATCATAAATTATTGGAGAAATATTTTCCTTATCAGATTTATTGGCAAAAATATCAACAAAATCATCAGATACTGAAGACTTGACGGGAGATATTTCATTAAAACCTTTTCTGCCTTTCCTTGATTTATCAGGAAAATATTTTGCATTTTCATACGTATAAACAAAAGGAATTTCCTTTTTCTTGTTATTTGTCCTTTTCTCATTTTCGATTTCTAACACTTGCTTCTCATTCATCCAATCAATTTTAAATTGAGGGGCATATTGAGCAAGAGTTAGATAATCGTATTTATATAAAGTAGGGGATTTTTCAATCGCATTGTTTAAACAATGAGGATTTTCAAAACCAAGTCCCCATTTTTCTTTTAAAGCTTCATCACTCCTTGGTTTATTCATAAAAATTGTTTGCTCAGATTGGTTCCTTCGGTATAACTTTTCTTCTAATTTATTTATTTTATCCGAAAAACTGTCTTTTAAAATGGTCATTTCAGTCAAAGACTCAAGATAAGTCTTATTTGAATTTTCCAAATCATCCAATTTCTTTTGAAAGACTTCTTTAGTATGAACCAAAATAGATTTTTCATCTTTCAAAGAAATTTTCAATTTGTCAATCAAATCTGACTTTTCAGAATTTAAATTCTTTTCAGATATTAACTTCGAACGAATATCATGTAAAGCAATTATGATTATGTTCATCTGTGAAGAAATAAACGTGAAATCAAACTCAGAATATACCTCATCTTCATCAGTATCAGAATCAGAATCAATATCATCATCAGATTGATCATCTCCGATTAAGCACATTTGAGCAATCTCCACATTGTTAGCCTCATCATCGGAGTGATCCAGCCAAAATTCCTCTTCTACGAGCAAAGCTGTTCCGTTCTCTCTTTTCTCGGCAAGTTCCAGTTTCTTCCAAGAGTATGCCAAATCCCGAACCTTCTTCACTCGACACGCCTTTGAAAAATGACCCGGCTTGCCACAGTTGTAACATGCAGTGGGTTTCTTTGCCTCGGGCACTTGAGCATTCTTGGACCCAGAAGTGAAGTGAGGAGTGTTGGAACCCGACCGTGGTTGGAACTTTTTCTGATAATGTTGTGAGAGAAGGATCATAGCTTTCTCTAGCGCCTCGCCATCATCATTAGTGGCCCCGTTGTAAGCATTATCAGACAATGCTTGTTCTGCCAGTTGTTTCGTGAGGAGAGCAACCGGGTTCACTGATTTCTTATTCTTCTTATCGAGTTTGGCCATCTTCTCTATGACAATGCACTCATCTGTCAGCAATATCTCAAACATTTCTTGGATTTGCATGGAAGAAATTCTGACATCATTCCTCAAGCGATGGCAAGATTTGTTCCATTCAGGTTGAAGTGCATTGAGAAATTTCAGATTTGTTTCAAGCTCAGTCTTTTCAACTTTAATTTTCCTCAGATCATTAATGACGGCACATAATCTGTCATACACAGTTTTCAATGGCTCCCCATCCTTGGCTTTGAATTCTTCAAAGTTATTCATGTAACGAGTATGTCGCAGTTGAGTAGATACTGAAGAACCAAGCATAATCTTTTCTAGCTGTTGCCACATAAGATTAGGATGATTTTTGAAATAATCAATCCTGTTGTAGATAGAGTTTGGCAAGGCTAGCATCAGATTTGCCTTTATATCACGATCAGCTTGATACTCCGATAACTCATCAGGTGTATATTCTTTGGTAGGCTTATATAATCCAGAAGCCAACTTGGGTTTTTCAAAAGGTCCTTCAGAAAGAATGTTCATCATGTCATTTCCATTCTTTTGACGCTCTATGAAGTTCAGGAACCGATCTTGCCAATGAGTAAACTCGTTTTCATCAATCAGCACCGGAGGACGATTTTCTGTACCCAATGACATCATGAGATCATTTTTGTAAAACTGAGCTTGATACGCAAACTTTGCAGAATCCATATCGTCAGAAAAATTCTAAGTCTGGAATGCAGATGACGCAAACTTGAGGTTTGCGTGAGAGGCAGATGGCGCAAACTATGATTCTCGCGAGTAGTTGATGACGCAAACTAGATTTCGCGTGAGAGGGCAATTGCGCAAACTTGATTTGCGTGAAGTACTAATGGCACAAACTTAAGTTTGCGTGAGGAGAGACTGACGAGAATCTGACTTTACGTGAGTTGCTGAAGGCGCAAACCAAGCTTTGCGTGAGCAGAACGTGGCGCAAACTAGACTTGCACGATACACAGGTGACGCAAATTATGATTTGTGTGAGCAAAAGATGGCGAGAACTTGATGAATCCTGAACTTGGTAATATGAATTGGCGCAAGATGATGAACTCGCGCAAACGAAGAAGAACTCGCGCAAAGTATGAATCTGGCGCAAACTGCAATTGATAAGAAAAATCGCCAAAAATCGATTACAGATTAGAATTTTCATATGTATTCTTCCACAGATATGATCGAAAATGACATTCTAACACATTTCTATCAAACTTTTTCGATTAAAAACTTTAAAATCGAGATTTCAAAATTTGAACAGTGCGTTAAAACCGTTTTTCCAGAAACCTCAAAAATCTCAGAATCGACAATCAAAACTTGAATTTCTTGAAAATCGATGTGAATTAAAAGTGTTTAACAATCAAAATCGAATCCAACAAACCAATTTTCACAAGAAATCGATCAAAAACACGTTCAAATTTGATGAGAAATCTAAAAACGAGATTTTCTTGAAAAAATTCAAGAAAATCAATCAAATTTTTAGATTAAACTACAAATTCAGAATTCGAAAACAATTCTCTCAATTCTCTCAAGATCTAGATTGGTTCTGATACCAATTGACAATCCAAGAATCCTCTAAATCTAGAGAGAGAAAGTAGAGAGAGAGAGCGCAAAGAGGTAAACTATATTGAATGTGCGTGAATTTCTTACAACAACCAAAGCCCAAAGGGACTTAAATACCCTTGGCTTATACACAGATAAAACCTATCTAAGCACAGTATAAGACCAAGCCTATAAATACAATGATTACTATAAAATCAGACTTAACAGATAGATTTTCAACGACATTTCTTGGAGAGATTTTTGATGATATCGATGCTCAAATCATCAAAAATGGGGGAGAAGAATACAAGAAATGTTTGAGTCAGATATGTTAAAGTTGAGAGAAAATGTTCAAGAATTGATTGTTAAAGGAAGATTGTTGTTCAAAGACGAAAAGAGTTCAAAGATTTCAGTTTGTTGAAGATAATTTGCTGAAGCAATCAGATTGGTGTCTGAAAGAGGTTTGGTTACAACCTTTGGGAGAGAATGCTACTCTGTTTAAAGATCAGACGTTTAGAAGATTGCTGAATGTTTTTGAAGACAAAGCATATTAAAGAAGAATTTCATTGTGTTAAGGGGGAGTTTGTAAATCATGTTTGTATAAAAGGGGAGATTACAATAGAAGATAAAGGTTGATCAAAGGGGGAGTTATTTCAATCGAGCTTAAAGAGAGAAGATCGCATTGCTAAATCTTTTAGTAATGATCTTGATCCAAAGGGGGAGATTGTTAGAGCACATATTTGTTGGATTCAAGATCATAAAGATTGAAGACTAAAGTTCAAGATGTCAAAGCTGAGAAAGTCAACTCTTAGTGAAAGTCAAAGTCATTTTGTTAATAAAAGTCAAAGTCAACATTTGTATTTGTTTGTTTCTTTCTAATTGTATGGAGGTATAAATACCTTTGTTGTGTTTGTAAGTAAGAAAGCACGTAAGAACGTGTGAGAAAGTAAGAACATAAGATTGATAGTGTGTGAAATCAGATTGTGATTGAGAGAGATTTTGTAATCTTGGTGGTTTAATCAAAGACTTGTGATTTCGATTCTTATCTTGATTGTTTGTAGCAATTAGAACTTGAATCTAGGACTCACAATTACATTAGATTTCAACATAGTCACTGTAAAACACCATTTTATCCTATTCCACACACTTTCTTGTGTCAAAGATCCCTTCCATTTCTCTAACCCACTTCAATGCCAAAGTCGGGTGTCGCACCCCATTATAAGAAGGAAGCTTACAATCAAGGAACATATTATAATTGCATCCTTTTATCTTTGGGCTAAGAGCATCCTTCACCTCTGGCGAGGACACTGTATGACCACTCGTATGATCAAGAAGTAGGCTACTCTCCTTCATCCTTCCATCATTCCCACCCTCTAACCGATCACCACTCTCGTTTTGTTGAGCTAGAAGGAATTTCAATGTAGATTGCAATTTACCAATTATGGTTTCCAAATCCTATCTAGTCACAAAAAGTTTAACTCTGGGTTCGACTCTGGACTCTAGGATGGCCTCGATCTCTTCCACTTGCCGATATTTCTTGCAATGACACTTCCTACTCCACCAGTATCTCCAAACTCTCCCCCCCACGACCGCGACTTCTTCCCCAACCTTGGGCTCCAGTACCATCTTGTTCTTCTTGGGTTATAGTCTTACTGGGTTTTCTCCCCTTCCCTTCCCATGATCATGAGCCCCGTATTAGTTGGCTTAGTCTGCATAACCAACCCTTGAATTTCTTTTCCACAACCCTTTCCACTTCCCCTTCTCTTCCTTTCATAACAAATTGACCTAGTTTCACCATCGGCCTATCCCCAATAATTTCATTAAAAGGGTCTGCCTCTTGGAGAGGTGTAGACCTACTCCTTAAAGTTCAAGACGACATGGATGAACACTGAAATAAAAAATACAAACAAGTCTTAATCCAAGAGTTCTGAAATAATAAGGTAAAACAAGCACACACATGTACCTGTAAATTCACAATTACATTGGCTATATGTAATACCAAATTTACTTTGCATGATAGTCCTCACAACCCTATCAAAAATGTCCCTGTTGAGGTCTTTCGTACAGGCTTCCTATATCTCAGTTGTGATCCTTATCCTACAGTTTAAGTTTAGGCCTAACTGTTCATCTGAATCCCTTAAACTAAGGCTCTAATACCAATTGAAACAACCCAAATCAAAGAGTAACGATATTCATAAACAAAAGCCAAACCGACACTGAAATATACGAGTACAAGGGTTTCTCAATACATCTCAATGTTTTGCAATGGGTAAAAATACATCTACAACTGAAAATTATTAAAGAACTAAGGTAAACCAAATCTAAACCTTAAGCCATCCTCAAGAGTCATATTTTCCCTCCCTTTCGGAGTACCCTTTAGATGGAACTTATTTGAAAATGGTTTAATTTTGACAAGCGAGGGTTAGACCATAAAGGTCGAATCCCCTTAGTTTCACTTCCAACAATTTTAAAACAAGAAAAGTAATGCCAACATGTAAGCATCAAATTCATGTGATAAGCATAATCTCTACATACATATTTTGCACGACGTTCGTAGCCACACCACCATCCGCAGTGACAAAACAATAAAGGCCCGTAGTAGATGCCTGTTAGATTTGTGCGAGAAAATGATTTAAGGCACATGGACTTTCACTCCCAAGATATGTTACCATCTCAAGGTACCCTACTCCCGTCGTGCAAATCCAAAACGACCCCACAGAGTCATATATAACAACACAATCATAAAGTATGCATCAAATCATTTTATAAAAATACAAAATCAATGAAATGAAACCATAATCAGAGTTTTAAAACCATCATGTTAATCACAAGTTCATAAAATCGGGATAAGAGGACTCACTAGTGCTCCACACCCTACCATATGCCTTAACGGCTAATAAGCTCAAACTGAATGCCTGAATTAACCACATAGGAAGGGCATTAAACTCTCTCAATTATTCCAAAATCCACCTCTAAGAAACCCCCTAGGAAAAAGCTTCGACCCTGGCCTGGATCGAGAAATGGAACAAACGAAACCGCGTGAAAATAGTGACTTACGCGACTTGTGCCGCAACCTAGGTCGCACGCCAAGTTGTGCAAGTTCATTCTAGACTTCCCAAATATGTTACCACCGATTCGATCTGAGCTCTCTTAGAATAAGTTTGGCAGCGGATCACGAAATCTCAATCATCTTCACTCAAATCTTCATATAAACTCACAATTTCAAGCTCAGATTGACATAATAATAATAATTGACTTCTCCCCCAAAATGAATTCAAATCAAATCCAAAGATTAAATACCAAACCCAATCCATTTCTCTAATAATAACATGATTTACTCCCATTAATAGTTCAAACCCCAAAAATCAAATCAAACTAAGAATTCCATGGGAGAAATCAGATTAGATTAGATCTTAGATTCCTATGCTCAAAATATTGGTGATGGAGGATTTTCATAGAACATAACACCTCTCTAAAATCAAATAATCCCTAGCTCCCAAATCAAGAACAAACTTCCATTAATGAAGTCTAACTAAGCATAGAAATTAAGGTGTTACCTTATGAAGATGATTATGTAATTGTTTCTCATTTAATCTTCAAAATATTAAGGAATTACTCCTCCAAACCGTCTCGTCTCCAAGACCTACTTTCTCCAAACATACACTTCCAAACGACTCATGGAAAAAATGAATAACCAACAATCATTTTTAGCCTAAAATTACACTTTTGGCCCTTAGAGGTTAAGATATATTCTCACTTAACCCTAGACTTCCACACTTAAATCATATACAACAAGGGTTATTACACTAAGCCTAGCCAAAATAGGCTTAAAACCCCGTTAGGGGCTCCAGGTGACTTAGTTCGCGTAGAAAGTGTCCTAGACATAAAAATCATATGTCCAGAGTCTCAGGCGACTTGGAGGTGACTTAGGTCGCTTGGGAACTATCTTGGCACTATGCTTTGCGTTTTTATGGTGTTTTGTGACTTCTAGTGCGACTAAACTTGCATAGGAGGTCCCTTAAAGCCCCAGATGGCTCTGACACAACTTTTCTTCATCTCGACTCGACCAGGACTCTTGATTTAAATGCCACATGCGTTCAATAATGGCTAAACATCAAACAACTCGTTAAAACAAATCTACACCCTTAAGCGATTAACCGCAAAAACACGGGTGTTACATAAGTAGGGTAGTATTTGTTAATTGTCATCGAGTGTAGCTTGTAGAAAGGATTATTTATGTTAAGTTGATGTGCTGACAATCCATTGGTAATGTGGAGATAGAGCATCATCCTGACAGTAGTAGGTTTGATAAATAGGCTGAATGTTTTTGAGTAGTCAATATTTGGACGTTGGTGGAATATTTTGGCAAAAAAGCGGGCTTTATATCACTCAGTAGATCCACCAGGTTTCTATTTTTATACAATAGACCCATTGCAACCAACTTGGTTTTGACTGGAGTCAGAATAGACTAAAACCTAAGTGAGGTTCGAGTGAGAGCATTGTGTTCTTCTGTCATGGTAGTGCGCCATTGAGGACAGGCTTGGGTGATTGTGTTTGATTAAATTGGGTGATGATGAGCATTAGTGAAGAGTGAAAGTTTTGGGGTTAGGTTTATATATGTTATTTTTGAGTTTAATGATAACGGTTAGAGTGGAAGGAGGAGGTGGAGGGGAAGGGTGGAGTTAGGGCTGGAAAAGAATGGAAGTTGTATTTGGAAGTGATGAGATATTAGGAGATGGTGAAGAGGAGGTAGGGGTATTTTTGAAGTATTTGTGGTTATTTTTATACAATTGGAATAGTGAAAGTGCACCGATGGGTGTATGAGAAGGATAAAACTTAGGATAAAGGAATATGCGTACAACAAATTAACATGATGAGAGGTATGAATATGGTTTATGGGTGGATGTAGATAGTAATAAGCACTTTGTGAGGGTAAGTAACCCACAACAATGCAAGGCAAATAATGGTAGTTGAGTTTGTTAGATGAGTATGACTGAAGCCATGGGTAACATAAACACCCGAAGTTTTGAAGTTTATGGTAATTCGGCGGAGTTCCAAATAATTTAGGAAGGGAGACATATTTTGGAAAGTTGGTTTTGGCAAGAGGTTTATTATGTATGCGAAAATAGCAAAATCATGTGCCTAATGGGCAAGGGTGTAGGATCCAGATCTCTCAATTTATTGATCTAATTTAGAATATGTGAGCAGAAACAATAGAGATCAATTTAGGAAAGAATAGATAATGGTAAGCAGTAATGATTTCACCAGAATGATTGAGTCACCGTTATCATATGTATTGATTACACTTAGATTTATCTTCAATCTACTCAAAATGATTCACTCAAAATGTGTGTAAAATCTCACAAAGCTCTCTCTAATTCTATTGAAAAGCTTATCAGAATCATAAATTACAAAAGATATAATATGCTATTTATAGCCTAAGAGTGAGAAAGTCAATGCATTGTTTAATAGGGTCCTTGCATGTGTAAGGTGCACTACAAACTTTGGGCGTGAACGGTTAGACTTTGGCAGCATCATACTTGGATAAATAGATCTTTATATTGAGTCTAGAGGTAGATCCAGAGACGGTCGGGGGTCTATTCCTTGTTGATTAATCTTTTGGTTAAAAGTCTCTGGAATATCTTGAAGTATGGTTCTTGAACTCAACACTTGTTTCTTTTACAGTACTTTTACATATCAAAGTATAGAAAAAGAAATATACAATTTATACTAGAAAGCAATAGGATAAAGTGATCCCCTGTTAAATAATTTTTTTAGATAGAATTCGAAAATTTTACAAGGAAAATGAAATTATTTACATTTCGGCATTAGGAGCACTAGTGTATATCTTTCAGAAATGAATCATAAGCTCTCTGTAATTGAATACAGAAGAGACGAGCTTAACAAATTCATTACAGGCCATGTGGGTACTTTCTCTAATCTGAGTCTCTACATCATTTCATTCCTTATCCACTTAATGGTTTTGTTTGAATACTTCAAGGATTCACAAACCCGAAATAATTTATTTTCCTTGTGCTCATTTCTATATATCAAACCAAGTTCTGGATCTATTGCGATTGAGGCTGAATGGGCTAAGTGTCAAGGTGCTCATCTAGAGATGTCACAGAGAGCCTATCAAAAGCCCAAATTTAGAGCTATTTGAAACTCCGTCTTGGCTCTGAGAGGAACAAGCTCTCCCATAATCTCTTTAATTTTCCCAATATACATAATTTATTCCCCTCGTCAAAATGAGCATAGGTGTATGAACATATATCATTAGGTCCCTAGGGTTAAGGTTTATCATATCGTTATCGTTGAAGGTGTAGAACTGGTTATGTGCTCTCCCATTATGTACTTGATGTAGGAGATGGCTTTGTGAGCAAATGTTCTGATCTTGACCTTGTGAACCTTTTAATGCCTTCCTTTGACCATACTTCATTTCTGGGTTTGACAATCTGAGCAAACCTTCTTATTACATCATCCATTACTTTTGGATGCAAGGTTGGAGGTGCAAGTTATAACTCCTCATCCTCTTCAGAGTAAAAATACCGATAGAGGCTTTCCATAAGCATTGGCTCATTGGGAGGATTTGAAGCAGAAGCAGAGGATATAGAGGATTCTGTTGGTGGTCTTTTAAGGATTTCAAGTGGGATACTACTTCTTAAACTCAACCAATTGATAGTTGTGGAAGTTCAGTAGGATGATCTTGGACTATTGGGATTGGAATTATGGGTGCCTCTATGTTCGATGCAAGAATAACCATTAGGATTGGCATCGTAGACACATCAAGTGTAATACCCGGAAATTTATAAGGTAAGTATTTGTTCCTTCAATACGTCAACTAAAGTTGTGTACACCTTTTAAATTGCCTTACTATCTGCTATAATTAAAGTATTACGTTTTGGGTTGTTATTCGTGTTTTCGGGTTAAAACTGCAGGTCAAGGGGGGGGGGGGGGGGGACCGGCGACAATGCCGGCGACAATGACAATTGTCAAAGTCGCCATGGCAAAGTCACCGAATGTGTACCACGAGGGCCTGGAGCCCCGCGACTATGCCTCGGCGACAATGCCCTTGGCACAATCGTCAGGCATAGTCGCCTGCGTGGTCCAGTCTGCTGTTTTTAATAGAATTTGATACCTCATTTCAAGCATTTATCATCAAAAAACGGGAGAGCACTCTTTTGGGCGATTTTTTGGTCTTCATCACCTACCTAAATAAATTTCTAGGGTTTGGGTTGGTGAGAGCATTAAGTTACCATCAAAGCTCCATTCAAGTGTTTCCATTGAAGTGTTCTTCAAGATCCTCATTCCTTACATTCGAGTCTCATCTTCTTCAAAGCTAGGGTTCCATATTTTTCTAGGTTTTGGTTCAAAACCTAGATTGTGAGTTTACTAAACCTTTGTTAAAACTAGATACACATCATAATCTCTTACTTGTTATCATTTTGGTATATTTGCTCAAAATAGGTATCTCTATGTGTTCAACTATTTGATGGTGTTCTTATGAATAATATGATGGAAATTTGCTTATGAATATCATGCTATGAATCACTCTATTTGTGCAAGTAACCGGGATTTTCTTCGTGTATACCTACTATGAGTATTTTGACTTGATTTGGGTATATATGTTTTGGTAGATGATGATTTCTACTTGGAATGCCTTCTTGGTGATATTTACCTACATATTGATTATGTTGAAACTTGGGTCTTATATTGGACTTACATGATTGGGATGGTGATATAATACCCATGGTTGGTGTTGAATTACATATGGTTGAAATATACCTCAAAAACCTCCTATATGTTTTATGTTAGACGAACCAAGTCAGTAGACACTAGGAGGATGTAGTCTTAGGTGCCACCGTGTGGGTATGTGCCTAGACCTCCACCATTCGGGGTAATGCCATGGTTGTAGTCATCGGGTGTGTCGGGCCTTTGGGTGTCACTCTTAGTAGTTGGCACTAAGGTACATTGTCTTTTTGGGTGGAACTTGATTGGTGTTATGGGTATCCCCTATTGACTCCACATTGGTTAAACTTTGGTTAACTGCTGATAAGAATTGTAACTATTCATGCATGTTTATTATTGTTCAACTCACTAGGCTTTTTGGCCTAACACTTGTTTGGTGTCGATGTGTATCTCACGTTCTAGCGGCGCCGGTTCGAAGCTGGCATAGTTGCTTGGGTGAGAGCTTGGGGATTACTTACAATTGGACAAAACTTTGATAGGTGATTATTTGGGTTTATAAATGACACCCCTTTTGTAATCTCTTTTCTAGTCATAGAAATTAGATTAGTTGGTTGTTATTTTTTGTCCATTAAATTACAACTGTAATTAAACAGGTTTTTATATCCCCCATTTTTGGGAGGCTCTTGCTATGGCAATTTTGGTATACCTCATGTACGTTTTCCGGATTTTGTTATCCCTATTTTTAGGGTGTTACAAGTTGGTATCAGAGCTTTAGTTTAAGTGAACTAGGTATTGTTTTAGCATATCTAGACTTAAGATTTACACTTTATAGTTTCACTGTCCACTTGGGGTAGAAATCTTAGGTGGGGAGAGCGTTAGGATTACGGAATTACTTTAATTGAAAGTTGTGATAATGGTGACAAGAATTCTTGTGTATGGTTCGTTCATAATTTCACTTAGCTACTGCTATTATGAATGCATTGTTACGTGAGCATACTTGTTTTACTATTGTTATGATAATTGATGAAGGTATTAGTACGTATAATGAGTTCAACTCGCTTAGTCTCTTCTCAATCTCTTTTCTCGTTTATGTATGGCAGATTGATATGGTAAACACTCGGAGTAGGTTACCGAGCTCGCCGGAGAGGCGCGTGGAAATAGAATCTACTGCAGATCAACCTCGTGTGGTCGACACCTCTGTGGTTCCTCCCATGCCCAATCTCTTGGGAGGAGGACCCGAACAGATTCCACAAGTGAACCTCACGGCTAACAATGCCATCATGGAAGAGGTAACCATGGAGACCCGGATAAGGGACAGTATGATGCTAGCCATGAACTCGGACATGGCTCAACAACAAGAGTTTTTCATTAAGCTTTTAGAGGATCGAGACGCCAGTCACCAGCAACCGGAGACGATGGCGGAAAACATCGTTATGGGGTCGTGTGGTCCGGTGGTTGTGTCTGTTGAAGACCCGGCGGATAACGGGAACAAAGGGAAAGTCAAAGGATGCACCTACAAAGCTTTTCTTGGGTGCAATCCGAAGGAGTTTTCTAGTTCGGCAAATCCAGTAGCATGCATGTATTGGCTAAAAGAGGTAGAAATGGCTTTTGAGTCGAGCGAGTGTGATGTCTCGCAACGGGTGAAGTTCGTTTCCCAACTACTTCGGGGGGAGGCCCTGATCTGGTGGAACCTCACACGGTCCGCCCTTACTCCCGAAGTTTTGGCGAAGTTGACTTGGTCGGTTTTTAAGTAGAAGATCATGGAAAAATACTGCAGTGAAAGGTCATTAGACAAGCTAGAGGCGGAATTCTGAGGGTTGAAGAAGGGGACCCTATCCATTGCCGATTATTCCAAGATTTTCTTGGAAAAACTAAATTTGGTGGGACATCTCATCCCGGATGAGAGGTCAAAGATAAAAGCTTATCAACAAGGGTTGTCGGCCAGGATGAAGACTGCAGTAAGGAATGCTAGGGGTTTGACTCTTCAGGATGTGATCGAGGAGTCTTTGTTGATAGAGGATGACTTCGAGGCAGAGAAGGATGAGAGAGTTGCGGTGGGGGAGAAGAGAAAGTGGGAAGGGCCGTTTGGGCCCATTCGTCAGTCTAAGCCATTAGCGGGTGGAAGGGTTGGTGACAATCGTTGTGAGTGGCGGTGGTGTCAAAAGTGCAAATCCAAGCACTCAGGCCCATGCGACCCAAAACCTCACTCGGGCCCTGTTGAGTATGCCAAGTGCGGCAAGAAAGGCCATGCTATTCGGGATTGCCCTATTCGGGGGCCGGTTTGTTTCGAGTGTCGGGAACCAGGGCACATGAAGAGGGATTGCCCAAAGCTTGTGGGCGGAAACCGTGGAAATTCTGTGGGTTCGATGGCTAGAGTCGAACAACCACCAAGGGCGCCAAGTCGAGCTTTCCAGATGACTACCGAGGAAGCAAAGGATACCGTTGATGTTGTTTCGAGTACGTTTCTAGTAAACTCCTTGCCTGTTCGCGTTTTGTTTGATTCGGGTGCTACATGTTCCTTTGTATCGGACATTTTATGTAAACAGTTTGCCACTCCTGTTAGTGTCCTTCCCGATGCGTTAGTAATAGAAATAGCGAATGGGGATCAAGTGATTGTTCGATAGCATTTTTATGATTGCACCATAGATATTGATGGGAATTCTTTTGGAGTAGACTTGCTACCTATGGCTATGGGGGATTCGACGTGGTTATAGGCATGGACTGGTTGGTGAGACATAAGGCGGACATCTTTTGCTCTAAAAAGATGATCCAAGTGCCTTTGCCGAAAAATGGTGTGGTCACCATCTACGGGGAGTAAGGGAAGAGGAATAACCCTATCATCTCTTCTCTTAAAGCTCGCAAGTTCTTAGTGAAGGGTTACCCTTCGTACCTGGCTTATGTGGTGGATGCGAAGAAAGAGAAGAAGTCGGTAGAAGATGTGGAAGTTGTGCAAGATTTTTTGGACGTCTTTCCGGAAGACTTACCCGGGTTACCATCGGAGCGTCAAGTGGAGTTTCAAATTGATCTCACTCCGGGAGCGGCTCCGATAGCCCGTGCTCCATATCATTTGGCCCCGAAGGAAATGAAAGAGATGATGACGCAACTGCAAGAGTTGTTGGAGAAAGGTTTCATCCGACCGAGTTCGTCACCTTGGGGAGCATCGGTTTTGTTCGTAAAGAAGAAAGACAGATCCATGCAGATGTGCATCGACTACTGAGAGCTAAACAAGGTCACAGTGAAGAACAAGTATCCTCTACCTCGCATCGACGATCTTTTTGATCAACTTCAAGGCGCGGGATGCTTCTCGAAGACTGATCTTCGGTCCGGATACCATCAAGTGAGAGTAAAGAAAGAAGATATTCCGAAGACGGCTTTCCGAATGCAATACGGTCATTATGAATTTTTGGTGATGCCTTTCGGCTTAACCAACACTCCGGCCGTATTCATGGATTTGATGAACCGTGTATGTCGCCCATTCTTGGATAAATCCGTGATCGTCTTTATCGACGATATTTTAATATATTCAAAGGACGAGTCCGAGGATGGGAAACACTTACGGGAAGTATTAGAGGTTCTAAGAAGGGAGAAGTTGTTTGCGAAATTCTCAAAGTGCGAATTCTGGCTCCAAGAGGTGCAATTCTTGGGGCATGTGGTGTCTAAAGACGGAGTAAAGGTGGACCCGGAAAAGATCGAGGCAATGATGAGTTGGGAGCCTCCAACAAGTCCGACAGAGATTCGAAGTTTCTTGGGTATGGTGGGTTACTACCGGCATTTCATTCAATACTTTTCCAAGATACCTACACCGCTCACTTTACTCACAAGAAAGAACGTCAAGTTTATTTGGACCAATGCACCAGAGCAAGCCTTTCAAACGCTTAAAATGAAGTTGTGCTAAGCTCCGATCTTATCCTTACCCGAAGGATCGGAAGACTTTGTAGTGTATAGTGACGCTTCCAAGATGGGGCTCGGGTGCGTACTAATGAAACGGGGAAAAGTAATAGCATATGCGTCGCGGCAACTAAAGGATCATGAGAAGAATTATCCGACTCATGACTTGGAGTTGGCGGTGGTAGTTTTCGCGTTGAAGTTGTGGCGACACTACTTGTATGGGACAAAGTGTACTCTCTTCACGGATCACAAAAGTCTCAAATACATCTTCGATCAAAAGGAACTCAACATGTGGAAAAGAAGATGGCTTGAGCTTTTGAAGGACTACGATTGTGATCTACTCTACCATCCCGGTAAGGCCAATGTGGTGGCGGATGCATTGAGCCGAATGAGCTATGATGGTTGTATCAAGATGTCCCTCACAAGAATCGAGGTGGTATCGAGTTTGTTGGAAAGTATAAGGACGAGTCAAGTGGAAGCACTTAAATATGAGAACCTCAAATTCGAAGTTATGTTGAATCAAAGGGAACTCTTGGCGGAAGACGATCGTGGGCTCAAGCTCTTTTAAGGGCGAATTTGGGTGCCGAAGTTGGGAGGAAATCGAGAGTTACTTCTCGAAGAAGCGCACAAGTTGAAGTATTATATTCATCCCGGTAGCACCAAAATGTATCGGGACTTGAAATTGAATTATTGGTGGTCAGTGATGAAATTGGACGTGGCCAATTACGTAGAGAGGTGTGTCACGTGCCTTCAAGTCAAAGCAGAGCATCAAAGGCTGTATGGAAGTTTGCAACCGTTGTCCATTCCCAAGTGGAAGTGGGACAACATCACTATGGATTTTGTGACGAAGCTACCAAAGACCTTGCATGGGCACGACACCATTTGGGTAATCGTTGACCGATTGACCAAGAGTGCGCATTTCCTTGCAATCCGGGAGACCTTGCCAATGGAGAAATTGGCCAAGCTTTATATTGATGAGGTGGTGTCGAGGCACGGAGTTCCGCAATCTATCGGATCGAGATAGTCGTTTTACATCAAATTTTTGGGCGAGTCTACAGAAAGAGTTGGGCACTAGACTGAATTTGAGCACGGCGTATCATCCTCAAACGGATGGTCAAAGTGAGAGGACAATCCAGATGCTAGAAGATATGTTGAGGTCGTGTGTTATAGACTTTGGGGGAAGTTAGGATTCACATCTACCTTTGGTAGAGTTCGCATACAACAACAGTTAGTTCTAGTATCGGAATGGCACCGTTTGAGGCATTGTATAGACGTAAATGCAGAACCCCGGTTTGTTGGCTAGAAGCGGGCGAGAAGAAATTCGTCGGGCCGGAAATAGTTCAAGAAATGGCGGAGAAGGTGAAAGAAATTCGGGAAAGGCTAAAGGCGGCAAAGACCGGAAGAAAAGTTATGCAGACAAGAAAAGGAGACCGGTAAAGTTTTAAGTGGGCGACCGTGTCATGTTGAAAGTATCTCCATGGAAGGGGATTATTCGGTTTGGGAAGCGTGGGAAGTGTAAGGATCGAATTCTCAACAAGAATTAATTCTCAGAAACAATATCAAAGAAGTTTGCGGAATAACACTTTGATATTTAATCAAACAGAAAATCAAAACAGAATATAATCAACAAATTGTAAACTTGTATTGAATGCTTTGAAGTTACAAGATTACACACTCAACCTCAATATTGATGAACAGGCTCACCAATACGAATTCTACTTCTCTAGAATTAGGATATATGTCTTGAGGTTGATTTTCTCTCTAAAAAGAATGAAAAAACAAAAGTTCTCTTTATTCTAAACTATACAATATATATATTGAATACAAAGATAATTACAATAAATAAAATATCTTCAGTATATCTTCCATGTATATCTCTAAGCTTCCATAATCTTCAGATTATCCAGCTGTCATTCTTTCCATCCGAATCTCTTAAGCAGCACTAACCATGATCAGCAGCATTAACTTCTTCTAGCAGCATTAACTACTAAGCAGCACTAACTACTAGCAGTACTAACTAGCTAAGCAGTACTAACTTTGTTCAAGCAGTATTAACTATGACTAGCAGTATTAATAATACTAGCAGTAGTAACACTCAGCAGTATTAACCTTTAAGTCTTCTAGCAGTAGTAACTTTGAACCAGCAGCATTAACCATACTTGATGAATTCTTCAGTTCCCAACAATCTCCCCCTAACTTGACTTTTAGGAAGAGAAGTCAAGAGAAGTCAAGTTCTTCAGAATTAATCTTCAAGATGCTCCCAAAACTCTATCATGGCCTAAATTCCAGTGTTTGCATCCAATCCCAAACTCTGATTGATGGTTCTTTGAATCAAGTATTTAGCCATTTCTGAATCTGGAACACACCTTAACTTTTTCTTCAGCATGGCATGTAGCTTCAATCTGCTATGATTATACACTCTATCCACTAGGAAGTATTCAGTGTGATTTAAATCCAAAGTCACTGTATATACTCCACTAATTTCATATAGAGTCCAACTGTTGACCGACTTGAATACATCCTTGATCATATGCTTTACTTCTTCAGGTTTGAACATCATACACAGATACTCCATTACCAGTTTTGTAATTGAAATTCCTGGAGCCTTTAGAATATCTGCATACAACTTCATTCCTATCTCAAACATCTCTTCAAGATCTGATCTAGAGCATGTTCTGACAATTTTTGCCCATGTGTTGAACACTTCATACTTTTCATCCTTTCTTTTCAGCCTTATGTATTCCTTTCCATCCACTGTCAATGTATCCCAGAGAATGACCTCAGGAGGCTTAACTCCTACAGGTTCTGCTAAAATTGGTTCAGGCACTTTGTCCATCACTACCATATACAAATTTACATCATCAGTGTTAGTTGGCTCTGTCTGTTTAGATGACTCAGGTTCCCCTTCTTCTTCAGCAACCTTCTTAGCCTCTTCTTCAGATACTTTAGGCTTCTTGATTGGCTTTCTCCTTGCCATCATTTTTGTTCTCTTTAAAGTTCTTAGACTTTCTCCCAGAGTGGACTCTTTCTTAGAAGGTGTTTCTTGCTCATCTGGAATTGGCTTTTGACAATCAAAATCATTACTTTCTTTTATTCTCTTCTCCATCTCCACCCTAGCAGTTTCATTTCCCTGAAGCTTTAACATCTCTGAATCATAGAGCTCTTTGATCTTCTCAAAAGACATTTTGGAGAACATCTCCTTTTTGACTCCTACAGCACCTTTAAGAAATATAATCATCTTGTTTCTCTCTTGGGTACCTAGGAATGTCTTTGAGGGTTTTCTCTTCTTTGCAGCTGTTTTCACTACTGATTTCTTCATACTTGCAGCTTTCTTCTGTGCAATTTCAGTTGCCATACTCTGTTGATAAGCTTCATTCAGTTCAGCAGCTAGAGCTTTTGCCATTTCCCTGTCCTTTTCCATCTGAACTCTTTCTTCTTTTTCAAAATCCTCCTGCATCTTTTTAGCTAGGGCTTCATCTGATTCAACTAACCTTTGCTTTTTGATTGGTTGATCAGATTCTACCATCTTTGCTTTTCCTTTTTCTTTGCTCATTGCCTTTTTACTGTTATCTTTCTTGATCACTTCACCTTGTTCTTTTATGATTACACCTTTGGTCTTTGAAGTTACCTTGGGAGTATCATTCTTGGCTTTTAGTAAGGTTTCTGCAATCTCAAGATCTGTTAAAACTTCTTTCACAGTTTCTGCTGCTTTATTAATGTCAGCAGTAGTAACTGTTTCTGCTTCCTGCTCCCCCTCAACCTCAAGTTTTTGTCTATCAATCTCCCCCTTTCTTGTGACTTCTTCCATGTTGATCTCCCCCTTTTTGGGAGCATCATTTTCAGACTTCCTTCTCCTTAGTTGGAATTGCTTTCTCTGCTTCCTTTGTACCAGACTAACCACCATCCTCTTCAGCTTAGCAATCTGTTCTTGTTGTGACATAATGACTAGCTTCATTTCTTCAATATCTTTGCCTTGTTTGAGAACATCTTGATTGATGTTCCCCATTGTTTCCATCAATTCATAGTACGTATATCTGTCCTCACCCTTTCCAGAAGTGTTACCCTCCTTTGAAGGATCATTGGATCTTTTATTAGTGGAAGTCTTCTGCCTTGCAGAAGCACTATCCACCCCTGTGGTTTCTTGGCACCAGGGACCTTCAAATGATTGCTCATTCAAAGTTGCCATGGGGGAGGTCTTATTGATGTTACCACTTTCCTCCTCTGTACTAGCAGGAGTAGTGGCAGCCTCATCACCCATATGCTCTACCTCCTCCTCAGAGAGCACCTCCTTTGGGTTGGGAGACACCCTTGTGGTTTCCCTTTGGATATTCTCTAGGGGAGAATTCTCCCTTAGAGGGCTTATAGGCTTAGTGGGTAATGGTACAAGAAGGGAAGGAGCCTTCTTTACCTGTTTCCTCTTGTAAGTTTGTGTGATTGGAGAGGTTGGTTTTTCAAGAAGGGACTGGGGAATTGATTTTGAGAGGGAAGGTTGGGCTTGGCTAGCAGTGGGTTGGTCTAATGGGGGCCTTGACCCTGCTTCCATACCTTCATTGGTTTGGGACACCACCATCATTGTAGAGAACAATGGGGTGTCAACTCCTTCAGAGTCCCCAGCAGATCTTCTCATATTGGAGAAAACCTTGCCTTTAGGGGGTTTAGGTACATATATCCCAACAGGTTGAGGTATATCCGTCAATTCATGAGTAATAACTTCTTGAACAAACCTGGGATACATAAAGAAGCTCTTTTTGTTTCCCATGTTTGAGACAAGATCACTGAAAATCATTTTAGAAAAATTATACTTTCTGGCAGTGGCCAAGCACACCAAAGCATAAGCAATAGTGCTGCTGAACTCACTCCATCCAGTAGTCTTTTTGGAGATACAATGCATAAGAGTATGGACAAAGAAACGCCATTGGGGTGAAAATTTTGCTTTAGAGAATTTGAAAACTCCCAATGGGCCTCCATACCCCATTCTTGTAAGATTTGAAAACAGTTCATCGTTTGGGATAGAGGTTATACCAGAGGCATCGTCTAGACGTAGACTGATGCGAATAACCTCTTCAGTAACCGTTAGTGATTGATCACAGATTCTTGTCTTGATCATCTGCACACCATTCGCAACAACAATAGTTGCATTAGCCCAGAACTGCCTTTGATGCTCAATATAGATTGTAGGGGATACAATAAGAGCATGAGCAATGTGGCTTGACTTGAGGAAATCCACAATCTGATGAAATCCTGCAGCTTGCTTTGGCTTTTGTAGCATTGCAATCTCGTTGTGCTCGTCGATAAAAGTCATGGATGCCATTGATCTTAGTGAAAGCTTGCCTGAAAACTTCGAACTTGAGAGAGAAAAGGTTTTGAGCGCAAGAGAACAGTATGCAAATAGTCGTTATGAACTTTTAGGCGGGCAAAGAGTATTTATAGTATTCGGAACATAAGCAGTATTAACCTAGAGCAGTATTAACTACTAGCAGTATTAATTGAAAGCAGTATTAACTACTAGCAGTATTAACTGAAAGCAGTGTTAACTACTAGCAGTATTAACTGAAAGCAGTATTAACTACTAGCAGTATTAACTGAGAGCAGTATTAACCACTAGCAGTATTAACTGAAAGCAGTATTAACCACTAGCAGTATTAACTGAAAGCAGTATTAACCACTAGCAGTATTAACTGAAAGCAGTATTAACCACTAGCAGTATTAACTGAAAGCAGTATTAACCACTAGCAGTATTAACTGAAAGCAGTATTAACTACTAGCAGTATTAACTGAAAGCAGTATTAACTACTAGCAGTATTAACTGAAATCAGTATTAACTACTAGCAGTATTAACTGACTTACTCCTTTTAAACTTGCTAAACACTGAGTACTGCTATGCATATCCTGAAACAGAAGATTAGTAACTCCAAGAATAATATACAGATATAAAACCACTTTTTGAGAAGGGGATTATTCAGAGTTGATCATTCCCACACTTGTTACCAAGAAAGTGAATCTACCCACATCAAAAGCTTTAGTGAATAAATCAGCAAACTGATTATCAGTGTGAACTTTGACAACTTGAATAAGTTTCTTTTCATTACAATCTCTTATAAAGTGATACCTGATCTCAATGTGCTTTGTTTTTGAGTGCTTGACTGGATTATTCACAATGCTAATAGCACTGCTGTTGTCAATAAAGATTGGAGTGTGTAGAAAGGTTACCCCATAATCCAACATTTGATTCTGAATCCATAAGACTTGAGAACAGCAACTTGCAGCTGCTATGTACTCTGCCTCTGTTGTAGATGTGGATACTGTGGTTTGTTTCTTGCACTGCCATGAGACTAGTCTAGCACCCAAAAACTAACATCCTCCAGAAGTAGATTTTCTGTCCAAGTTTGCCCCACCTAGATCACTGTCTGAGTATGCTATTAGGTCAAAAGGTGAGTTATGAGGATACCAAAGTCCCAATCTGGGTTGCCCTTTGAGATATCTGAATATCCTCTTAACAGCTTGAAAGTGAGATTGCTTTGGCCTAACTTGGAATCTTGCACATACACAGACTGGAAACATTATATCTGGCCTTGATGCTGTGAGATACATGAGAGAGCCAATCATGGATCTATAATGATGCACATCCATATCCTCCCCCTCAAGATCTGCTGTGATCTGCTTGTGTGTTTCCATAGGTGTGCTGGAAGGTTTTGATTCTGAGAAACCAAACTTGGTTAGAATATCCTGCACATACTTGGATTGACATATGAAAATGCCATCTGACTTCTGTTGAACTTGGAGTCCAAGGAAGAAAGTAAGTTCCCCCATGGAACTCATTTTGAACCTTTGATGCATTAAATCTTCAAACTCCTTGCACATGTTGTTTCTGGTAGATCCAAAGATAATGTCATCAACATAAATTTGGACCAGCAAGATATCCTTCTTCTTTCTCTTGATAAATAGAGTCTTATCAATGACTCCTCTTTCAAAGTCATTTTCCAAGAGATAGGATGACAGAGTGTCATACCATGCTCTTGGATCTTGATGTAGTCCATAAAGTGCTTTCTTTAATTTGTATACCCTGTCTGGATAGCTTGGGTTTTCAAACCCTGGTGGTTGACAGACATATACTTCTTCTTCAATTGACCCATAGAGAAAGGCACTTTTTACATCCATTTGATAGACTTTGAAGTTCATGTAAGAAGCATAGGCTAGGAATAGTCTGATTGCTTCTATTCTAGCCACGGGTGCAAACACTTCTTCATAATCTATACCCTCTTCTTGAGTATATCCCTGAGCCACCAGCCTTGCTTTGTTCCTTATGACAATACCTCTTTCATCTCTCTTGTTTCTGAAAATCCACTTTGTGCCAATTGCTCTGTGACCTTTAGGAAGGTCTACTAGATCCCATACATCTTGTAGCTTGAACTGTAACAGTTCCTCTTGCATTGCTTCTATCCAGCTAGATTCTTTCATAGCATCATGTGCCTTTTTAGGCTCAAGCTGTGATAGAAAACAAGAAAGCACTGTATGCTGTTGATCTTGCATTTCCTGAAGCCTGCTTTGATGTCTAGTCATTATAGGAGAAGAGATATCTCCTATTACCAGCTGTGGAGGATGATTCTTTTGAACTCTGGTGTTATGACTAGGTTCTTCATTCAGTCCAGTCTCAAGATTAGATTCATGCAACTCAACTGAAGTGTTTTCAGATGCCACTTCATTATTTTCTTGAGTCTCCTCATCTCTAGTTTCTTCTTCACTCTGACTTGGTCCAGTAAATGATTCCTTTTCACAGTCTTCAACAGAATTTACTGTGGGTATGGGAAAAATCACAGATTTAGATATACTTTCTTGACCTTGTGTGATCCCTGATCCTCCACTTCCTGTTCCTGTATACTCATTACTGAAACCAAAAGAGTTAGTTAGTGAATCAATGTCAAATAGCCACTGAGGTCCAGACCCAACAGGATTTGGTGTGTTCTCATTGCATTTGACATTGTCACTTTCTTCAATTATTCTAGAAGAAGAGTTAAAAACTCTATAAGCCTTACTCTGAGATGAATATCCAACAAGAAATCCATCATCTGCTTTGCTATCAAACTTTCCTAAGTGAGATTTGGTATTGAGAATTGTACAAGGACACCCAAAAGGTTTGAAGAAACCAATGAAAGGTTTTCTTTGATTTAAAAGCTCATATGGGGTCTTGTTCTTTTGCTTGACCACTAGAACTCTGTTTTGGGCATAACAAGCAGTATTAACTGCTTCAGCCCAGAAGTTAATTGGCAATTTTGAATCAGCCAACAGAGATCTAGCAGCCTCTATTAGTGTTCTATTTCTCCTTTCAGCAACACCATTCTGTTGAGGAGTCCTAGGAGCACTATATTGCTTCTCAATACCTTTTTCTTCACAAAAGGTGTTTAGATCATGATTTTTAAACTCAGTTCCATTATCTGATCTAATGATTTTTACTCTTTGATTAGTTTGGTTTTCAATTCTTAGAATAAAGGATTTGATAAGACCACTTGTTTCATCCTTAGTCCTTAGAAAATATACCCAAGTAAATCTGGAGTAATCATCAACAATAACCAAGCAGTAAGATTTCTTGCCTATACTCATAACATTTGTAGGACCAAACAGATCCATATGCAGTAAATAGAGACAAGAAGAAACAGAATTTAACTCTTTGGTCTTATGAGAAGTTTTGTGTTGTTTGCCTTTAAGACAAGCAACACAATGATCATCACATGAAAAGACTTTTGAAGGTAAACCTCTTACAAGGTTGTTTTTAACAAGATTGTTCATAGTCTTGAAATTCATGTGACACATCCTTCTGTGCCATAGAGAGGATTCATCTGCAGAAGCTTTTGAAACAAGACAATTCAGAGATGAATCACTATCAACATTGTCCATATCAAGACAGTAAACATTGTCCTTTCTTGGAGTTCTAAGTAGTCTTGGGTACCCCTTTCTCATCAAAATACTTGCATTCTTTCTTGACAAGATTTTTGAACTTTAATTCCTCATTCTTGGAGTACTTTGTTACAATAATAGGCTTGGAAATGTTTTTGCTAGAATCAGTACTGGTTTTAGAAGTACTAACTGCCTTGGCAGCACTTGCATGCTTAGCAGTACTAACCTTGTTAGCAGTAGTAACTGTGTTAGCAGCAGTAACTGTGTTGGCAGTATTAACCTTTGAAGAGGTATTAACAGTATTAGCAGCATTAATATTTTCAGCAGTACTAACACTGTTAGTACTTCTAGGTACCCACATTTTGACACTTTCTTTTAAAATCTTTTTCTTTAAAGTGCCTTTACTTTCAATAGATTTCTTTATCACATGTTTCTTTCCAGCCTTCCTATAACCAACAGATTTTTGCACAAATCTTTGAAAGTTCATTTATTGGTTAATAGGGTTAAAGTAACAATACTTAGCCAAATGATTCAACTTGCCACATATAAAACAAGGTTTTGGTCTATTGATTTTATTCAGATCAACTCCTTGTTTCTGAGCCCATTGATTATTCCAGTTTCTTTGATTTCCTTTTTTTAAACCAGAATTTAGGTTCTTGGCTTTATTGCAATCACACTGCTTACAAGATCCAGGATTCACAACTGTGGTTTGTTTGTAATGGACCTTGTTATCATTTCCTATAGTCTTCTCTATCTCCTTGGACTTGACCCAGATTTTCCCACATCCCTCATTGGTGATAATATTGTTTTCTATTGGTATCTTTTTACTCACATTATTATCCCTGTTCTCACTGGCTCCTTTCTCAGTCAAATCCTTAACTACTACCTCATCCAAAGGATCTATCTTAACAGCTTCTTCAGACAAGTCCTTTTTCTCCTTAGTTTCTAACAAGTCTGATGTAGGAGAAATATAGTTGTTATTGTAAGGAGGGGGTGTATTGTTGTATCCAATACCAGGCTTCATCTTATCATGTATCTGAGCCTTTAGAAGAGAGTCCATTGCTTTTGAAGCATAAGAAAACTTGTCTATGTCAAGCTTAACTTTTGACAGTTCCTCTTTCAGTCTATCATTCTCTTCTAAGGACTTAGACAGTTTGGTTTCTAACTCATTCTTTTCCCACTTCCAATAGTTTGTGTCATAAGAGTGTTGAAGTTCATTAGCTTGAAAGCCTTTGATTTGCTCTTCAAATCTCTCTACTATCAACACATAATCTCTTCTGTCCTTTTCTAATCTTTTGAGGTCATCACACATACTTTGATTGTGATCCCTGTATCTTGTAACAGTGTCAATGCAAGATTTAGTGCAAAGATTAGAACTTACCTCAGTGGGGAGATCAGACACTTCTGCCATAAGGGCTTGGTTCTGAATGGCTTCCTCAGCTTGATCACTCCAGTCAAATCCCATTCCTTGTTGAGAAACAAGGGCTTGAGCAGGATTCTTGTTCAGAGTGTATCCTCCATTCTGAGCTTGTTGATGGTTGTTGTTTGGAACAGCACTCCTGCATTCTCTAGCAAAGTGTCCTTTCTTGTGACACTTATAACATTCCACCTTGGTTTTGTCAAAACCAGCTCCATCTTCTCTTCTTTGAGAGAAGTTATTTCTTCCAGTTCTTTTAATGAACTTTTTCACCCTCATGGATAGCATGGCCATCTGCCATTTAATATCCATCTCCTCCAGATCATCAGGGTGAATTTGATCAAGATCATCATTAATCAGAGAATTGCTGCTATGGCTGGACAAAAAGGCTTCAAAGATAGTTTCAGTGCCTTTTTCTGAACTTACTCCACTGGCAGTACTAACTGCTTCAGGGTTGGCAGTAGTATCAGTGGATGCTGAAAGAAGTGCAGCATTGTGAATATTACCAGAGGGCTTCTTCTTGATTTCTACCTCAGTTTCAAAAACTCTTAGATCATTGTATAGATCATCAAGTTCTTTCTTTTCCAGATTGTCACTCTGTCTATATGAGACAGTGTACATAGTCCATTCATCCCCAAGAGATCTGAGGAACTTTCTGTTGATATCATCTTGTTCCATCTTCACCCCTACAGTAGCCAGTTCACCTATGAGTTTATTGAACCTATCAAAAGTTTGAGTCATAGACTCATTCTTTGTGGAAGTGAAGTTCTCATACTGCTGCTTTAGAACATCTCTTTGATTTCTTTTGATGCTCTTAGTTCCAGCAAATCTTTTCTCTAGAGCATTCCAGAGAATCTGAGCATCAGTGCAGTTGCAAAATTGATGCTGATATTCATTGGGAATAGCCAAGAGCATAGTGCTCAAGGCCTTCATCTCTGTCTGTCTGATCTTCCTCTCACCATCTGTCTTTGGTGGAGGTCTTTTCCCATCTGGTCCTATCCTTCCAGCTTCAGAAGGACCATTCTCAATGATATCCCACATTGAGTAGTCAGTGAGAAGAATATATTGTCTGATTCTGATCTTCCACATGTCAAACTCACTTGGTTTGAGCATTGGAACCTTAGAAACCAAAGTACTGCTTGATTCTGTAAGATTTTCCATGATGAATAACTGTTTCTGAGAGGGTTAGGCTCTGATACCACTTGTAAGGATCGAATTCTCAACAAGAATTAATTCTCAGAAACAATATCAAAGAAGTTTGCGGAATAACACTTTGATATTTAATCAAACAAAAAATCAAAACAGAATATAATCAACAAATTGTAAACTTGTATTGAATGCTTTGAAGTTACAAGATTACACACTCAACCTCAATATTGATGAACAGGCTCACCAATACGAATTCTACTTCTCTAGAATTAGGATATATGTCTTGAGGTTGATTTTCTCTCTAAAAAGAATGAAAAAACAAAAGTTCTCTTTATTCTAAACTATACAATATATATACTGAATACAAAGATAATTACAATAAATAAAATATCTTCAGTATATCTTCCATGTATATCTCTAAGCTTCCATAATCTTCAGATTATCCAGCTGTCATTCTTTCCATCCGAATCTCTTAAGCAGCACTAACCATGATCAGCAGCATTAACTTCTTCTAGCAGCATTAACTACTAAGCAGCACTAACTACTAGCAGTACTAACTAGCTAAGCAGTACTAACTTTGTTCAAGCAGTATTAACTATGACTAGCAGTATTAATAATACTAGCAGTAGTAACACTCAGCAGTATTAACCTTTAAGTCTTCTAGCAGTAGTAACTTTGAACCAACAGCATTAACCATACTTGATGAATTCTTCAGTTCCCAACAGGAAGCTTAGTCCTCGTTTCCTAGGACCCTTCGTCATTCTGGAGAGAGTTGGGTTACAAGCTTACCGGTTGGATTTACCACCGGAAATGGATGGAATACATCCCACGTTCCACGTATGTTACCTTCGCAAGTGTCTAGACGAGGAGGAAAGCGTGATCCCTTTGTCGGAAATTCGGGTGGACAATGGGAATCGTTGTGTGGAAGAATCGGAGACGATTTTAGAATCAAAAATAAAGAAGTTGAGACATAAGGACGTGGTTATGGTTAAAGTCCAATGGAAGCACCATCGGGGTGCTAATATTACTTGGGAGTCCGAAGATGATATGAAGAAGCGATACCCTCACTTGTTTATTTCAGAATGAGATTTCGGGGACGAAATCCCAATTAGGTGGGCAGGATTGTAACACCCGGAAACTTATAAGGTAAGTATTTGTTCCTTCAATACGTCAACTAAAGTTGTGTACACCTTCTAAATTGCCTTACTATCTGCTATAATTAAAGTATTACGTTTTGGTTTGTTATTTGTGCTTTCGAGTTAAAATTGCAGGTCAAGGGGGGGGACCGACGACAATGTCGGCGACAATGACAATTGTCAAAGTCACCATGGCAAAGTCGCCGAATGTGTACCGCGAGGGCCTGGAGCCCCGCGATTATGCCTCGGCGACAATGCCCTTGGCACAATCGTCGGGCATAGTCGCCCGCGTGGTCCAGTCTGCTGTTTTTAATAGAATTTGATACTTCATTTCAATCATTTATCATCAAAAAACGTGAGAGCACTCTTTTGGGCGATTTTTGGGTCTTCATCACCTACCTCAATAAATTTCTAGGGTTTGGGTTGGTGAAAGCATTAAGTTACCATCAAAGCTCCATTCAAGTGTTTCCATTGAAGTGTTCTTCAAGATCCTCATTCCTTACCTTCGAGTCTCATCTTCTTCAAAGCTAGGGTTCCATATTTTTCTAGGTTTTGGTTCAAAACCTAGATTGTGAGTTTACTAAACCTTTGTTAAAACTAGATACACATCATAATCTCTTACTTGTTATCATTTTGGTATATTTGCTCAAAATAGGTATCTCTATGTGTTCAACTATTTGATGGTGTTCTTATGAATAATATGTTGGGAATTTGCTTATGAATATCGTGTTATGAATCACTCTATTTGTGCAAGTAACCGGGATTTTCTTCGTGCATACCTACTATGAGTATTTTGACTTGATTTGGGTATATATGTTTTGGTAGATGATGATTTCTACTTGGAATGCCTTCTTGGTGATATTTACCTACATATTGATTATGTTGAAACTTGGATCTTATATTGGACTTACATGATTGGGATGGTGATATAATACCCATGGTTGGTATTGAATTACATATGGTTGAAATATACCTCAAAAACCTCCTATATGTTTTATGTTAGACGAACCAAGTCAGTAGACACTAAGAGGATGTAGTCTTGGGCGCCACTGTGTGGGTATGTGCCTAGACCTCCGCCATTCGGGGTAATGTCATGGTTGTAGTCCTCGGGTGTGCCGGGATTTTGGGTGTCACTCTTAGTAGTTGGCACTAAGGTACATTGTCTCTTTGGGTGGAACTTGATTGGTGTTATGGGTATCCCCTATTGACTCCACATTGGTTGAACTTTGGTTAACTGCTTATAAGAATTGTAATTGTTCATGCATGCTTATTATTGTTCAACTCACTAGGCTTTTTGGCCTAACACTTGTTTAGTGTCGATGTGTATCTCAGGTTCTAGCGGCGCCGGTTCTAAGCTGGCATAGTTGCTTGGGTGAGAGCTTGGGGATTACTTACAATTGGACATACTTTTGATAGACGATTATTTGGGTTTATAAATGACACCCCTTTTGTAATCTCTTTTCTAGTCATAGAAATTTGTTAGATCACAGATTATTGGATTCAAGATCATCCAATCTGAAGACTGGAATCTGAAGCTAAAGTTGAAAAGCCACTCTCAAGAGTAGTCTAATGTTAAGTTTGTAATAATTGTCAAAGTTAATTATTGTCTTAATTATTGTATTTGCTATTATTCCTAAATATCTAATTAATAGATATTTAGGATATTAGTTTAGATATTATAATATCTTTAGTTTAGATATTATATTTTGTTTTACATAATATCTTGTTAGATATTATGTTAGTAATTTTAGGTGAGATATCATCTATTAGATATCTCACAATCTAACATCTCTGCCTACACAACATATCGACCCATCAAGAACACTGTTCACAGAGAGAATTAGTGAGAGCTTAAACAGAGAAACATTATCAACCTTGTAATCCGCATTTGTAATAGAAACAGGTTGGTAATCTATATCTTGTTTGTGTTTGATTATCTGGTAAACGATCGTGTTCAATCACACTGGACTCACAATTGGTATCAGAGCTGAATACCAGATCAAAATCAAACTTTTATCAACTCTCTGTGTTCTTCATCTTCAAGAACACTGTGCTATCAATCAAAATCTCAAAACAGTGGTTGTTTTTAAAATCAAAAGTGTAATATCCGGATCCGAAATTTTATTAAATTTTGGAAGTTGGGTGAAAAGTTAAACGAGACCCAAAGTTCAAGGGGGTTATTTGAAACTTGGTTATATATAACCTAAACCTTAGAATTTGATTTTCATATCACATATTGAGTTTTGGTTTAGACCGACTTAAGAGAAAGAGAAAAAGCGAGGCAGAAGTGAAAGCAGAGAAAGGTTGTGAAGGATCGATCAGTTTTTGTCAAATAGAGGTGGTGTTAATCAGTAGAAGTCAGAGTTTAAGCAAGAAGAATCAGACGTGAGTCTTTAAAACTAAATCTTTTATGATTTTGACAGTTATTTGATAAATGTGGGTTTTATAAATTGCACGTTTATAGCATTGAAAGTTATGCAGATTTATTGAAAAAGGTTGATTTAATCAGTTTGGCATGTTTATGCTCAGTTTATATAAACTTGTTTTATATATAGTCAGGACTAAGTGTATGCATACATTTGAGTCAGAAGTCTGACCTATGTCGGGAAGTGTGACCCGCCTGCTCGTATCGGGGAGTGTGGCCCGTTTATGCCATTAGGGTGTATCCCTAAAATAAGGCAGTACGAGACAGACATACCGTCTTTGACGGCAGTGTTGGTCAGTAGCTTAAGGTACGCTTGCGAAGCGTAAAAAGTGGTCAGTGATGGCCAGTAGATTGAGTTATGCCTGCGTAGCATAAAGTATTTTAATGTTTGATTAAAAGAGCAAGTTATGTTTTTGAGATATCAAACTTTGTTTAAATGTTTTAAATAATATTTGAACTGTTGCAGTAGTGATTGGAGGGGACTCACTAGACCATTGGTCTAACCCTCGCTCTTTCAAAATTATAATCCTGTTTCAGGTTATCGAAAGGTAGCAGGTACAGATAAGGGTAAGGAGAAGATGTGAGCTTTTTACAGGAGATAGAAGACTTCCTGCAATACTTTACTTTTTGACTCAGTTGTGTAATAGGTGATAGTTGTAAACCTTGTACTCTGTAATGTAAGCCTGGTGCAATTTTTAGATAGAAATGTTATTTTACTGTATGTATAAATGTTCAGGTTGTTACAAAAAGGTTGTGTGTTGTTATAGTTGTTTAGTCGATCAAATGTTGTAATTCGAATCCTAGATAGGTGTATATGGGATTTACAGGGCCGATTAAACGAAGAAGAAACGCACCCCGGTCGAAATCCATTGAAATATATCGGTCCACATTACTGGTCGACACACCGGTTTGCGCCATCAACTGGTCGCGCAAATCTACCTTTGCGCCACTCAGTATACCGGTCACTACTCTATCGGTCGCTCTACCCCGGTCCCGGTCGATAACATCTATCCGGTCACGTCTCCATACTGGTCAACAACCCCTGTCGAAAAACTTCCCCGGTCGACCACATACTCCGGTCGTGCAAAGGTCCGGTCAAGCACAACCTCCGGTCGTACACAATACTGGTCGCTCGATCCGGTCGATACACCACACCGGTCGCACCATCTCCGGTCGAGTGTTTTTGCGCCAACAGTTCATCGCGCAAACCTGCACTTCGCGCTACCAACGTCTCACGCAAACCCCTGTTTGCGCCACCCACTTCTCGCGCAAACTTCTGTTCGCGCGACCCGCTTCTCGCGCAAAACTCTATTGTGCGCCAGCTCCTCTTGACGCAAACTTTGATTTTTGCGCCAATTCCAGACTTGGTTAAATTTGGAAATTTTATTTCTGAATTTTTGTTTGATTTTATTTGAACTAACGATCATATTCAAGTTCTCTTATCAAACAGAATGTCTTACTACAGAAGTAGTGTCCCAATGTTGAATAAAGGAGAATACGAAAAGTGGAAAATTAATTTTTTCAGCTTTGTAGATAAAGATGATCTGGGTCACTACATGAGATTATCATTGTCTGAAGGAGCACTGGCACCCCTAAATTCTAAAGGTTCCTATTCTAAGGAACAGATAAACAGAGAGAGAGATGATAATAGAGCTAGAGCTTATATGAAACACAGTATTTCTAAGGAAATATCTGATTTAATGGAGATTCCCGAAGCTTCAGGGAAAGAGATTTGGGATTATCTTGCATTATACTCTGAATGGATTATCTCAGACCGAAATGTTTTCTTAAAAGAAAAAGATTTTGAAGCTGAGAATGATGAGTTGAAAAGAAAGATCTCAGGCTTAAAACATCAAAGTATCCAGATCCTGCAAGCAGCTTCTGTTGAAAGCTATGAAGAAAAGGTAAGGGATTTGGAGAGTGCAAATGCTGAGCTACAAAAGAAAATATCTGAGTTTGAGAAGAAGTTCTCAGATCATTCCAAGAAGAGTATTGAGGAGAAGAAGGTGATAGAGCTTAAAAGTATAAAGCTTTCTCAACAAGTTGGTAACTTTGAGAAAGTAATCATTTTGGAAAGAGATCAGTTTGCCAAAGACAAGAAGGCAATTGAACTGAAGAATGTTGGATACTTAAAAGAGCTATCAGATGGAAGAAAGGGTGCTAAGAAGGGATTTGAAAAAGAAAGAAGCACCTTTGAAGCTGCAATTAGGAAGCTTAATGCAAAGTTATCTAAACTTTTTAAGTGTGCACAGAAAGAGAAGAAAAAGAAGTGTGAGCTTAAGACGAAGATTGACATACTTGTCAAAGAAAGAAACAGTTATTCTTCAAAGGTTAACGAGCTTGAAAAGATTATTTCCATGGTGGTGGTGACTGAGTGCAAGACTCCAGAGTCAATTGACCACTCACCTAGAGATGATTCAGCTGATTCAGAATGCTCATTCAAGTCAGTTACAAATTTCAACATCCAAACCTGTTTCTTCCAAAAGTCAGTTAAATCTTCTAATTAGATTCGTAGTTCTAACCTTTTCTTTGATAGAAATACAGATTGTTCAGGTACACATCAAAGAAGGAGAAGCAGCTACAAAAAAGTTGAACTGGTATGGAACAGGAAACCAGTTGAAGCAAAGAAGAAATATGAGCTAAAAAGTAAAAAGTCATGTATACATGTGCCTAATGCCAAGAAGAACAATGCGCATAAAGGTAATCCTAATTTTGTCTATACGAGAGATAAATTAATCAGTTTATCAGGTAAGAAATTATATTGTTCTTATTGTCGTACACATGATCCTGTTCACAAGACGAGTGACCATTACTGGTATGGTTCTTACTCAGTAACCCCCACAGGAACTGCAACTAACACTCATGGACCCAAATACCAGTGGGTACCAAAGAAAAAGGATGATTTTGTGTTGCAGGCACCTACTGTCAAGGGGGAGTAGGAGAAGAAAGGTTCTTGAGTAAAACGGCTCAAGACCCGGACATCAAAGAAGAAAGAGGCTTCTAAGTAAATCAGCTTAGAACCCGTACTTCAAAGAATGATGACTTCTAAACACAACAGTTTAGGACTCGTACTTCAATGATCAAAAGACCTTACTCCGGTGCTGATAAGAGATTGTACTCCAATACTCGAATGAGGAAATCAACCATCAAGGGGGAGTGCATACATACTTTTCTGAAATTTTAAATGTATATCTTTTCAATGATAATTTTCAAATGCATAATTTCAGGGGGAGTAAAAAAGGTGATGACTTCTGATTATTTCTGATCAGAACTCGTACGTTCATTGTTTTACTGCTTTTTGTCTTTTCAATTTAAGTGAATAAATTTGCTTTGACTAAGACATAAGACTTTTGCAGTTTTTGAGAGATGCTTACAAGATCATATCTTTATGACTTTAAGCTTAGCTTCATGAGATGTAAGATTGAACGTTAAGGTATAATTCTTTATCTTCATCTCATATATGGTTGAAAAGTGGACAACTTTCAATCATAGAAAACATTGTTCTTAAATGTTCAAACCACTTCCCGAATCTCAAATCGATTTCATGAATTGGAAGTGTGCTTTTAAATGTTTTCAAGATCTAATTTGTGCTTTAACTGAAATAGTTAAACCAAATTGAGCATCATATGCATAATAGGAAAACATGATTTCATTGTGCTAGGACTTAACACAACTTCAATGGAATCACCTTAACCAGTGATTTCTACCCAAGAAGTTAATCCATAGTGATTGAGTGTGAGAAGTCGAAAAGATTGAGTGATGAGTTATAATGAAAAAGAGAGTTTGGTTAGAGTGAGCTAAATGTTTAAAAGAAAGAGGGTGTGAGAACAGAGTTAAAAGAATATCAGAACTCTGCACCAACTTTTTCTGAGTCGGGCAGCCACATTTCTAATGTTTCACAATTCTTTGGTGATCATTATTGAAACAGGCAACTAGCCCATGTCAACTCTTGATCAAACCTCACCAGCCACTCATTTTCTTCTTAAAAAGAAAGTGTTTCACATTTTCAAAGGGGAAGCAGCACATTTGCTATCTGATTTTCATTTGGAAAATCTGGATATTGAAAAGAAGGAAGTCTGCCCCACCTTCGCACTTCAATCATGCACATTGAGTCTGTGTTTAACTTATTGTTGTCTCAGTGGTTTACACAATTTTGAGCCTATAAGCAATCATCCGTGCTTAAATTCTTTCTATCACATGCACGAACACACAAGGAATTTGTTTCTTTGTCATAACGTTCATAGAACTTACCTTTGTGGTGTTTCGATGATTGAATGGAAGCCCTGGGGGAGTGAACATCAAAAAGATCCTTTCCAATGTGTATTAGTTACACAGTGACTTAGTGTTACTGACAGGCATTTTAACTGATTCATTTGTTGATTCAGGTGTTACACGACTATTTTGTCTGGATTTGAAAAGATCTGGATGAATATCTTTTGAATTGACGGATCAGAGGCTCCTGATGAAATACATTTCTTGCTATAAGTTTTGATGAAGTCGTTGCACTTTTCATCAAAAAGGGGGAGAAGAGCCTACCAAGAAATGTGAAAGATAAAAGGTTTAGAGAATTCTTCCAAGATAGAATGGAGAAGAGCTAACCAAAAAAAGATTCTTCAAAGTATTCTAAAGACATGTGGATCTGAGAGAAATTTTCTTTGAAGATACTTTGCTAAAGCATTCTGAGCTAAACCTGGAGATTATTACATATTGATGAAAGAGAGGGAGATTGCATTTTCTGAGCTGAAAAAGAGAAGACCAAATTGCTAAATCATTTTAGTAATGATCTTGATCCAAAGGGGGAGATTGTTAGATCACAGATTATTGGATTCAAGATCATCCAATCTGAAGACTGGAATCTGAAGCTAAAGCTGAAAATCCACTCTCAAGAGTAGTCTAATGTTAAGTTTGTAATAATTGTCAAAGTTAAATATTGTCTTAAATATTGTATTTGGTATTATTCCTAAATATCTAATTAATACATATTTAGGATATTAGTTAAGACATTATAATATCTTTAGTTTAGATATTATATTTTGTTTTACATAATATCTTGTTCGATATTATGTTAGTAATGTTAGGTGAGATATCATTTATCAGATATCTCACAATCTAACATCTCTGCCTACACAACATATCGACCCATCAAGAACACTGTTCACAGAGAGAATTAGTGAGAGCTTAAACAGAGAAACAATATCAACCTTGTAATCCGCGTTTGTAATAGAAACAGGTTGGTAATCTATATCTTGTTTGTATTTGATTATCTGGTAAACGATCGTGTTCAATCACACTGGACTCACAAAATTAGATTAGTTGGTTGTTATTTTTTGTCCGTTAAATTACAACTGTAATTAAACAGGTTTTTATATTACACTTCCAAAACCTCTCGAAGGTGACACTCATGATCCGCTTCATCCTTGGAGTACACGAGAATGTCGTCGATGAACACTATTACCGACTTGTCAAGAAATGGTCGGCACACTCGGTTCATCAAATCCATAAAGATCGTAGTGCGTTGGTTAGGCCGAATGGCATTACTAGAAACTCGTAATGACCGTATCGCGTCCTAAACGCTGTCTTTGGAATATCGTCCTTCGCCACCTTCACTTGATGATAACCCGACCGTAGATCAATTTTGGAGAAGTAACTCGCGCCTTGCAACTGATCAAATAAATCGTCGATCCTCGGGAGTGGATACTTGTTCTTCACCGTCACTTTGTTCAATTCTCGGTAGTCGATGCACATCCTCATTGAGCCGTCTTTCTTCTTAACGAACAGGACCGGAGCTCCCCAAGGCGACGAGCTCGGTCGAATGAACCCCTTATCAAGAAGGTCTTGAAGTTGTGTCATCATCTCTTGCATCTTTGTAGGGGCCAACCGATATGGAGCTCGAGCAATCGGAGTTGCCCCCGGAATAAGATCAATACGGAACTCTACCAAGCGGTCGGGTGGTAAACCGGGCAAATCTTCCGGAAATACATCGGGAAATTCACACACCACCCTAACGTCTTCTAGTTTCTTCTTTTCGAGTTTGGTGTCGATTGCGTATGCCAAGAAGGATGAGCATCCCTTTGACAAACATTTTCGTGCCTTAACCATAGAGATGATCGCCACCTCGCCTTTCCTCCTCTCGCCATAGATTATCGTCGGCTCTCCCTTCACAACGGGTAGTCGGATCACTTTCTTGGAGCACACGATCTCCGCTTGGTTCTTAGACAGCCAGTCCATTCCCACAACTACATCGAATCCACCTATTTGCATAGGCATCAAGTCTATAGGGAATTCCTTCCCTTCAAAGTGAAAAGCGCAACCTCTCACGATATCCCGAATCACTACTTGACTACCGTCAGCTATTTCTACCACTATAGCATCCTCTAGACTACTCTTAGACATGTCAAGCTTAGGATAAAATACATCTGATACAAAAGAGTAGCTAACACCCGAGTCAAATAGTACACGTGTAGGTACAGAGTTTAAGAGAAACATACCCGACACCACATCGGTCGTTGCTTTAGCTTCTTCCGCCATCATTTGAAAAGCTCTTACGGTTGCTCTTGGAGGCTCCACCTTCTTCCCACCGACCCCGACGGCCTTCAACTTTGGGCATTCTGCCCTAACGTGCCCTTGCTCCATGCACTCAAAACATATTTTCCCCTTGACGGGACAATCTTTAAATGTGTTCCCGGGTTTCCCGCACTTGTAGCAAGTCCCGGGGACGAAGTTACAAGGACCGAAGTGTTTGTTGCGGCATTTGGAGCACCAATTAGCATCGCGCCTAGGGTCGGCGCCACATGGATTGGTACTTGCATATCTAGGCTTCTTTGAGAGCGTTGAGCCACTCTCCCATCTTCTCTTCTCGACTTGACGGCTACCTTCCTCTTTCCCTAGATTGTAAGCGTCTTCCATAAGTTGTGCTTCTTCAATTGCCTCACGCAGAGTGGAGGCTTTCGATACCCGCACCATTGACATCATGTCCGATGGGAGACCCTTGATGTAAGCCTTGATCTTCTCCTTCTCTGTCGGGACCAAATGTCCCACCAACCCCAACTTGTCCATGAACAGACGGTTGTACTCTTTCACCAACAAGTTACCCTTCTTCAAGCTTCTGAACCCATCCACTATTCGGTCCATCGACCTCTCGTTGCAATACTCTTCTAGCAGTTTTTCTTTGAAGGTTACTGATATGTATTGAGTTTTCAATACATATTGCGTATTTTTTTTCTTTTCTTTTACGATTTAAATTTTCTTTATCCCAAATAATTGAGTCATTTTCTTATTTTATTTTCTATTTTTCTCATTCATGGAACTAAGTTTATTATTTAACTAATTATTGCTATTTTGCATAAATCGGCCTAAAATATTTTGTTTATTGTAATGTCAGGTTAAATGCTGGAGCATTGGGGACTGTTTGGAATATGAAGCTTAAAGAACACTTTTTGAATCAAAGCAAATCTTGACTTTTGTTCCTTCCAAATCTTTGTGATTTATTAAGAAATCGATTTTTTTGTTGGCTGGAAGTAGATGCAAGTGGTTGGACAAAAGTTTGGTCATAACTTTAGTTGGTTGTCCTTTATTATATTTTTAAGTTTCCTAAATTTACTTCTTTGCCATTGATGGTATGGTATAAATAGGAGTAGCTTTCTTTTGTTTAGGGATCATCTCTTTTGTAATCCATCAGTGGGAAGAAATTGATATCTTGAAATTCTCTCTCTAAATTTTAATATTAAGTCTTCAAGGTTTTATAATTTGTGTTCTTCATTATTAGTTGCTGCAGCATTGCTTTTCTTTACATTTCATTCTTACTTATTGTAATTACTTTATGCATGTTACATTTCCGTCATTTATATTTCCGTCATTTAATTTATGTTATTTATATACTGTCATTTACATTATGTCTTTAATTTATGTCATTTACTTTTATTGCAATTTATATTACGTAATGAGTAACTAATTTTATAGTTTGGGTGTGAGACGAAGAGGGAGGTTGTAAACCAAAAACTAGTGGACTTTGTTCTTCAATAACATTGTTTCACTATGTCATTTTAAGTTTTATAAATCCAAAATCACTTCTTGACGAATTGATCACTTCTTAAAGTGTGAAAGTGCCATTGACTTAGGAATAAGCCATGAAAAAGCACGTCAGTTTGAATGATACGGGAAGTATACTTGGAAGAGTTACTAGCAAGGGAACTTGCTATCTTTGTTTTTCAAACCGATTGATTATTGACGGGTTGATCACTAGTCAAAGTGTTAAAGTGTAGTGGACTCAGGAATGAGCCACTAAGAACACGTCAACTTGAATGATATGGGAATCGACTCGGAAGGGTGATTTTTAAACAAAGGCATTTGTTTTTCCATATACTTTAAAGAAACCATTTGACACTGACACTGGTCCGGACATTTGCATAGGCATATGTTGATTGAAGGCTAAACAAAAGTGCAATGGTAGATATCCGGAAGGATACTCTTTAAAGTACATGGTGGAACTTGTTGATGATGAACTAATGCTATAGCATCCCTATAGCATTGTCCTCCAGAATTTGTGTTTACTCCTCACTTTAAGTCTTGCACCCATTCTATCTTTATATATCGTGTTAATCATATCGCTGTTAACCAACTCAAACAAAGTCTTCAAATTCGCCATCTGAAATATCTTCTTTTACTACACTTTTATAACGCTTTTACACCAATCTCTGTGGGACGATATTCGGTATTTTACCATTGTATTACTTGAGAAGACGATATTGGATCCCATTGTATACTTGCTTTGAGGTTCAATTATCACATGTCTAGAGGTGTGCAAACATCCGTATCAAGTTTTTGGCGTCGTTGCCGAAGATAGGCGTAAATCTATTGTTGTTGAGAGATTGAGTTTTGTTAAGCTAATTTTTCTACCATCTTTGTTGCTCGTCATACGTCTCCATGTATGTCCGAGTAATAAATCTTTGAGTTTTTCTTTCTGTGAATATGGATTCCATGGGAAATTCTTTTGGTCCTTATGAAACTGTTTTCTGTGACTATTGTGGCGGAAATCATTTCTCGTATAATTGTCCTTCGAACCCCGAATCCCATTATTTCATGGAAGATAGTAATTGGGATACCTCATGCTTTAATGGTTACAATCAATCATGGGAGGATCATCCTAATTTGTTTTTAAGTGGTCAAGCTCATGGCACGTTCACATCACCAATACCTCCCTACCAAGATTGGAGTAACACCTATTCAAATACTTTTGACCAATCTTGGGAAGAACAAGTTGATTTTTCTGGGAGTTTTCAAGGGGATGATTTTAGCAACTCATTTTTATCCCCTACACCTTCTTTAGAACAAACTGAAAACTTTGAATCTCTTGAAACTTTGATGAATGATTTCTTACAGAACATAAATGGAGTTGTTATTAACATAACGACCTGTGTTGGAGAGATCATTAGTGAGCGTAATAGACAAATCCAAAATCCTATACCAAGTGAGATTGAAAATTTTGAGAATATTGGTAAGGACAAGGATGATGTCAATACTTTGGAAAATAGTCAAGAGATAGAGAGTTCCGAAGAAGCATCTAAGCATTTGAGCAACCCCTCTTCACTTCAAAATAGTGAAGAGGTGCAACAAAATGCCAAGATTGTCATTAACCCATGCTTTGAATCTGTGCAGAACAACCATATTATTGCAGATGCTGCAGTACCCTTGCAGCAAAGTTGTGCAGAAGGTCTTCAAGTTGTTTTGAAAAGGGGACGTGACGATCAATTCAAGAGCTCGGGAAGCTTCATAAAATCAAGTTCTATTGTTGGTGAGGTGGTGTGGAAAAATCATGATGGGATGAAATATTCCCCCATATGTGCCATCGAAGTCTTGTGTCGTGATCAAGGAGTAAAGGAAGTGATAAGGGAAGTATATAAGCATAAGTGGAAAGAGAAACACCAAAATGAGTTGGTGAGGATCGTTCAGGTTGAGGAGCATACTGATGTGCTCCAACAAATTCCACCATTCCTCAAGAAGTTGTCAACAAGCGATCCATCAGCTGAAGAAGGAGAGCACCTTACTAAAAAAATGCAGAGCTTGGTACCGCAACATGCAACATCAACAATAGAGGCTTCACAACCTACTCCTCATGAGTAGGACAGGTTTTGTCATCTATCTTAGTCTCCATGTTTTACATTTCAGTTTGTGAGTCTGGGATAAATTTTTCGTTTTTAGGTTTCTTTTATTTGCAAGATTGCATGTGTAGAATGTTAATATCTTTTGAGTACATAACCCTAATAATTCCATAGTTGCATGACATTCGCCTAGTATTGGGTTCTTGCTAGAACTAGAATTACTCTTTTTGGGACACAATTTAACTTACACATACTTCACATATTTAGGGGATGATCTAGGCTTTCTTTTCATACACAATTTTATCCACTTGTAACCTTTTTAAACACAATCCTATGCTTTCATTCTCAGACAATGAGGACATTGTCAACTTCTAAGTTTGAGGTTGAGGGGGTTACAAGTTACCCAAAATGGGAAAAGCACGTCAATACAAAAGAGCAAAGCTCTCACATGACAAGAACACCATAAATACCCCATAGGGGTAAAGGTGTACAAATCGCACATGACAAAAACACCACAAATACCCCATAGGGGTAAAGGTACACAAAAATTGAAAAAATGCCCATAGGGGTAAAGAGCACAAAGTGCCAAAAATTGAACATGTTGGTGAATATTGGTGTAAGAAAAGGCTTGGTGAGAAAAGATATGCCATAAAAAGAGTGACCCTACAATCCCTAGTGATCCTAAATGAAGTTTGTGTAATGGTTGACAAAGAAAAGAGTCTTGCTAGCATATGGTCCATACGCATAACTAGGTTATGAAGGTCTCATTTTGGATTTATGAAAGGCTATGAATTGTATGTGATATACTCTACACATTGTGCACACTTATTGCTATTATCTTGCAATCTTTTCATCTTTGAGTCATTTTCTTAGTTTATTTTTATTGCTTGAGGACAAGCAAAACTTTAAGTTTGAGGTTGTGATATGTATTGAGTTTTCAATACATATTGCGTATTTTTTTCTTTTCTTTTAGGATTTAAATTTTCTTTATCCCAAATAATTGAGTCATTTTCTTATCTTATTTTCTATTTTTCTCATTCATGGAACTAAGTTTATTATTTAACTAATTGTTGCTATTTTGCATAAATCGGCCTAAAATCTTTTGTTTATTGTAATGTCAGGTTAAATGCTGGAGCATTGGGGACTGTTTGGAATATGAAGCTTAAAGAACACTTTTTGAATCAAAGGAAATCTTGACTTTTGTTCCTTCCAAATCTTTGTGATTTATTAAGAAATCGATTTTTTTGTTGGCTGGAAGTAGATGCAAGTGGTTGGACAAATGTCAGGATCGAAACTCAAACAAGAATTTAAATAACACACTCAGAAACTTATGTTAAAGAAGTTGCGGAAAAACACTTTAACAGAAAATCAATGGAACAGTATATAAAAACTCAAATCATAAGTTTATATTGCATAAAACTTAATGATTACACACAAAACCTCAATCTGTTGAACAGGCTCAACAGATGTTCTATACTTCTCTATAGAAAATATCTAAACTATTCTTGAGGTTAATTCTCTCTTAAAACAATACGTATGAATAATTGTTAATTCTAACAAAGACTTCTATACTATATATACAAAGTTGATTACAAGATAATTATCAAAATAAAATTGATCTTCAGCATCAATACCATAATTATCTTCAGCCTTATCTCCAGTTCATCTTTATCTTCAAGTCATCTTTATCTTCATAAGCAGCACTAACCATTTTCAGCAGTATTAATCATCCAGCAGCATTAACATCTTCAGCAGTATTAACTATGCTTGCAGTAGTAATCTTCAGCAGTACTAACTACTAGCAGTACTAACTCTCAACTAGCAGTAGTATCCATCCTTAGCATATTCAGACCTAACAATCTCCCCCTAACTTAACTTTTCAGAAAAGAGAAGTTAAGTTCTTCAGCATAGGGTCTTCATGATGCTTTCAACACTTCAGCTCAGTTGCCCATATTTGGATCCAGTCCCAGACTTTGATTGATAATTCTTCTGACTACTATCCTGGCCATTTCTTAATCCTTTGAACATATCAGCTTTGCATTTAACATACCTTGAAACTTGGCTTTGCTGTGATCATAGATTTTATCCACCAGGTAGTACTCATGATAAGATCTGTCAAGAGTGATGACATAGACTCCACACCTTTCAAACAGCATCCAATTTTCTATTCTTTGGAATTTATTCTCCAGATACAGATCTCTGTTCACATGTTGAACTTTGCTAGGATCAAACATCATGCACAAGTACTCCATGGCTAATTTGATTAAGCTCATTTCAGCTCCTGTTAAGTCCTTTTCATACAAGCTCATTCCAACCTTGAACATTTCTTCTAAGTCTGATCTGGAACAGCTTCTGATGATTTTTCCCCAAGTAGAGTAAATCTCATACTTGTCTCCCATCCTTTTAATCCTGAAGTATTTCTTCCTTTGATCTTCCAGGATATCCCAATAGATAATTTCAGGAGCTTGGACTGATATTGGATCAGCTTGTACAGGTTCTGCATCTGTCAAAGTCATGTACAAATGGACTTGTTCATTGCATTGTTGATTGGACTGTTCTGGATTCTGCTCTGGTTCTGCTGAAGGTTCTGCTTTTTCACTTTCCTTCTCCTTTTCAACTTCTTCCATTCTTGGCCTCTTTGACTTTGGCTTGGTAGCAATAGATTTCTTTCTTTTTATAGCTCCAATTTGTTGAGCTAATGTCTCTTCTTGCTTAGCTTCTGCCTTTTCTTTAATGGGAGTGCCTTCTTCACTTTCAGGGAAGGGTTGTTGTATGCTGAGATCATGTCTCACTTTCATCTTCCTTTCAGCTTCTTCCCTTTGAGTGAAGTCCCCTTTCAGATTGGCCATCTCCTTCATATAGATCTCCTCTATCCTACCATAAGGCATGTTGGTAAACATTCCTTCAGGAACTCCAAGAGCTCCTTTCAGGAAGTTTATCATTTTCCTTCTCTCTTGATTATCCAGGAAGGTCTTTGAAGGTTGTCTTTGTCTTTTCTTTAATGTCAGCCTTTGCCTTGAAGCCTTCTTTGAAACTATCTTGGCAGCAGTTGCAGCCTTCAAACTCTTTTGATACTCTTCATTGAGCTTTATAGACAGATCTAGAGCAATCTGTCTATCTTTTGTAGTTTGAGACTCTTCCTCTTGTGTTAATTCAGCTTGCAGCTTCTTGGCTAGCTCCTCATCCAGCTCTATCTGTTTCTGCTTCTTTTGAGGTTTCTCAGACTCAACCACTTTCTCTTTTCCTTTCTTTTTGATTTCAGCCTCACTGATCTTTTTCTTTTTCTTTCTGATCCTCCTTCTTTAATGACCACTCCCTTAGCCTTTTGAGTAGCCTTGGGAGTGTCATTCTTTGCCTTTAATAAAGTCTCTGCAATTGCTATTTCCTCAATAGTCAGCCCTGTTTCTGTTGCAGCTTTCTCTGTTTCTACTGCTGTTGTTACTACTTCTGGTGTAGTTACTGCTGCTGGAGTGGTTTCTACTTCTTTTGCTTTTTCTGCTGCTTTGCTACTTTCCGTTTATGTACCCAACTCCCCCTCAAATTTAGATTCCATTCCAACAGGACTTTGTTTCTCCCCTTCAGCTTGTCTCTCCCCCTTGTTGAAAGCATCTCCCATTTTCTTCAATACATACTGCTTTCTTTTCTTTTTCTGCACCAACCTCAGAACCATCTTCTTTAGTTTGGTAATCTGCACTTGTTGAGACATAATCACCAGTTTCATCTCCTCTATATCAGCACCCTGTTTGAGGACATCAAGATTAATGTTTCTTATAGTATCCATCAATTCCTCATAGTTATATCTGTCCTCACCTCCTTTGGGTGTGTTGACCACCCTTGAAGGATCCTTGGAGCTTTTAGTAGGAGTCTTCTGCCTAGCAGAAGCACCCTCTACCCCCTTGGTTTCTTGGCACCTGGGACCTTTGGATGATTGCTCACCCAAAGTTGCCATGGGGAAGGTCTTAGAGATGTTCACACTGTCCTGCCCTGCACTTTGTGCAAAGACAGTAGTGTGAGCCTTACTGCCCATATGCTCTTCCTTCTCCTTATTGAGCACCTTCTTGGGGTTGGGAGACACCCCTGTGGTTTCCCTTTGGATATTCTCTAATGGAGAATGCTCCATTAGAGGGCTTGAAGGCTTTGTGGGTGAAGGTACAAGAAGGGAAGGAACCTTCTTTACCTTTTTCCTTGTATAAATTTTGGTAATGGGGGATGTGGGCTTTACAATAGGAATCTGAGGAGGATTACTAGAATGGAATGGTGTGGGTAGGTCATCAGTGGGGTGGTCAGATGTGGGCTGTGACCCTGATGCCTCACCATGGGAATGAGACATAACCATCATTGTAGAGAACAATGGTGTCTCTTGTCCAGAAAAGTCCTTGCTAGGACTTTTCATGTTTGAGAATACCTTCCCTTTGGGAGGTTTTGGTACATACACCTCTTGAAAAGAGGGTAGATCCGTCAGTTCCTTTAGTATAATCTCTTGTACAAACCTAGGATACATATAAAAGCTTTTGGATTTGGTATCCAGGTTTGACATTAAATCATTGAAAATCATTTGAGCAAAATTAAATTTTCTAGAGGTCGCTAAGCAGACCAAAGCATAAGCTAAGGTACTGCTAAACTCACAACATCCAGTTGTTTTTCGTGAAATGCAATGTTGTAGGGTATGAACAAAGAATCTCCACTGAGGTGAAAATCTGTTCTTGTAAAATTTGAAAACATCAGTGGGACCTTCATACCCCATTTGACTAAGTGCAGCAAAGAGATCTTCCTTAGGAAGAAAGGTAATACCTGAGGCATCATCTAAACGTAGATGGATGCTAATACAGCCTTCTGAGATGGTCAGGGGTTTATCACATACCCTTGTTTTGATGACCTGATTGCCCTCTTCAGATTGAATAGTTGCATTGACTCAGAACTGTCTTTGATGTTCCACATAGATTGTGGGATTGACAGTTAGAGCGTAGGCGATGTGTGAGGATTTGAGGAAATCCACTATGGCATGGAAACCTTCAGCTTGATTTGGTTTCTGTAACATGGCGAGCTCGTTGTGTTCATCAAAGAATGCTCGTCCTGCCATCGCTCTGATTGATTCTAGCGTTCGAATCGTGACTAGGGTTGACGCTGGTAAGCAAGAAATCGAGAGAGAGAGAGAAAGAGACGCAATGGAAGTTCAAAGAGTCGTTTGTATTTTGGCGGTCATACAGGGTATTTATAGGTGGAAGGTTTCAGTTAGAAGCAGTACTAAGTACCCTAGCAGTATTAACCAACTCGCAGTATTAACTCATATTAGCAGTAGTAACACATACGGGCAGTACTAACACAGACTAGCAGTATTAACACAAACTAGCAGTATTAACACAAACCAGCAGTAGTAACACTGATTAGCAGTATAAATCAGGCAAGCAATAGTAACTTTGCACTGGCAGTATAAACCACCTAGCAGTAGTAACCATACTTAACCATTTTTGAAATGTGGTCATGAGTAATATAGCAAGCAGTATTAACTATATTAGAAGTACTAAGTATTCATTTGAAGCAATCTGAAACACTGAAACACACAAGGTTAGCAGCACCATGCACAATACAATATGAGAAAGTAGACAGGAGGGAAACTATACAGGTACTTGGGTCCAAATATAATAGGCTTATTCAGAGTTTATCATGCCCACACTTGTGACCAAAAATGTGAACCGACCCACATCAAAAGCTTTAGTGAATAGATCAGCAAATTGGTTACTTGTATGGACTTTCACAACCTGAATTAGCTTCTTTTCATTGCAGTCTCTGATAAAGTGATACCTGATTTCTATATGCTTTGTTTTGGAGTGCTTGACAGGATTATTAACAATGCTAATAGCATTGTTGTTGTCTATGAAGATTGGAGTGTGAAGAAAAGTCATACCATAGTCCAGCATTTGATTCTGAATCCAGAGTACTTGTGAACAGCAGCTTGCAGCAGCTATATACTCTGCTTCTGTTGTAGAGGTGGATAATGTGGTTTGTTTCTTGCACTGCCATGACACTAGTCTTGCACCCAAAAACTGACATCCCCCTGAAGTTGACTTTCTATCCAAATTTGCACCACCCAAGTCACTGTCTGAATAAGCAAGTAGGTCAAATGGTGAGTCATGAGGATACCAAAGACCTAATCTAGGTTGGCCTTTGAGATATCTGAATATCCTCTTGACTGCTTGAAAGTGTGACTGCTTAGGCCTTACTTGAAATCTTGAACACACACAAACAGGAAACATGATATATGGTCTTGAAGTAGTAAGATACATGAGGGAGCCAATCATGGATCTGTAGTGATGAACATCCACATCCTCCCCCTCAAGATCCGCAGTGATCTGTTTGTGTGTCTCCATGGGTGTGCTTGCAGGCTTTGAATCTGAGAATCCAAACTTATTAAGAATGTCCTGCACATACTTGGATTGGCTTATAAATTTCCCATCTTTCTTCTGTTTAACCTGTAGGCCAAGGAAGAAGGTAAGTTCACCCATAGAACTCATCTTGAATCTCTTGTGCATCAAATCTTCAAAATCTCTACACATTTGATCTTTTGTGGATCCAAAGATAATATCATCCACATAGATTTGTACTATTAGGATGTCCTTCTTCTTCCTCTGAATGAACAGAGTCTTGTCTATAATTCCTCTTTGAAAACCATTTTCCAAGAGATAGGTAGACAGAGTGTCATACCATGCCCTTGGTGCTTGATGTAGCCCATAGAGTGCCTTCTTCAATTTGTAAACTCTGTCAGGATACTTTGGATTCTCAAATCCTGGAGGCTGACAGACATACACTTCTTCTTCAATTTTCCCATACAGGAAAGCACTCTTTACATCCATCTGATAAACCCTGAACTTCATGAAAGAAGCATAGGCTAAAAATAGCCTGATTGCCTCTATCCTTGCCACTAGTGCAAATACATCTTCATAGTCAATTCCTTCTTCTTGAGTATACCCTTGTGCCACTAATCTGGCCTTATTTTTTATTACTATTCCTCTCTCATCTTTCTTGTTCCTAAAGATCCATCTTGTGCCAATTGCTCTGTGTCCTTTTGGAAGATCCACCAGATCCCATACATCCTGCAGCACAAACTGCAGTAGCTCCTCTTGCATTGCTTCTATCCAGCTTGGATCCTTCATTGCATCAAATGCCTTTTTGGGTTAAACCTGTGATAGAAAGCAAGATAATAAACCTGATTGTAGGCCTTTCAATCCCCCTATCTTGCTTTGTTGCCTTGTGATCATTGGAGAATTGATGTCACCAATCACTAATTGAGGAGGATGATTCTTCTGAGTTCTTGTAGCATTGACAGCCTCTTCATTAAGATTGACTTCAAGATTGGTGTCATTCTTTTCTGGAGTGCGTCCACCATATACTGAAGAATCATCATCTGTGTCATTTTCTTCCAAAAATGGCATCTCAGGACCTTTGATTCCTGAATATGAAGGTTGATCTTCCTTTTCACCTTTGTCCTCTTCATTCTGATCTGGTTCAGTGTCCTTTGAATCTGAAGACTCTTTCTTATCTTGGTCACAGAATTCAACAGGATCAGCAGTAGGTATTGGGAACAACACAAACTCTTGTCTTTGTACTTGTACCTGTTCTGTCCCTGTTCCTGCATTATGCTCATTACTGAAACCCAAAGAATTAGACAGTGAATCAATGTCAAATAGCCAATTAGGACCTGAATCAAGTTGATTTGGTGTGTTCTTATTGCATTTGACATTGTTACTTTCCTCAATAATCCTAGAAGAGGAGTTAAAAACTCTGTAGGCCTTACTTTGAGATGAATATCCAACAATGAACCCATCCTCAGCTTTGCTATCAAACTTTCCTAGGTGAGTTTTGGTATTGACAATTGTGCAAGGACACCCAAATGGTTTGAAAAATCCAATAAAAGGTTTCTTCTTTTTAAAAAGCTCATAAGGTGTCTTGTCTTGGGATTTTACTACTAGAACTCTGTTTTGAACATAGCAGGCAGTATTAACTACTTCTGCCCAAAAAGTAATTGGAAGTTTTGAGTTTGCCAACAGAGATCTAGCAGTTTCTATCAGAGTCCTATTTCTCCTTTCAGCAACACCATTCTGTTGAGGAGTTCTAGGAGCACTGTATTGTCTCTCAATGCCCTTTTCCTCACAAAAGTTGTTTAGGTCATTGTTTTTAAATTCAGTTCCATTATCAAACCTAATGACTTTGACTCTTAGATTTGTTTGGTTTTCAACTCTAAGAACAAAGGATTTGATCAGTCCACTTGTCTCATCCTTTGTCCTCAGAAAATAGACCCAAGTGAATCTAGAAAAATCATCAACAATAACCAAGCAGTAGGATTTCTTACCAATACTCATCACATTTGTAGGGCCAAACAGATCCATATGCAGTAAATTAAGAGGTGAAGAAAATGTATTTATCTCTTTGGACTTATGAGAAGTTTTGTGCTGTTTTCCTTTAAGACATGCAACACAATGATCATCACATGAAAATACCTTTTGTGGCAAACCTCTTACAAGGTTGTTTTTCACAAGTTTGTTCATTGTTTTAAAGTTCATGTGACACATCCTTCTGTGCCAAAGAGATGATTCATCCAAAGAGGCTTTTGAAAAAAAACAGTTTAAAGATGAATCAGAAGCTACACTCTCCAAGTCTAAGCAATAAACATTGTCCTTTCTAGGAGTTCTAATTAGTATCATACTTTCATCAACTACCTTGAACCCTGGAGCAAGGATAATACATTCAGTATCATTGAATAATATGCTATGTTTCTTGTCACAGACCTGTGATACACTTAACATGTTGTATCTCAATTGCTCAACATAGTATACATCCTCAAAGATCATCTTACCTTTTGACACATTACCTTTTCCACTTATCTTTCCACCTGTTGGATTATCACCAAAAGCAACATGTCCTCCATCAATTCTTTTGAAGTTTTGAAGGCAGGCCATGTTACCTGTCATGTGCCTGGAACAACCACTATCAACCTGCCAAATGCTCCTTCCCTTGAGTTGTTGGTTTCCCTGCACATTTAATAAAGCAGTTAGTTTTTAATAGGAACCCAAGCCAAAGTGGTCTTGGGTTTTCCATTCTCATCAACATATTCATATTCAGACTGGATGAGATTATCATACTGAGAAACCTTATTGCTTGAATACTTTGTCACAATAATGGGTCTGTCACTGGAAGCAGTACTAACTTGATTGGCAGTACTAACTTTGTTAGCAGTACTAACATCATTAGCAGTACTAACTGGGTTAGCAGTACTAACTGGGTTAGCAGTAGTATTGCTTGCAGCAGCATTATTTCTGTCAGCAGTACTATTTGAAGTAGCAGTACTAACAGATTTCTTTACTCTTGGAACCCAAACCTGAACAAAGTTGTTTGCTTTCTTTGTCTTTAAGTTACTCCTAGGCTTATTTGGAGTATTTTTCTTTGAATTAGCAAACTTATTCTGAGCATGAGATTTTACAGGTGCACTATTCTCATCCATATGATTCTTTATTTGCTTCCTATAACCAACAGGATTTTGTATATTTCTTTGAAAAGTGATCCTTTGGTTGATAGGATTGAAATAACAGTGTTTGGCTAGATGATTTAACTTGCCACAGATAAAACAAGGCTTTGGTCTGTTAATTTTTTTCAGATCAATTCCTTGTTTTAAAGCCCACTGATTATTTCTATTTCTTTGATTTCCCCTTGTTTTATCATGTTGTTGGGGCTGATTCTGTTTACAAGTACAGGGATTAACAACAGTGGTTTGCATGTAATGGACTCCCTGTACCTTTTCCTTTTCTCTCTTAGGGGTCTCAGCTTTTTCATTCTTAACAGTCTCTTCCCCATACTTCACTTTCTCCCTCTTGACAAAAGGTTTACTCCCCCTTTCATTTGTCAGTATGTGGTTTTCTAAGGGAATATCTTTGTGGTCTTCCTTATTCTTACTCTCAGAGTCCTCTTCTTCAGAATCTGCTTCAACCACTACTTTGTCTAAAGGATCTACTTCAGTGGCTCTCTCAGGTAATTCCTTCTTGTCCTGTCTTTCTAAGAGATCTGAGGTGGGAGGTATATAATTATTGTTGTATGGTGGAGGGGTGGTGTTATAGCCTATTCCTCTTCTCAGTTTGTCATGGACTTGAGCTTTTAGAAGTGAGTCCATTGCTTTAGAAGCATTGGAATATTTCTCAATATCTAGCTTGGCTTTCTCAAAATCACTCCTTATCTTCTCACATTCCTCTTCAGACTTTTTAAGCTTAACCTCTAACTGATTTTTCTCCCACTTCCAGTAGTTTGTATCATAGGAATGTTGAAGTTCATTAGCCTGGTAAGACTTAATTTGTTCTTCAAACCACTCAACAATTAGAACATACTCTCTTCTATCTTTCTCTAACCTTTTAAGGTCATCACACATACTCTGATTGTGATCCCTGTACTTTTTAACAGTTTCAATACAAGTTTTAGAGCAAAGATTAGAAGTTACCTCTGTGGGAATATCAGTGCTTGCTGACTCTGAAACTTTAGCCATTAAAGCTTGATTCTGAACTGCTTCTTCTGCTTGGTCACTCCAATCAAATCCCATTCCTTTTTGGGAAACAAGAGCTTGAGAAGAGTTCCTACTGTTGAAGCTAGTGGACGGTGATGGTTGATGGTTGCTAGTATGTTGTTGAGGCATTCCACCTCTGCATTCTCTTGCAAAGTGCCCCAGCTTGTAACACTTGTAACATTCAACCTTGGATTTATCAAATCCAACCCCATCTTCTCTTTTCTGAGCAAAGTTGTTCCTTCCAGTCCTTTTGATGAATCTTTTTACCCTCATAGTCAGCATAGCCATCTGCCACTTGATATCCATGTCTTCCAGATCATCAGCATTTATCTGTTCTAAGTCATCATTAATTAGAGTGGAATTAGCATGACTGGCTAGAAAAGCTTCTAAAACTGAGTCATTGGATCCATCTTGCTTTGATCCATGGGCAGCACTAACTGATTCTGTATTAGCAGCAGAATCAGTAGAGGATGATAAAAGAGCAGCATTGTATGAGTATCCAGAGGGCCTCTTCTTTGCTTCTACCTCTGCTTCAAACACCCTAAGGTCATTATAGAGGTCATCCAATTCCTTGTCCTCCAATTGGTCATTCTGTCTGAAGGAGACAGTGTACATAGTCCATTCATCACCAAGAAATCTTAGAAATTTTCTGTTAACATCATCTTGATCTATCTGGACACCAACAGTAGCCAATTCACCAATTAGCTTATTAAATCTATCAAAAGTTTGAGTCATAGACTCATTCTTTGTAGACATGAAGTTTTCATATTGTTGCTTTAGGATGGCCTTCTGATTTCTCTTGGTACTTTTGGTATTAGAAAATCTTTTCTCCAGAGAATTCCAAAGAATTTGTGCATCAGAACAGTTGCAGAATTGATGTTGGTACTCATTAGGTATAGCCAAAAGCATAGTGCTCAAAGCTTTCATCTCTGTCTGTCTCAACTTTCTCTCTCCATCTGTCTTTGGTGGAGGTCTCTTTCCTTCTGCATCCATCTTTCCTCCATCAGAAGGACCATTCTCAATGATGTCCCACATTGAGAAGTCTGTGAGAAGAATGTACTGCTTGATTCTGATCTTCCACATGTCAAACTCATTGGGTTTGAGCATGGGAACCTTTGATACCAAAACACTGTCGCTTGAACTGTCCATGATTAAAGGTTTCTGAGTTTACTAGCTCTGATACCACTTGTCAGGATCGAAACTCAAACAATAATTTAAATAACACACTCAGAAACTTATGTTAAAGAAGTTGCGGAAAAACACTTTAACAGAAAATCATTGGAACAGTATATAAAAACTCAAATCATAAGTTTATATTGCATAAAACTTAATGATTACACACAAAACCTCAATCTGTTGAACAGGCTCAACAGACGTTCTATACTTCTCTATAGAAAGGATCTAAACTATTCTTGAGGTTAATTCTCTCTTAAAACAAAACGTATGAATAATTGTTAATTCTAACAAAGACTTCTATACTATATATACAAAGTTGATTACAAGATAATTATCAAAATAAAATTGATCTTCAGCATCAATACCATAATTATCTTCAGCCTTATCTCCAGTTCATCTTTATCTTCAAGTCATCTTTATCTTCATAAGCAGCACTAACCATTTTCAGCAGTATTAATCATCCAGCAGCATTAACATCTTCAGCAGTATTAATTATGCTTGCAGTAGAAATCTTCAGCAGTACTAACTACTAGTAGTACTAACTCTCAACTAGCATTAGTATCCATCCTTAGCATATTCAGACCTAACAACAAAAGTTTGGTCATAACTTTAGTTGGTTGTCCTTTATTATATTTTTAAGTTTCCTAAATTTACTTCTTTGCCATTGATGGTATGGTATAAATAGGAGTAGCTTTCTTTTGTTTAGGGATCATCTCTTTTGTAATCCATCAGTGGGAAGAAATTGATATCTTGAAATTCTCTCTCTAAATTTTAATATTAAGTCTTCAAAGTTTTATAATTTGTGTTCTTCATTATTAGTTGCTGCAGCATTGCTGCAGCATTGCTTTTCTTTACATTTCATTCTTACTTATTGCAATTACTTTATGCACGTTACATTTCCGTCATTTATATTTCCGTCATTTAATTTATGTTATTTATATACCGTCATTTACATTATGTCTTTAATTTATGTCATTTACTTTTATTGCAATTTATATTACGTAATGAGTAACTAATTTTATAGTTTGGGTGTGAGACGAAGAGGGAGGTTGTAAACCAAAAATTAGTGGACTTTGTTCTTCAATAACATTGTTCCACTATGTCATTTTAAGTTTTATAAATCCAAAATCACTTCTTGACGAATTGATCACTTCTTAAAGTGTGAAAGTGCCATGGACTTAGGAATAAGCCATGAAAAAGCACGTCAGTTTGAATGATACGGGAAGTATACTTGGAAGAGTTACTAGCAAGGGAACTTGCTATCTTTGTTTTTCAAACCGATTGATTATTGACGGGTTGATCACTAGTCAAAGTGTTAAAGTGTAGTGGACTCAGGAATGAGCCACTAAGAACACGTCAACTTGAATGATATGGGAATCGACTCGGAAGGGTGATTTTTAAACAAAGGCATTTGTTTTTCCATATACTTTAAAGAAACCATTTGACACTGACACTGGTCCAGACATTTGCATAGGCATATGTTGATTGAAGGCTAAACAAAAGTGCAATGGTAGATATCCGGAAGGATACTCTTTAAAGTACATGGTGGAACTTGTTGATGATGAACTAATGCTATAGCATCCCTATAGCATTGTCCTCCAGAATTTGTGTTTACTCCTCACTTTAAGTCTTGCACCCATTCTATCTTTATATATCATGTTAATCATATCGTTGTTAACCAACTCAAACAAAGTCTTCAAATTCGCCATCTGAAATCTCTTCTTTTACTACACTTTTATTACGCTTTTACACCAATCTCTGTGGGACGATATTCGGTATTTTACCATTGTATTACTTGAGAAGACGATATTGGATCCCATTGTATACTTGCTTTGAGGTTCAATTATCACATGTCTAGAGGTGTGCAAACATCCGTATCAGTTACCCAAGACAGTTTGGCCAGCACAGTCGCTTCGATGGAAGTGGAATACACGTTCCACCAAGCGAGGGCCTAGCCCCTCAACATTTACGAACCAAAGACTGCTTTCTGTTCCTCTATGCATTCACTTGATCGGAAGGCTTGCTCCATCTCATGTAACCAGGTCACGCAAGCAATCGGATCATCGGAGCCTTTAAATTCAGGTGGTCGACAACCTAGAAATGCCTTGAAAGTGCAACCCCTCGTTGCTTGCTTGACTCCCGGGTTTGAGGTCTCGTTAGAGGGGATTACCGGACCGGTACCCCCGAACCCCGCCACGACCACATTCTCATCCACCGCTTCATGCCTACGGTTTTTGGTGTCACGGTCCTCTAGGAGTTTGAGGAACATTTCTTGTTGTTGTGCCATCTCTTGGTTCATAGCCAACATCATACGGTCCATCATTCTCGTCTCTGCCGTCACCTCCTCCATTATGGGTTCATTTGTTTCTATGTTGCGACGGGGAATATGCTCGGGTCCCCCACCCAACGCATTTACCACACGAGGAGGTTCCTCCACAGCAGTCACCCGCAGTTGGTCGGTCGTGGATATTGTGGCCTCTTGACCTTCCTGTCGGTTTCGGGTATTAACCATAAGTCTGCCACACATAAAAGTACCACAAAATGATAGACAAGTTCACATAATAAACACAAGAAACGTACCATTACACTTATCAAATATCATAACAACAGTAGATCAAACATACTCACGTAAAACATCTTCATAATGACGTTAGGTAAGTGAAATTATGAACACATTATACGTAAGAGTTATCGTTACCATCACTACAACTTTTAACTTGTGCAAGTTCCGTAGACTCTAAGACCAACCTATCTTAATAGTTCTACCCCATCTCACGGTTCATAGCTTAACCATCACAGCTTAAGTCTAGGCATCTTACTTACATACCTAGTTCACTTAAACTAGTGCTTTGATACCAACTTGTAACACTCTAGAATTTAGGCGGAAATAAAATTCGAAATTTTGGCAATATGACGTTTGAAAATAGGATAATTCCATCACCCTAAAATAGGGGATAATTTAAACCTGTGGAATGAGGTAAACCATTTCAGAAACCCAAGTGTGACATCCCAAACGGGGTATAATGTACGGTAATTACAACCCAAGAAATGAAGCATAAGACGACAACCTACTAATCTACAATACGAAACTAGATTATGGTCGGGTGTCGCTATACTTCCAAAATGTGTATCTTCAAAACCATCTGTATGTTGGTCACTATGTATCCTCAAAAATACCACTCACGACACCAAGGTCGTTCCCTCAATCCCGACGTGCCCCATTCCTATGAAAGTCTGTTAAACATGACAACAAGAACAAGTGTTAGGCTAAAGCCTAGTGAGAACAAGTCAAACACGAATTTAAATACTAAACCCATTCGGAGTCTCGCGGAGTATATATAGCCATGAGCTAAAAACCAACAAACCAAATAAACCATTAGTGATTAGATACGGTACAAATAACACCAATCACATATTGAGCTCAACTCCTCTAAGTTTATTGCTCGAAAACATCAAGTCAACCCCTCTAGGTCTATTCTTGAAAGTTCCAAAGCAGGGAAATCTAGCACAAGGGAATTACACCTTATTGTCCATGAGACGTTGCCCGACCGTATAGGTCCACACATTACTTATCATGGTGACACGATGCCTATTACGTGCTAATGGTGAATCCCAATGTCCAAAGCGGGGACATAGAAACACCGTGCCTATGGATCCATTTGCACTAAGACTACATAATCAAAGCATACCAAAACATACCATACTCATAATAATCAGATACATACCTGAATCATGTACATAGCATGGTAACATCATAGAATCTTAACTTGCACAATGTAAGGACTCAAGAGCATAACCCAACAACAACATTTCATATAGTTACATAGGTTCCATTAAAAAATCATAATTTTTGCTAATTAAGTCAATACTTGCATTTTCCCCAAAACCCTAATTTTCCATTGTGATTACTCACATTCCATGGCCTTAAGATTTACCAACAAAGTAATGGAAAACATAAACACCATCAATCTTAAGCCAATGGAACACATTTCCATTAATACTTGGAATTTGCAAAACCCTAGCTTTTATAATCATATTTATGTCAAGAGACTAGATGATCAAAACCCCATAAATAGGTATACATATACAACTATAGAGAGGATTAAAGATGAAGGAACTCACCTAGCAAGGTTTATACTCAAACCCTAGATTTTGAAGGAATAAGAAGATGATGAGAACCCTTGAAACTTGTATCCTTGAACTACTTAGGAAGAAACTTATCAAAACCTCTTGCTAAGGAAAATCGCCCCAAGTCAGCTCCCAAATCAGATAATGAATTTTAGGTCATGAAAATGAGTTTTAAAGAGACTGCACCCCGACCGCGACCTTGCCTCGCGATTGTGACATTTGTCACAATCGCTTGGCACAATCGCGCGCTACCCAACACCTACGGTACCTTTCTCGTGAGAGTGCCACGCGAGAGTGACCCCTGTCACAATCGCGGGCACTATCGCGCCTACTGTACCGAACCTAGAATTTCACCATTTTGACCCGAAAGCACGTGCGATTAACTGTACAGTCCAAGATATGAATTGTAATTAAAATAGAGGCATACCAAAATCGAGGGTGTTACAGTGGCCATTTCCTTCCAAATATGTTTCATTTACCAAAAAAAACATCTTTCAAGTGACAAACTCTTTTGACGTGGTCATAGACCATAACAACAATAATCCATATATTTTCTCCCAAAGATCCATTTTATCAAGTAAAACCCAAACATAAGTATGAGTGTCATGAAAGTGAAAATATAACAAATCCTTCAAGTAACCCACATAAATGTGCAAGTAAATCCATATTTTACATCATATATAATGGAGTCCTTCAATTTGGTTGAAAATGGTAGGAACCCTAAAATCTCCAAAAATATAAAGTTAGGTCAAAATCTCACAAACATGAATCAAAATCAAGGAGATGTATAGGAGTTTAAAATGTAATGTTTGACATGTCTAAAGTTTAAGAAAGGAAGTATGAACTCATAAGTAGGTTTTATTTGAAAAACGTAGAAAACCCTAAGTGAAGCTTGAGGTTGAAGATGGAGATGGGGATGGTGAATCCTTGGTAGCTAGCTTCCTTTCTTCAACTAAAGTGAGTAATAACTCTTCAAGACTTGAAGTTTTTGAGCAATTAATGCTCTAGGTTCACCATAAATGAAGTGGGTTTGCTCTTGGGAGTGTTTGGAGAGAAATGGGATGAAATGAAAGAAGAAGAAAAAACGTGAAGGGTTTTAATCCCAATTTTTGGTTCGGGTGAGTTCGAAGTTAGTGGGGGGGTTAAGCAACTCACTTGAAAGTCGCCCGAAAGGCATTTTGGTTTATTAACAAAACAACCCCCAAAGCTAGTTTAAAGTGAGTTTGAGGTTAAGAAACTCACTCGAAAGTCGCTTGAAAGGCCCAAAACTTGATTTTTAATTTTTTTTTAACAAATCAACTAATCCTGATCGGAGACCCGATTATCTATAGAATGGTTGCATATCCAAATGCTATAATCGCGATTATTAGAGAGAGACTTACTTACAAAATTACGAGCGTTACAACATGTTTCTCCGAATCCTTCGAAGGTGCAATGAATCTGAAGAAGAAGATTGTTTCAATCGTAATAGAGGCTCCGCCACCAGGGCGTCGTTCATCAACGCAACCTCCAACTAGTATTCGTTCATCATCTGACCTAGTTTTATCCCCTTCACCGCCGTTATAGATAGACGATCGTGAGTTTCACAAATTTAATAGGCGTTAATGCGTGCACGCATACACACACACAGAGAGAGAGAGATAGAGAGAGAGAGAAAGAGAAAGAGAGAGAAATGAGATGGGGGAGGTGTTCAGCGGATACGGAGTGAATGGTTATCGATGATGGAGATGGTCTGGATCTGTTCTTGATGTAGGGGGTTTGGTCTGGATTGTTCTAAACGTAATATGATATGAAAAAGAGGAGATCGGTTTAGAATGAAAACTAATATGATATGCCCAAAATAGCCTTTCAATTTACTTCTAAATTGACAAAAATATCCTTATTTCACCATTTTATTTCAAATAGGCTTCTTTTTTTACATGACCTTTGATTTAATCTAATCCAAAGATTAGATTAGTCCTTATGGTTCTCAACAAATTTTTTGTCCTCAAATAATTTAACCCCTATATATATACATTATATATATATAGTCTTAGGTTCATTTGAGAAATGGTAAATGTATGAGAAATAGAGAAGTAATTCTAGTCTTTCATATGGTCAAGATCGGATTTGACTGGTCAAATATTGCGTCTTTGACTGGCCAACAATTGCGGCTTTGACTGGTCAAAAGTTGCGACTATTCCAAAAATAGAAGGACAGTTCCGTAATTTTTACAAATACACGGGACGAGTTCATATATAAACCTGTATGATTCACATATGAACTATATGTTCATATGTGAACAGTGTGATTCATATATGAACTTTTTAACTTATTCATATATGAACATTTGTGATTCATATATGAACTAATTAACTGATTCACATATGAACAATATAATTCACATATGAACTAATTAACTATATGTGAATCAGTTGAACTAATTAACAGATTCACATATGAACGGATAGTTCATATGTGAATCACATAGGTTCACATATGAACTTGTCCCGCGTATTTTACGAAACTACCCTTTTATCTTCTACAGACCACGCAATAAATTATTCGGTGCTTCACAGTCAAAGCCGTAAATGTTGACCAGATGAAAGGCTATGATCACTTCTTTATTTCTCATGCATTTATCATTTCTCAAATGAACCTCTCCCTATATATATATATATATATATATATATATATATATATATATATATATATATATATATATATATATATATATATATATATATATATATATATAGGGTCATTCAATAGAGAACTCGGTAGTTTATGGTCAGGGGGAGAGCGACAGAACGGTTTCAAATTGAACGTCGAAACACCATCATTTTGTCACACATTATTAATAATCAATGACTATTATTAAAAATATTAATTTTCGTAATCATCCATTAATTTTAAATTTTAAATTTATGGAGTCTTTTTATAAATCTCTCTCTCTTCTCTCCTCTCTTTGGCCAAAACTTATTCCGGCGTAAACGACTCTGATACCCAAGAAGTTCTAACAATAAGACACAAATTGACTGTTATACACATTGTGATACCCAAGATATATACAATATGCACACTGTAATACCCAAGACACACGATGTTAAAAAAATATATACACGAGATATAAACAAGAAATAGACTGTGATACACGTTGTATCACACTATGATCCAATGCGATCCAATGTGATCCATCTAAATTTAAACAAAAAAATGAACAAAAACAAACTCTTGTTCGAGATTATCAACCAGATATGCTAAAAACCAAACATAACACATGAAAACCCAATCTTTAACCCAACCCCAGGAAAAAAACACATCGGAAAACAAAAAAAAACTCCACAAAACAAAACAAAAATTGGTCGCTTCACAACCCCGATTGACTATGCGATGAGCTTTTTTGATCGGTTCCATCTTAAAAATTGATGGCAAGTTATAGACTAAAACCATATCGGACGAGCTTTAGGAATTCTCATCGTCCATGGTTGCAATGACAAGTACAAAAAATAAAACACTTTAGGGATGGAACATGAAATACCATAGGGTTGACTCTTTAGGGATCGAACATGACTTTAGGGATGGAATTTTAATAAAACAAGTTTAAACCGGTAAATAAAATTTATAAAATACTTTGATGAGTTGTCAAAGAATTAAATTATTAATATAACCTTTCATATTTAATTATTAAATAAATAAAATGAAATGAAATGATAGGCTCCACATTGGATCTCACGCTTATCATAAACTACCGAGTTCTCATTTGATTAGGCCCCTATATATATGTATATATAGGGGTGTTCTCCATATGTGCAATTGTCGTGACCTTTGTCATCCATATCCCTTTTTTGATATGTTTTTTCCTTTTTTACAACTTAATGAAGAAGGTACAGGCATATAAAAAGATGGAGAACCGAAAAAAATAATTAAAAAGTGGGAGATCAATGGTAGGGCCAAAAGCGGTGATAGAGTGTGAACGACTTGAGGAGACAAGGGGTTTGAATGACATAGAGTTTGGGAACGATAAAATTGATTTTAAGTTTTTTATTTAACTGTAAAATCGTCCTAGCTGGTTTCAGTAGCTTTTTTGGGTTCGAATGATGTAGGTAACCGATTTTTAAAAGTTTGTTGATTTATTTATTCAAAAAAATGCTCTGAGACTTAATAATTTTAATTGAAAAAATTTAATGGCTTTTTAGTTATTTTTTTTCATGATTTAATCATTAAAATAAAAATGTTCGTTGGGTTTTTTGACTTTTCCTATGTACTAATTGATAGTTAAATGGTAGTTGATTTTAAAGATGATCATTTGCGGGCTTGAGCCGCATCTAACATAATTTTTTGGTCCAACAAGCCTAATATAGCAAACTCAAACCCGTTTTTATGGGCTTATGAACTTGCCCGTACCAGTCTTATAAATGGGTCGGGCTTGTCGGGCTTGTCCACGGGCTAACAGACTTAGGGGCTGTTTGGTTAGTTTTCCATTAAGTTCTGAGTGGATAAAGTTTTTTTTTTTTTGAGAGGAATAGATCCAGGCAATTTTATAAACAGGGAAAATGGCCCAAGCCAAGAACAAACACTACAAAAACCCAAAAAAAACAATAAAAGCTAGACACGACACCATACCAAGCTAACAGAAGCCAAAAAGAGTGGATAAAGTTGTCTGTATAGATTAGAAAGGTTTTTGTTTGGGAGGGGTTTTTTGTTGATGGAAAAGCATGTGTTTTTTAATCGGGAATGACAAGTTTGGATAAAACTTGGTTTTCTGCAAGCTCCCCCCTAAAAGCTTACTGAATAAGCCACTTTCTATATCATTAAGTCACTACCAAACAGTCATGTATAGTTGATTGAATAAATTGTGAGTCACATTAAGCTCATTAAGCTGCTAACAAACATACCCTTATTTTTTTACAATTGAAAAATAAAATCTATATAAAATCATAAGTTATGTAAAATCATTTGAATTACGTAAGTTCTTTCGAGTATAAAATAAGACATAAAATATATCAATGTACATAACGTATGAATTTTTTTTCACAATATATGGAGCATGGACATTTTTTCTCTAATGATTTATCAACTCAAAGTCCGGGATTTTTCAACAAAGAAAAAAATTTATCCACCTTCAAGACGTACTATATAACATAACACATATTATATATATTTGAGTGATGGCTAGTACTCAGCAGTGGGAATCCAACCCAAAGCGACTTCTAAATCTTTTGATGAAAAACAATAAATTATTAATTATATATAAAATTTAATCAATTATAATAATATAATGGGCTAGGCAGGCTTCTCTGAATTCTTTTTGTCGTTGCCCGAGTCGCCGACTAATTTTAGTGTTCCAACATGAGTCCGTCCATTTTTTCGAGAATGATTATCCAAGTCCGTTTTTCTAACAGTTCGAGCGGGGCGGGTAACGGGCCTTCCCATGAATAGGAATGGCAACAGACCGGTTTTGGGCCGGTTTTTAGGGTCCCCGTCCCCGAAACCGATAAGCATCCCCGTCCCCGTAACCGTACCGATCCCCATTGGGTCCCCGTGGTTTCCCCGATCACTGTTGGAGAACCCGTTAAGAAAAAAAATCACCGCTACCCATTGGTTTTCCCCAAACCCGACCCGAACCCAAACCGAAACGAAAAAACACAAGTTTCTAAAACATAAATTAAATGAGTAGCTACTTTTGAATAAATCATGACAAAAAAAAAAATATATATATATATATATATATAGAGAGAGAGAGAGAGAGAGAGAGGAAGGTTCAAACGAGGACGCTAACTATTTAAGAAAACAAGAAAAACAACAATCATGAACAAAATCACATGTGATTCGGTATTAACCCGGAAAAATGGGACACGAGCGACTTTTCCCGCGGCTTCAAGTCGCGTGCGAAGTCGTGGGATCACATGTGATTTTGTACGTGAATCACATGTGATTTTCTATGTACCGACCTTTTTCTTGTTTTCTTAAATAGATACCGTTCTCGTATGAACCCACCTCTATATATATATATATATATATATATTTAAGTTGTAGACCAAAAGAATTTTGAAGTTTAAAATATGTATATATATATAATATATTTTTTATATCTATATCTATATCTATATCTATATATATATCGGACCGGGCCGGTGAACATGGTCTCCGTCCCCGTTAAAATCCCCGATATCATCCCGATCCCCACCCCGTTCTCGTTAAGAAGTCTCCGAACCGACCTGAAATGCGGTGATTTTTTTTTTGCCATCCCTACCCATGAACAACTTTTATGTCCCGTTTGGTTTGCGGGAATGGAATGGATTTGGATTCTAAATCCAATCCAATCCTGCGTTTGGATTGTGGGAATGGAAAGTTTTGACTGGATTTAAAATCCTTTGACTATTTTAAAATCGAATGTTTGATGGATTTGAAAATCCTTTGGGTTGGGCCAGGATTTCAAATCCAATCCGGATGGATTTCAAGTCGCTTCCTTCTAAATCCAATAAAAATATACAATTTTAGGAAAATCGATAAAAAAAAAATAATTTACCAATAAAAATAAATTCTTTATATAAAAAAAAAACTCAATCCAAATCCAAATCTTACAAACCAAACAAGACTTGTAAATGAATGAATTTGAAATCCATTCCAAATCCTACAAACCAAACACATGAAGGGATTTCAAATCCCCCAAATCCAAATCCCTCATTGAAATCCAATCCATTTCATTCCAATCCCGCAAACCAAACGCACACTAGTAGATTTGACGCAGTCAGAATTCAAGAAACCCGCACTATCCAAGTGGCCTGGCGAGAATCCTTAATTGCATAATTTTAAATACCTTCCCTTTCTTCCTTTGTGGTTATGCTATAATGATTTGTTCGACGGAAGTCGTTTGTGTTGAAATTCTGTAAGCATGTGGTTTATTTGGATGAATCCACGCACGCCTTATTTTTCTTTATGTTTTTCTTCCCGAGATTTCATATCAAAGGGGTCGGTAGTTTACTAAATGCTTACCGGCTAAATATGATAAGAATCAAGAATCTTATTCGGTAAGAGACATAGTAATGACTAGGACTGATAATCTTATCCTTGTCGGCAGAACACTCTTACTAACAAGTAAAAACTCTTGTCAGTAAGCACTTACCCGGTAAACATATTTAAAATAGCTCCAACATGCTTACCGGATCACTTATCTTACCAGATGAGCAAAATCTTACTGGGTAAGAGGCAAGGCAAGGCGAGGATTATGGCAAGGATCAAGAGTCTTGCCCTACAAGTGAGAAAGGTGACTTTTACCCGGTAAGAGATGAGGATCAACAGTCTTACCATGTAAGTGAGGATGGTGACACTTACCTTGTAAGTGCTTACCGGTGACAGACGCATACTATAATATATTTTGATGGTCAAGAATGTTACCCGTTAAATAAGTGAGGGTTGTGACTATTGTCGGTAAGCACTTACCGGTTAACGTATGATAAACAACCCCTAAAGATTATGTTGGTGATTTTAGTGAAATCATCGGTTCATTTTGTGTAATTGGATTCACATGATAATAATAGGGTTTGAAGCTAAGCTATAATACGAGTTAGGAGGTATGGAGTGCACACTCGTGTAAGCTAACTATGACTCGGGATAGTTGGACGGTTGTTTGGTGGTTTTAACAGTTTGTAACTGAGACAGTGACTCGGGAGGGTTGTGTCGTGGGTTAACCCGCGCGATGCACTAGAGTGTGGGACGAAACAGTGGCCCGCGCTGGTTGTGCCACAGGTTAACCTGCGCGGATACCCACGCGTCGTGCACTGTTGCAAATTTCGATTCTGTAACCCCCAAATCTCTTTGTAATCGCCACCATTATGTCCAACAATCAATACCATTAATGAGATATTATTATCGGTTTTAATATAGCGTCGGTTACGATTCTCTTGGTGTTTAAATATGATCGATTTCTGCCTAAATCGACACTGTGAATTTGAGATTATCCTCGAGTGAATTTCGTGATACCCAGGCAGAATAGGGTCGAAATGTCACTTAAGGAAAGCGAGCTCTCACGCAATCTAACATTCTTATCCAAGATCCGATCACTCTCTTATCTTTCTCCTCTCCATCGATTTCTGCCCCACTCCCCAACAGATTAGACATATTTTGTGTGAAAATATTACTATCTTTGTCCCAAAATTAAGTGTCCACATTTCTATTTTAATTTGTTTCAAAATAAAGGTTCACTTTCAAGGTGTAGCAAGCAAGATACATGCGACTTTAAATAACTATTCTCATACTTTCAAGCAATTACATAACAATACCAGCTCTCCGGGTTGGATTTCTTTCTATTTACTACTTGTTGACTCTCTTTTACTTGGTAAGAATTGGTGCTTACCCGGTAAGAAAGGTGATATTGTTTGTCAAACTGTAACGCTGTGTTCTCAAATCTGGAGAGAAGAGAAAAGAAAGGGATGGAAAAGAAAGGAAAGGAAAATAATTTTTTCGTTTGTGTTTTCGAAATGGAAAGAAAAGAAAGAAAAGAAATTAGTTTCATGTTCTTGAACAAGAGAGAAAGGAAAGAAAATATGTCATTTTTACAAATATACTCTTATAAAAATATATTCTTTATAATGAAAGATTGGACAGTTTTGTAATTTTAATAATTTCAATAATTTTTTAAATGGTTTTAATTTCTTTCCTTTCCTTTCCTTTCCTCCCACGTTTGGGAGGAAAGTTAGGAATTATTTCCTTCCGTGTCTTTTCCTTTCTCTCCTAAAAAAGTTTCGAGAACACGAATTTTTTTTTACTTTCCTCCCTTTTTCCTCCATTTCCTTTCCTTCGTTAAATGAGTTTCGAGAATACGGCGTAAGATCCCACATCAGTGGGACCAGAGAACGAATGTTACCTTACAAGTTTAGATGTTAATGAAACAAATAATATTTGATATGGGGACGTTACAAACGGTACCAGAGACGCACGGCTCCCGGCAAAACCGTGAGTCTAGGTGCCGATAGAACGGACAATATCTGGTAGGTTGGCCGGGAATGTCACACAAACACTCCGGCCCACAAATATATTGACCGAGATGCTAACTTAGTAAGGAAGGGGTACGTTAGCGCTTACACAAACACTTGGTAAACGACCATCTTCAGTCAGCGCTTACGCAGACACTGGTAAACAACCATCTTCAGGTCAGCGCTTACCCAGGCCACACCGTTACTTGGCTTAGCACTTACGCAATTTGTGTCGGTAAACGGCTTACCCGGTAAATACTTACTCGGTCACTTTACCTTATCGGATGAACATGATAAGAATTGAGAATTTTACCCGGTAATAACGATGACAAGGACCGAGAGTCTTACCTTGTAAGTGAGAGTTACCCAGTAAGCGCGTAAGCGCATATGATGTCGTTCTAATAGATTAAAATTTTATCAGTAAGTTAAATGAAAGTGTTGAATCTTACCGGTAATTGCTTACCAGGTAAGAGTTGGTAAACAACCCTTAAGTCTTGTTCAAAGATATGGTATGTTGTTTAACCTTTACTAGCAATGTACTTGCACTCTTGATGAATATGTTTAAATTTTATGCCTCAACTTACAACGTCCTTCAATCAATGTATATGGGGAATTCGTCAAGCTTCAGGTACTTTATTTCTTTTGCAAATCGTCGCTTGTTCGTGTGCATTACATTTTCCCTTTCGCTATTCATGAATGATGTTTATTTTTTCTGGGCCATATTTCTTTTCCCTTGACTCTGAACGTGTCGTCGTTCCAGATCAGAGGAGTTGAAATAAACCAATTTGACCAGAACTTGCCAATCGGTAGACTAGTACAGCTAAATCAGCAGCCGTTCTTTAGCATGTTAAGCATGCGATTTTGAACAAGCCCCCAAAAATTTGGGGTCTACTTTTATATTTTTAGGGCTTTTCATCAAAGAATGCAAAAAATATAGCCCTCCTTCAGTGTTTAAGGGGCTGTTTGTTTACCTCTTAAGGGTTCCATTAAGAGGCAATCTCTGAATCGTTAAGAGGTGAATCATGTTTGGCAGAAAAAAAGGTTGTCTCTTAATGGTTCCAAAACCCTCTTAATCATTTTGTATCCTGGGTCTCCCTTAACCATTAAGCGCCCTGATTTCATTCTAAACAATTACCAAACAACCATATTTCATATTGCACTATATCATAAAAGCCTCTTAATCATTCTGACCGCTTAATCATTCTGCACCAAACCATTCAGCAATTGCCAAAAGCCCCTACTCTAATTTTTATTATAAAACAAAAGTAATATGTCTTATCATCGCCTTTGTAATTAGTATATATGTATCTCCGTTGTCTCATTTTACAGTGTAATCAAAAGTTTTAAGTGTAACATGGTCTCAAAAAAGATTGGAACGTCGCTGCCAACCGTTATTCCGACTTGTTTAGATTACAAACGGATACATACCCACATTATATATGCAAACAAGGAACGCAAAGCAGTTTAACATAAACATATATTGCTGAAGAAACACGACAATCTTCATCAGAAGTTTATGGTGACGGAGAAATTCAAGAGGAACAAACTCGACGCTGTTCACACAACCCTGCGAATACTACTACACATCCAGATAGCAAGATTTGTCGATTGCTTGCGATAATTATGTTGGATCAAACTGAGACGTTCTTTGCTCTAATATATTTTTGGTCCCACTTTACATGAGTCAGGGGTATTCACAGAAACAACCTCTCTACTCTTCACGGTAGAGGTCAAAGGTCAGGTTTGTATACATCTTACACTCCCCCGACCCCACATCCAGGTAGGATATATTGGGCTTGTTTAGTTTGGTTTGGGTTTACTAAATGAGACTATGGAAGAAGGATATATAAGAGAAGTAAAACTAAACAAGGAAGACATATTCGTTAATTCTGAACCCAATATATCCCACTCGTCAGTAAGGCTATATGGGTAAAAGACTAAACTACCCTCCTCAATTCACCTAGAAAGTTAGGGTTGTAAAAGAGGGAAATGGATACATATGACCATATTTATATATTTGTACCCTCTTATATTCGTTATCTATATCGATTAAGGCTGATATTTAATTATATCCTTTATTCATGTTAGATATACATGATTTGTACTAAGCTATTCTATTATGACTAAGGGTCGTTTACTAAACGCTTACCCAGTAAGCGTTTACCGGGTCAGTTTACCTTATCGGATGAACATGACAAGGATTGAGAACTTATTTGGTAAGAGCGATGGCAAAGACCGAGAGTCTTACCAGGTAAGCGAGAGTAACGACTCTTACCAGGTAAGTGCTTACCGGGTACAAATGTTACATACGATGTTGTTTTAATAGATTAAAATCTTACCCGGTAACTTAAGTTGTAGTGTTGAATCTTACCGGTAAGCACTTTTCCAGTAAGAGTTGGGTAAACAACCCCTAAACCAAATGAACAGAGTATATCCCACTCATAAGTAAGGTTATATGAGTAAAATACTAAACTGCCCTCTCAATGTTCACCTAGAGTTAAGGTTGCAAAATGATGGAAATGGATACATGTGCCCATATATTTGTATTTCTATTCTCATATATATAATTTTTTGATCACATGAAACAGGCACATACACATGGTTTTGGGATAGGTGACCATATATTAGTCCGGACCAACTTGTGTGCACCTAGATTAATCCCACGCCCTGAAGAACAATCAGGAAAATCCCCATTTTGCTCCCTTGTGTTGGTAAATATGTTCTTAAGCTTTGTGTAAAGATGATTAAAGTACCAACCTCTCTATTTACCTTTCTTGTTATGAATTTTGCTCCAATTTTAGGTATGTACTGTGAGAGGGACATAAGATAAAACAAACATTGAAACACAAAGTGCAGTACTGACAACTACTAAGACAGGAAGAAAAATTATGTTTGATATAAAGTAAAAGCAGGAAAAACTAAGACTGATATACTGTTAAAAGTGTTATGGCTGGATATATAGTTGGCATATTTTTACCTAGTATATTTTTAACAGAATTCTATGTATTTATCAATTTCCTCTACACGACGCAAATATTTCTTGTCGAGTTGAGGTTAAAAACATCTCTTATGACTCTCAAAAAAGTCAAATTTGTACCATTTTTTTCTCACTTAGCAGAAACATGTCGTTAGAGGTCGATTTTCATGATTTTTTTGCATCACTTTGTATAGTTATTGAGACTAAAAACTTGACGCAAAGTGGACATCATTCGTATAATCTCGTTTCTGTTGTGGAACACTTTGGAAACACGGGAAGCGGTCATTATATAGTTTACAGAAGGATAATAAAGAATTGTGAAACATCGGAGTCTTATTATTGGGATGGAGTTTCGGATAGCGAAGTTTGTATGGTATCGGAGGAAGATGTTCTTGCTGCAGATGGGGCTACCTTACTTTTCTATCGAAGAGTTTCGGAAACTTGAGAGTTGCGATTTCTGTTCTTGAATACAACTTTGAGCGAGTTGGTGTAGCAGCATTGCTCTATATTTGTTGATTGACCATAGAATACTATCCTGGAAGGGTAGTTTTGTCTTTTACTTGTGAAATTTGTTGCTCAAATTGGCTATACTTGTTGATTTTACCTTAGAATACGATCCCGGTAAGGGTAATTTTGTCTTTTACTTTGTGAAGTTTGTGGATCAAATGGCTATACTTGTAATCCTTCCTAACAGAGAAACAGAAGATTTGGCATTTTTTTGTATGGGTTTGTGATCTAGTCTCAACGGTGTAACAGTTTAAAGTAAATGCATACTTTCCAATTCTATCCTTAATTATCAAATTAAGATGGAAAAAGTTAATTACTCCCTCTATAATGTAGGGTAAATTTGTTATTAGTTGATTAAAAAGTGTAATTAATTATCACACATTTCTAAAATTATGTGTCGTCTTCATTATTTCATTATTGACATTTAGCTTGGATCCGAAGAAGAGAGAAGACATGGATTACGTCTCGTGAATCAAATGTCATACCCAGTAATTATAAAAGTATTTGCAAGAGCAAGACCTCGAACCCGGATGCCAATAGGTCGGAGTCCGAGATTTGACCTTTTTGCAGTTTCAATAGGGTAATAATTTACATCAGTGATTATGGTGTATTTGTTCATCATGAAATGGTGTAAACATTCATTATGAATGTTGACGTTTATTATTTATGATGAATGCTGACATATTGGAACATTGTCGCGCTCTCATGTGTCCCCCAATTCACAACGGAAATCAGATTTGCAACTGAACTTTCCTCTCTCTATATATACATGTGTGTGTAGAGACATAAAACTAAAACAAAAGCAATGAAATAAAATAGTTATTTCATGATTCATACATTTAATGTGCAATAAAATACATACTAAAACTTATGGGGCATTACTAAACACTTACCTTGGTAAGCCCTTTTCGGTTCAATTACCTTACCGTGTGAACATAACAGGAATCGAGAATCTTACGTTATAAGAGGGAAGGCAAGAATCAAGAGTCTTACCCGGTAAGCCAGCGTGATGACTTTTACCTGGTAAGCCTTACCGGGTTATAAATGTTTACCATCAATCTATTTTGATAGCAATGAATGTTCCCATAAGGTAAGTGAGAATGGTGACTCTTGTAGTTAAGCGCTTATCCGATGAGCATTTGGTAAATGACCCTTTGATGCGTTCATATTAGGACAAATGGTAACGTACTTCGTTTTGGTTCCTATTTTAGTAACCTAATAACCCTAATATTTCGGAAATATATTATATTATGTCTTTGATGAAATTAGAGAATTAATATATCTTGGACGCAATTAATAAAACATATTATAACTTTGTAAGCAAAAAATTTTCATTTTGAAAAATATAATCTAACTTTTTTAGTTAAGATCAAAGACACCAAAATAAAGCTTTTAAAAGTATTATTCTTAAAATATGAATTAGAACAAAGTACGTTCCCAAAATTATTTTTTGTTTCTAATTTTGCAAATTTGGAATTTTTCATTATTATTTTGGTTTGCATCCCATTCATGATCAATTTTTCAGGAATGTGGTCAATTGTTAAAAGCATATCTCAATCTTTCAATAATGTGGCTTTTGTCCTATTTTGGTTGTTTGCTATTTTAGGGGTGTTTTGTGATTGTTTATGTTTCATGAAGGTTAGCATAGCAATGTGAGTAAACTTGTTGTAACTTGATGTTTTCTTATTTCTCTTTTGTAATAGAGTTTTATATTTTAGGATAAAAATCTGGATTCTTGTCCACCAATCATATAAATATATATCATGAATTTAAATTAAAATATATAAAAATATGATGTGTCTTAATTTCATTAGTGGGACAGGGATGAAATGTGGATTTTGGTACAACAAATCTTTATCTTTTTTTTTCATTTGAGTTTTTTGTACACTTCTTTTCTTCATATGAGCGATTACGATTTATTCGACTTTTCTTGTTTTGTTTTGTAACTTTCTTCGATGTATCATAGGGATCCTGTAGTAACAACACTTAGGTGGCGTTTGTTTTTAAGAGGTGCTGAAGTTTGAAGTCTGATTTCACTTCTGATTTTTAAGAGGTGGTGCTGAAGTCTGAGATCTGGAATCAACAAGACTGTTTGTTTTTGTAAACTGACAAACGTCTGAATATGTATAATTGTCTATTTTATCCTTAAAAAAATCAACTTAAATACGTCAATTGAAGCGAGCATCGATGATCGAAGGGCGGAAAGCAAAAAAAAAAAAAGAAACAAACGAAGGATGCTAATAGATTTGCGAGGTTGTGGAGTTTTAATCATATATCAAACACCGAAGAGCCGATTTAAGCGATTCAATATGTTTTTGAAAGCCAACACACATATCTACAATATTCATGTTTTGTGTTTTTGCAAACTCGGGGTGCATTTGGGCTAAAACTGATGTTGAAATCGAAAGAATGATGTTGGGCGGAAATAAGAGGTAATTAAGTGGTTGGGTTATCACTTAATTATTCAGAGGACATTAAGGGTTAAGAGGCTCTTATAAGAAAGAAAAAACAAACAGTCTGAATTATCTTATGTCTGACCGAATCAGACATAAGTGGCAATTAAGAGCTTTTTTTGAAAAAACAAACACCACTTTAATGTTGGGTCACAATACAAAGCATAATAAGGTCTATTGAAACAAAGGCACACCCAGGTAGACAAGATTATCGTGTGCCAGATGATTTATAGAAAATACAGAGAAATAAAGAGTGAATAATGGATAAAAACTGAGATTGCGAGAGAGAACTCGTTTTCCTTAAGTTATATTTCGACTCAAATCTTTTAGGGTATAATGAAATTAACTCGAGAATAATCTCAATTTTTCCATCCCGATTTTGACAGAAATAGTTCCTTTTTATACTTAGAGAATCGTAAAGCTCCTATACCAAATTCGAGAATAACTACCCATTAAATAGAAATGATTGTGGGAGTAATTAGTGGGTGGTTAACTGTGCACTTGCAAAAACAATAATTACAAATTGCTTATATGGATTAGAGGATTTCAGAGATTTTATCTTCAAAATCATAAGCTTCTGAACAAGACTCAAAGGCTTCTGAATTTCATTTAGAACATTCAAAAGCTTATTTTTCCAAAGTACTCTCTTCATAAAACTAGACTATCAGCAAATCTAGGCACACACAAAACCAAATGTATGTGCAAGGTTCATGTGATCAAAAAATAAATAAAAAGGATAATATCAACCTAAATCATATATGGATAAAGATTATATATGAGGATACAAATACAAATATGTGGGCACCTGTATCCATTTCCCTCTTTTGCAACTTAAAATTTTGTGTTTTTTCATTTTACTTTTTAATCACCACTTATGTATGATTCGGCCAGACGTTTTATAAGTCAGATCGTTTATTTTTATTATTTTCAGAGTTTCTTATCTCTTAATATAGTTTGGACAAAAAAATGGTAGCTCTATCTCTTAAATCTCCTCTTATTTTCATCCAATACCATTCTTTCAATTACAACGTCGGTTTTAGCCCAGATGCATCCCAAATTCGCAAAAACGCAAAACTTGAATATTGTAGATCTGTGTGTTGGATTTCCGGAACATCTTGAATCACTTAAATCAGGGCTTCAGTGTGTGAGATATGATTAAAACTCCACAATCTCACAAATCTGCTAGCATCCTTCTTTTGTTTCTTTTTTTCGTTCCCTCATTCGATCATCGATGCTCGCTTCAATTGTCGTATTTAAGTTGAAATTTTTAGAGATAAAATAGACAATTATACATATTCAGACGTTTGTCGGTTTACAAAAACAAACAGTCTTGTCGATTCAGATTTCAACACCATTTCTTAAAAATCAGACTTCAGCAGCTCTTAAAAAATAAACACCACCTAACTCTAGTGGGTTGGTTGTTTTTAAAAAAAAAAACTCTTAATGACTCTTAAGTTTGAATCGTTCTGACCTTTTTACACACCACCTCTTATTAATCATAGCTAAAATAAGACTTCAGACCTTAGACCTCTTAAAAAACAAACAACACCTAGGTGAAGTAAGGACGATAGTTTAGCATTTTACACATAATCTATACTATATTATAAAGCACGAATAAAAAATTCTTAAATACAAATTATTAGGCATAAGGTACCATCATTTTATGCAAGATTTTAAAAATCTCTTAATTTACAAGTATCAAAGCACAAGATACATATTACTACTGGAGGCTTTTAACCCCCACCAATTTGGTATGTATAGGTCTTCCTTTTATGCAGACATTTTCATGTATCACTATTAATTAATATATTATATTACTATAAATTTGTTTTAATTATATTATTAAATATGTAATTGGTTATTTTTTTCTATATGTCATTAAAATATATAAGATAATCATTGAATTCTAACAAAATACTTAATTTTTTTTATATAAAAAACATTATATTATTAAGCCTAAATTAAACAAATTTATAAAAAAAAACATTATCATTTTTTCAAAACTATCCAAAATCGTACTGTAAATCGACAAAAAAAACAAAAAAAAAACATTAAAATTGTGATGTATCTCATTGCATTGCGCGAGTACGCTTCTAGTTACTTATAAGTAGGATATATTGGGTTCATTTTATTTAGTTACAATAGAACAACTTAGTCTAAGGGGTTGTTTGACAGTTGCTGAATGGTTTAGTGCAGAATGATTAAGTGGTCTGAATGATTAAGAGGTTTTATGATATAGTGTAAAATGAAATATGGTTGTTTGCTAATTGTTCATAATGAAATCATGGCTCTTAATGGTTAAGGAAGGGTCATGATACAAAATCATTAAAATGATTTTGGAACCATTAAGAGACAACCCTTTTTTTTGTCAAATAAGATTTACCTCTTAGCGATTCAGAGATTACCTCTTAATGAACCATTAAAAGGTAAACAAACAGCCCCTAAATCATGTTTATCTAACATGAATAAAGGATAGAAATATAGAATTAAATGCGTACAGAACATTAAAGTATCTCGGGGTCTGAACCATAAATTCTTGTAAATAATGAGTGCTTTGAACCATATACCTCAAAAATAGGGGTGGCAATGGGATGGGTTGTGTTTGGGTTCACCCATTTACTTAAATGGGTTGAAAATATCAACCCAACCCAACCTGTTTAATTAAATGAGTTGAAATTTTCAACTCAACCCAACATGTTACTTAAATGGGTTGATAGTGGGTTGACTTGCTTATAATTTTCTCAACTCAACCTCTTAAATAAATTGGTTGGACTTGGGTTGATTCATTTAATTTTAAAATTTTAAATAAAACAAAAATGATTAGACTATTTAATTTTATGACAAATACAAATAAATTGTTCAAATTTTATAGAAATTGAGATGGATGCCTTTATAGAATCGAGATGGATGCCTTTATAAAAAGAAACGACATAGGTCGCTGGAAATGATGGACGTCGGTCGGTCGCCGGAAAGAATGGTTGTCGTCGGACGTCACCATGTCGGTCGGGTCGCAGGTCGTATGAACATCGACAATCAGGTATGTTTTTCCGTTTTTGAGAGGAGGTGCACCGTATAAGGTATGGAGGTTTAGAAAGGAAGCGGCTAGGGTTTGACTTCATATTTCATATTTGAATAGAATAAAACTACATAATATTTTAAATAGATATTATAATTATATAATGATATTTAATTAAAAATAATTAATTTAGTCAAAACCAACACCGATTTCTTGTTTTGTTTTAACGGAAAAATGCAACGCCTTCTTACAAGTTCTTTAGATTTAGAGTAAATTACGGATTTGGTCCCTAATGTATGTCAAAAATTACGTATTTGGTCCCTTAAATTCATTTATTACAAAATAACCATCCATGTATGCAATTTCTTATGTATTTGGTTCTTCACACTAACGACCGTCTAACTTGTCTGTTAGCTATAAGAGCATCTCCAACCGGCTGGCATAATGCCAAATATGCCGGAGAACACACTCCAATCCGGCCGCTATATATTAAAACTTTTTGTCGGCCAAGATTTTTGAACGGCAAATATGCCGTCAAATTTCACACGGCAAAACCCAAAAGTAGGGACCCCACTACTTTTTTCTATTTTTTTATTTTTAATATCAAAATTCATTAAATATATAATAATTTGTTTTTTAAATTAACATATTTATATTAAATAATGTTATTTTAATATAGGGTTTACAAATTTGGTTTTTTTTGGTGTTTTTGGTGTGTGTTTTTTGTGTGAAGGTTGGAGTTGCTCTAAGAGTACAATGGTCTTTTTAGTATTTTTCATTTATTTTATAATTTTTCAGACCATAAGGACCACATATGTAATTTAGTCTAAATTATGTTTAAACCATATCTTTGAAGTTTTGAACCCAGATCGTTGAAAGTTGAAAGCCACATGAACCAAATCTCCATCACCGCCGATGATAAACCACCCTTGAAAAACGTTAGTGATACAGACTTGGATTACTAATTAATTAAGTTATTGTGTTTTTATTTATTTATTTTAATTATAAAAATGTGGCCTCCTAAATAGGAGTCATGGACATGTATTTCCTTTAATTGTGGCTTAGTAAGTAGTGGGTTAGTTTATGAGTTAGTTAGTTTAGGAGTAAGTTAATTTAAAGTTTATTTTCTATAAATATTGTACTTTGTTTCATTATGAAAAACTAAGCAGAAAATTGTTCCTAAACTTCTTCTCTCGAGCTTCGATTTTTTTGGAGATTGACGATCTCGAATCGGTCTCTATCAGTTAGGAGTTGTTTGTTTTTTCTAAAAAACCTCTTAATGACTCTTAAGTCTGAATCATTCAGACCTTTTTACACACCACCTCTTATTAATCATAACTAAAATAACACTTCAGACTTTAGACCTCTTAAAAAAACAAACGCACCTTAGTGTGACTTCTCTATGGTTCTCTCTCTCTCTCTTATCCATATTCCATAGTACGCCCCATATACACAAGAAAGCTTCTCGAAATCAATCCAAGGTGGAGGGTTCAGATCTGGTTTGAGATCAGGTGCTCCGCTCATTCGTTGCATCGCCCTCTTATTCATTTTCCCTGTTGCAACCAAGAACCAAACGACCTCTGCTCCATATGGGAAATTTTTCAAATCGATCTGAACAGTGACGATGTAAACCAGACAGGGTATGCTAAAGACGATTTCTCATTTCCGATTTGCTCTTCCTCGATTTGTTGCACTTCTCTCTCTCGCTCTCGCTTTCTCTCTCCCCCCTCTCTGTATGTGTATATGTTTTGTTCATTTGATCCAGGACTGGAATTGGTTCATGATTTGTGTTGTTCAATGATGTTTTTAGGGTTTTCCATTTAAAATTTAACATAGATTTGAGATTTGAAACACTTTTGGATTTGGGATTTGAAACAAATTTGAATTTGGGATGGGAATTGGATTTGGAATTTGTTAAATGTTCTTGGTGTTATTGGAATTGCATTTGGATTTAGGGTTTGATTTAAGGTTTGGTTTATATTGATTTTTTTAATTAAATTTGTATAAATCTTGGTGTTCATGATGTTCTTGATGGTATATTTAGACAATTGATTTAAAAAGGTGTATAATAGAAGAAAAATGTATACGGATAAATTTACCCTCGTATTTAACGGAGAAAACTGACATAAGTTAGTGTGAAGGACTTAAATCCATAAGAAAATGCATACATGAAGGGTTGTTTTATAATAAATGAAGTTAAGGAACCAAATCCGCAATTTTTAACACACATTGGGGACCAAATCTATAACTTACTCTTAGATTTATTTTACTTCTTTGGGTAAACTACGCTTTTAGTCCTGTGCTTTGTTAAAAAAAGTTATTTCGTCCCTTTAGTTTTAAAAGTTGTAGTTTTCATCCTTATGGTTTGCAATATCTTTTTATTTTTGTCCCTAGGACTAATTCGGTTAATTGTCAACTGTTAATTTAGGGATACTTTGGTCTTTTTACCATTTTCATCAATTTTATCCTAAAAATTAATAATAATATAATATTATTTTATATATTATATATATTTATATATATATATATATATATATATATATATATATATATTATAAGGGTGGATTCTAGCGAGAATAAAATTTATGGTAAGAAAGGTAAGAAGAGATCTTCACCCTTAGGTCAATTCTAATTGTAGGTCAATTCTAATTGAAGATCAACACTAATGTAGTGCACCGATATGCACTACATCAATTCCTATGAGAAGCAAAATTCATGGGTGGGTGTAAGATTAAAAGCTATCAAGGGTAGGGGTGGCAGAAAACCCCGAACCCGACGGGGAAACCCGAAACCTGGTTAAGTTCGGGTCGGGTTAGACAATTTCCGTTCGGTTCGGATAACAGGGAACATTTCGGGGATTTTATCGGGTTCGGGTTTGGTATCGGGGCAAGGTATCCCCGCCCCGATATAATATATCTATACTATATAATGAAAATTCTAAAACGGTTATACGGTTATTGTACAATCTTTTGTACAATAACATTTACCACCCTTAATCTTTTGTACAATAACATTTACTACCCTTATAACGTTACATTTACCACCCTTACAATTACTTATTTAATTTATTTTATATCCCTTACTTTTTCATTTTTCATTTTACACAGTTATCATATTAACACAAATAATCGTATATGAACAAAAATGCAATGAAAAAATACGTTTCTTTTTTTACAAATTATACCATTATAATCGTCTCGTCAATACCTTCAAAACGAGCCCAATATTGAATATTTTTTAATTTAATCGTACTATTAATCTATACTATATAATGAAAAAACTAAAACGATTATTGTACAAACTTTTGTACAATTACATTTACCACCCTTACAATGTTACATTTATCATCCTTACAATTACTTATTTAATTTACTTTATATCCCTTATTTTTTCATTTTTCATTTTACACCATTATCATATTAACACAAATAATCATGTATTAACAAAAATGCAATGAAAAAATACGTTCATTTTTCTACAAATTATATCATTATAAGTGTCTCCTCAATATCTTCAAAACGAGTCCAATATTGAATATTTTTTAATTTAACCATACTATTAAATATCATGAATATCTACGAAATAATTTGTTTTTCTATCCATACGTTTTATTTTTTTTCCACCGTTAGCACGTTAAAAATACATAATCGTAAAATACGTTTCATTCTTATTATAAATAATATCATTATAATTTTTTTCGTCAATAATTGTAATATAAACTAATTATTGAATATCTTTATGGGTTTAGGTTTCATAAGTTTTGCTTCTTAGGTCATGGTTGATTATTGATGAAATGTATATAAGGAAATAACATTAATTGTTCGTTCTTTACTTACATTCCGCTGCAATGGCGCGGGTATATGCCTGGTATATATTATATAATTTTAGGGTTTAAAGTTTTAACTCATAGCCGCCTCCTACTCTCACTCTCTCAAATTTCAACTCAACTTCACCTCAGGCCTCTCACCGACGACGATCTCCACTCTCAGGCCTCTCACCGACGACGAGCAGGTATTCTCAACTCTCGATGTGTTCATAACCAGTCTCAGCCCTAAGCCTACGAGGTCGTTAGTCATTACTGTGCTCCCGGCCGAGCCTTGCTTCATTCTCGAGGCAGACTCCATTATCGATTCTTATCAGGTCTAACTAGTCTGGAGATCGATTCTTATCAGGTCTAACTAGTCTAGTGGTTCTAACTAGTCTTTACTATTGATAGATTCTTATCAGGTCTAACTAATATGGAGATCGATTTGGCTAATCGATTTGCCAAACACAATATGCTATAATTTGTTCCAATAATTATCATATAACTTGTTCACAGTCTGCTATAACTTGTTCACAATCTGCCAAACACAATCTGCTATAACTTGTTCACAATCTGCTAATCGATTTGCCAAACACAATCTGCTATAACTTGTTCCAATAATTATCATATAACTTGTTCACAATCTGCTATAACCCAAACACAATCTGCTATAACTTGTTCCAATAATTATCATATAACTTGTTCACAATATGCTATAACTTGTTCACAAGGTTTACCCTGACCGAATCAGAGGTAGGATCTGAATAGCATCAAAACAAACAGACGCAGGAATAGGGATGGTGATTTGGCTCGACCCGGTGGGGAAACCGGTCCACCCGACTCGACCGGGGCCGGGGATTCCCCGCTTAACCGGGGGCGGGGATCCCCGTTTAGAGAAAACCGGGGCCGGGTATCACACCCCCGACCCGCCCCGTACCCGGTATATATAAATAAGTTAATTTATTATATATATATTATATGTATATGTAAAATTTGTAAATAACTAAATAAGTTAATTACTTTTTCTTTTAGGGTTTCACACTTCTCAGACCTCAGTTCTCACAAAATATCGACCGCTGCTTACCCCCACCCATCGGCCCTCGCGTCCACGCTCCACCATCGCCGGCGACTGCAATCTTCAGTCGACGACTCGACTCAGTGTTAGTCCTCACCTTGACGGCTCGACGATTTCGCCTCTGATTATTCAGCCGACGACTCGACCTCTGATTATTCAGCCGACGACTCGACTGTTTAGTTCTAACCCTCAACTTTGTCATCTTGCTAAGATTTGCTGAATCCATTGTTCCACAACAAGAAGGTAACAAGATTTTTTGTTAAAAAAATGGGAAAACCCCATTTTTTTGGTTTTAAGAAAATGGGTTTTTGAATTCTTGATTTATTTGCCCTTAAATTTTAGTATGTTCTTGTTTCTTCAAGAATCTTGATTTGGATGCCAATTAGCAGTTGATATTTGGATGCTAAACTTTGATTTATGTTATGAATTCGAAGCAAAAAGTTATATATTTTTGCATTTCTGTTCATAAGTTTATTATCTGTTCATAAGTTTATTTGACGGAAGTAGAGGCGGAGGAGTCTCTTGATTTTCTGCTGCATGATGCGAATGATTCGTTGAAAGTGTTTTTCTTGTTCTTTTGCGAGCCAAAGGTGAAACTTATGAAGAAGTGTTTCCCCAATATATTTGTATTTTTTCAATATATTTGTTTCAATATATTTGTTAGAAAAATATGAAACAGAAAAGTGTTTCCCAAAATTGGATATGATCATTTTGACTTTTTCTGGTCAAAATGTATTTTTTTAATGATTGAAGTTCGTGTGTTGTTTGTTTTGATTTTAATAGTTTGTTCATAGCCTAAGTCATGATGAAAATGGTTCATTGGTTTATTTATGTTTTGAAGCTCAAAGATTTGTTGCTGCTCTTGATTTTGACTTTGACGGGGAACGGGGCCGGGTCTATGACCGGGTCTTGACCGGGGACGGGATGACCGTTGACCGGGGATGGGGATTCAATCCCCGCACCCGCCCGGGGCCGGGGTTGGGGCTCCCTACAACGAACCGGGGCCGGGGAATGGGAACCCCGCCCCATCCCCGCCCCGTTCCCATCCCGCCTCCTTCTGTTCGTCTCCTCCGCCGCGAGCGGTGTATCCGGTGGACGACCGACGACACTTGGGAACAGTGGGCAATTACTCTGTTTGATAGAAGTTTTTAAGTAGTTGTCACATACACAGATGGCGGAAGAAGCAATATTGGGGTTTCTGGAAAAGAACGTAGTGATAACAGATTCAGGTGAGTTCGCTGGGGAAAAAGGGATCAGTCATGAGGAGATTGTCAACGTCATTAAGAGCCTCAAAGGATTTCGATTCGTGGATGCTCAGGTTTATTTTTTGTTCAATTTATTAGAGATGAAATGAAGGTTATGATATAACTCAATTCATCAATTTCTGTTTACGTAACTGATTAATTCCCCATCCATACTTATACACAAAGTCTACATTTTAATTTGGACTGAACTTTACTGTAATGGTGAAGCTAGGATTAACAATTTAATATTTAAGATTGATTCCAAAACTATAATGCGTTTTATTTTTATTAATACCTCAAATCTTTAAGTAAAACGTACCAAGTGATACAAAAACGTATAACAAAATTTAATATGAAATTTAAATATATAGAGAATTGTACAATAATTTATAATTTGATTACGTTTATAATACTCTTCGTATTGGGATTTGGATACATTTTTTTTTGGTCCAAGATTTCTGCTGTTTCAAAGAAAAACTTGGAAATAGGGTTTGAGGGGTTAGATATATGCATACCTTTTGTCTACCTCAAGGAGTAGATGAGTAGAGATGTTGTTTTCTTGAAGGCATCTGGTATGAGAAGAAAAGTTATAGGAATTCGTGATAAATTTAGAAATTCTGGAAATGTTATTTAAGAGCAAGGTCAAATTTTAAATTTGAATGCGAGTAAAAAACGAAGTACGATATAGGCAGTAAAACCATACGACAATGTAACAAGGAAGTTCTAGCTAGCAATCATGCATAAAGGAAAGGGCACTCATAATTACTGGCAAGGAGCCCTCTTTCTATCTATCATAGGACATTGTTGCCCCATCTGATGGCTCTATAACCCTTTCCCCGTCCTGCTTCTACGTCTCTATTCACTTCCTCTCCCCCACCTGCAGTAGTTAGCTACTCCCTGTGAATAATCTGCAAATTTTAGAATATCCAGCCAATCATCAATATTGGGAAGACTTTGTACTTCACTTAGTTTTTGTTCAATGCTATATTCTTCGGTGAAGAAAAAACAACATAGCCGTTAGGACCACACTGGTCCTACATATGACCATTAGGGCCGACCCTAATTGTAAACAAAACCCGGTCCTTCACTAAACACCGGTCTTAGATTGGTAACAGTTCTGGGCCTCACCGCTCTTGGGAAAGAAATTAGGAGTTTAGGACTTCTCCAGGACCGACGGCAGGACTTAGCAGTCCTATTGGGCTTGCTTCTTTTAAATGGTTCTTTCCTGTGAAGGAAGCTTCTTTTTAGAATTTATTGTTACCGGTGGTGAAGAAATTGAATCAGCGGCATCGAATGCAAGCTTTGATACTGTTTTATTCTTATTTATGGACTAAAACGACCTAAATTAGCTAAATAAGTAGTTAAAGTAAGCTCCTGGTTAAAATGAGTCTTGGTTCTACCCATTGGGAAAAAAAAATCCGATCCTTTCATATGTTCATTTGGACTGGTGCCTTTTGAGCCAGAGATAGTGAAAAACCAGGGAACAGAAACATCAAAGTGAAAAATGAGATGACTAAGGAGAATTTTCATGTTTTTGTTATGCATCAACATACTGCAATTTAATCATGTCAACTGCTTGATTTGTGGAAAAGGACCTACACAAATACGTAGCTATGGAAACGTGGATTCTGGACTTATGCTAAATATGCATACTAACTATATCATATATCCAGGGACTAATCTTGTTTTATCCCAGCATGTTCTTTTTTGATACTTTCGATTTTTGAAAATAAAGTCATTTAAACCAGAACAATCTGTATGCAGTGACTCATTAAATTACAGTTGGATAAAAATTCTTAAGATCCATGTTTTCTGGTATATAGTGTTATAATTTGAAACACAAATAAATTCTTTCAGTAACATGGTAATATAGTAGAGTGGTCATTGTACTTTCACACTTCTTGCAAGCACACACCCGTACAAAAAGATTTATCAACGACACACTTATAGTCCCTTAATCATACAATTGCATCATTTTCTTTTAATATATTTTTTTAATGAAGTTTACTAATATAAATACTCATTTTGGGACTAGAGGTTAAGGGGAAGAACAGTTTGATGACGAGAATGTTAATCATCCCAACCAGTTTTGATGATTTATATTCGGTGATTTGATTAAAATTGGAGGAAATGATGTGACCGATATGAATATGAGAGGAAAGTATGTGAGTTCATGTTTAAGCATATTATTGAAAAAACTGTACAAGTATAGTGACATTTTTTTCTATTTGGGCATTTGGCCCAGTGGCATAAAATGTCTGACTGGTTTAAATATATGGCTGTTTATGATGATACATATGGAAGATTGTTGATATGATTGCTTAATTTGAGTGTGACCCTTTCAACAATAGAGCCAAAAGTTCTATGAACCTTTAGAGAAGAAGAGAAAGAAAAGGCAAAGTCTGAAAAGAATGATGTGGTTTCGTTGCTAAAGATATGGGGCTTTCCCATAGACTTGATTCCATGATATAGGGTTAGCTGTAGAAAACGTATTGAGGGGGCAAGGATGTGTATTTTGCTGATTAAGACAGGAACTTATCAGCTTGGTGATTTCTAAAAGCTTCTAAACCCTTCATAACATCTTGATTCCACAACAATTTGTATTCTTTGTGCTGCATCAAGAAATAATGAAATAATAATATAATGTCTGTTGATCAAAATTATCATGTGTGTTGTTTATTTGTATGTATTTTATGATGTTTTATAGGTTAAAGAGATAACTGAGTAATGAGTTAATGTCTTTGTTGTTCACCATAAGCTGTAGATTTCTTGCGCTTTTTTGACTCTTCTCTAGCCTTGTTAACATTTCTTTTAGGTTCTAATTTCTTTCTGGATGTATATATGGGTTTGGTTTTAAATTTCGTATATAAACCAGAAATTTGCTTTTGTCTATAGGATATTAAGAAGGAGAGATGGCAACTAACTGCTGAAGGCAAAACTTATGCTGCTAATGGATCTCCGGAGTTCCAACTATTCATGGCCATCCCACCAGAGGGTATCTCACGAGTAGAACTGCAGGTAAAACAGACCAATCCTCTACCTACAAGATGGAATAGGAACTCCGTAACACATTGTTAAAAGAGTATGACATCTTCTAGCAAGTTCATGGCACTCTAAACTTTACCTTCTTGATTCGTGTATTCACAGTGATTACATTTTGTTGGTCTATCTATTTCATCTGATATTATGTGTTTGAGTTTTAACATCTTTGAAAGTCGATGTGGACTTTCTTGTTAGACCTGAAAGCATATGAAAGTCAATTCCAATATGTTTTAACGAAGAGAGTACATAGTCCAAACGGAGAATAAAGTTTATGTTCCCTTTGTTTTTATTCTCTCTATTGGGCCTTTAAGCAACTTAAAAAGCAGTGAAATTCTGGTGCGTTCAGGGTTGCTAGAAGTTAATTTGTCTTGGTTATTTTACATGTCAATTTTATTAGCATATGATCTTTCATTGCATGTCTAGTCTTGGTGCCTGAGAACTATTGGTTGCTTGTTGGAAGATATACTCAATATATTGATGTTTTTGATGCAGAAGAAGTTGGGAGACTCGGTTTTCAAAATAGGTTTCCAGCAAGCCATAAAAAATAAATGGGTGGAGATGGGGAAGTCACAAGTCTCTAGAAAGGTAAACTTAATCGACTAATGCTAAGGATGATTGTATATTTGAAGTTGCTAATTCGTTATCAATATAATTCAGCCTCTGATATTCTTTCTTGCTTGCTTGATATTGAAAGCTTGAACTTATAATGTTGATAAATTTTTTAATGTTGTCTTTCTTAGAGCATCTCCAACCATGACACCAAAAACACACACCAAAAACACCAAAAATGGTGGGACCTCGAACAAAAAAAATAATAATCTCAATTCCAACCATACTCTAAAAGAACGGTGGGCCTGTGATTTACCCGTGCGTTTACCTTTCACACTGCATATTTGCAGTGTATTTACCTACACCGGCAAAAATAAAATCTTTTTGCCGTGCGGCTGTGGAGAATTTGAAGGACGGTTGGAGAAGCTCTGAGAGAACCTATGTTATCTGAATTTTTTCTTCCTTTTCTTTGTGACAATCATCTAAACGTCGTTTTTATTAAATCAATAGATGCAAATTTATCTTTAAATAATCATATGCAATTTTCAAATATTCATGTCTTAGAATTTTCATTAATGTGCTTGCCTTTCCCATAGTTTTCCTCTTCATTGGAAACAAACTTATTATTAAGTTTATTGTTCTCTTTCTGTATGAACATTGAGAAAGACTAACCTTCATTTGTTGGTGACTCAAATAAGCTACACTTTTGCTATCCAAAATTTCAGCCAGCCGTATATACATTATACAATGCTCTTGTTTTTCTGACCAGTCACTTATTATCTTTGATTTAACAATTTTCTTTGATTGAGGTTTAGTTGCAATAATTTCGAGTTCAGCGGTTCAGCCAAAAAAATAAAATAATCTTTCAAGTCATTGTCAAGTGAAGTCCTACAATCAACTACTCGCACTTTCAGATGAGATACTTATGCTTGGACTTTTGCTAAGCATTAGGTCTCTCCTACAATGCTCACTGTTCTAAAAAACTCGCCGCACAGCTGCCATGGCACATGGCTTGTGTCTCACGCCACGTTAAGCCCATGGCACGCTGGCTTGATGGTCAGTTTTCGTAGTGCAATGTTTGATTTTTTTTATGTTTTTAATGTCTTATTTGCTAGTTTTTAATATATAACCTAATTTAACTTGCTTATTACTATTAACTCATTGAGTAACGCTACAAAACATATGTTTTTATATATGATATTATATATGAATTAGAAATTTGACGCCATAAGTGACACCTTGAAAACGTACTGGCTTCGCCGTGGCTCCTAAGGCTTGAGGGCCTGCCCTCGCCGCCACGCTGTCTCACGCCATTTAGAACCTTGATCAATGCTCCAATCTCATTTTAGATGACTCAATTTCTTATAATTTTCATCAATCCCCTTGCTTTCTCATAATGAGTGGGCCATACTATGACCTATCTCTGTAACAGATCTACAAAACCTCTATAAAATGCTATATGCCTCTAATCTTTACCTAATTTCATCTTTTTATTGCTTTCTTCACCAGCACTTCATTCTTACTTGAAACCTTGTATTATCATACTGAAGGAGTCATCAGGTTCCTATCATTTCCCTCACTATTTCCTCTGAACAACTTATCAAGATAACCCCTTAAATAGTTTTGTGGATTCTCTAATCTTCTCAGTTTCTTGGGCTTATAGTATGGAATATGCATGGCGGAAGTTTTTGTTATGCTTTATATATAATTTAATTGTACTACTTTTGTTGTCGTGTAGTAAACAATATCATGCACATGATCATATATCTGATCTCTATTGCTAGTTTGGTCATATGGTTTAATTTGTAACGTGCTAATCAATGTTATGCAACCGCTCACACGTGTGCTTAATTATTGCGTGTTTCATATATGTTGCTAAGTTTGTTTTCTTTTTGTAGTAGTAAAAACTAAACTTTCAGTATTTCTGACTTGATCTAGGTTGCACATGTTGATGATAATGTGAAGGCTATGCTCGTAAAGATAAATGATGGAGAGGTAAAGGAACTTACCAATTTGTTATCTTTATTTAGAAAATGAATCATCGGTTGTTGTTGAGGATGACATATCTTAATAAGCTAAGACATCATCTTTCATGTTGTTTACAATAATCACATCTTCAAGTGTTTGACGTGCATACTATATAACGAACTCTACAAAATGTCGCATCAAAGAAGGATGCTGCCATTTCGTTTCATCTTGATTTCTTTTAAAGATGTTGGAATTATTTGATATGATGCACAATTCTCATGTCCAAAAGAGCCAAGGATAATCCTACTTGTCCAAAGTTTTTGTACTTTTGTATACTAGATAAATATTATATTTTGTTTTGTATGTGTTTGAGACACTTATGGAGAGCTAATGTAACTTGGTCAATAAATTGTAGATGCTGATGCTTCAAGGGTTTATAAATTGTGAATGAAAAGGAGGGTGATGATAGTTGTTAGTCATTATAAACAAAATAAAAACTTCTTGTTGATACTGTGAAGTATGGAAACGACAGCCAGGGAATAGGGAATATGTTACTGTTGGCCAGGGTAATGACAGTGATCTCCATGCACCATGTTCATGCCTTCTTCTTTTGATTATTTTAGAAATAAGTGTACAGTAATGCTCAATATCTATATATTTCCACCTAAGAGCTTGCATGATTTATCATCTGTGTTTGCCCAATAAATGATAATTAGATTTTTTTAAACTATATATGTTTTTGTTGGGCAAAGTATTAGGAAAAGTATTAGGACAAGCAGGCAAAACATTGTTTTGCCTGAACATGAACTGCATATAGTTTAATGTGTTATGTCATCTGAATAATTACATTCGTATCATGCCCATCTGTCTCTCTCTCTCTTAAAATTGAGGAGTAAGTATTTAATATTCAATCTCACAACCTCGCTTCTTATTAAACATCTATACTTCTAATTTAATGTGTTTCTTTTGTTGCAAAACTGGACTTTGAATTTGTTGAACTGTTGTTAGAAATTGTAGATAAACCGACCAAAATACTTTTAACTTGTTTTGTGACGCTTGCTTAGTAGGCAGCTAAGTATGCCAATCTTCTTATCAACTTGTGGATGACAAATAGTGCTTATGCTTGACCATCGGTGTAATTTATTTCAGGCCCTTAACCAAGAGGATATGATATTGATGCACTGAAGAGAAGAAAACTAATTTCCCCACAGTAATATTTCTTTTATGACATCCTATTTCTATGCTTTTGGTTATACATCAAGTTAAAATGGGTATCTTTTGACCAGTTTTATCTTCATTGTTGTGCACTCATCAGTTATGTACTTGACTTAGTTTGTCACAGTACATTATATTTCATTTTACATCTTAATCATATGCTTGCATTTGTATGTGATTTGGATGTATGTACACTTTTTACAGGATATGGAAAGGCTACTCAGTCAGAAAAGGTCCTAATTACTCCCCAAAAAGAAGGAAGCTTGCCACTGATTTAACCCGAGAAAATCTGCAAAGGTATTCAAAAGCTGAATAGTCAATAGATCTTATCTTCTCAATTATAAGAAAATACAATAATCCCTGATGATCATTTTTTGTTTATATGATAAGATCTATTGAACTGTTAAAAATACACACTTTAGTAGTATTTACTATTTAGGCAATACCTTTTCTTCTCTATTTTCAATATCTCATCTTACAGCCTTGAAACTATATCCACTTACCCCATGTTTATTTCGATTCGTATATTGTCTGTTTCTTAAGGTCTCACTTGACAACCTTGACCTTTTATGCTCATTTTTTATAGAAAAATTGTGCTTGCAATGTTACGCATTGTCGTAAGAGCTGGTCAATTGCTTTACATTTTGCTTTCGATTTGCGGAAAATCCAGATGCTCGTAATTTTGATACTTGCATTTTCTTTTTGCAAGGTGTGACTGGAAGGATTTGCAGTTTAAAGAGTATAATTTCAGTGCAAAAGGTTTGCCTGCTGAAGGCGGTTATCTCCATCCATTGCTCAAGGCAAGAATTAAATTCATTGTTTTCTGTTTTCTTTGATGTTTCAATGATCTTCTCTTGTTATGATCATTTTGTATAATGATGGAAATTGGGATTTCTATAATTGATAATGTGATATTGGCGAAATTAAGTAGATGCTAAAATTAGATGTCCCTCCCTAAAACATAAGTTGGATTTTAGTTAAGCGAGGATTGTATGCATCAGAGTTTTCTTGTTATTACTCTTGTTTGTTTCTTGGGTGAGGTTGGGTGCGTCTGTATACTTCAGTTAGCTACCAAATGTTAAAAGGATAATTTTGTGGCTGTTAAACTAAAATTAGGAAACATAAAATATTTTGTTGGCACCAAAGCATGGTGCATTTGACGCATGCATCGAGACATAATTCGTGCCAAATTTTTAATTTTGGTTCCATCTAGTAGTTGAGGTAAACATGTAAATAATCTTGATGTGGCACCGATAGGTGTTTGCGGTGTGGTTTGGTGCGGTCTTTGGGCTAAAACCGCAAATTAAATATGCCAAATACTGCTAGCCGACAACGGGGGAGACCTGTATCCATTGAGAGTGGAGGAACACAAAAGTATGCCATTCAAACAACGTTAATCGTATGGCACTTCACGACATAAAAGCCTAAGTGACCTTACGACTCTTTTCAAGTCACACCCAAAGAGACAGCTGACCTTAGCGAATATTACCATGAATACCGCCAAGGCTCGGCACAGTCAGGGGTTATAACCATGGCATTACCCCGACATGGCGGAGGCCCCAAATACAAACCGCCCTTCTAGCTCATGATAACTCAACCGGACTCAGCCCTCCTAGTGTGCACTTGAAAGATTAAGGTCATAAAACATGGGCCCGGAGTCGAATCCCGCAACACCCAGTTGACCATCAAAATAAAGACTGACTTACGTGCCTATGGATCCAATGCAACACAGTCTAACATTACATGACTCAACTTGAATGACCAAAGCACCCAAAACATGTAACTCTCAAATGACACGTAATAAATACCATCAAACCCAAAATTCCACAATGGGCTATTAAACCGGACAAATGTCCTCAAGACTCATTTTAGTCAAACCGAGCTAAAGCTCAACAAAATTTCTTTATTGCACAATAAATGTCAGTGTAAACAATAAAACACTTTTAACCCACGGTTATGCAAACACAAAGACCAAAAGTGTGATTACCCCCAAAACTCCTCATTGGTCGAAACAAATGGGAATATTTTACTCGAACTATATTGATTGTTACTACAATTTTGAAATTAAATGAGTGTCCCTTCGATTCAAATTGTTTAAGCCAATTGTTCCTCTCCCTCAAGGCCAACCGTTAAGTTTCTGTGTTTGTTACGTGATGGGTATTTAGGTCATGTGTTTTTTTATGAAAAAAGTTGGTGTAGAAGGGGTGTTCAGTGGTTGACATCCAATGGATGTGAAGGGAACCGAGCCGATCCAATTATCCATTGGATGTTGGATTTTTCCAATCCAATGGATGATTGGATTGGTTCGGTTCTATCATTGAATGTTCTTATTGGATATCTATTATCCATCCGACATCCAATGGATGATTAGATCGGATCGGATTCATCTAATGTGTTAATTTAATGCAAATTTTTAAAAATGAAACAAATTGATTAATCACTTTTAATTTGTGTTAAAACCAACACAAGTATGATTAAAAATCCAAAAACCAACAGAAAACAAATTTATATTTGAGCAAATTGCATAAAAAAAAGGTTGGATGATAATTGGATGGAAAACTGGATGATAATCAGATGGTTAATTGGATGTTAGTCAGTTCGATCAGTTTTGGTCGGTTCTGTCATCCAAGAACCGACCAATCCAAATTGGATGTTGAGATTTTCAATTCGATCCGATTCAATTACAATTGGATATCTAATTATGGTCGGTCGATTCTAATTGGATCGATCGGTTTCTATTGGATTGGTTGATTTTGTCTACATCCCTATGTAGAAGTATGTAACACTTGTGTACGAGCAACTAAAAGCAAAATAAGACCCAACCCCCACACTTTTTCCCCAACGGGTGTTGGATGCTTGGTGACGGCATGTAGTTCATGCGGAAACTGTGCTAATGATCTTAAGAAAATAAAATTATGTGAAATTGGCTCAAATAGCCTAATCACATTTGTAATTTCACCTCCAAATAATTATTCCCTGATTTTTGTAAAAACCCCTGGTCCACCTCCGCAATTGCGGGCCTATGGGGCACGTGGCATCCTCTGGTTCGCTCACTGACACACGACATAATCCAACTTGGCTGGTACATCACCGCAATTGCGGACCTAGGTCCACCATTCGCAATTGCGGACCTAGGTAACACGTGGATCCGTTGTGGACCTGTCGCAATCCGTGTTTTTTTCTTTTCTTTTTGTGAAGGTATTGCAGATTGAGGACATATGGATTACAGACCTGTGGCTATTTTTGCAAAAATCAGGGAATAATAGCTAGGAGGTGAAATTACAAATGTGATTAGACTATTTGGGCCAATTTCCCTAAAATTATGTTAATACATTTATTTATTTATTTTTCGAAAACATTTCATGAGTAGATGAACGTTTTTAATTGTTTCTAATAGTGTTAACATTAAATTAGAAAGAAAAAAAAACTGAATATTGATTAGCATGTGAACAATGGTATAGTTTGTCAACTAATACATCGTTTGTGTAATTTTGAAAATTGTGATAATCGGTAGAGTTTGATTCAATGACAAAAAAGATTTATGTAAGGGTAATTGTTAATATTAATCGAGTAAGCGTTTACTAGGTTAGAGTTACTATGTTCATATTACCTTACCCGGAAAATCGTATAGGTTCACAAAGTGACCACCTGTGTTGCCACAATGTCGGTACAAGTGCACACCGGACACTATGATCGTTATTAAGTAATAAAGTGGTAGAGTACCAAGATCGTTTCCACATGGACTAGTCAACTAAGAATCAGGGAACTTTCATGAACTTCTAATGCTTGTTTGAGTTTTGAGAACAATATCAATATTTGTGAGTCTTTAAGTAAGTTAAACAACAATTAAGATAATCAACAAGCTAAAAGAGAGGATGCGGGTACAAGCATTAACTAAGACAAATGTAGTAACAATATGGTCAGAAACAAGTGGCATAAAATATCTACAAAAACCACTCTCTCTCGAAAGTGAGTTTCCACAGAAAGTGGTCACTTGCACCCACAAAGTTGCCACTATTGCCGACTCAAAACTTGCCGATTTAACTAAGTAAACCTCTAAGTATTTTAGTTCCACCAGTATGGATATAGAAGCCCAAATCTCTTTGTGACACCTCTATCGACCGACATTTTGAATCTTAGTTAAAATCATGCAAAAACTCGTATATCTACGTGGTTATAAAAGATTTTCTCAAATCTTCTTTGCATCACTCAAGCCTTATTTCCGGATCCGCCTATCTCTGGGTCTAAGATCTAACATTAACACTAACAAGTGATCGACTTGTCCGTGTTGAGTTGAAGTCTCGACTCAGGTGACCAAGTCTAAGAGTTAGCAACGATGGCAACACCCAAGTGTTGCCTAAATTTTGTAACACTCGAAAAAAAAAACGTAAAAATTATGAATAAAGGTTGAGGGGAGAAAATAATTCAAACGCAAGTGAAATATGAAAAGTGTAAGAAAGAGAAAAGGATAAAGGAATAAAGTGTAACTTTCAGGGACCAAAAGTGTCAGTACTCCAAAACCTATATGCATGCAACGTGGGGAGGGAACAGTTTCCGCCCCAAACCGACAGAAGTTTTTCTATGTATGCAACGATGCTCATTTTGAGTTTATACACTTCAAATTTGATATTGTTTTCTTCGTCAATGGATTTCGAGCGAGTTCGGTATTGGTGCGGAGCGAAACGGTCGAACGGTTTGGGAGAAAACGGCCGACAAACGTGTGACGTTTCGGTGTTGTCGCGACGGATTAAAGTGAGTTTTTCCGTTCGTTTTCGTAAGTAAAAGTTTACGATTGGTATGTTATAATTGTTCTACGTTTTCTGGGAGTTTTGAGTTGTAAAATTGACCCGGAGTCCGCCGATTTGGTCGGAAACGCGATTCGGAGAGTTTTCGGTAAAACCGGGACGTTTAATCGCGAATTATGAGTGATACGGTGCACCGTTTCCGTGAATATTCGGATTGTTAGACGAGGGTTTATGTTCGGTGAATTAATGCAAAAAGAATCGCGGAAAAATGTGGAGAAACGGGTCGAAAACGTCATTGTCGGCTTTTGGCCGTGCGACGGCGGTTCAGGCGTTGGTTGCGATTCGGGTGGTTCGGTCAGGCCGGCCCGGACGGGCAGTGGGTCGGATCCCGCTGATCCGTGGGTTTCAGTCGGGTCTTGGGGTCTGATTGTCTTGGGCCATTTAATTAAATTATTTTGGGTTTTTCTCAAAGTAATTTAAAGGCCCAACAGATTAATTAAATTATTTTGGGTATTTTTCAAAGTAATTTAAAGGCCTAACAGATTAATGAATTATTTTGGACTATCTTGGTTAATTGAAACCGACAATATTATTAATTATTTGGCCTAAATTATTTGGGCCATTTAATTCATTTGAAGGAGACTAATTATTTGGGTTGAGAATTTTATTATAAATTCCTAGAATGACTTTAATAAATCATTTGGTAGATTTATTAAATTGCGAATGGTGACGTAAATGATTTATTAGGAAACAAATTAATATTTATTAATTAATCGTTTCAAAGGGGAGAATGAACATAAATCATTTAATTAAATTAATGATTTAATAATACGATTTTAAAGCGTCACTTTGGAGTCAAAATAAAAAATTCGGACGTTTTAAAATAGGAGATGGAGTTTATAAAATTATAGAAGAAGTAAATGGGCGTTTTAGGACGTCGATGAGCCGATTGCTCGGGGGTTGACCGAAGGTTGACCATAGTTGACTTTTGGGTGAAATACGCCGTTGATAGAATATTTTTGGTGCATGTCGTGTAGGTCACTAAGCGGAGTTTATTGCTTGGACGCATACACTTTCAGGTGAGTCTTCATGATACTTTTTCTGGGATGCATACATACGTAAATAAAAATTATGTTGGCATGATATTTATGTGGAGTTGCGTATATGGTGCAAGGTGATACATTTTTATGTGTATGTTTACGGTGTTTATTTACATGTATATAAATATGTTATTTATTTGGAATACTTACGCATGTTATGCATGAGGAGATATTTTATGTACATGTTTACGGTTGAATATTCCATGTACGTAATTTTTATATAGGATATTGCATGCTATTGTTTAATTGGTTTATAAACATTTTTTTTAGCATGTTATATTTTTGGAGTTGATTTCAAGTGGCACGTTTTGGTGCCGATATGGGGTATGAGGTCAGACTTGATATGTCACGTTTAGGGGTGACACAACCCCGTAATGGGTGTCGGACGGGTGTGAGCCGTGCGACCTAAGGAATGCCAGTGACAGAGCGGACCTACCCGGTGAGGAGGTTTAGGAGATCTCATTGGTGTCAACTGTTTTCTGAAATCAATATGCATACTATTTTATCGGTGCTTGATATTTTTATGCTTGATGGAGTGTGTGTATTTAAGTGCACGTAAACCATGAACTCACTTAGCTTTTTAGCTAACTATTAATATGCATCTCAGGAGCCGGTGGTTTCAGGTGTGGACAAAGGGAAGGGCAAGGTCTAGATAGATTTATTATGGTTATGTTATTTAACTCTTTGCTAGTTGAAACTTATTTACTATGTAATTGGAGTTGTTATGTAACATGATCCGGTATGGGACGGACTAATGTTGGAGACTTGTATTTACTTTACATAAAGACTTCCGCTGTGGTTGTGGTTCTGATTTATTCTTATGATCATATCCGACGACATAAGGTAATATTTAGGAAGGATGATGTGACATCACCCAAGGGTGGATTTGGGGGTGTTACAGGTTGGTATCAGAGCTGTAGTTTAAGATAATTAGGTTATGTTTATATCATAAGCTTAAACTAAATGGTGTAATAGGAGTTGAGACCAGTTTATATCCTAAGCTTAAACTAAACGATGTAATAGGAGTTGAGACCAGGAAAGGAGTAGGAGTATATGATCTGCTTATGATCAATTGGAGAGGAGCTTAAGGAAGGTGTTGGTTTAATATTGATTTAGTTTGAAGGTGTTAAAATGTAAAGTTAAGGTTGAAAGACAAGTGCCTTTATGAGGCTATGATGTGCTAGTTTTGTGAGCAAGATTCACGCTTAACTAGAGATCTTGGAGGGTGAAAGTTAAAGACCAATAACAGTTCTACCGAGGTGCAGTCTCGTAATACTATGGTCTGGTAAGAGGAGCATAATTAGTAAAGGAAAGAGGTATGGTCTGTTAAGAGGAGCATTGTAAGGAGAGAGGTATGGTTTTGGACCTCGAGAAATCTATTCGGGATTTTACAACCGTGTAATTGTATGTAGACTCGTAGGGCGGGGGTTATCACCTATGGTGTCTCGTAGACTCGTAGAGTTTTTGTGTAATTGTATGTAGACTCGTAGCATGTGCCTTTGTGTTATGATGTCTATTAAGGCTATGGAGTAGAAGAAAACATGGAGACTAACGGTGCCTTATCGTATCAATATGGTGTCTAGAGGATCAAGGAGAACTAAACTCACCGGAGAAGATGCCAACGATGCGGTACCACCGGTGGGACGAGGTCGATGCCACATACGAGGTCACGGTGATGGTCCTACCGCTAGCTTGAGTGCCTATACATGCTAGTACAGCCACATGTAGAGGCCGAGGACGTGGAAGGACACAAGGAGAGAGGTGGAAACCCTATGACTGAGGAGACAATGGCCGATACGATGACACAAATCCTCCAGAATACCCTACCTGGCATGATAGGGGCGATGTTAGAGATCAAACTAAGGAGACAAGTAGAAGAAGAGGAGACTAAAAATAAAATATTGAGATAGGGGACCAGAAGAATACTGAGGCAAGCAACCAGGAGAAGAGTAAGGTGAGTAACAACGGAGAGGACAAGATAGTGGTTCCATCCACTTAGGAGAAAGAATGCGGTTACAAGGACTTCAGTAACACACGTCCAACAGAGTTTAAAGGGATTGAGGGTGCGATGACCCTAATGAATTGGATAAGGAAGATGGAGGGTTGTTTCAGAATATGCAAGTGCTATGAGAACCAGAAGGTGACATGTGCGGCCACTACCTTTGTAGATTTTGCACTTCATTGGTGATAAACGGAGTGCGGGATTAAAGGAGACAAGGAGATGATCATTGTGACTTGGGTATATTATAATGCAAAAGTTAAATATAAATTCAATCGTTTTTTAGGATGATTACAATCAATTGGAAGATTGATGAAATCGGTAGCAAGTTTAAAATTTAGAAAATATTTCAATAGACTATAATTTACGATTTTCAAAAGATAATTTGTAACACCCCGAATTTCGAAAGGTATCATTTCAAGTTAATGCAGAAATCAGTGATTTTAAGGGAAAAATAAGATATAGGATTTTGGACTTGATTCCTAGATTTTATAGTCTTGTTGGATGGAGGATTCAAGTACGAGTCCAACGATTCTTTCCGGAGCAAAAACAGAGCTAAAATGAAGAAGTTATGGCCAAAACAACGGTCGGTACAAGTTCGACTAAAGTGCCTAGCGAAAGTGACATGTGTCACTTTAGCTTGGCACTATCGCTGAGAGCATAAAACTCTTGGTACATTTGGCGCGAGAGTGCCTAGCGAAGGTGACATATGTCACTTTAGCCAGGCACTTTCGCGGAGCGAGTCTGGAGGTTAAAAATCCGATTTTTGGGGGTTTTCTTCATTTCCTCATATCTCCTTCACCATAACTCCGTTTTGGGCGATTCAAAATGCTATGGTTTCATTTTTGAGATATTTTCAAGGTTATATTGTTAGTTTTGGGAAGATCCAAGAGTGTTTGGTGGTGGAGTGGAAGCAAGGATCAAGAGTTCATCATCATCACCTCTATCTTCAAGAAATTTGGGGTTTTCTAGTTTTTCACCAAAACCTAAGTGGTAAGTTTACATTCTCCATTTCTAAACCTTATTAGGTTATATAAATGTTCTCCTGATGATTATCCTAGTGTATGGTTTATCAATTTCGGGTTTGATGATTTTGGAGAAATCTAGGTCAAAATTTGGGTTTGGACCAAAATGGAGATTTTGATGTAAAATGTTTGAGGAATGTTTCTATATGGTTGAATGTGGTTATTTACGGTTGGAAATGTATGGATCTAGGTTTTTGGATGTTTTGGCTTGGAGGATTCAAGTTCCTTCAAGAAAGGCTCAAGTTGGGGTGAAATCTAGATTTAGCCTAAATCTAGCAAGGTGAGTTCAAGATGGTATATGAAAACGGTGTACATGCCAAAATGTTATTTTAAAATGTTTATGTTTTACACCAAAATTGTTAACTGCTGATAAGTTTGAGTATTTGGTTATATTTATCTTTATAAACCCATGAAACATGCATCTTTGTGATTTTGGGCATATTGACAAATAGAGCATTTTGATATGTTTCTTTGACGTATTTTATATAAATGGAGTCCATTTGATGTAAATGTCATTTACATGATTTTGTACTTACAACTATTTGGAAAATGTGCATAACTGTGTCATGAGGCATTTTGGAGAAATAAGGGTAAAGAGTCTATTTGGAAAATGGTTTGCCTCAAACAATGTTGAGTGTGAGTTAATTATACTTTTGGGTCGTTGTGTCTTCGCCAGTCGGCTAAACGTGTTTTTAATGTTTACAAAGACTTTCGTTGGAAATTTACGAAAAGTGTTGGGCCTTTGGCTCGGTTTTGACTAAATGAGTCGTGTGGACATTTGTCCGGATTTATAACCGTCGTGGGTTTTGAATATGATGACGATTAATTCGGGTCATTGGTGAATTACATGTTTTGGGTGCTTTGGTCATTCAATTGGAGTCATGTAATCTTAGACAGTGTTGTAATGGATCCATAGGCACGTAAGTCTGTCTGTTTTGTAGGACCTAAGGTTTTGGGTTACATTTAGTGACCGCTCGGGTTTGCTAGCGAGTAGACAATAGGTGGCTCATGCTGCTGAGTTGGAACTCGTCTAGATTGGATAGGCACCCGGGCTCGTAAGACCTCGGAGTGGAACTCGACGGAGTATGGCAAGAGGCAACAATAGGTCTGAGGATTGTGATGTCTGTTATGGCATGGGAACTAGGACCGGGGCACGTTGGTGAAATCCAATAACATCGCGGGTGGCCCCATTCACGTGTTCTCGCCACCCAAGATGGAAACTTTTAGATGGCGTGCAAGGAAGTCGCGTGAACGACCTACTTGCGTGTTACTCTATTCTCAGTGTATACGGATCTCCTCATCGTTGATCCGTGGTATTTTAAATGGTAATGTTGTATTTTACCAAATTGGGTTTTTAAGTGGTCGACGGTAAATGATGGCTTTAATATGGGGTTCTTCCCACGTATATTAAAGTTTGAATGGAATGTGTCGTTTCCACGTGTCGGTATTTATTTTCGTCCATTTTATGGTCGTGTGAGTTTTGGGTCTAATGCTGTGTTCATGGCGATATTTAATTATATAGATTTTCATCTATGATTTACGGGTTGCGTGTCACGTTTCACCCGTGTTAGGTATTTCAAGTTATAATGTGTTAATTTTATAAAATTGGGAGTCCGCTCTCTATTTTACTTTTTAGCAAGTTCCGGTTTACATTACATAAGTGCGTCTCATATTGAGATCCTCGTCTTTAAAGCAGTTTGGTTTGGTTAACAATTAACTCGATGTCTCTTTCGTACAAAATGCATAGTTATTGATAAACGAGTCGTTTTCATAAGTGAAGCATATAATGTTGAAAGATTATGATTTTATTCGCATCCTTCCTTTCTAAGTGATTAAATTATATGTGTTGAAAACTCTTGAGCTCACTAGGCGTTAAGCCTAACCCTTTTTATTTGTCGGCATGTGCATCAGGTTCCAGTTGGGAGTTGGGTTCTAGCAGTTCTATGAAGAGTAGAGCCTTAGCTAGACAATTAAGTAAGTAATTGGTGAAGTCTTCCGCAAGTTGGAGATAGTGACTATTATTGGGTTTTAGTAACACCCGTCCTTTTATAGTCTGTATGTATAGATTGAATGTATGTATTGAAGTTGAATCTAGATTTGTGGTTGTAGACGATTCATTTATTGATGTATTTAGAAAATTTTAAATTAGTTGCTATTTCCAGATTTGAGGGTGTTACAAGTTGGTATCAGAGCTTAAGTTTGAGAGAATTAGGTATTGATTTTTGGATGCCTAGACTCAAACTAGCGTTCTTATAAGTTATTGAAAGAGAAGTTGCATATTAGGCACCTTAAGATAAGACATCCTGGAGTTTATCGAGTTGCTAAAAACGGGAAATTTGTCGAGGGTCGCAAGAATGATCATGTATGGTACGTTCATAATGGCACCTCGCCAGTGTTATGGTGAACCTACATATTACGTGTGTATACTTGAACTACCTTGGTATGATGACCGTTGGGGTAGTGAGAAAGTTTCTAAGCGAGTGATCTAAGGAAAGGTTGATGTCTATAGGAATGTCACTTTGAAATGATAGTTAAGCGCGATGGATGCATGAAGTTGATCATCTTGAGTCAGAATTATTGGTTGGATTAGAACTATAAGTTTGTTAGACCGATTCTATTTCGAGGAGAAGTTGTAAGTTAACCAAATTAGTGGGTTTGTGACTCTAAGATGTTGATGCATCCGGATGACAATAGTATGTCAGAAAATGGAGGAGTGTAGTCTTATGATGCCGAATGCCGATCAAATTTCATGCACTTAATTTATTTCTAAAATAAGTTTGCATCAATTGTTTCTCATGTTCTCAAAACATAAAGTGAGTTACATTGTAAAGTCCTTGCAAAACATTTAAAACTTATCAGATTTTAAATCGTGAGCTTAAGTAAGCATGAAGTTGTTTTTTTTGCTGCACGTGATTGCAAATTGTTATCGAAAATCTCCTTATTCTCGTCTCTTATCTAACGCTATTTTTGGGTATTTTAAGGTCCGCGTTTTAATGTTATTGGAGTTATTGGACAAGTAACTGTGGAATTTTTTACCTTGACATTGGATCTCCTCCGCGTATGTTATGGTTTTAAAGGAAGAGTTGTCCCATGTCCTGGAGTCGGGATTTTCTGTAGAATTTTGGTCTGTATGAGTCGTGTTCAATTTTATGAAGTATAGTTTTGCAACGTTTTGGGCGTGTGAGTGTACTTTGAGTTGCGTGGGTTTCAATTTTATTGCGTGTAAATTTACGAACTTTTTGGGCGACGTGTCTCATGAAGGTTTTGTTGAAAAATGGTCACTTTATCTTACGTTGCGATTTAGAATTTGACATTTTGGATTTATTGTCGTATTACATTTTTATTTATGTTGGGAAATGAAATTTTGGCACCGTTTGATTTTAGCGTTATCGAGTTTTTATGAAAATTCAGTAGGGTTTTATGGTGTCTTATTTTACGACCTTTTGCGTTGCGTAGATGAACTTTGGACTCGATTTAAAATTTATTTACGTTCCTATCGTGTCGATTAATTTTGGGGAAAATAAACGGACGTATATGGACCTTATTGGAAAATTTATCTTCCGATATCTTGCGTTCTTTTAAGGAAAATATTTTAAAATTGAAATCGTGAAATTTTCCTTTAGGAGTTGTACAAACTTTTATTGCACGTGCCTTGGTGCAGAAAATTACTTTCACATTTATGGTATAATTTGATGTACGTTAGGACCATGGTAGTCCATTTAAAATTTTACTACGCATCTTTCATTTCTGCCCATATTAACGTATGTACTGATCAAATGAATTTTGAAAATGGTTTTATACGAGTAGTGTTGGCAATCAATTTTGAAACCTACCGAATGAACGGTAGTGTACTTTCTTTACCGCACGATTAATTGTTATAGAAATTATGTATTAGAAAGTTTTATAAAATTTCAAATTTGCATACTGGTTGAAAAACCTTGAACTCATTAGGGCTATAGATTTAAAAACCCTGTCGCGAAAGGAATTGTAATTAGAGACTAAGGGAGTCCTTGGGATTTGAAGCATCGGATGATCCGACTTGCGGTCAGTCTTGGATTTTAGGTTTCAATTTTGAATCTGTGCACGCATGATTATTGGAGGTAGTATATTTAAGTTTCCCAGTTATTTAATTTGGTAATCATGCGGGATAAGGTCTTATGTGATTTTATGCGCTTAATTTGGGTTCGATTTGGTGGGTTGCTCGTCATTGTGACATCATGGTATATGTTGATGGTGTACCGCCTTAGTGGGTTCCGCGATCAAAGGAAATTCTTGTGGTCCGTTTGTTAGAAATGTAAGATTTGAAATTTTAGCACTCTGTTAGGTGTCAACCTTAGTGCGACCATCCGCTTGGAATGAAATTTTGGACGGGATGTCTACGTTTTCGAGGTCACCGTTTAGCCATAGGCGTCGACTTGTTTTCTTGAAGTCAATGAATCTTGGAATGTATGGAAGTGTCCCGTTTGGATCATGGGAAATATTGACCTTTCGGTGATGGATTTTAAATGAAGGTTAGGTATTGTTGATCTTTTACCGATGTGTGTAAGGATTCCCGTGGTGATAAAGATTCTATTAAAGGAATGTTGTGAGGTTGGGGTTGGAACGGAGTTGAGTGATAGCCGGATCTAGGTTAACCGGTTGCCTGAAGGACGTGTTGGCGCACCTTGGAAGGACATCTTGTTCAATATTAGGAATCGATCAGTAGGAATATGAGGATTCATGGGAGTTTGGTTACGATCTTTGACTTTGGATTATGAACCGTGTAGATCCGAAGGGAATTGGTCGGTGAGAAGTTGGGGTCACAAATTGCCCGAAGGTAGTAATTGTCGCCCAAGGTTGGGAGACGACCGTAACCTTGTGGGTAAAGGTTACTTTGGAGAGTTAAGTGTTCACTAGGTTATGAGTATAATGTGCCCAAGAGGGGCAACTGATGTGAGTATCAGTATGAGGGTCGTGTTAGCGGTGCTGGCAAATGGGTTAAGGTCGATCTTTTCTGTGGGTAACGCTCCATGGGAATCTAGATTTCGAGGACGAAATCATCCTAAGGTTGGGAGGATTGTAACACCCCGAATTTCGAAATGTATCATTTCAAGTTAATGCAGAAATCAGTGATTTTAAGGGAAAAATAAGATATAGGATTTTGGACTTGAATCTTAGATTTTATAGTCTTGTTGGATGAAGGATTCAAGTACGAGTCCAACGGTTCTTTCCGGAGCAAAAACAGAGCTAAAATGAAGAAGTTATGGCCAAAACAGCGGTCGGTACAAGTTCGGCTAAAGTGCCTAGCGAAAGTGAAATGTGTCACTTTAGCTTGACACTATCGCTAAGAGCATAAAACTCTCGGTACATTTGGCGCGAGAGTGCCTAGCGAAAGTGACATATGTCACTTTTTCCAGGCACTATCGCCTAGCGAGTCTAGAGGTTAAAAATCCGATTTTTGGGGGTTTTCTTCATTTCCTCATATCTACTTCACCATAACTCCGTTTTGGGCGATTCAAAATGCTATGGTTTCGTTTTTGAGAGCTTTTCAAGGTTAGATTGTTAGTTTTGGGAAGATCCAAGAGTGTTTGGTGGTGGAGTGGAAGCAAGGATCAAGAGTTCATCATCATCACCTCCATTTTTAATGTTTACAAAGGCTTTCGTTGGAAATTTACGAAAAATGTTGGACCTTTGGCTCGGTTTTGACTAAATGAGTCGTGTGGACATTTGTCCGGATTTATAACCGTCGTGGGTTTTGAATATGATGACGATTAATTCGGGTCATTGGTGAATTACATGTTTTGGGTGCTTTGGTCATTCAATTGGAGTCATATAATCTTAGACAGTGTTGTAATGGATCCATAGACACGTAAGTCTGTCTGTTTTGTAGGACCTGAGGTTTTGGGTTACATTTAGTGACCGCTCGGGTTTTCTAGCGAGTATACAATAGGTGGCTTAGGCCGCTGAGTTAGAACTCGTCTAGATTGGATAGGCACCCGGGCTCGTAAGACCTCGGAGTGGAACTCGACGGAGTATGGCAAGAGGCAGCAATAGGTCTGAGGATTGTGATGTCTGTTATGGCATGGGAACTAGGACCGGGGCACATTGGTGAAATCCAATAACATCGCGGGTGGCCCCATTCACGTGTTCTCGCCACCCAAGATGGAAATGTTTAGATGGTGTGCAAGGAAGTCGCGTGAACGGCCTACTTGCGTGTTACTCTATTCTCAGTGTATACGGATCTCCTCATCGTTGATCCGTGGTATTTTAAATGGTAATGTTGTATTTTACCAAATTGGGTTTTTAAGTGGTCGACGGTAAATGATGGCTTTAATATGGGGTTCTTCCCACGTATATTAAAGTTTGAATGGAATGTGTCGTTTCCACGTGTCGGTATTTATTTTCGTCCATTTTATGGTCGTGTGAGTTTTGGGTCTAATGCCGTGTTCATGGCGATATTTAATTATATAGATTTTCATCTATGATTTATGGGTTGCGTGTCACGTTTCACCCGTTTTAGGTATTTCAAGTTATAATGTGTTAACTTTTATAAAATTGGGAGTCCGCTCTCTATTTTACTTTTTAGCAAGTTCCGGTTTACTTTACATAAGTGCGTCTCATATTGAGATCCTCGTCTTTAAAACAGTTTGGTTTGGTTAACAATTAACTCGATGTCTCTTTCGTACAAAATGCATAGTTATTGATAAACGAGTCGTTTTCATAAGTGAAACATATCATGTTGAAAGATTATGATTTTATTCGCATCCTTCCTTTCTAAGTGATTAAATTATATGTGTTGAAAACTCTTGAGCTCACTAGGCGTTAAGCCTAACCCTTTTTATTTGTCGGCATGTGCATCAGGTTCCAGTTGGGAGTTGGGTTCTAGCAGTTCTATGAAGAGTAGAGCCTTAGCTAGACACTAAAGTAAGTAATTGGTGAAGTCTTCCGCAAGTTGGAGATAGTGACTATTATTGGGTTTTAGTAACACCCGTCCTTTTATAGTCTGTATGTATAGATTGAATGTATGTATTGAAGTTGAATCTAGATTTGTGGTTGTAGACGATTCATTTATTGATGTATTTAGAAAATTTTAAATTAATTGTTATTTCCAGATTTGAGGGTGTTACATAATTAGATATATATATATATATATAATATTTAAAATATAGATGTATGTTATTTTGGGTTTTCGGAAGGGTTGGGTGGCCAACGATCAAACCCAATCCGAACCCAGATATCCTCCCAAATGTCGGGTTTCGGATTATCGGATTTTGGGGTATTCAGGTTTTGCAAAAACACCTTATTTTCGGTTCGGATTCGGATTTCGGACTACTCGGGTTTTGCACACCCCTAGCTTGAAGGCTTGGATGATGAGAAGATATGTTTAAGGTTTTGGTTTTTAACAAAGAGTATATTAGTCAAAATATTACTGTTCTACTTAGTTCCAGAGGGTTGGAGTGGGATAAGTGTGTCCCATGTTTGTTCCACTTAGTTCTAGCGTGTCCCACATATGATCACGCCAAACATGGGACAAGTCTGTTCTGTTTTGTCCTGTTCCACCCTATTCTGTGTACCAAACACACCCATTATTTATAACAAAATAAAATAGAAATATATAAATATAGATCTGTAGAGTAAATTACGTTTTTAGTCCCTACAGTTTTTTTGAAAATTTATATTTTCGTCCTCATTTTTAGGGGTGTACAAAAAACCTTCAACCCGCGAAACCCGCCCAACCCAAACCGCTAACAACCCAATTAAACCCAACCCGCCCAACCGCTCACCCGCCAAACCGCTCACCCGCCAAACCGCCAACCCGCAAATTAAGAGGGTTGAAATTGGGTTACGATTTGTTCAACCCGCCAACCCGCCGCTAATATATAATTTTTATAAAATTATATATATATATATATATATATATATATATAATACAAGAATAAAAACACAATTAGTCTATTTAAGAAAATTTATAGCCCAGAATATATTATATATATATATATATATAATACATTTTACTTAACCGAATAAATTAATGGAGGCTTGTTCGTGTTCATTCATTAAACTTAACCAAACAAATGAATGAACACTAACGGTAAAAGAACGTAATTTTTTGTGTTCATGTTCGTTCGTTAAGAAAATGTGTTTGTTCGTGTTCATTTACGTTTGTTCGTTAAGATGTTAAATGAACGTAAACAGACGACCATAAACGAACGAACACAAATGAACAAAAAAAAACATCATTAATCATCATTTAGTTCCGAATTAACATAACAAAATGAAAAATCGGGCAAATTTATGAATAATAAAAAATGAATTCTTAAATTTTAATAAATTAATGATTTTACATATTAATATCATAATATATAGGGGGCCCTTCATGGGAGAACTGGTCTTTTTGTGGTAACCGTGAGATCCAATCTCAACCACAAATCAAATAATAATTTAGGAAATATATAAATTTGGTAATTTTGATTTAAAATTATAGTTAAAGGACATTTTAGGTATTTTTAAAAATTTACTCTCTCCTCTCTCCTGTGAAACTAATTCGTGATATACAAAATAGATTATGATATCCACTGTGATACAAATGTGTTACAAAATACATTGTGATACAAAATACACTGTGATACCCACCGTGATACAAAATACACTATGATACCCACTGGTACCCAAATGTGATACAAAATACATTGTGATACCTAATATGATACAAAATACACTATAATACCCACCGGTACCCAAATGTGATACAAAATACATTGTGATACCTAATATGATACAAAATACACTATAATACCCACCGGTACCCAAATGTGATACAAAATACATTGTGATACCTACTGTGATACAAAACGAAAAAGACAATGTGATACCCAAAATACATACAAGATCCACTATGATACCCATTATGCTCTGTGATATACACTATGATACCACTGTGAACAGAACTCCCAAGTGTCCTAGTATGATACCCACTATGATACGACTGTGATACCCACTATGATACCACTACGAACGTAACTCCAAGTGTCATATTACAGAACAAGATGCAATCTAACAACCAACAAATATAAAAATAAAAATTGGGGTAGCCATAACATATCTTTAAGCTGCAAAAAAATTTTAAGCAATACAACTCTCATGAAAAATGAAAAGCTGCAACATCTAACTAAACATGATCATAGTTTTACAGTGCCAAAGAAATCTATGTTATTGCTAACCAAGAACCAAACTTCCCTCCCTTTCTATATAATGAAGGGTAAAAATGGAGGATCATAGTTCCATTGTCGTAAGTCCAAATGGAGAGAAGGCAACAGAAATTTTGAGATGAGATCTGCGATGGACCAACCCTCTTCTCCTTCCCCTTTCCCTTATGTTTCATCTAAGATATATTAGATATCTAATGTTTGTGGTTTGATTTTGGGTTGCAAACACTCCATTTTTAGATATCAGAATGAAAAAGGTGCCAAATCAAGAAGAAAAAAACACCGCCTACTCGCTTAGGGCTCTTCATCCACCACCATTGTCGGCTATATTTACCCTAGTCCCAATCTGAATAAGAGAGGCGATTGAGAAGAGAGAGAGGTAGAGGCGTGAACATTCTGGAGAAGAAGGCGATTGACGGATTGAGAAGAGAGAGATGCAAAAAGGCATGTACATTTTGGCTCTTAATTAGGGTAAATTGAATGAATTGAATGAGTCAATTTAGGGTTTAATTTGTTATAAAAAATCTAAATTATCAAATTACCTTATTATCCTTTTACTTTATTTTAAAAATAAAATTAATTATTTTAAATGAGTGGTTCATATTGGATCTCACAGTTACCACAAACTACCAAGTTCTCATTTGATTACGCCCCTATATATATATATATTTATTGTAACACCCTCAAATCTGGAAATAGCAACTTATTTAAAATTTTCTAAATACATCAATAAAGGAATTATCTACAACCACAAATTAAGATTTAATCTCAATACAAACATTCATTCTATACAAAAGCCTATGATAAGAACGGGTGCTACTAATCCCCATGCATAGTCACTATCTCCATAAAGCGGAAGTCTTTGCCGAATACTTACTTTCAGATCTAGCTAAGGCTCTACTCTTCATAGGACAACTAGAACCAACTCCCAATCTTGAAACCTGATGCACATGCCGACAAATAAAAAGGTTAGACTTAACGCCTAGTGAGCTCAAGAGTTTTCAACATAAATAAAGATGTCTGTGAAAATAGATAATGCAGTTTAAATCATAATCTTTCAAAAGGTATGCTTTGAATATGAAAACGACTCGTTTTCCATTAATATGCATTTTAGACGGAGAACACCAATTTAGACATTTTCCAATTCAAACTACTACAAAATGATGATATCAATGTAAACCGCCCCTTCATAAATTAGCTTTAACCCAAAACTCACTCAAAGCGCAAATATAAATTGAACTCTCCATTTAAGAAGGTACGGTTAAACCTTATATTTCAAAACACCCAAAACACGGGTGGGGCATAATACTCAACCCATAAAATCAAGGGTAAAACCCAATAATACTAAACATCACCGAAAACTTGGATAATAAAACTCAATACTAAAAAACAACACCTTTCGGTGACGGGGGATTCCCGATTCCATAAAATGTGACGGTCCACAAAGTAAGCCCATTTTATGTTGTTATGACTAGTCATATAAACAAAAGTACACGCAAGAGATGTCAGGCTCAGTAGCTTTAAACGTACACCCACGGAAACTCGAGTTCAACCCCGTCGGGTTCCTATGTCGAGCCCCTCATCTAATATCGTAATACTTGAGCACGTAGGACTTATAACCCAATCCGAAGCCTAAACGTGCAGCACGAAGGACTTATAACCCAATCCGATGCCGAACGTGCCTCGACGTGGAAAACTAATCGTCCCAACGCCGGAACAATAATAAACCAAATACGGGGTCATGACTCCCAAATGCATCAAATGAGCCAAATAATACGCATACGGCCCAACAAGGCTCGAAGTCGAGCTACCAAAACTGGACAATTGTCCAACGACCCCAAATCAAATAAAAATACGATAAAACGCACTCTACCAACGAATATGCAAACACTACGACTAAAAGTAAGATTAGTTCAAAACTCGACATTAGTTGAGGCACCCATTTTTCCAAATGACTTATACCCTTATATTTTCAAAATGCCTCATAACCCAAATGACATGTATTTTTCTCAAACTTAACTGTTGATAAGAATGCGAATCATAAAATGAGACTATAAACACTCTTTCAAGTACCTCACATAAAAGTGCAAGTGATACTTTTAAAAGCATAAAACCCGACAAACATTTAAAAGCATAAATCTTTGACCAAAGATCCATTCATGCAATAAGACTTCAAAACACGTTCATTTATGACACATATATCAAATGCCCAAACATCCCAATTGTGGGTATTATACAAAGTTATAAAGTTAAATACTTTCAATAATCAAAGATTAGCAACTAACCCAACATTTGATAATTTCATGAAGAACACATAAACACTTTTAAAATAAACATTTTGGCATGTACAACGTTTTCACAAATCAACTTGAACTCACCTTGCTAGATTTAGGCTAAATCTAGATCTTTCCCCCAACTAGAGCTCATTTGAAGAACACTTGGATTCTCAAGACAAAACTTCCAAAACCTAAATCCATACATATTCAACCATACATAAACATAATCAACCACAAATAATTGTTTCCCAAACCATATACATGAATACCTCAACTAATACCAAAACCCTAACTTCCATAACCGAAGAGAATAGAAGATTACCTTAACCAAAGCTTGAATCCACCAACCAAAATACTTCTAGTTCACCAAAATGGTTACAAAACTCCAATCTATGAAAGGGAGAACAAAGGGTGGATGAAAACCAAGAAAACTTTGGGGAAGAAGATGAATAGTGAGAGATGAGAAGCTTACCACCACCAAATACTCTAGTATACTCCAATATACTTCCAATCTCTTTCCATATCCTTTAAAATCTCTAAAAAACGAAACCGTAGCAACTTGAATCGCCCAAATCGGAGTTGAAATGAGAGAGTTATGAAGAAATGAGGTTTGAGGCTGAAAATCGCGATTTTAACACCCTGAAACACCCAGGCGATTGTGCCAGGTTATAGTGACAATGTCATAATCGCCGGGCACTATCGCTGAGATTGTACCGAGCGTTTCTGGGCTCCGGCGACCTTGACAGGCGATTGTGACACTGTCACAATCGCCGGGCATTATAGCCTAGCGCGTACCGAAACTGTTTTGGCCATAACTTCTTCGTTATAGCTCCGTTTTCGCTCCGGAAAGAACCGTTGGACTCGTAATTGAATCCAGAATTCAAGTCCAAAATCTTTTATCATATTTTCCCCTAAAATCTCGGTTTCGGTTTTAACTCGATATGATTCCTTTCGAAAATCGGGGTGTTCGCCAAACACCAAACGTTCGCCAAACGAATATAAACGAAATTGTCCCGAACTGTTAACTCACTTCTCACAAGATCCTTCTCCTGTTTAAACAACTGTAATTTTAATAAATATCATATTTAATATAAATTGTTGTAATTTTTATGGAATACCTCTGATCGAAAAGCGTGTTCGGCTTGCTTGCCTTCCCTATGAAGCATCTTAATAGCGGAAAAAGTGCCGTCACGCAACACCCCACGATAGACCGTCCCGAACCCGCCCTTACCGACAAGGTTCGCCTCGGTAACCCGTCGGTAGCGGATTCGAGCTCTTTATATGTGAATACTTGTACCTCTTTAAATGTTGCTGATGGTAGGCTGCATTGTCTTCCTCCATACAAACATCCACCTTTTACATCTGTTTCAGATAAAAAGATTTATCAGTTACATACTTTTTATTCTTATAATTATATCAATTACGTTATATTTTATATAATTAAAATGAAATTAAAGGGGAGTTTGGTTCACAGAATGGAATTTGATGGAATTGAAATCCATTGAAGAAATTTGACTTTGAAGAAATTGGAATGAAATTTGATCACGCGTTTAGTTGGTAGGAATTCAATTCATTCACTTAAGCCAATGAAGTAGCCAACAACATTTTCAACCAATAGCTAGTTTGCGAAACGTAGCACGTGTGAGAAAGACGGATGCAAATTAGATAACTCGTTGATGGCAACTTAATTACCTGGGTTGGCATTGAACGTAATGATGCTATGCGCGACGAACATGCAATTCGAGTTGTCGTGGCTGTTTGCGTCGGCTTCGAAGACTTTACGCGACGGAGCAATGCCACGATAAGAGAAATTGCGATGAGTAAAATGACGATGACGATGGGTATCACCACCACAAGAATGGTGGTTGCCGGGAAAACGTCGTGATGGTGGTGCAAACGCCCGTTGTCGTCCTCGATATGCGTTCTCGACGCGGGCGGCTTCGTCGGGATTGTCTCCATCGTCACGAAAACCTAAAAAACCAAAGAAAAGAGGGAGAGAGAGAGAGAGAGAGAGAGATGGGTGTTTTAAAGAGGGTTGAATGTGAAGAGTAGTAATGGTTTATATAGGTAGGTTTTTTGAAGGCATCAATGATTGCCTGCAACAAATCTAACAAGTTTTGGTAACTGTGGTGTCTGAAATATGTTTTATTTATATTATATATTATAAAATATTTGTTAAAAGTTAATAAAAATAATTTATTTAGTGTTAGATACTGTTTATTAATGTAAAATTTATTAGAATTTAAGTTTATAGTTTATTATCGTATATGTACAATTTTTTAAAATTTTATATTTGAATTTTATAAACCAAACTAATAAATATGTTCAAATATATGATAATTGATAAGTGTTGATACTTATTAATAAAGCAAAAGACTATAAATTCTGGATGTTTTTATATATAGGAAATTGCTGCTTTAATATAGAACCCAAAAATAAATTGCAACCTGCTTAATTACCATAGATCTACACAGGAACGGCTATGATTAAAACTCTGCTTCCTTAACTAACAAATTATTATTTATTTATTTTTTCATTTAAAAAAACACCTGGTGAAGGGTAAAACACTAAGGGGTTGTTTGTTTTTTAAAAAAACCCTCTTAATGGCTCTTAAGTCTGAATCGTTCAGAACTTTTTACACACCACCTCTTATCTATATCTATACTATATTATAAAGCAAAGATAAAAACTCTTAAATACAAATTATTAGGCACAATGTACCATCATTTTATGCAAAATTTTAAAAATATCTTAATTTACAAGCATTAAAGCACAAGAAACATATTACTACTGCAGACTTCTAACACCACCAATTTGGTATGTGCATGGTCTTTCTTTTATACAGACATTTCCATATACAGACATTTCCATGTATTACTATTAATTAATATATTATATTACTATAAATTTGTTTTAATTATATTATTAAATATGTAATTGGTTATTTTTTTAGATGTCATTAAAATATATAAGATAATAATTGAATTATAACAAAATACTTAATTTATTATATTATTATAAATTTGTTTTAGTTATATATACTATATTATAAAGCATACATAAAAAACTCTTAATTACAACATTTTATGCATAAGGTACCATAATTTTATGTAAGATTTTAAAAATCTCTTAATTTACAAGTATCAAAGCACAAGATACATATTACTACTGCAGACTTCTAACACCCACCGATTTGGTATGTGCAAGACCTTCCTTTTATGCAGACATTTCCATGTATCACTATTAATTAATATATTATATTACTATAAATTTGTTTTAATTATATTATTAAATATGTAATTGGTTATTTTTTCTAGATGTCATTAAAATATATAAAATAATAATTGAATTCTAACAAAATACTTATTTTTTTCATATAAAAAACATTATATTATTAAACCTAAATTAAACAAATTTATAAAAACATTATCACTTTATCAAAATCATCCAAAATCGTACTGTAAATCGAGAAAAAAAACATTAAAATCGTGATGTATCTTGCTGCGTTGCGCGAGTACGTTTATAGTATTATTAAATATGTAATTGGTTATTTTTTCTAGATGTCATTAAAATATATAAGATAATCATTGAATTATATCAAAATACTTAATTTTTTTATATAAAAAACATTATATTATTAAGCCTAAATTAAAAAAAATTATTAAAAAAAAACATTATCACTTTCTCAAAACCATCCAAAATCGTACTGTAAATCGACAAAAAAACAAAACAATAAAATGAAACATTAAAATCGTGATGTATCTCACTGCATTGCACGAGCACGCTTCTAGTTAATCATAACTAAAATAAGACTTCAAACTTTAGACCTCTTAAAAAACATACGACACCTAAATTTCAAACGTGTTTAGGAAAACGTGTCTCGCATTAAGATTCAAAACCACATACTTAACCGGCCACGTATTGAGGTACAAATAATTTTTAAAAGCATTTACATATTATGTTTTATAAATCATTATTTTGCACTATTACAAATCTGAATAATAAAAGCATTTACATAATATGTTTTAGAATCCATTTTTGGTAAGTGGTTAATTTCACATAATCATATCAACCTTTCATATTATTTTTAAAAGCATTTACAGATTATTTTTTAGAATCCATTCAATAGCACATACATAACAGACCAAGGATGGAGCTACATTCATGAAATACTATTCATCGTTCTACAGAGTCACACATTCAACACAATACATGAAAAGTAATAAATGATTCTTTTTTCATCATCCAAACAAAACGGGATCACTCTTCAGTATTCTCACATGATTTATAATACATGAAAACAGATTCATTAACATTCATACAACCTTGTACTAGGATGCTATATGGGTATATCCATATTGCATAAAATTTGGTGCATTCATGAACAACAATTCTCCAAAGAAAAAACAAATTGCCGGAGCATGAAATACAATTCATGAAAACTAGTACATAACCAAAAAAAAAAAAAACCCATAATCCGAATACATAATACATGGTTTTCACAATACACATGAAAAATAACAAATCTATGTAAATATCATCATACAAAACAGAAAACGAACAAATAACAAAAACAGAAAAAAAGCCAACCTCCATCAACAACAACTTCATCGGGTACAAAACATCCTTCTACTCGAAAAACTTCAACCGGCTTCGAGACGCCATCGACCACTTCAATTATTAAAGAAAAATCTTCGCACGTGGATGGATGATAAAAGAAAGAGTGATATAGAGGTTAAAATTGACATAAAAACAAGTATTAGAGACATTGACGCTCGGATAGATTCTGGTAATGCTTCTAGATTGGATATGGAATATCGTATTCAATTCATGAAGACTTTGGGTGACTTGGAAAGGGTCGAAAATTTGGATGTGGTATAAAAAGCTAAGATCTGTTGGGGAATTGAAGGAGATGAGAATTCTAAGTTTTCCCATAGAATACTTAGGAAGAAAGACATCTATTAGCCATTTGTGGAGTTATGATTGATGGTGATTGGGTTATGGACCCGACGAAGATCAAAGATGAGTTTTATTCTCATTTTCAAGATCGGTTCAACACGGGGGGGGGGGGGGGTTCGAACAAATTTAGAGGCGGAGTTCCCGAACGTTTTGCCTTTGGATCAAACTTCATTTCTTGAGGAGCCTTTTTCACAGGATGAAATTAAAAAGGCCGTCTGGGATTGTGGAGCGGACAAAGCCCCAAGACCGGATGGTTTTACTTTCCATTTTTTCAAGAAATTTTGGTCCCTCATTGAAGATGATGTGGTGAAATTGGTAGGTGATTTCTTTAAGTCTAGTTGATTCCCGAAAGGTTGTAACCCTTCTATCATTGCTCTTATACCGAAAGTCCAAGACACTTGCTAATCGACTTAGTATGGTATTGGGGATATCGTTAGTGGTGAGCAATCTACTTTCATAAAAGGGCGCCAGATTCTTGATGGTCCCTTAATTTTGGAGGAAGCTATGGATTGGTATAACAAAAATTCGGTGTAAGATTTTGATTCATAAAGTTGATTTTGAGAAATCGTATGATTGTTTAAGGTGGGATTAATTAAATTTAATCCTAGAGAAAATGGGATTTGGCATAACATGACGAGGGTGGATTCGTGGATGCCTAGAGGATTCGATGAGGTCGGTTTTTGTAAATGGCTCTCCGACTAAGGAATTTTGCTTTCGTAGAGGCTTAAGGCAAGGATATACCTTTCTCCTTTCCTCTTCATCTTAGCTATGGAAGGATTACATGTCATTATTCAATATGCGGTTTCAAAAAATCTATTATGGGTGCTTCTATAGGTAAAGCTCGGTACCCTATTTCCTACCTTTTTTTATGTAAATGATGGGATGTTTTTGGGTGGATGGTCTTTATCGAACGTTAGGAATATTATTTTTATTCTTAGATGTTTCTTCCTTATTTTGGGTCTCAAAACCAATCTTCATAAAAGCAAGCCTTTTGTTGTGGGGGTGGGATCGCAAGAAATCGAGTGTATGGCCTCTTGTGTTGGGTGTGATGGATCGAAGCCTCCTTTTCGTATTTAGGTTTAACTGTTAGGGATAATATGTCTAAAATCGAGGGTTGGAAGGTGGTGTTCGATACATTCTTGGCCAAGCTTTCCAATTGGAAAGTTAAAACTATTCGGTTGGTGGTCGGGTTACCCTTTCAGTCCGTTTTGGGGAGCCTTCTTACTTACTTCCTGTCTATTTACAAAATTCCAAGGCCGGTTAATAAAGGCTTGGAATCTTTGCAAAATAGATTCTTTATTGGTGGTGATGTGGTGGAAAAGAAAATGTCTTGGGTCAAGTGAAAAAAATCTATGGCTAGTCTCAAATTCGGGGGACTTGGTATTAGTAGCATTATGGCATTTAACCATGCTTTTGCTTTTCAAGTGGATTTGGCGGTTTTGGTTGGGGATGAGGCACTTTTGGTTAAAATTATTAAATCCATTTATGGCAAGAAGGGTCTAATTGGTTCGAATTTGCTCAGGCAACTTTCGAACTCCACATGAGTCTCTATTATAAAATCGGCCAACTCTCTAAAGGATAAAAACATTGATCTTTTTTTTTCTATAAGAACAAGGTGGGTGATGGTGTTTCGACCGTGTTTGGGATGATGTTTGGCTAGGGGATTCTCCTCTTAAAAATCAATTTCCTAGAGTTTACGCCTTAGATTTGGATAAATCGACTAATGTCAAGTCTCGTTTGGAGTTAGGTTGTTGGGATGTGTGTCTTCGAAGGGCGCTAAGAGGTGGGCTAGAGGTTTTCCAGTTATACGAACTACACCAAATTATGTCTTCTTTTGTGCCCTCAGGTCAAAAGGATATATGGGTGTGGTTGTTAGACTGGTTGGGTGATTATTCGGTGGCTTCTGCTAGGCGTTTTATTGATTCTTGTCACTTGGAGGTATATTTTCATCCTACAAGGTGGAATAGACTTGTTCCCATCAAAGTTAACGTTTTCGCGTGGCGGTTGCGTCTCAATCGGCTCCCTACTCGGCTAAATTTGGATAAAAGAGGTATCGACGTTTCGTCTCTTTTATGTCCTAATTGTGATATAGGGGTGAAGGATTGCAGTCATCTTTTCTTTTCGTGTCCCGTCACTAAAGACGTATGGGTTTTTATTGGTCGATGGTGGCAAATGGATATTTTGAATCTCCATTCTTATTCGGATTGGGTCTCTTGTATTGATTCAATTCGGTTAAAGAAGGAGATTTTTTGGTGTTTCGAGGCCGTTATGCTTCCCACTTTGTGGTCTCTATGGGTTTTTTGGAATGATATTCTCTTTGGTGAGCCGAAGCCAAAGAAAGTGGCGATTTTAGAGAATATTATAACTTATGCTTACTTTTGGGTATATCATAAAAGTTGCAATTTATTTATTAATTGGGTTGGTTAGCTTACAAATCATTTCATTGCCATTATTTCTATGTAATTGTTTATTTTCTAGCTTCTTGCTAGTTTTATAAAATTCCACCGTTCAAAAAAAAAACTTTAGAACCAGAGATAACATCCAGAACTCTGGTTCCTTGTGTAACACCCTGATTTTAGGAAGACATAATTTCAGAAAAAAGGTTTATTGGCGGGGACCCAACGCCCCATGGTCCACTTTTGTGGACCCTATAAGCCCTACCTCATAGACTTGCACCGAAAAAGACATCCTGTCTCCCCCCGGATTCGAACCCTGGTAAGGGAACCCCAGGTAGGAGCGTTTACGGAAGGAAGGTGGCCACTAGGCCAAAGACCTAGTGGTTAAAAGACATAATTTCAAGTTAGTACATAAATTGGTATTTTAAGAGAAATAGAAGAAATATGATTTTGGCTTGACTCTATGATTTTATAGTTTTGTTGGATGAAGGATTCAAATACGCGTCCAACAGTTCTTTCCGGAGCAAAACAGGAGCTAAAACGAAGAAAAGTTATGGCCAAAACAGTGATCGGGCATGAGAACTGGGCGGTCAATGTTTTGAGGTGACCTTCAGGGAGACTTTGGGTCATCCGTGTGACTTTTAGGGCACGCGACGGGTTTAGCCGCGTGAAAACCCGCACGAAGCACTGTTCGAGCATAAAACCCGATTTTCAGCCCTCATTCTTCATTCCTTCACAACTTTTGCATCTCAACTCTAATTTTGGTGATTCTTTTTTGCTATGATCTCGCTTTTAAGAGCTCTTCAAGATTAGAACAAGATAATGGAAGTCTATTGGAAGATCCAAGAGTATTTTGTGGTGGTAATCTCCCATCTCTCTCGATTTTAAGCTAGGGTTTGATGTGTTCTTCATTTGGTTTCTCATTTTCAATTGATGTGGAATAGCCATGCGGGGACCCCATATCACCCCTTCCTTTCGTTTTATCTTAGGTTTTGGATCTTTGGAGGTGAATGAAACACGCTGCAAGTGTTGGAACTAAAAGATAGGAGGTGTTGCTTATGGATTCAAGTTTTATCCAAGAAAACTCAAAGTTTGGGAGAAAAACCTAGATTTAGCATAAATCTAGCAAAGTGAGTTCAAGTTGTTTTGCGAAAACTATGTACATGGCGAAATATGTATTTTGAAGTAATAATGTGTTTACTTGGTATTTATCAATGTGTTGAGTATTTGACAAAATTTTCATATTTGGTAAATTTGAGTTGACAAATCTTATGAAATGCTTATATTTGGAGTCTTAGACATTTTGATGAGTAAATCTCAAAATTATTTTCTTTTCATGATTTACTGTACAAGGAAGTCTGTTTGATGATTTATGTATTTTTGGTGAAATTGGTTTTATAAATCGTATAGAAAATGCACGTTATAGTGATATGAAGCATTTTGGAAATATATGGGTATGATTTCATTTGGAAAGTGGTTTGTCTCAATCAATGATGGGTTTTTGGGTTAAACATATATTTGAGATATGTATTTGCAAAAACGCCAGTTAAACACTGTTTGGGTAAAAAATACACGACCTCGACGAAGATACATCTAATGCATATTTCACACGACTTATCTTGTATTAAGATAATGTCCTATCAACCAACCATAACCATAACGTCCGTCGAGACTTTCTCGAAGGTCGGTCGAGCGTCGTACGACTGTCATAAGATTACTCTCGACCACGACTATACTAACGTACGAACTAACGTTCTTTTCTTATTTTTGATACAGAGGGGGGCGACCCCTCCGATCAAGAAAAAAACAATTTTTAAGATTTTTTAAATTTTTTGACAGAAACATAAAACCAAGGCAACACTCGGGTGGAAGCTAAACCGAAGCAACCACCAGAAAAGAGCAAAGCTCACAGAGAAAACAAGGGGGGACAGAAAAGAAGCAAGGAAGAGAAAAAAGATAACATGTTCTTCTCACGAAAACATGTTCTTCTCACATGAACCCAACCCTACACTTTGTAATTGCCTTGAAAAATAAGTTGGCTTATCGAGCTTTATGGTCGGGCCTGGCCTAGGCTCGGGTTACGAGGCCCATGATTTTAGGGCTGGGCTTTGGGCTTGGGTTTTTTTTTGTGCATTTCTGCCTTTAAAAAGTTTGAAAATATGCTGAAGAATGAATATGTGATGAAACATATTTTGATGGACATTGAAGTTGTCTGGTAGATAATGAATGATTTTGTGCATCTGTGTTAGCTATTTCCGAACGTGGTACAATACGATAAGTGGACAACTGTGAGCCATGATCACTTTGAGATAGATGAAAAGACGAAAGCGGATCTACGTAGAAAGGGGCATGTCTTGGAGGGTTACTATGGAGGGAGTGTTGTTCAATTGGTTGTTCAAGAAGAAGCAAAAGATGGGAAAATGGGGATGCTTGTAGCAGTAAGTGACCCAAGAAAGGGAGGCTACCCTGCTGGTTACTAGGTGAAATTATGTGAATCCAAAATATAAATAATCTTACATTTCAGTTATAAATCCAATATATAAGATTATATTATATTATGGCCTTCTTTTATATATATATATATATATATATATATATATATATATATATATATAGGAAGGATCATGCGAGAAGTTAAACATTTTGCGAGAAGGCGAGAAGTGTTTAATCATATATGATTACACGACCTGTAGGTGTGTTTAATCATATATGATTAAACGTCTATGTATTGCCAATATAACATGTGTTTAATCATATATGAGTAAGCTTGTGTATCATATGTGATTAAACACTTCTCGCAAAATGTTTAACTTCTCGTTTGAACCTGCCCCTATATATATATATATAATGCTTACATGACAAGAACACGATATGACACTAATTATCTCGATTCTGAGTTACAAGTGAAAAGTTATGACATTCCGACCTACCACTAGACCTCTTGATTGTTCATAAAATACGAGTCAATTTCATCATATTATGAAAGTTGAAGAGATAGATCATACATAGTCTCTTATTAATTAATACTTATGAAATCGACTAATTAAACAACACGACGTTCATAAAGTAGTTAACGAGAAATATTGATCATAACATGCAAAAAGATACATAGTCCACTACAAAAATAACCACTATCAGTGAGGAAAAAATCCCTCTCTAAAGCTTAGATTCGTCTCTGATAGTCCGTGGGGCGTAGGTGATGCTATCAGTGACGGATTAGCGAGAGACTAGTATCGGATTAACGAGGGACTTTTATAGGCGATGAAAATGAATAACTCTTTAGTAAATTTGCGAGATGTCTGGCCACTAGCGGAAGCTGGCGGCTAGGGAGGGATTAGAGAGTTGTATGGGTGGTTGATGGAGGTTGTAGGTAGCGACAACAAATCCGTGGCAGTGGTTTGGTGGTGGTGGTGGTTGATGGATGGATGGATGGTGAAATGAGAAGATGTACGTGATTCAATTCATACAGGGTTTAATGGAAAAAACAACTGGCCCTTAGCTTTATAAATGGAAGTCTAAGGGACTGATTGGGTGTAGATGTAATCTTCATTCTCAAAACCAGACCCATTTTCAGTGCCTTCTTCACCCTTGATCATCTTCTTTCCCTCAATCTAATCATAACAATACAAACCATGTTAATATTTCACACAAGTGTATATATATATATATATACACACATAAAGACACATATATACATATATAGATGATGATGATGATGATGAAAGTACCAGATGGAGAGAATTGGTAGAACCCATGTGTTCTACTTTGGCATCAAGATCACTATGAAATAAGATGAGGATGAGGAAAACTAGGGAGAGGAGGCTTGAAGATCTCATCTTTTATATATATAATATATATCAACTGTGCTTTGTTGTGTAGCATATATGGAGCTTTGGTTGATGGATATATATAATGCTATATATAACACCCACCCACATACACGTAGCGTTGGGTTTCGGTAAAAACAATCTTTTTTGTGAGAAAAAGTGAAGGTAACTAAATATCATGTGAAAATTTGTCGTGAGACCTGTAAGAATACTTTTTATATTTTGTGAAGGTTAATACACATTCATATAATATAACCCAACATTCAATCTTCTCATTTCTTACCTTACAACAAAATATAAATTTTCTGCATATATATATATATATATAGGGTTTCATATATGTAAGACCAACCGTCAAGCCACAAAAACACCCTAAACTTTTACAGCAAAATACTTTGAAAATACAAAAATAAACCTTCATAATGTTTTTGTTGTAAAAATAGGTTGATCTCACATGATTCAAAATATATATATACAGAGAGAGATATTCAAACGAGAATAGTAACAAAATAAGAAAACAATCACATCATCACGTGCAAAATCACATGTGATTTTACATTAATGGTCAATGCGGAAGGGTGTAAGGGCGACGTGGCCCGCGACCACAAGTTACGACCGAAGTCGCGTGAATCACATGTGATTCGACCGTTTTCTTATTTTTCTTATTTTGTTACTGTTCTCGTATGAACCTGATTGTATATATACAGAGAGAGAGAGAGAGAGGACAAATCAAATATAAACCATATAAATGTTGCACACCTTATAAACCAATCTTAGCCCTTGATTTTGTGTATTTTGAATTTTTTTGACGGTTATCAAATTAGTTGCAGATAAGGTTGGGAGGAAATTTTGGAACCCATTTTAATCCACATCGTTGACATTGATTTGTTAATCTGCACGGATAGTTGCGATTGGTTTGTAAAGTGTGCAACATTTACATGGTTTGTATTTGAAATGACACACACACACACACATATATATATATATATATAGAGAGAGAGAGAGAGGGAGAGAGAGAGATAATCTTTTGTAAACCTTGTAAACTAATGAAATTTCATCCTAACCGTAGATTATCCCTCCTTTTAAGAAGGATTTTCATTTTTAATTTTTCTTAAATGTAACCATCTCCATTATAATCGTTGATTGTTTAATCGCTTGGTGTAGATGTGGTTGCATAATTTATACTTTTTTCTTGGTTTATATTAGCATATATATAGAGAGAGAAAAGTTCAAACGAAAACGCTATTTAAGAAAACCGCAAAAAACAACAGATCATGTACAAAATCGTATGTGATTTTAGATTAACCCCAAAAATCAGACGCCAGCGACTTTGGGCGTGACCTAAAGTCGCGCGCAAAATTGTATGAATCATATATGATTTTGTACGTAAATCATATATAATTTTGTATGTACTCGGCTGTTCTCGTATTTTTTTAAAAATATATGTTGTTCTTGTATAAATCCATCTCTCTCTCTCTCTATATATATAATATATACTTTCATAGTAGGTATATACATATGGACATGTGTGTGGGTCTTTGTGAAGCCTTTGACCTGTCTGTAGATTCCTTGACATGAAGCTCAAGCATCAATGACATGAATTTGGCTTCCTTTCCTCTTCACCCCACTCATACAAATCACCTCAAATTCCTCACCTTTTAAACCTTAAATAGTACTTTTTGAATCCTTTAAATCAATTTTTTTTTGAAAAGATAGAAAAAAATAAACATATCTTTATATTTAGTACACCAAATGTTGTCTTAGGCAACATATGCTAATTGTCTATGTTGCTTAAGATAAACTTAGGCAACAAAGGCTAATATATGTTGCCTAAGTTTTCTCTTAGGCAACATGTAGTTTATGTTGCCTAAGTCAGACCTTATGCAACATATGAATAATTATATGTTGCCTCAACTATATTAAGCAACATTTTCCCTTATGTTGCCTTAGTTTTATAATGTTTTTTTTAATAAATGAAAGTTATCTTACGCAATATATTTTCTTGTTTCTATGTTGCCTAAGGTCAAAAATATAAATAAATATAGGTAATCGAAAATTTAATAGCTTGTATAATGTTTTTTTTAATCAATGAAAGTTATCTTAGGCAACATATTTTCTTGTTTCTATGTTGCCTAAGGTCAAAATTATAAATAAATATAGGTAGTTGAGAAGCTAGACCAACAGTGAGTTACGCGGCTAGTGTCGCGACTCCAAGTCGCGATGAAGTCGCGAGATACACTATTTCCCTCATCCAAAATCCAAGTCTTGCCACACAACCAGGCTAGGAACACGCGGTACTCACCAACAAGATAACGTTCAAAACTAAGATTAAAATACGGAAGACTAGGAGTCTGAAAGATAAAATCATTACAAACGAAAATTTCGGGGTGTTACAACCCCTCCCAACATCCTTGAAGGTCCAGGTACCAGTTACCATCGCAACTACCATTTCGCCAAACCCGCCTCCTCACTTATACCCTCAAACAACTTACCGACCATAACTTGATTCTATTGATCCTCACTACATATTATCCGTCAACACTGATATCGTCCCTCAACCTCCCTTCAATTAACTACAGCTTTAGAAGCCTCACTTCTATCCTTCGATTCTTGGATTAACACTCTCCTGCTTTTCACTAATCAACATACCAATCTACTAGACCAAAGACTCCCTTGGAGCAAAAGCCCACCTCCTAACACCATTCTCTTCTTTATGAACTTAGGAGGTCCTTTCTCAACGAAATATCTACATCCCGCACGATATGCATCCTAAATGGTATAACCTTACTTCCAAAAACGAACTTCCACCACACGCTAGACTTAAACTATCAATCTATGGATAAAACTCTCTACCCTGAACCACACTCAACAATAGTAATTGAGTATGCCCATGCACCTGTAAATTCATAATGGCATTGGCCAGATGCGATTCTGAATTTACCTTACATGAGGGTACTCACTATTGTTATCACGCCTCACAATGATCAAGGTCTTTCTTAAAGGCTTCCTATATCTCAGTTGTGTCCATCTACTCCACAGTTTAAGTTTAGGCCCATCCGGTCACCTAAATCCCTTAAACTATGGCTCTGATACCAACTATAACAACCCAACTCTTAGATAACAAGATAGCAACTCAAAACATAAATAATAATGCCAACGAACCAAAAATAACATCTAAAATACAAGGTTTGTGGATAGACAACATAGTACACAACTGAGATTACACTGACAAGGATCTACAATGGAGGTCCTCTAATTTCTTCTCCAGTTCGTAACTTCCTCTAAAACTTAACCGCTCCTTCTACAACCACTCTTTACCTGAAAAAGGTTTTAGATTTGAAAAGAGCGAGGGTTAGACCGAAAGGTCTAGTGAGTCCCATCTTGCGACAGTTTTTAACTCAGCAAAACATTCAAGAATTTATCATAGAATAAACCAGTTTCAGCTTTCATGCAAAACTTTAACTTTCAGCAAACTTCTCCGCTCACACTACCGCCACCCTAAGGTGACAACGTGTCTGTGACTCACACTGCCTTTGTTGGGACACACCCCAACTTTGAGCCTTCTCACTTAGGACCATGTATGCATACATTTCCACTTTGACAACAATAATAAAATCATTTTTTTAACATCTAAATAAATCTCGCAAGTAAGTACTAAAACAACATCATTTCAAGGCTTGCATATAATTTTCATAATACTCATGCCATCATATATAAATCAAAGTTTAAAATAAAACTTTCACATGTTTTCGATAGCAGAAGGATTTAGTTCAGAAAAACTTACGTGCCGTCCCTTAGCTCGAATCTCGCGTCTACTTCTATAATTTGATCCAAAACCTATAAAGGAAACATTGACTGATGAACACCCGCTTCTTTCTATTTTTACACAGGGTTGGTCTTAACACCATAAATCCCTCATCATCTATTCCCTAAAATATCCTCGACCCACAATAATTCTACTCGAGATAAAGAACTTGAATCCTTGAATTAATACAAGGAACAATGGACCAATCTAAAAATATAACACCCAACAATGGAAATAATACAACTATCCTACTTAAATGTTGAAAAGTGACCCCTTTCATGAATTAATATGATTGGGCCGGCCATAAAAATCCCAACCCAAAAGTGGAATTCCCAAGCAAGTGGGCTTCGGCCCACCATGACAATCCGGTGACCGGGGTGCTGCCCGGTGCGGTGCTGTGACCGGGGCCTCCCCCCTTTCCAGGCGCCGACCGGTGTGCTGTGACCGGGGCCTCCCCCCTTTCCAGGCATCGACCGGTGTGCTTAATTATCGACCGGAGTCCCTCGAGTATAACATCGAACGAAACCAAAAACAGATAATACAATTCCCAACTTACTACCAGAAATTCCAAAATAATGAAATCCCAAACCTATTTCCAAATACAGAAGTCGATTTAACAAGAATTCCATTAACCGAAAACAAGACTGAGCCCAAAGCTAAAACTAATCCCAAATATTAAATTCTCAGATTCAAAACCCAACTCTAAATTACCACTACTATGATTAAAGCATTTAGAAGATAAAAAGTTCTAATCACAAAGAGATTTACCTTCAAATGACTCAATCCCACGCTTGAATTTCTTGAATAATCTCTTCTTCCTCGATCCCTCTCTAGAAATCACCCAAGAGCTCCATCTTCAAAATCAGCCGCCACCCACACACAACACTGATTCCTAGGATTAAACCTCACCTTTCCCCACTTTTCACTTTAAACCCCTTAAATCCAGCTTTTCCACTTTCCTACCCGAATATTTATAATTCTTTTAATTTTTATCTCGGTCGTTACAAAATACAAGATAAACATCTCATATTAAATATAAAGAATCTAAAATATAATTAGGATAATCATTGAGTTTTAACAGAACACCTAATTATTATCTTCATAAAAAAATTACATTATTAAACCTAAATAAAGTATATCCTTATTAAACTAAATTGAATTATAATAAAAAAATGAATTAAATAAATTATAAAAAAACCGAGAACTTTTAAATTGTTGATTTGATACTATATCGATATACTTTTTTTAAATGTTTATGGGGTCTTCATACTACTAGAAAAATGGGTATCAATGACGAAAATCAGTGACGGAAATTTCCGTCACTAATTACCGACGGAATTAGATCTGTCACTAATCCGTCGCTAATTAGCGACGGATCTAATTCCGTCGCTAATTAGCGACGGATTAGCGACGGAATTTATTTAAAAAATAAATGAAAAAGAAAATCCACGTGTCCGTCGCTAATCCGTCACTAATTAGTGACGGATTAGCGACGGACACGTGGAATTTCTTTTTTATTTATTTTTTAAAAAAATTCCGTCGCTAATCCGTCAGTAATTAGTGACGGATTAGCGACGGAATTTTTAAATTTTCTTTTTTTTTCATGATTGTGTTATATATATATGCATGTGTATGTGTTATATATATATCCACGGGTCTGTGTTATATGTGTGTGTTATATATATCCACGAGTCTGTGTTATATGTGTGTGTGTGTATATATATATATATATATATATATATATGTATACATGTGTTGTTTGCTAACCCGCGATGGATCTATGTATATTGTTGTATATGTGTATATATATATATGTTGATATGAATTTATAGATAATGTGTGTGTACGTTGTTTGGTAATCGCATATGATGTATATATGTGTTGTATGCATGTGTACATGTTAATGTATCGATAGTATGCATGTGTGTGTGTGTGTCGTTATTGTACCTTAATAAGTCATAAAGTGTTCTATTGTGCTTTAAATGTAAGGTAATAGCGGAGTGGAGCTGTTTCTTTCTCTGGATCCCGCTGAGCTTAAAGACATGATACATACATAAAAAAGAGGGTTCAATCGGGATTTAAATGGTTTCATTGGGTCTTAATAGATCTATTGGGCTTTAAAGGGTTTCATTGGGTCTTAATTGATACATTGGGCTTTAAAGGGTTCAATCGGGCTTTAAAGGGTTTCATTGGGCCTTAATGGATCTATCAGGCTTTAAAGGGTTCTACTGGGCTTTAAAGGGTTTCATTGAGTCTTAATGGATCTATCGGGGTTTAAATGGTTATATTGGGCTCTAAAAGGTTTCATTGGGTGTTAATGGATATATTGGGCTTTAATTAATTATATTGGACTTTAAACGGTTCTATTGGGCTTTAAAGGTTTTCATGAAGCCTTAACCAATCTATAGGGCTTTAAAGGGTTATATTGTGCTTTAAATGGTTTCATTGGGCCTTAATGGATCTATCGGGCTTTAAAGGGTTTTATCGGGCTTTAAAGGGTTTAATTGGGCCTTAATGGAACTATAGGGCTTTAAATGGTTCAATCAGGCTTAAAGGGTTTCATTGGAGCTATCGGGCTTTAAAGGGTTCAATCAGGCTTTAAAGGGTTTCATTGGGCCCTAATGGACCTATAGGGCTTTAAAGGATTTCATCGGTTCTATTGGCCTTTAATGAGTTTCATAGAGCCTTAATGGATATATCAGACTTAAAAAGGTTCTATTGGAAGCATATAGAAAATTAAACCTGGCCACAAACCCCATCCCTCGCTTTATAAGGAAATTGATCTAGTGTATCTTATTAGTGTTGATCTAGTGGTTCTTTTCAATTAGACAGCTCGATTCGATACATGCATACAACATTACGGAATGATTTAATAAATAAAAATATTTATTATATAATTTTTAATAATTAGATAACTTAATTAATAATAAATAAAAAATAATTTAATAAATAAATATAATTATTTAAATATTTAATAATTAGTGAATCTAAAAATATTTTTATAAACAAAAATACGAATTATTTAATTTTAATTAATGATATTAATAAAAAACATATATATAATTAATTTAAAAATGGATTCCGTCGGAAATCCGTCGCAAATTAGCGACGGAAATTTCGGTCGGTAATTTGCGACGGAATTTCCGTCGGTATTCCGTCGCTGTCAAAAGTAAAATTTTTATAACCCTAGAATTTACTTTTCAACTTTCACTCTCTTCTCTGTTTCTCTTTTCTCACATCGAAGACGATTTCGATTTCTCACAGAAGTAGAAACGAGGGTTTATCATCGAATCGATTCATCGTCATCGTCATCTGCTCATCTCGATCGACCCATCTCAGAACTCAGATCCTCATTGTCAATCGTCATCTCGATCGGCTCATCGGTGACGCCCACCGGCGATTGGGGTTTTGGTTTTGGAGTTTTGGTTCTTCTGAATCTTGATTGAATCTGTAAGTAATAAGTTTTCTTATTTTGGATGAACGAATTTGTATACTGTGGTTTCGTTTTTGATTTTCTTTTGTTAATAAACTAGGTTAGAGCTTCAAGAGGATTTATTTATGAAATTATAGGTATCCCACCGGATCAGCAGAGATTGATCTTTGCCGGCAAGCAACTTGAAGATGGCCAAACTCTCGTTGATTATAACATCCAGAAAGGTTTGTGTATGCGAACTTTTAATTGAAATTGTTTGATTTGAAACACGATGTTTATGAAGCGTTAGTTGAATTCTTGAGAGTCTGAACTGGTAGCAAACATAATTCTTTTTAAGCCATGTGTTAAATCATATTGTTTAAAATTATTAACAATTTTGGAATTCGTGTATTTGCTAATAGACTTTAACGAAAGGGTAAATTAAATTTGATAGGTACTTTGTTTGATGATTATTATACATGAATGCTTTGATTTTACAAATTTTGTAATATTTTATTTTACTTTTTCCTAATTGCATCAAAAATATATTATGATTGATTAATTGCGTAAATATGTAGTACATTATTAAAATGGAGCTTCTGAAATATAGTACAAATCTGTATTATTTTTTCTTTTCATTTTGATGCAAGTTTTCTTAATGAAAACTCTGGTGATAAACGATGTATATAAATGCTCTTTTGTTTGCATAATCATTTAGATTTACCAGTTGCATTTCCAAATAATTGTTTGATTCTGAATTAGAGTTTGTGTGCTGGTTTAACCCATTTTCTTTCATTTCTGTTTATCTATCTGCATTTATCCTTGTATTTTCAATGAGAATGAGGTCTCGATAAAACTTAGATGAGAAATGTACTAAATGAATGCCAGCTCTTATTTTTTGGGCATCAGTTTATTCTCTGTAAAAGTAAATTTATTGCTTGGCAGACGAATGCAGGATGCTGCAATGTCTACTGGTTTCATTTTTAGCATATACCCAAAGAGTTTGAATAAAATATATTGTGTGTAAAATAGTTGATCAAATTTACAATTGAATATGAGTTGATATGACAGCTAATTTCTGAATGATTGCACAGTTGTTTGTTGGATGTTATATTATGAGCTTGCTAATTTGAATATGGTGCTTATTGTGCCATATTTATCTCTGATTCAGAATCAACTCTCCATTTGGTTTTGAGGCTAAGAGGAGGAATCATTGAGCCCTCTTTGATGGCATTGGCTAGGAAATACAACCAAGACAAGACCATTTGCCGCAAGTGAGTTGATTTCTTCTTCGTCCTATATTACATCCCTAGATTCACATTACGATGTTTTTATACCCAGAGGAAAAGTAGTGTCTTTATAAACATTTCAAAAGAGTGGTATCACAAAAAGTTAAACTTGTGCAAGAAAACCGTCTTTAAATTTCTCCTATATCATAAGTAAACTCGTGGTGGGATGAGTTGATTTTGGTCTTTTGGTTTCTATGATAGAAATGTACTACCATTGCTTTTGTTTTTTGTCTAGGATAAATCATCCCATCTTAAACAACCCCTCAATTATTATTTTATGTTTGTTTCATAAGGGTGCGTATTTGTGGGACAAGACCATACAAAAAACTTGTTGTCCCATATTCAGTGCTACATTAGACTTGGGACATCATAATACCTTGGTTAGGTAGAACAAAAATCAGAGAGATAGGACAAGATTGTTTAATTACTAAATTATCCATGTCTAATTAAGACCCCGAAGCCTTCCACAATTCTTTCACCACCTACCTCACCCTCGCCTGTCCGGTTTTGTTTCGTTTACCAATCACACCCTAAGAACGTGACTTTTTCATCGGCTAGCTTATCAACCACCAGCTAGCTTGTATGTTTGTATGTTTACTAACAACTTATCTTAATTTTCTATCGTAGGCACATGCATGGGGTCGCGATCCCACCTCTAGTGAGGTGTATGAGCGGATGTACTGCGGGAACCGAACGGGCCCTCCAGGTTCCAACCCGCCTACTGATCCTCCGGTGTACGTTTACCCCAAAGCGGCTATAATCTACGTAAGTTTTCTAAAACCATTACACATAATATATGTATTGTATATATATGTTTATATGCATGTGTATACAAATATGTTCAACGTATGTTTTGTTTGGTAACCGCAATGCATATATATATATATATATATATGTGTGTGTGTGTGTGTGTGTGTGTTGTATACATATAGTTTGGGCTGCCACTGTTGGGCAGACGTTAGGCTATGTTAGTAGATAAGTTGGATATGCTTGATTTAGAGCCGTTATGCTGCTAAAATTTCTTCTTACCCGTTTTTGTTTTGGTAACCATAGAGACGCTTTCGAGAGCTTAAGGATGATGTGAAGGCTAGCCAGACTCTCGATTCCCCTCCGATTGACGAGGTAACTCTTTGGGAGCAGAGTGCCGGAGGGCGGAAGAAGGGCCGTATTTTTGGTTGGTCGACCCAGGATCCCCGTTATGCTATGACCAGTGAGTGTAGTAGCAGCAGCGGTGGGAGATCATCTGGGACTGCATCGGCAGATGAGGTATGTTGGTTATGTTTGTTATATTAGTTATGTATCATATTGTTACTTTTCATTGCTAATAAATACTAATTTTTGTCAATTACTGTATTTACAGTTAGTGGCGTTGAGAGAGCAGATGGCAAAGATGGAGGAGGATGCGAGGCTACGGGAGGAGCGCTATTTGGCTCAGTTGGAGATCGAAAGGAAGCGCAATGAAGAGTTGCAGGCGGAACAGGTCAGACATGCTACCCAACTAGCTGACCAGCTCACATTATCGCACCAGTTTGCTGCCTTTATGCAGCAGCAGGGATACGATTTCCCCCCTCCCCGCCCTCCCCCTAGTTAGATTGCTACATTGTTTTGTATGAATTCAGAATCGTATGAATTTGGATTTTTATTTTATTGGGATGATTCGTAATTTAATGGACATGTTATTTGTGTCAACTTAATGGGCAAATTATTTGTATAAAATATAGGAAATGCTGATTTATGAATTTATTTTTTTTTTAATTTTTTTAATATTAGCGACGGAATTTGTGACGGAAATCCGTCGCTAAAATATTCCGTCGCTAAAATAATCCGTCGCTAAATTGAGGCCGTCGCTAACTATTTCCGTTGCTAAATTACGACCGTCGCTAATAATTCCGTCGCTAATATCCGTCGCTGATAAGCATTAGCTACCACGTATTTAGCGACAGACTTTTAGCGACGGATTAGCGACGGAATTGACTTTTAGCGATGGATTAGCGACGGAATTTTTCGTCGCTAATAGGCCTCTTTTTTGTAGAGGGTCTTTCATTGGAGACCCTAGTATTTTATGGTAACCATGAGATCCAATCTCATCCATCCATTTAATTAATCAATGGTCTAAAATAACTAATATAAATAATAATTAAAAAACGGATTTAATGCAACTAAATAAAGAAAAAGGGGTAAAATTGCCAAAAAACATTAAATTCAGCGTGATCTAATTTAGGCGTTTTCCGATAATTTTGGGTGTGATCTAAGTTAGCGTTTAGCGGATTTAATGCAACTAAATTAGGAAAAATGGGTGTGATACACTGTGATCAGTGTCTCATGGTACATATGAGATTCAGATGTTAAATTATCAGATATATGCCAAATCACAATGTAACACATACATCACAATATAACACATATATCAGATATATGACAAATCACAATGTAACACATACATTAGATATATGCCAAATCATGTGGCACATGAGATTCATATGATGTTATATTATCATAATGTAATACAATGTCACATGGTCCATATGGATATTATCCCAAAATCAATTTGTTGAGATAATAAAGGAAACGTAATATTTGATTGATGAGACTTTGATTTTTTTAGTTACAAAAAAATGTTATATTAATTAATTTATCAAATTACTAATATATCCTCCCCTATTAATTAATTAAAAAAATAAATAAATTAAAATGATTCGATGAGATTGGATCTCATAGTTACCACAATCTAATAGGGTCTCATTTGATTAAGCCCCTCTTCATATATATATATATACACACTTTATTCAAACAAAAAAGACATTATCGTTTTCTCAAAACTACACGCCGTATTATAAAATCGACAAAAAACAGAATAAAACGAAACATTAAAATCAGATATGTCACGCTACCTTGTACGATTAACTTCTAGTCTTATTAAAACATTATCAAGCAGGTGATTAAAGAGGTTGTTATATTTCAAAGACTTGAATAGGATCAAAATATTTAAATATATATTATGGCGTGGTGGCGGAGCTCTTTTCTACCAGAGTTGAGTTCCGGTGAGAATGAAAATTATGGTGATAAGGGTAAGAATGAATCTCCACCTTTTAATATATATGTTATGGTGATAAGGTTACGATGAGATGCACCGGATCAATCCCCTTATCAAACGCAATTCATGGGTGGGTTTGAGATTAAAAGTGATCAAAAGTTCATATCCTTTACCCTTTCACCTTAACTCTTCTTCTCACACGATCCTTAGTCATATGTTATATCATAGGTTGGTTGATTTTTGATGAATCACTCACATAAATAAGGCTTGGGACATTGATGCTATGGGCTTAGTTGTTGCCAGGCCTGATGATACTAAAAGTACCAACATAAACTTATGTCTTATAAAACAGTCTATTAGAATACTTAGATATTTTTGACGTCCTACAAACCATATTTTGTTGTAGTGGGTATTGCTGTATTTATGTAAAACCAAACGAAATAAAACCAGTATATCATACTCGAAAGTAAGGTCTTTTGAGATATATGCATACTTATCCTCTACCCCCGGTAGTAATTGTGTCTTACGTCAAATTTTGAATCATGGTGAAAATTCAAAACAACTCAACTACTATCATTTACTCTTCGTTTTGTAATTTTCTGATCGTACTTGTATATGAACATACATTGCCAATGAAAGCACCAACAACCAGATCAGCATCACCGATTGAAAGGCATGCAATCTTCTTCTATGAATCCACAACAACAAATTAATTATCTCAATTTTCTCCATCTCTTAAATTTTAATTTTGTAATGTGGAGTACTGATTTGATTTGATCATCGTCAATTTCAGGGCAATCGAAGTGGTGTGATCAGTGGAGTGGTGGAAATTAAGCATTCTGCAATTGATCGATCGAATTGAAGCATGTAAGTTTATATATATAATATATATATCTTGTTAATCGAAGTTGTATTTTCCATGTGTAGTTGCAATTGATCACTGTTTTTGTTGTCGATCGATCACCAGAGCTCCTGGATCTACAAGAAGCTACAGGCTTAATTGCGTCAATCGTTCCTTTCTGCAGAGTTATGTTCTCCGCCATGCTGCCATGTAAGTAGTTTACAATCACAGAAAATTATAACATTCCTTTCGCCTGATCGATGATCGAAGATTATGACATATGGCGAAGGATCGTGTGAAAAGATGAAGTTAACGTGAGAAGCGTGAGAAGTAGATCTGAACTGTTGGTCACTTTTAATCAAATGTCCTCCCATGAATTGTGTTTAGAAGCTAAGGAATGGATCCAGTGCATCTCATCCTTGTGCATCCATTTTTCATCCGACGGTTGATATATAACTATTTCTCACACTTCTTACGATAACCTCGACTTCTCATCGGAACCCAACCCTATGACAGATATCACCGATTCATCGATCGATGTGATTCTGTTGGTTTTGTGCTTTTGACTACAAAAAGAAGATCGACGGTTCTAAAATGAAATCGAATCGAGCGGTGCGTCTTTAACTTGTGTGGGACTGGAAGCTTCTGTTAATTAATTGAATCACACTCATTTGCAACACTACAATAAAATTGAGTTTATAAAACGCTAAGTGTCTTAATGGACCGTTTTATAAGACTTAATTGATAAAACCCAATAATAAAGTGTTCACTGTAGTAAGTTTATAAGATGTTTTTCGTGTCGTAACAAGTTCTTTAGGACAAATAAAAAAACGTCGTACTAGCTATTTTATGAGACATTATTTGAAAAAATGTCTTATAAAAACAAGTGTTCCGTAAGAAAATGGGTTTTTAGGACACTTTTGAAAAAGGATCCTATAAAATAGCGAATAAAATGTTTTGTGTTAAAAGTGTCATAAACTTGTTAAAACGACAAAAAACCCGTCATATATATATAAACTTATTACAACGTCTTTAAATAGAAAACTTTATTTTTTGGTCTTATAAATTAAGTTTTATAAAGTGGTCTATTAGGACCCTTAGAAATTGGTATCCTCTTATAAACTTATCACAACGCTTTAGATAAGATATTTTGTTTTTGAGTCTTATATACTGAGTCTTATGAAGTAGTCTATTATGACCCTTAAAAATTGATGGCGTGATATAAACCTAATTTTGTTGTAGTACAATATAATTATATTGATCTACTCAAAATTAAAAAAAAAATATTAGAACCAATTTCATTTCGGCCTCCTGTTTAAAGAAATATGATGTTATAGTCTCAACCCGATTAACAATAATTAAAGAATATTAGTGATATGTGATATTGATTAATTATAAAATATATCTTTTTAGTTAATATTTCAAGTTTTATTTAATAGGTAAATACTTTATTAATTATGTATCAAATTTAATCTTGTAATTTCATATGTATATACGTATGATTGGTTGAATGCGGTTTGTACGGTTTATTAGATTTTACTGCTTTATAAAATAATCGGACCCTATATTTATACGTGTGTGTATATATATACAATGCATATACACAAATAAACACATACGTATATGTTGTTGTACCTAAAATTTATACTTAATTATTTATTTTTATAATGTAAAACTATAAGCTATTTTTAGAATCAATGACAATATATAAATGTTTTTTCTCGAAGGAGACAATAAATGTATTAGAATACGGTAAAATGTCCAAAAATTGCATGTGCACTTTAAAGTGAACCCATATGTAAAGATCTATAATTCAAAAAAACGTATATTTAAGAAATTATAGTTTGTGTTGTAGGATTATGTGCCATCATCAAAAGGAAGTGATTGACATAATATTTTCCTAGTATTAGAATTTACCATAATGAATGTTTCATTTTCTTTGTAAACTCCTCCCTATTTAAAGGGCTTATGATTAATGAGAATTACAGATTTCATTGTATCTCTATTCTATTGTTATTTTGTTTGGATTTTCCTTTAACACGTTATCAACACGTACGCTCCTTACAACAAAGTAATCACGAAATCAAGCTAAAATTCGGCATTTGAGGTAAATTTTATATGTCTAAATTTTAAAACTTCAACATATCATGTTTTATGCTATGAACAAATATGATAATTTTTAAGAATATGGTTTTTCTCTATATGTTTAAACTATATTATCATTCTACTGTACTTTATGTTATAGACGTAAATTATGATTTGCCAATCTCATGAAATCCTAATTCACATATTGTTTTTTTTATGCTTATAAAAATTGCATAATATGTGATATCATGATGCATTCAATTTAAAACAAAATACATGGAATTGTTCATATATATATGTTTTTTTTGGAGAATACTAGATTGTTATCAGCAATTTTCGTTTTTCTTCTTTATCACTTATTGGTAGATAGATTGGTTAATATGATATTTCTTTATTACTGCTAAAATAAATAAATAAATAAAACCTAGCCTTTAATATGTTTGTTACGAGTAATTTGTATTGATGGATTAATTTATTTTTATTTAACATTATGTTTATTAATTGCATATTTCATTATTCGTAAAAAAAATCTAATTATATATATGAGTAATCATTTTATATTTTTCTTGTAAATCTACCTTTTAATATAAATAATAATGATATTTTTGTTATAAATTTATTTCTTAATTGATAACGAGTTTATAGTTTATTCTTTTTATTAAACCGATTTTCTTTCCATAACAAATAATACTATAATATGGTTATGTTTTAAAATCATTAGATCTCCTCGATAACGTACACATTATATTTACTTTGTTGGTTAATTTGATTGGTTAAAATTATTTAGGCGAATATTGCATTATTTATTTAGGCTCACTGCCATAAATTATTTTAGATGTTTAAGTTTATTCAAATCTATGTTTAATTTTATTTATTTATTTGCTTAGTCACAAATCATAATTAATTGGAAGTTACACTTCCACCCCTATACTGTCTTGTTTTGCTCTTTTGCCCAAGCTATTAAAATCTTAGAATGTATGATATTAAGTCGTTCTTAAATACATAAGTATGTTTGTCTTGATCATAAATCGTAATATTCTTTTGGTTTCTTGCCAAAAACTCCTAAAATACCAATATGATCTTAATTTCGTTTGAATTTGATCTCCCACACAATATATTCAATGAATACCTTAATTATAAGTTCATACTTATAATTCCAATCATATAATTAAGTTTTTAGAAGTTACACTTCTAACCTTCATATATTTTGGTCTTTTCCAAAAGTTCCAAAAATATTATTAATATGTTAAAAGTTTGATATCGACTTTATGTCAAAACCAATATTTATTGTCTCACGACAGAATCTTTCAAAATACCATTAAGGTATTAAAACATTGAAATTGGCCTAATATGCCAAACTCATGTCAAATGCTCTATAATTAACAATGTTATATTTAAATTAAATAAATCACAAGATATCAACTGGGTTTTGTCAAACGGGTGTTAACAGCCCTAAGGTTTGTAGGGACTTAAGAAATTCATGTGATTCCCCTACTATCTGGAAATCCAATAGATTGAGTGATTTCTTTTCACAAATTGAAATATTGATGAAGTATTATCAACAAAATGTAAGCATACAAAAATCCAATGTTGTTATGATAAAGAAATTTCATACATAAAATAATAGTTATAACCATAATCCATTGTCTTATCAAACAGAAAATCATATATTATTTCTTATATATGTAAATGGTTGAAACAACTCATCCCTAAATCAACGTCGTAAACTCAAAAGAATATGAGTACCATAAGAGTATACAAATCTCACTTTGAAAAGTACAAAAAAATTATCTAAAGTCCATCAACTTCTTATTGACCCTAAAACCAATCATCTTGAAAAGGTACAAGCAAATACCTTCATACTTTGAGACGACATACAGATCCTAACTTTCATAGGAATAACTTTATTAGAAACCCCCCAAATAACTGTGGGATGTCCCAAAAGGGAGAATCGGGTGTATTCATGAATATGTACTTCCCGAACTAATCGTACAGTGGAATGAAACCCACTTACTCGATTACAAAAAGTTAACTGATTTCAACAAAGAAATGTTATATCCAAAACGCGTCTCAAACTCTCTGTGGCAAGGAACTCACAGAAGATGACATGATTCTTAACATTATTTCCATCTTTCATATATCAAAAATATTAATGAACTAATATAAGTTGGAAAATAACCTTTAGACAAACTCATCAACCTACTGCAAGTGGTTGAGAGACATAACAAAGTTCTTTCGAATAACACCACCACATATGTCGAGACAGAAAATTCTCGAGATCAATAATGAAAGCATTAAAGGTGGAAACAACTCCAAAGAACAGAGAGTTAAAACAATTTCACACATGTGACATTTATCCACTATGTGGACGAAACCCTAGAACGGGGTCAGGGTCTTGGTAAGAGTCGGGAATGATTTTTCAACATCTGGAGTAGAGATACAACTACTGCCTCATGTGATAATGGACAATCAAATAAGAAATGCACTAAAGAGTTCTCTTGTCAAAAAGGAAACACGTTGAAAATGAACTATAACATATTAATTTAATATTTAATATTGATTAAGCATATGTTTATTTGAAATTATTTTTTAAGTATCAAAATTAATTTCTTTGCTAAACTAAAATCGAATATGTAACCATTATAGATGTAAAGAAATACATTTAAATAAATAACAAAACTATTAATATTCTCCGTTCCATGTAGGAATGTATCGAGGAGAACTTGAGTTTTTGTAGAATATTCCACACAATCTAAAATGATAGACAAATACATATTACTTAGACGATGGACTGTCACTTTCTTGTTGGTACAAGATTAATAGGAACCTTGTAAAGATATTCGTATCAAATAGAAATGGAAATGAGCATATATACATAAGTTCTAATGAATATGAAAGTAAACATATCATGGAAACTAATGTGTCAAACTAGTAGATTATTGGGTCATCGAAACATATTTTGTCACCAATAGAGAACTTTGGGGGAAATGACACATATATGTTTCGACATGACCATGTGGGACACCATGGTTATGACATAGTGATCCGTGTATTGCAAAATACACATAGACACATTCTCTTTCGAGTGAAAGGCGGAATGAGGCAAATTGCAACTGTTGACTTCTGCAGCATAAGAAACAACATTGCCATCATAATATGCCTTCTCGAATACCTAAAACTTTTGTATATACCCTAATCCTTAGCCAAGACAGGAATGAGATCATCCTAAAACTAAGGACATAATACAAAAATATTCCATTGTTACAACAAATACAAGGTGATATTTATGGACATAAACATCCAGAATGCGGGCTATTAAAGTACTTTATGGTGTTGGTTTCGACTCGATGAAAGCATGTCGTATTATTGTCCACATAAAATACTGCACTCCTAGCACTAGCTATACGTTTAAGGGCTCACCACCCTGATTATCTTATCAATTCTACATGACTTGGAATGCTGGAGAATTTACATCATAAGGATTTGATGTTAATTGCATATGTATTAGGATCAATGTAGAGTTTCCTATACCCCAAGTGTATATATAAAATGGTCTCATAGAAGTTGTTATCAAAAGAATATGATGACATCTTGGGTATTAGTAATGCGTACCAATTTACCCACATCTACCTGGGGTTATGCAATTATTATATGTAGTTTTTTTTTCTTTTCGTTTTTAGACCCACTGTTTACTAACCAGCCTCATGCGTACCAGTTGGTAACTAGATATAAGCCTGATAGTTTACATTTACGCATGTTTGGTTCTGTAGTATGTGTGCTAATTGCGCCCCCACAGTGCATTGAAATGGGTCCGTAAAGACGATTTGGTATATGTTGGACATGAATCCCCAACAATTATCCGCTAATTAGAATATTTGACTAGTGATCTCTTTACCGCTAGATTTGCGGGTTGTCACTTTAATGAGACAGTCTTCCCGTCGTTAGGGGGAGATAGGAAAAAGGATTTTCCATGGAAACGACATGAAGTGTCATTGAATATTCCCACTCTGTCTCATTTTGATCCCCAAAACTTCACAACATAATGTTGAAGTCAAACGAATCAGACTCGATACGTGATACGTTTAATGCTATTCCAAAAGTGACAAGATCATATATACGGGCTGCAAATATACTCACAAAGTTAAAAAGTCCCCAATAGGGGCACAACACCATTGGAAAGTGCGTTGCAATCACACATAGTGGAGGTGTGGTTGAGGTCGTAGCTACCAAATGGAAGTGGTGGAAGTTACTTGGTTCGATGGATACTATTCTAAAGGAAGAGAATAGCTAGGCACATCCATTTATCATCAATACACAAAACTCTCAGGAGATTGTCTTTAATTATAATTATGTCCATGAATCATCACTGGAGGACGCTCCGAAGTTAATATTGATTCTAGAGATAAATATTAATCTCAAATGAACTATGAGAGTACATATGAGTCGATGGACAGATCATATATAATCATTGATGATTTATTCGCATACACGATGGCTCATAAGATGATCGGGCACGACGACATCGAACCAGGCTCAGTTGAATAATATCAACAAAGAGCATATTGACCTAAATGTAAATAAATAATCCAGAAAGAATTATATTCTTTGACAAAGGATCGGGTATTTGGTCAGGTAGTGCTAACCTACCAAGTGTAAAGCCCGTAGGACATAACTGAGTCTTTGTCAGAAAGCGTAACGAGAATAATGAAGTCCTAATATGTAAGGCTCTCCTTTGGCGCAAGGTTTCTCACAACGCCCTGGATTGACCACAAGGAGACTTACTCTCTCATGATGTATGTTATGACATCCGAATAGTTTGTTAGCCTAGTAGTTTCCGAAGGAATGGAAATGCAGCTCATGAATGTGGTTACCACATATCTCTACGGGGATCTAGATTTAGAGATATATAAAAGTGCTTGATGATATTACAATACCAAAATCAAGTAACTCTAAACCACGAAATGTGTTTGCAATAAAATTGAAACGCCCACTTTATAGATTAAAACAATCTAAGTGGATGTGGTATACCCGCCTAATGGAATACTTGATTGGGAAATGATATATAAGAACGATGAATTGTTCCTTTGCATATTTATTATGGAAAACAAGTTCCAGGTTTTCAAAGTAGCTCTATATGTTAATGTTGTGAACATAATAGGCACTCTTGATGAAATAAGAGGAACCACAAGCTATTTGAAATCTGATTTTGAGAGGAGAGATCTTGGGAAAACTTGTTACTGTCTAGATATTTGAGCTAGGACACCGAGTTTGTGAAATATTAATTCACCGATCGCATATGTCCAGAAAATAATCAGGCAATTTAATATGGACAAAACGCATCCGATTGACACTCCCATGATCGGTCGAAGTGTCGGATATAAGGAAAGATCCATTTCGTCTAAAAGGATGATGACGAAAAATGTTGGGAGTTGGAATTCCCTATCTAAGTACAATATGCGCATTATTGTACTTAGCACAATACACTTGACCGTATATTGTATTTCTCAATGAACTTGTTAGCTAGATTTAGCTCAGCGCCAACGCAAAGTCATTGGAATGATATCAAATTAATCTTTTGGAACCATTGACACGGGTTTATACTTTCCCTATAGAAATAAAAACGGGATTGATAATGGAACTTCAATACCTACTTAGAATGTAAGCAACAAAAGTACCAACTCTTATAGAAAACACCAAACAATGTCTTGGTATATGTTTGTTGATATTAGGTATATGTCTGACTTATAAAAGGTTGTTCTCAAACTGGATAAGGAATTACCATAGTGAATACCCAGATTGCTTGAAAGTAAGCTAAGCAAACCCTTGTAACTACCTCCTTGAACTATTCCAAGAATATTACTATCCATGAGATAATTAAAGAATGTATATGATTAAGGACTATCATTACATATATTAGAGGAGCTAATAATTTTGGGTTCAACCAATATCCTACGCATATATGAAAACAATACATCATGTATCGAAGAAATGTACATAAGATACACCAAGGGTGATAACACAAAGCATGCTTAAGTTTCTATACAATCAACAATAAAAGACTTTCTTTTAGATTCATGTGAATCAAGTAAGGTGTCAAAAGAATGTGACATATTTTACCAAGTCATTACCTAAAACCATATACTGGGAAATATGTAGAAAGTAAATGAAAATGTTTTCTAAACTCCCTTGATTAATGCACGAATCAGGGGGAGTAGTAGACAAAAGGGGGAGTCTACTATATTTGTGATATTGGTATGTTGTGCTCTTTCCTTCAACCAAGGTTTTATTTTTCCCATTGGGTTTTGTTCCTTGGTGTAAGGTTTTAGTGAGACAACTGTTTATATACCATCATGCTTTCCTATCTCTCATGATTAATGTACGAATCTAAGAGAAAACTAGACTGAAGGAAAAGTCTATGTATTACAAAGAAACTGGTGTGTTGTACTCTTTCCTTCGTCCTATTTTTTTTTATCCCACTGGGTTTTTGGCGTAAGGTTTTAACGAGGCAACAATTGTGCACCATCACTCATTTGACTCGGCACAAGGGGGAGTGTTGTAGGATTATGTGCCATCATCAAAAGGAAGTGATTGACATAATATTTTCCTAGTATTAGAATTTACCATAATGAATGTTTCCTTTTCTTTGTAAACTCCTCCCTATTTAAAGGGCTTATGATTAATGAGAATTACAGATTTCATTGTATCTCTATTCTATTGTTATTTTGTTTGGATTTTCCTTTAACAGTTTGAAAAAAAAAACTATTTTACAAAACTCGTTTTTAAAAAACATACCAAATTTTATTCAAGTACATACTAGGATATTAGACATTTTTCAAACTATAAACTTTTTAATGATACTTTTGAAAATGGGTTCTCTAAAATAAAAACGAGAACAAATTAAATAAAAACGAGAACAAATTAAGTGTATTTTATAAGACTTTAATGACTTCCAAGAATAGAAAATTGTTGTAACAGTCGTAACATGTTACAAATAAAGATGATGTTATACAACCGACTAACTTGTTAAGAAAGAAATGATATAATTGTTTGTTTTTTTGTCTATATAAAGTTATATTTTCGTTGTCAATCTATTGTAGTAGTTGCGAAAGTAACGAAACTTTTCTTACTTCAGTAAATTGTTTTTATGTTTGTTCTGACCTTCAGAACGTCGGTGCAATCATTTGCTCATTATGGGAAAAGAAAGTATGCTAAATAAAACTTTTAGGGTAAGCTTAACGATCAAATAAATACTAGGTCTTGAGCTCTTCACTATAGGTTACTGGTTCGAGTTTTCTTATGGCTACTGAAGATTTTTATGGCTGTTATATATATGGTGCCTATGAGATAAATCAAGGCACACACAAATTGTTTCGAACACTCGTGGTTACATAAGAATAGGGTAACTAATGCAACGAAAGAAAATTAAACCTACGAGAGTGTATCTAACAATGTACTTGGTTTGAACGATGTGCTTCTTTTTTATATAGTATCTGTTAACGTCATAGTTGAAATATGTTAAACCATGACCAACTTTACCATTCTGTTATAACAAATTTTTCAGATGCTTTTTGTATGGTCCAGATTTTCTTGACGTGTACAGTCAGGATTGCTTGTCCTTTTTCCTTCTACTATATATAGTCTTGTATTTGCTGCTTCAAGAAATATACAGAGTAAATGAATAAAACCTAGTTTTAATTCATTTCATCATATGGTATCAGAGCCATAGCTTTGCGGCAACAATGGCTATCTCTTGGGATCAAGATTAATTTGATTTACGAGTCTTTTAAGATAATGTATTTTAAAAAGAAATACTAACCATCTTAGACGGATTTTCGACGAGATCTTTAATATCCGATCAAAAATACAAAATATATATAAATATTTAACATAATGTATTTTAAAAAGAATTACTTTCCATCTTTCGATGGTGCGACGGATATTCGACGGATTTGGAAAAAAAATTATTGATTATTTAGAACATTTTCGACGGAAAGTCGACGGTTTTTATCGACGGGTTTTCATATTTTAAAACTTTCTACGAACAAAACTTGTATCGATGAACCGTCGAAAATCTTCGATAGAATATCGACAAACCGTTTTCCGTCGAATATCCATCATAAAACCATCGAAAACTTTAGGAAAAAAAATTAATTCGTATTCCATCGAAAATCCGTCTAAAATTTTTGACGATAATTTCCGTCGAAAATTTCCATCAAAGATACCCAGTTTTCTAACAGTGTGTGTTACTTTCATTCGAAATTAATTTCTAAAACGATCCTTTCAAAGGAGTTGATCCCAATTTGCATTTAGAACGCAGATGAGGCTGGATAGGCGAGAGTGACGTAGGTGGAAGAAAGAATCTTTGAATGTTTTAGGTTTTAATTTGACAGAGATAGTTTAGTAATTTACTAATCTTGTTTCATCTTCGAGATTTTTGTTCAACCTATTTTAGTTGGACAAAAAAATGCATTTTTGTTTCACTCGGGTTTTGTCATATCCAATCTAATTAATGTCGCTTGCAAATATGAAACAATAAGTTTTGGTACCGTGTAATGCTGCCCACATACACCATGCCAAAATTAACCATTTTTGGTCAGGCAAATGAAGTCAAATTAGAAGTTACTCACTTTCTATTAACAGTGAAGTATTAAAAGCTCTTGATCACATTTGCATTATTGGTTGCAGTTCAATTGCTCAAATGGAACATAATGATCTCTTTGATAATATGTGTTGCTGCTTTAAGACGTGAAATCATCACTAAACAAAATGGCGTTGTTGCGACTAACGATGGAATCTGTTCACGAATCGGCCGGGATGTTCTCCTTGACGGAGGTAACGCCATCGATGCTTCGGTTGCTGCTAGCTTTTGCCTCGGTGTCGTTAGCCCGACTTCGATATGAGAGAGACCGCTCCGATCCTAGCTTCTCGGGTAAGGGCTAAAAATCCCATCAAAGAATCATCTATGTTGTTGCAAATTAATTACATGTGTTCTTTACAACATGTTGTTGGGCATTTTAGGTGCAAGAAGTTGTTATGTTCATACATCACGACAACAAAATCGGATTTAATTATATCACGCCAAATATATCTATACATGTCCTATAGAGAACTTTTTAGAAGTCAAGTTTATAGGACCAATCAATTATTTGCCGGTGTTACAATAAGTTAATAGGACGTATTTGGTCACCATAACAAGTTTTTTACGACACTTTTAAAATAAACTATCATATTTTTTACAGGACGGTTTTGAGAATGTCTTATAAATACATCTTTTAATAGGAGGAAGTGGTTCTTTTAAATAGTTATTGTTCTCTTTTGATCCTCCATCTATATATATATATATATATATATATATATATATATATATATATATATATATATATAGCTAGGGTTGGGTTCACGTGAGACTAACATGTTCTTGTGAGACCCGTAAGACCACCTTTTTACACTTGAAACTTCACAGCAAAACACCGTGAAGGTAAAAAAAGAAAATCCAAACCTTCATAACAAAAAACATTGTGAAAGTTACTAGTGTTTTACTGTGAAGTTTCAAGTGTAAAAAGATGGTATCACGGGTCTCACGTGAACTCAAGTCTATATATATAGGACACTACTACAAAAGAGGGCATAGCGACGAAAATCACTGACGGTTTTCCGTCGGTAATAACCGTTAAAAAAATGAAATTCCATGTGGCCGTCGGTATCTGTGAGTCCGTGTGATTGAACACGATCGTTACCAGATAATCAAACAACAAAGATAGATAGATTACCAACCTGTTTCGATAAATAAACGATGGATTACAGATTGATGTTCGTTGAAGCTCTCACTTTTCTCTCTTGATGAATAGTGTGTGTGTGTGTTGTGTGTGTGTATGAAGTTGTGAGTCTTTTATCTGATTGATCTCACTCTTGCTTCCTAGACACACTAAACATCAACTTGCAAACTAAACAATATTAAACTAAACTAATATCTAACAAATATCCTAAATATAATATCTAAATAATAATATCTAGATATTTAGGAATAAGAATAAAATACTAAAAACAGTACTTTGATATTTTATTACAAACGACATTAGACTAATTATTAAGAGTTGTCTTTCCAACTTTAGCTTCAGATTGAATCTTCAGATTGGATGATCTTAAATCCAATAGATCTGTGCGCTAACAATCTCCCCCTTTGGATCAAGATCATTACTAAAAAGATTTAGCAATTCAGTCTTCTATTTCAGCTCAGAAGATGCAATCTCCTTCTTTCTCTTCATAATATAATAATCTCCAGTTTTAGCTCAGAATGCTTTAGTAAAGTATCTTCAAAGAAAATTTCTTCAAAATTAGCATGTCTTCAGAATACTTGCTATAAACTTGTGTTGATCCCCATTTCTTGTGTAGGTCTTCTCCCCCTTTTTGATGAAAATAACAATGATTTCATCAAGATCTTGTCGTCAAGAAATGTCCTTCTTACAGAGCCTCTGATTCGTCAATTCAAAAGATATTCATCCAGATATTTGCAAATCCAGACAAAATAGTCGTGTAACACTTGAATCAACAAATGAATCAGTTAGAATACCTGTCAGTAACACTAAGTCACTGTGTGTACTGAGTATACAATAGAAGGAGCTTTTTGATGTTCACTCCCCCAGGTCTTCCATTCAATCATCGAAACACCACAAAGGTAATTTCTATGAACGTTTTGACAAAGAAATAAATTCCTTGTGTGTTCGTGCATGTGTTAGAAAGAATTAAGCACTTGATGATTGCTTATAAAGCTCAATATTGTGTAAACCACTGAGACAACAGTAAGTTAAAAACAAACTCAATGTGCATTAGTGAAGTGCGAAGGTGGGGCAGACTTCCTTCTTTTCAATATCCAGATTTTCCAAATGAAAATCAGATAGCAAATATGTTGCTTCCCCTTTGAAAATGAAACATTTTCCTTTTAAGAAGAAAATGAGTAGTTGGTGGGGTAATCAAGAGTTGGCATGGGCTAGTTGCCTGTTTCAATAATGTTCACCAAAGAAATGTGAAACACTAGAAATGTGGCTGCCCGACTCAGAAAAAGTTGGTGCAGCGTTCTGATATTCTTTTAACTCTGTTCTCACACTCTCTTTTTTTTAAACATTAAGCTTATTCTAACCAAACTCTCTTTTTCATGTATACCTCATCACAAATTCCACACTCATTTCTTTTGACTTCTCACACTCAATCACTACGGATTAACTTCTTGGGTAAAAATCACTGGTTAAGGTGATTCCATAGAAGTTCATGTAAGTCCTAGCACAAAGAAATCATGTTTTCCTAGAAAGTATATGATGCTCAAAATGGTTTAACTATATCAGTTAAAGCACAATGTAGATCTTGAAAACATTTAAAAGCACGCTTCCAATTCATGAAATCGGTTTGAGATTCAGGAAGTGGTTTGAACATTTAAGAACATGTTTTCCTATGATTGACAGTTTTCCTCTTTTAAACCATATATGAGATGAATATAAAGTAATATACCTTGTCGTGCAATCTTACATCTTATGAAGTTAAGCTTAAAGTCATAAAGATATGATCTTGTAAGCATCTCTCAAAAACTACAAAAGTCTTATGTCATAGTCAAAGCTAATTTATTCACTGAAACTAAAATGACAAAAAGCAGTAAAACGATTAAAGTATGAGTTCTGATCTGAAATAATCAACAGTCATTTCCTTTACTCCCCCTGAAATATGCATTACAAAAATTTGACATAAAAAGTAAATGCAGAAATATTTCAGAAAAATATGTACTCCCCCTTGAAGGTTGATTTCCTCATTCGAGTATTGGAGTACAATCTCTTTTCAGCACAGGAGTAAGGTCTTTTGATCACTGAAGTACGAGTCCTAAACTGTTGTGCTTAGAAGTCAAACTTCATTGAAGTACGAGTTCTAAGCTGAATTACTTAGAAGCCTCTTGATCATTGAAGTGCGGGTCTTGAACTGTTGTGTTCAAAAGCCATTTTGACATTGATGTCCGGGTCTTGAGCTGATTTACTCAAGAACCATTTTTCTCCTACTCCCTCTTGACAGTAGGTACCTGCAACACAGAATCATCCTTTTTCTTTGGTATCCATTTCCATTTGGATCCAACTGTGTTAGTTGCAGTTCTTATGGGAGTAATTGAGTAAGAACCATACCAGTAATGGTCACTCGTTTTATGAACATTATCATGTGTACGACAATAAGAACAATAGAATTTCTTACCTGACAAACTGATTAATTGATCTCTTGTGTAGGCAAAATCAGGTTTACCTTTATGCGCATTGTTCTTCTTGGCATTCTGCGTATGTACACATGACTTTTTACTTTTCAGCTCATCTTTCTTCTTTGCTTCAACTGGTTTCTGTTCCAGAACAGTTCTTCTTCTTTGAAGCCTCTTCTACTTCTTTGATGTGTACCTGAACTATCTATATTTCTATCAAATAAAAAGTTAGAATTACGATTTTGATCAGAAGATTTAACTGACCTTGTGGAAGAAGCAGTTCTAGATGTTGAACTTGCAGCTGACTTGAATGAGCATTCCGAATCAGTTGAATCATCTCTAGGTGCGTGGACAATTGACTCTGGAGTCTTGTGCTCAGTCACCACCACCATTGAGATAATCTTTTCAAGCTCGTAAATCTTTGAAGAATAACTGTTTCTTTCTTTGACAAGAAGGTCAATCTTCGTCTCAAGCTCACACTTCTTTTTCTTCTCTTTCTGTGCACACTTAGAAAGTTCAGATAGCTTTGCATTAACCTTTCTAATTGAAGTTTCAAAGGTGCTTCTATCTTCTTCAAATCCCTTCTTAGCTCTCTTTCTTCCATCTGATATCTCTTTTAAGAATCCAACGTTCTTCTGTTCAATTGCCTTCTTCTCTTTGGCAAACTGTTCTCTTTCCAAAATGATTACTTTCTCAAAGTTACTAACTTGTTGAGAAAGCTTTACACTTTTAAGCTCAATCACCTTCTTCTCTTCAATACTCTTCTTGGAAAGATCTGATAACATCTTCTCAAACTCAGATATTTTCTTTTGAAGCTCAGTGTTTGCACTCTCCAAGTCCTTTGATTTCTTCTCATTGCTCCCAACAAGATCTAGCTTCTGGATTTTAGCTTCCAAATCAAAAATCATTCTTTTTAGCTCAGAGTTCTCAGCCACCAAATCTTTTGCTTTTAAGAAAAACTTTTGGTCTGAGATAATCCATTCAGAGTATAAATCAAGATAGTCCCATATCTCTTTCCCTGAAGCTTCGGGAATATCCATTAAATCAGAAATTTCTTTAGAAATACTCTTTTTCAGATAAACTCTAGCTCTATTATTAGCTCTCTCTCTCTTTGTACCTGATCCCTAGTATAAGATACTTTAGGATTTAGGGGTTCCAGTGCTCCTTCAGACAATGATAATCTAATGTAGTGACCCAGATCATCTTTATCTACAAAGTTGAAAAAAATAACTTTCCACTTTTCATATTCTCCTTTATTCAACATTGGAAAATAGGAAGTCATTCTTTTTGATAAGAAAAACTTGAATATGATCGTTAGTCCAGATAAAATCAATCAGAAAGACTCAGTCAGGAATTGGAGCAAATAGGCAATGTTGCGCTACAAGAGGCTGGCGTAAAAGTTAGCTTTGCGTTTGAAAAGGCTGGCGCAAAAGTGGTTTTGCGCGAGAAGTGGGTCGCGCGAACTGGAGGTTTGCGCTAGAAGTGGTTGGCGCAAAATAGAGATTTGCGTGACAAGTTGGTCGCGCAAAAGGACTTTTGCGTGTGACGTTGATGGCGCAAAACAGAGGCTCGACCGGTATAATGTTGTGACCGGTGTATTGCTTGACAAGGGCCTTGACCGGACCTACGACCGGTGTTCTTGACCGGAGTGATGTGCGCCCGGGGTGTTGCGTCGACCGGTGTCCTACCTCGATCGGGGTACTGTAGCGACCGGGGTACTGTAGCGATCGGGGTACTGTAGCGAACAGGGTTTACTGTTCTTTCGAAAAATCGGCTCTTTTAACACCAAATACACCAATCTGGAAACGTTTTTACAGCCCCAAACTTTGACAAGTTGTTCGACTTGCCAACTAGAGAAACACACAACCTTTTGATTATAAAAACAACCACCGTTTGAAAGATTGATCGATGATACCGTGTTTAAAAAGAAGAACACATAGAGTTCTTGAAAATTTGATTTTGATCTGGTCAAAGCTCTGATACCAATTGTGAGTCCGTGTGATTGAACACGATCGTTACCAGATAATCAAACAACAAAGATAGATAGATTACCAACCTGTTTCGATAAATAAACGATGGATTACAGATTGATGTTCGTTGAAGCTCTCACTTTTCTCTCTTGATGAATAGTGTGTGTGTGTTGTGTGTGTGTATAAAGTTGTAAGTCTTTTATCTGATTGATCTCACTCTTGCTTCCTAGACACACTAAACATCAACTGGCAAACTAAACAATATTAAACTAAACTAATATCTAACAAATATCCTAAATATAATATCTAAATAATAATATCTAGATATTTAGGAATAAGAATAAAATACTAAAAACAGTACTTTGATATTTTATTACAAACGACATTAGACTAATTATTAAGAGTTGTCTTTCCAGCTTTAGCTTCAGATTGAATCTTCAGATTGGATGATCTTGAATCCAATAGATCTGTGAGCTAACAGTATCATTAATGTGGGATTTTTATATCATTAATGTACCCTTTGAATGGATCATGTGATATAGTTTAGTTTGATCTAATGTATAGGATATGTATGCTGGAAATGTTACTCTTAAAGAAAAGGGTGCTATTTCGATAGCGGTACCGGGGTTGATCTCCGGGCTTCACAAAGCTTGGGAACAATACGGAAAGCTACCGTGGAAGAGACTTGTTCGACCCGCTGAACGTCTTGCTTGTAAAGGTTTCAAAGTAACTCCGTATCTCCGCCTGCAAATGGTGGAGACGGAAGCAGAGGTGATGGCGGATGATGGCCTTCGTGCCATTTTCACCTCCAACGGGAGGCTATTAAAAACCGGATAAACATGCTACAACAAGAAACTAGCACAAACTCTTCGACACATCTCAAAATATGGAACCAAACCGTTCTATAACGGTTCGTTTGGATTTCATCTGGTTAAAGATGTTAGAAAGGCTGGAGGGATACTGAAAATGGAAGATCTACAGAAGTATGAAGTTAAAGTTAGAAAACCACTTTCGACTACGGTTCTGGGCCTCGAAGTACTTGGTATGCCGCCTTCTTCTTCCGGTGGTGCGACATTGGCAGTTGTAAGAATTTGTAATCATATATTAACCTTTGTTTTATAGCAATTTTGTGGTAATTAATATGGTATTTCTTACTTTCTTCTTTTATAGATCCTCAACATAATTGCTTAATTTGGAGCTCAAAACGAAACATCTGGACCGCTTATGGTTCATCGATAGATTGAAGCTATTAATCACGCGTATGCTATGAGGATGAATCTCGGATACCCGGATTTTTTGAACATAGAAAAGGATCTAGACCTTATGATATCCCCCGAGTTTGCAAAACGATTGAAGGAGACTATATATGACAACATGACCTTCGATTCAGCTTATTAGGGTGGCAGGTTTGCCTAGTTCATCACTTTTAGCGAACACCAGTATATTCCACCCGGAGATGGGCCCTCGGGTAGAGGGCCTGTTTTCTTACAGGCTTGTGCAAACACAAGCCTGTAAACAACCCTCTACCACTTTTGGGTAGAGGACAGGTGGAATTTACTAGTCAATTTGGGGTGGGCCAGTGGGGTCTAGGTGTGATGTACGCAGACATGTCCATATAACTAGCTACTTTGATTCTTGTTGATCAAATGGTGTTTTTTGTTCTTGTGTAGGTGGAATCAAATCTAGGAACACGGTACGAGTCATATGTCGATTGTAGACAAGGAGCGCAATGTGGTCTCGATGACTTGTACAATAAACTCTTATTTTGGTGCAAAGATCTTGTCACCTAGTATCGGGATAATCCTCAACAATCAAATGAGTGATTTCTCAATCCCTACAAATCTTTCCGAAAACGTTCCCTCACATGCGCCATCCAATTTTGTCTTCCCCGGAAAAAGACCGTTATCATCTATTACAACCACCATTGTCCTCAGGGTACGACGATATCCTCATATCTTGTTGCTTCATTTTCATTACAAGATTGAAAAACTTCGTACAAAACAAATCCAGTAAATTAACCAACCTAAACGAACCCGGTATATATGATTTTTTTTAACTATCTTTCTAAAATTACGTTCACAACCTCCTAATCTAATCCGAAATGTAATGAGTTGGGTCGAGTTGTAATTTTTTTTAAATTTACGGGTTGCGATTTTGTAGGACGGAAAGGTGAAAGCGGTTTTAGGAGCTAGCGGAGGAATAAAGATCCCACCCGGGACTGCTGAGATATTTGTGAACTACTTTGTAAAGGGAATGGATCCATTCTCTGGTGTCATGGCTCCAAGAACATACCATCAGGTGGGTACATTAACATCACATATTGGGATCACGTGAGACCAACCAATTTTCGTGAGATCCGTGAAACCACGTTTTTACACTTGAAACTTCACAGCAAAAAAATTGTGAAGGTAAAAAAAACCTTCACAGCAAAACACTGTGAAGGTTTGGATTTATTTTATCTTCACAACATTTTGCTGTGAAGTTTCAAGTGTAAAATCGTGGTCTCACGAAAACATGTTCTTCTCACATGAACCCAACCCTACACTTTGTAATTGCCTTGAAAAATAAGTTGGCTTATCGGGCTTTATGGTCGGGCCTGGCCTAGGCTCGGGTTACGAGGCCCAGGATTTTAGGGCTAGGCTTTGGGCTTGTTTTTTTTTTGTGCATTTCTGCCTTTAAAAAGGCTGAAAATATGCTGAAGAATGAATATGTGATGAAACATATTTTGATGGACTTTGAAGTTGTTTGGTAGATACTGAATGATTTTGTGCATCTGTGTTAGCTGTTTCCGAACGTGGTACAATACGAGAAGTGGACGACTGTGAGCCATGATCACTTCGAGATAGATGAAAAGACGAAAGCGGATCTACGTTGAAAGGGGCATGTCTTGGAGGGTTACTATGGAGGGAGTGTTGTTCAGTTGGTTGTTCAAGAAGAAGCAAAAGATGGGAAAATGGGGATGCTTGTAGCAGTAAGTGACCCAAGAAAGGGAGGCTTCCCTGCTGGTTACTAGGTCAAATTATGTGAATCCAAAATATAAATAATCTTACATTTCAGTTATAAATCCAAAATATAAGATTATATTATATTATGGCCTTACATGACAAGAACACGATATGAAACTAATTATCTCGATTCTGAGTTACAAGTGAAAAGTTATGACATTCCGACCTACCACTAGACCTCTTGATTGATCATAAAATACGAGTCAATTTCATCATATTATGAAAGTTGAAGAGATAGATCATACATAGTCTCTTATTAATTAATACTTATGAAATCAACTAATTAAACAACACGAACGTTCATAAAGTAGTTAACGAGAAATATTGATCATAACATGCAAAAAGATACATAGTCCACTACAAAAATAACCACTATCAGTGAGGAAAAAATCCCTCTCTAAAGCTTAGATTCGTCGCTGATAGTCCGTGGGGCGTAGGTGATGCTATCAGCGACGAATTAGCGAGAGACTAGTATCAGTGACGGATTAACGAGGGACTTTTATAGGCGATGAAAATGAATAACTCTTTAGTAAATTTGCGAGATGTCTAGCCACTAGCGGAAGCTGGCGGCTAGGGAGGGATTAGAGAGTTGTATGGGTGGTTGATGGCGGTTGTAGGTAGCGACAGTAAATCCGTGGCAGTGGTTTGGTGGTGGTGGTGGTTGATGGATGGATGGTGAAATCAGAAGATGTACGTGATTCAATTCATACAGGGTTTAATGGAAAAAACAACTGGCCCTTAGCTTTATAAATGGAAGTCTAAGGGACTGATTGGGTGTAGATGTAATCTTCATTCTCAAAACCAGACCCATTTTCAGTGCCTTCTTCACCCTTGATCATCTTCTTTCCCTCAATCTAATCATAACAATACAAACCATGTTAATATTTCACACAAGTGTATATATATATATATATATATATATATATATATATATATATATATATATATATATATATATATATATATACATATACATAAAGACACATATATACATATATAGATGATGATGATGATGATGATGAAAGTACCAGATGGAGAGAATTGGTAGAACCCATGTGTTCTACTTTGGCATCAAGATCACTATGAAATAAGATGAGGATGAGGAAAACTAGGGAGAGGAGGCTTGAAGATCTCATCTTTTATATATATAATATATATCAACTGTGCTTTGCTGTGTAGCATATATGGAGCTTTGGTTGATGGATATATATAATGCTATATATAACACACACCCACATACACGTAGCGTTGGGTTTCGGTAAAAACAATCTTTTTTGTGAGAAAAAGTGAAGGTAACTAAATATCATGTGAAAATTTGTCGTGAGACCTGTAAGAATACTTTTTATATTTTGTGAAGGTTAATACACATTCATATAATATAACCCAACATTCAATCTTCTCATTTCTTACCTTACAACAAAATATAAATTTTCTGCATATATATATATATATATAGGGTTTCATATCTGTAACACTACACCAAATATCACTTAGGCAACAAATGAAAAATGTTGCTTAAGAGGGGTTTATATGTTGCCTAAGGCTTAGGCAATATGCATATGTTGCCTAAGCAATGTTGCCTAAGCAATGTTGCATAAGAACTTAGGCAACATAGGCAAACATCGTATGTTGCTTAAGCGGACTCCTTAAGCAACACACAACAGGTTATGTTGCCTATGAAAAAAACATATGTTGCACCCACCAAACACTAAGGCAACATTAGATTTATGCATGTGTTGCCTAAGATATCAACTTAAACAACATACTCTATTTGCATATGTTGCCTTACACATTTAAAAAAAAAAAAATCAAATTTTCTTATTAATTAGAATTTTATCAAATAACAAATAATATTACAAATTACATACGTTCACAAAAACTAATATACTACTTCAAATGACCAAATACAAGCTCTTCAAATGTCATCCCATCATAACAAGCTCGTTGGTTTGAATCACAAAAACGACCAACTTTCTTTTTGAACTAGTCCTTTCATCTCTCCACTCTTTCTGAAATAAAAAAACCTAATGTAAGACGGCGTTTTGATGCATCACAAAATCATATCAGAAATCACGAAATCTAAGAACAAGAGGGAATATGTTTGCTACAACAGCTTTAACGTTAGCAAAAAATTCATTGTTAGGGCAGGACAACATCGATATAATGCTCAAGACTATGCTCTCTACCTGCAAGTATTGCGTTTTCAATCAACAAATAGAAAAACTTCAAACACATAAAACAGAAAACGGCCAAACAAAAATAATATGTTTTGAATCAACAAATAGGAAAACTTGACCTTCAGCAAAGGCAAATAATGTGCTTACCCAAATAGATTCACCGGATAACGACATAGATCTTCAAGGTTCACATGAGGATTAGGGTCTTCGTGCTCAAATGGTTCCTTCCTGGGTCAAACTTAGTGGTGTAATCGATATGATGCAAGGTTATAAACACCAAGTGTCAAAGAAACTTCTAACAAGCGGTATCGGTTGCAAGATTGTATGGTATTGAAACGAGCTAAAAAAGGTTATAAACACCAAGTGTCTTTCACTTTCATTAAAGCCCAAGTTGATGTTGAATATTTTTGAAGACGTGAAGGTTAGATTTGTACGATTTTATTCGGCGTGATCTCGTAGACAGATCTAAACTATGACTAAGATAGAAGAACTTGAGAAATGATAAAATAGACGAGCCGCTAAAAAATTAAAATCATAAAAAAAATTAAAACGTACAAGTTTTAGTCGGGTTGACGGGTTGGTTGGGTTACTTTGAGCTCAACTCATTTCCAACCCAATAGATGCGGTTTGATTTAAAAAAAAACATTATACAAGTTATTACATTTTCAACTACCTATATTTATTTATATTTTTGACCTTAGGCAACATAGAAACAAGAAAATATGTTGCCTAAGATAACTTTCATTGATTTAAAAAAACATTATACAAGTTATTAAATTTTCGACTACCTATATTTAGTTATATTTTTGACCTTAGGCAAACATAGAAACAAGAATATGTGTTGTATAAGATAACTTTCATTGATTTTAAAAAAAACATTATATAAGTTATTACATTTTCAACTACCTATATTTATGTATATTTTTTTACCTTAGACAACATAGAAACAAGAAAATATGTTGCCTAAGATAACTTTCATTTATTTAAAAAAAATATTATACAAGTTTTTACATTTTCAACTACCTATATTTATTTATATTTTTGACCTTAGACAACATATAAACAAGACAATATGTTGCCTAAGATAACTTTCATTTATTAACAAAAAAAATATTATAAAACTAAAACAACATAAGGGAAAATGTTGCTTAAGATAGTTGAGGCAACATATAATTATTCATATGCTGCATAAGGTTTGACTTAGGCAACATAGAACTACATGTTGCCTAAGAGGAAACTTAGGCAATATATACAAGTTTTTACATTTTCAACTACCTATATTTATTTATATTTTTGACCTTAGACAACATATAAACAAGACAATATGTTGCCTAAGATAACTTTCATTTATTAACAAAAAAAAACATTATAAAACTAAAACAACATAAGGGAAAATGTTGCTTAAGATAGTTTAGGCAACATATAATTATTCATATGCTGCATAAGGTTTGACTTAGGCAACATAGAACTACATGTTGCCTAAGAGGAAACTTAGGCAACATATATTAGCCTTTGTTGCCTAAGCTTATCTTAAGCAACATAGACAATTAGCATATGTTGTCTAAGACAACATTTGGTGTAGTGTAAGACCAACCGTCAAGCCACAAAAACAACCTAAACTTTTACAGCAAAATACTTTGAAAATACAAAAATAAACCTTCATAATGTTTTTGTTGTAAAAATAGGTTGATCTCACATGATTCAAAATATATATATATAGAGAGAGAGATATTCAAACGAGAATAGTAACAAAATAAGAAAACAATCACATCATCAAGTGCAAAATCACATGTGATTTTACATTAATGGTCAATGCGTAAGGGTGTAAGGGCGACGTGGCCCGCGACCACAAGTTCCGACCGAAGTTGCGTGAATCACATGTGATTCGACCGTTTTCTTATTTTTCTTATTTTGTTACTGTTCTCGTATGAACCTGATTGTATATATACAGAGAGAGAGAGGACAAATCAAATATAAACCATGTAAATGTTACACACCTTATAAACCAATCTTAGCCCTTGATTTTGTGTATTTTGAATTTTTTTTGACGGTTATCAAATTAGTTGCAGATAAGGTTGGGAGGAAATTTCGAACCGATTTAATCCATATCGTTGACATTGATTTGTTAATCAAAACGGATAGTTGCGATTGGTTTGTAAAGTGTGCAACATTTACATGGTTTGTATTTTGAAATGACACACACACGCACATATATATATATATATATCTATATCTATATCTATACTACCTTAATATTGGTTTACACCATTGTCTTAAATACAACTCTTTAAGCATATAGTACTACCAATTTTAGCATGATTTTCAAAAATCTCTTAAAAACAAGTGTTTGTGCATAAGGTACAAACTCTCAATGCATATGTACCTTTGGTCGATTTTAGACGAAATTAGTTTCTTCTTACAGCCATACCCAGTACTGCCATACCCACGAAATCAGTTTCACGATTGCAACACCATACACAGTACAACCATACCCACAATACAACCATACTCTTCTTCACCTTGTACGCATAAATGGAAGAAGATATAAATCAAGAGTTAGGGTTCAAAGTATTTTCATCCCTAAAATCTCCTCTTTCTCTCTCTGCAGCTGATTTGGGTTCTCGATTGCAGCTGATTTGGGTTCTCGATTGATTTGGTTTCACGATTGAGGTAGCATCTTATTTCTCTCAAACACTTATTTCTTGTGTTTTGGATCTGAGAAACAGGTTGTATTCAAAAAATATTTTACATGATCAATGAACAAAGTCTTTGAGTTTGGAGCTTTTATAACAACTCCCAACCTAGAAATCCAATTGTTTTTCAAGCTAGCATTGAGATATGATTAAACAAACATACCCAGAACAAAACTTGAAGAAATATTGGAAGCTGTGATTATTAAACATAAACCTAAATAAAAAGAAATTTAAATGGAAATCTTGGGTGAGATTTGGAGTGAAAATGAGGTTGAACAGAAAAGAGACGAAGCTAACCTTTTATCTTCATCCACAGACATCACCATTTGACCTCCATCTCCATAGCTTCAAATTCTAACAATCCACAGACATTACCATGTGTTCTTTGTATTGGAAATTACTTGGTGTCTTCTTATTTATTTGCTTCACTGTTCAGTGACCTTGTGATTAGTGGACAACATATAATTTTATTCATAGTTCACATTATGCTGTAATTCAGAAGCGTTCTGATCCCTGGAATGTGGCATAGATGGGAGGAACAGGAACCCTCTTTTCTGAGATACTGACATGCATTACTCAAATGCATTCTATCATCTGATCATCAAGTTTAAGCACACACATCCACATAACCAAATTTTAACAATCTATAGCTTGTGTGCAGCCTGCTGCTTATGTATACATCATCCGAGAAGCATGTTAGATTTTAGAGAAGCATGTTAGATTTCCAATCAAAATTCCAATAACCATACACCTTATTTCCCCATTACTTATCAGCCAAATAAATCGAACAATATGATTAGCCTGAACACCGATTACAAGACCAAAGAATAAGAAAAGAAGCAATAGTTGAAGAACCAACATGGAACTCAACAGAAAGAATACCATCAGATCAAACCATTTGCAGAAAAAATTTGCAATTTGGCCTATGGCCATTGTAAACATATCAGGATCACACTATTTGCACAGAAATAGCATCCAACACCTGTTGGCATCATTTTTAGAACTAAAAGATTGACCAAACCACCCTTTTATCTCCCAAGGCCAAAACAGAAGCCACATAGGAAAATTAACAGTAGCAATAGTGACAAAAAACTAACCATTTTGTAAGCATTTTGCTGAATCATGTAACTATCGTGTTCTATTTTTTGTTTTCCTGGGATGGAAATTTGTGTGTTAAAACTAACCAAACGACTCCCAAGGATCAAGGAATTTTCCCATTTGTTTGAAAAAACTAATTGTGAAGTAGTTCAAAGACATAAAAGAGCATATCTATCCTTTGATTCTTGTTGTAATTGGTAAGATAAACATTAGCGATGTAAGATCCTCTTTTTTCTGTAACCCATCTTCAAAATCGATTTTTTGCTTCTGCAGGTATACTTCTGTAGAAACAAAGTCTTTTTTCTGTAACCCATCAACTGTACTTCTGATTTAGATGGATATTAGTTTTTAAATATTGAATATAGATATATTCTTTTGTTTGGTGTTGCAGATGGTGATCTGTTGGTCCTTTGCAACTTTGTTGAACAATTAGTCTTTTCTTTCTATTGAATGAAATAATCATATTTATATAAAAAACCAAAAAGAAGGAACATAATTTCCATACCAATCCAAGTAACAAACTGTCCCAAACAAGAAGGCTCATAAAAGCAGATGTAAAGCAGTCATATAAGTGACAGATTAGTCTTCCAACAATCATTTCATCCTTATAACTCCAAAAAGCAAGAACCATAAAAGGGGGTGTAGGGGGGTGCAGGGTAGAGCATATGGGTAAATTTGACATGTTAGGTGGAATTAAACCATCCTTATAACATGTTAGGTGGAATTAAACCAGAAGCAAAAGTACTTTATGACCAGGGTAAATTTGATGACTAGCGTGGCTACACATTCTACATAAAAAAGTGTTTGCATTTTTTTTTTGGGCAGAGGAAGGTGCTATGTGTCCTAAAAGTAGAATCTATTTGTATCTTTCAAGAGTTGAAATGATTAGTTTTTAAAATTGGTAAATTTTGGTTATAAATAAAAAATTTGATAGCTTAAATATTACTATAAATTATCTATACTACCTTAATATGCATTTAGGAAAAAAGTCTTAAAGACAATTTTTAAAGCACAAGTTACAACCATTTTATGCTATAATTTCAAAAAACTCTTAATTACAACTTATTAAGAAACCTACCCGACTGTGCAGAAATTATGCATGATATGCAGTTTTGGAGCCACAAGTGTGTAGAAATGATGGCTCTTAATGCAGCTAGAACCATAAGAGAAAAATAGCAATTGGTAAACTTAACTAGATGGGTAACTATCAAAACATATAAAATTAATACAAATCTTGAGAAATGGTTTTAGAAGTACATACCATAGAACAATATCATACCTCAATCTTTAAAAATTAATGCATCTCCAATGTGCATGCAGTTGCAACCTCAATCTTTCTCTAAAATTTATATCCCTGTCAAACAAGTTCAACATTTTTTCATACTAAAACAAATAATAACTTTCCCAAGTGTACTCTAAGAGAGGGAATTGAACATCACAAACCTGTTGTATTTTTGTGCTTATAAAGTAGTTCAGGTCATCTGTTGCATCACACCACCCAAAACTTGTTTCTATTACCTTCAGCTTCTGAGTAGTCGACTGTCCGTTGGTGAAAACTATTACTCATGGACAATTTATTATTTTCAGCGTATCTAATGATGGCCATTGAAAAGCTTCACTCCCCAAGCAAAATCCCTTCAAACTCGACAGAGAACCAAGTTGTAAGAATTTTAGACGAGGGAAAGAAACCTCGGTGGCTTTAGTTTCACAATCTTGTACTTACTCCACAATTACCTCCACATCGTCGCAACGACTTATATGTAGCTCTTGGAGTTGCACTAAGCTACCAGCTATGCCATAAGAGAAAACATGTTGTAGACAATGCCAACCTCGAATCGATACCTTTGTGAGGTTAGAAAGGTTGGATGTTCATTTAGTTTCTAGGTATTGTGGGATTTCGAATTTACATGCTAGGTTTGAATCCAAAAGGGTATCCTCAAACTTCTAACAAAGGAATGTAGGATCTGCCTACTGAAATTGGAAACCCAATTCAAACAAGGATCTTAAGCAAGAAAGTTGTGTATATACACACATCTACATCTACATAAAGATTAAAGAATAGATATAGCAACCCATTTCAATTTCCCCAAGTCAAAGGACAAGTTGATAACCAAATAGAATTAAGGTTTGCAAATTCATGTTCAATAACAACCCTTTCAAGTTCCCCAAGTCAAATTGTTTATTGTACCCAACTTTGCTCCAATATCATCTTTGCTCTAAACTCTAATGCTATAGCTTATTTCCAAGATAATAGCTTGTTTTTCTGGGTTAGAATTCTCTTCAATGTCTGTAATGTGTCTGTACTTGATATTGGACAGTGATGTTTTATAAGCTGTTGTTTCCTCAAAAACATAAAGTTCCTAGAAGCCTATTGCTGCCTCAACTGAGAATAGTATTCACAGCTTCAGTACCTATTCTTTTCAAGCATTTTTTTTCCAACTTAGAGGCCAAACCAGATTATAGCGTCTAAATGAAAGTTGTTCTACGACCTCTTATGGTTCTACTCGAATTGGAATCACCCCATTTGGATCATCCATTGATTTTATACAAATTTTACAAAAACACAGGGACTGATCCCGAGTAAACTTTGATCAGTCCCAAAAACACACAATTTTGAGCCACTTAGAGTCTCAACTGGGTTTTAGGCGCTTCATAAGACTTGTAGTATACATTTAGTTTGTTCTACCTGTAAAATTTGAGCTCATTCGGACTTACGGTTTGAGAGTTATGCATTGTTAAAGAAGCCGATCTGCAATCAAAACAAACTATTGTTTCACGGTTCCTTAGTTAAGATAGGAATGCAATTCTTTAATTCTTCTTTCTGAGAATCCTTGCATCCCTATTGTCTCCATTCTACCCCTCTCTCTCTCTCTCTCTCTATATATATATATATATATATATACCAACATAAACAATGTAAAAATAATATCAATCTTAAACTAATACCCAAAATGCAATAAACTTGTCCTCATGACCACCATTTTTTTCCTTCTGTTAAGAATGTGGCCCAAGTACTTTGATAAGTTTGTTATATAATTATAGGTGATTATTATAAGTCTGATAGTATCTACAGAGAGTGATCGTCTTTGGGAAACACAGATTTATGCCTTATCAGTTCAGACCTCTGTTACTTGATCAAAAAAAATTGCAGCTTTCTACAGCTTGCTGCAGTTTTCTGCAGCTTAACAATAGCTTAACAGCAGCTTGCTGCAGTTTTCTGCAGCTTAACAGCAGCTTTCTGCAGCTTAACAGCAACAAATCATCACAAAGACCGAACCGACAGCATGGTAGTTCCTGATTTTGTTATCGAATGTCCATAAGTCAAACTATGCATTTTATTTGGAAAAATTATAGTTGTACTATGCATTCTCTTTTACATTTTCATATTTCATGTGTCCTTTATACAATGAAAAACTCTTATTATATCATGTTAACCACCAACTATTTCAAATATATCTTGTAAGAATTTGATATTTAAAAATAAGATGTATCTTGACAGGACATTTGCATTCCGCCGCATTGCGCGGGTACACAACTAGTATATATATATATATAGAGAGAGAGAGAGAGAGGGAGAGAGAGAGAGAGATAATCTTTTGTAAACCTTGTAAACTAATGAAATTTCATCCTAACCGTAGATTATCCCTCCTTTTAAGAAGGATTTTCATTTTTAATTTTTCTTAAATGTAACCGTCTCCATTATAATCGTTATTGTTTAATCGCTTGGTGTAGATGTGGTTGCATAATTTATACTTTTTTCTTGGTTTATATTAGCATATATATAGAGAGAGAGAAAAGTTCAAACGAAAACGCTATTTAAGAAAACCGCAAAAAACAACAGATCATGTACAAAATCATATGTGATTTTAGATTAACCCCAAAAAACAGACGTCAGCGACTTTGGGCGTGACCTAAAGTCGCGCGCAAAATTGTATGAATCATATATGATTTTGTACGTAAATCATATATAATTTTGTATGTACTCGGCTGTTCTCGTATTTTTTTAAAAATATATGTTGTTCTTATATAAACCCATCTCTCTCTATATATATAATATATACTTTAGGTATATACATATGGACACGTTTGTGGGTTTTTGTGAAGCCTTTCCTTGACATGAAGCTCAAGCATCAATGACATGAATTTGGCTTCCTTTCCTCTTCACCCCACTCATACAAATCACCTCAAATTTCTCACCTTTTAAACCTTAAATAGTACTTTTTGAATCCTTTAAATCAATTTTTTTTTGAAAAGATAGAAAAAAATAAACATATCTTTATATTCAGTACACCAAATGTTGTCTTAGGCAACATATGTTAATTGTCTATGTTGCTTAAGATAAGCTTAGACAACAAAGGCTAATATATGTTGCCTAAGTTTGCTCTTAGGCAACAAGTAGTTCTATGTTGCCTAAATCAGACCTTATGCAATATATGAATAATTATATGTTGCCTCAACTATCTTAAGCAACATTTTCCTTTATGTTGCCTTAGTTTTATAATGTTTTTTTTAATAAATGAAAGTTATCTTACGCAATATATTTTCTTGTTTCTATGTTGTCTAAGGTCAAAAATATAAATAAATATAGGTAATCGAAATTTTAACTTTTCTGATATTTTTAGATATGATTATTTTATTTCTAATAAATAAATTTTATTTTACGGAATTTTGAGGGACCAATTATTTCTTGTTACAAGGAATTTTTAAAAATGTTTAGAATCTTATTGTAAATGATTTAAAGATAATTAGGGGACGTTTGGTTCGTTTTAAGGAACGAAAATGCGATTGATAATGATAATAAAGAAGAATGGAATCATTAATCTTTATTCCATTATATTATATTACCTTAAATTCCTTTATTATTAATGTTAAAAGAAAAACAAATAAACCTACCCCACCCTCTCGTCTTCCCCACCCACGCATCACCAAAAACTTTTTCAGGAAATTAAAGTTCATCTTTCTCATCTTTATTTCCACCTCCATTCTTTTTTCGTTTCATCTCCAACCAAGAAACACAATAATGAAAACAACTCCTAAGATTTAACAAAATCGAACAAAATTGAACCAAATAGGGAAAAAACGACAAAGAACGAGGATTATATTTTTTCATTCCATCATCGATTTTCAACCCTCCAGCACATTTTTTGGTCATCGATTTTCAACCCTCCAGCACAATTTTGTTTTTGGTTTTGCAGAGATAAAAAATCGAAGATGCAGATCGAAGATGTTTTCTTTCTCAATTTGTTGATGCTTTCTTAAAGATGAATCAGATTCCTTGACGTCATGAACTTTCTCGAAGCTAAAGATGAACTGGATGAGGATTATATTTTTTTTGGTGTTTGATTTGATGTTTGACTTGTGGTATCTACAGATCTTGTTGTTTGCTTTCTATTCCCCCCAATTTGGGGAGGAATGAAATTTACCCAAGTCTAATATAATGATTGATTATGTTTTTTCAACCAAACATCATTTTTCATTCCATTTTCATTCCTTGTTTGAACCAAACACAATCAATCATTTTCATTCCTATTCCTTACCCCCCCTAATATCTCCAACCAAACACCCCTAACAATATTTTGGAGTTGTCTTGTAAAGAAAAATTGTTTGATTTAACATATAAATGATAATAATGAAGAAAATAAATTATTAATATTAAAGTTAGTAATGATTGGTAATGACTAAAAAGTTTTTTTTGAACTTATTTGAATAAAGTAAAACCCTATGAATTAACTTCATCGAGCAAGGTTAATTAGACATCAAGATTAGCAAAAAAAAAAAACATTTCTTTTAAATTAAGTATGAAAAAGGATCAAGTGACAAATTAAATTCAATTTGTCGGGGTTGGTTCTTTGTCATTTAGATATGGTTTTTTATGGGTTTAAAATTTTCATATATCGTGTAACATACGGTTGTTTCAAAAAAGAATTGGAAATGTCGTCTTGATGGATTTTTCTAACCTTCGAGTTGGGGTTTGCAATTGGCCGCTTCATGTTGTTCATTCGGGAAACCAATCATTTGAGTATACAATTTTAAAACATATAGCATACTTCTTTAGTTAAAGATAAGTTCTTTCTCCAAAGAATAAAATTATATAAATTTCACTGTATCAAAGTATATGTACTAATTAGGACCACTAAACTAAAATTATATAAATTCACATAGTCAATGTTGTCAATCACGAAAAGCTAAAATAACATAATTGGAGGTTATTTAATTATAACAGAAGTTTCAAGAATCAAGAGGGATGATGAACTCAAAAAACAATCCAGAAGAGGTTAATGAACTTTACAAGTAGATGCGTTTATACCATAATTGAGAGATACCAAATTAGTATTGGAAAATTTTGAGTAAAATCTCACATGAAAATATAATAAATGTTGATTGACCTTATATCGAAACATCCACTTGATTTGTTTATTTTCATTTTCATTTTCAGATATATCCTTTTGGGCACAGAGATGCGAGAACCTAGGAAACAACTTTTTTTTTTTTTTTGAAATCTGCCTCCGACAAGATAGGGCGACGCAAAAAAAAAGGGTCATATAGTGCAAGAGTGCTAATATCATGTTTAACTGTCCTAAAACAATTACGACTATTTAATTGAAGCATATAAATGTTGGTTTTTAAAAGATGAACTATTTAACTGCTTCATTTGGATTCATTTCTACATAAACATAAGCTAAATACAGTAGGCCAATTTTTTGTGCAAAAACTAGTGCCATGTAGTTGAATCTTTTAGATAGTTATCAAATGAATGTATGTGTTAGGACACTAAAACACAAGTCTCCACCTGATCAACAAATTAGTATTTATATTTTATTGTGTTGTTATTTCGAAGTTAGTATATATACTATAGAACAGATTTCTAGAATAACAGTTTGAAGTCATTTATTTTTTGAATTAAGCTGCAAAGTTATACTCTTTTTATACCTTGTTTGGAGGTGTTTTACATAATATCGATTTTGCACCAAAGTCAATTTGATATATCAAGAGAAGGGCAGTCGAAAATTACCGTTAAAGCATAATCTACAAAACATATATAAAAGTAATTTGATGGAGTTTTAAACCATCAATTTTGCATGATTTTGATATCATTCTATTCTTCTCGATGAGCCTCTTCATGTAATACCAAACCAACATGTTACTTGTACGTCATCCTGGTAATTGGTGTTCTAAAATATATCAATAAGGTGATACGTTAGATTAAAAGGCCAACTACGAAAAAGATTTCGAAATCAGTTTTTTCTTCTTATAGAAAATGCAACAACATAATTATATCATACGATTTCATATAATATACATACATATATATAAATTCACCATATTTAAATTAGGATATATATATATATATTAAAAGCTAAAAAGTAAGACATAAGAAGGTAAGAAAAATTAAATATCGCATTACAGAAATTGTACATTGGGTCATGGCGTGCCACATGCATAAAGTGGCATGAGACACGTGCCTTAAGTCATACGACATCCGTGACAAGCTTTTTAGAACACCGGTAAATATGCAAGTATGTGCAAAGCTACAACAAAGCTCAAGGGTAGAAAAGACTTACAATATCTGTCAAAAGGCTTAAGAAAAGCCTACAGGTGTAACACCCCAAAAATGAGAATGACAAAAATTTCCGGAAAATGGAAATATGATATATAAAATTGCCAAAGCAATGAGCCTCCCAAAAATGGGGAAAATAATATTCATCTGTTTAAAACAAGTTACAATTCAAAGTATTGGAAATGACAACCTACTAATTTAGTTTCACATGAAATAAGATTATAATACGGGTGTCACCCAATAACTTACAAAAATAAAGTCTTCTATGTCATGGTATGCCCAAAAAGGATTCTTCCCAATCTCGCTCAACCCCGGCTAAATCTTCTTAACACTGACCCCGCTAGAACCTAAGATATACACCGACACCAAACAAGTGTTAGGCCAAAAAACCTAGTGAGCTTGAACAAGTAATAATCATACATTAAGAGAAACATGCACATGATAATTATTAGTTAAGTTTCCATATGTGGAGTCAATGGGGGAGACCCATAGCACCAATCAAGTTTCACCCAAATAGTCGATACACCTTGATGTTAACTACCATGAGTGACATCCAAAAGGCCCGGCCCATCCGAGGACTACAACTATGGCATTACCCCGAATGGCTGGTACGGATGTTTGCACACCTCTAGACATGTGATAATTGAACCTCAAAGCAAATATACAATGGGATCCAATATCGTCTTTTCAAGTAATAAAATGGTAAGAACCAAGTATCGTATTCCACAGGGATAGGTATCTTATGTTGCAAGATCTCGAGATGAAAAACTAACTTCAAATGGCGAGTTTGAAGACTTTGTTTGGGTTGAGTGAACAGTTAATTAAAATAACAGAGAATAAAGAAGGCAAGGGTGTAAGACTTTTGGTGAGTATTAAACACAAGTTTCTGTGGACCAATGCTGTAGGAATGCTACAACATTGTGTTTTTCAACAACTAGTTCCACCATCTACTTTGAAAGTGATCCTTCCGAATTCTCACCGTGACACTTGTATTTAGCTTCTACTAGACACATTCCTGTGCAGTATCAGAACCAGTGATAGTGCCAACAGTATCTTCAAAGTATATGGATAAACAAATTCCTTTGTTAAAAATCACTCTTCCGAGTCGATTCCCATATCATCCCAAGTTGACGTGTTCCAAGTGGCTCATTCATGAGTCCACCACACTTTAACACTTTGACTAGTGATCAACCCGTCAAGAATCAATCAGTTTGAAAAACATAGATAACAAGTTCCCTTGTTAGCAACTATTCCAAGTATACTTCCCATATCATTCAAATTGACGTGTATTCATGTGGCTCATGCCTGAGTCCACTACACTTTACCACTTTCAAAGTGATCAATTCGTCAAGAACTGCGTTTGGATTTATAAAACTTAGAATGAAATAGTGGAACATCATTATTGAGAAACGGTGTCCACTTTATTTTGGTTTAAAAACTCACCATTTGCCTCACACCCAAGCTAATAAAACTAGCTACTCATTACGTAATATAAATTGCAAAAAATGTAAATGACATAAAGTAAAGACATAATGTAAATGACGGAAATGTAAAGTGCATAAAGTAAAGACTATAAGAAATAAAGAAATGTAAAGACAAGTAATGCTGAAGCAATGCTACAGCAACTAATAACGAAGAACAAGAATTCTAAAAGATTAAAGACTTGATATTAAAAGTTCTAGAGTGAGAGTCACAATATCAGTTCTAAAATTGATTTATTACATATTTGAAACATAAAGCCATCACCCCTATTTATACCAAACCATATAGAATGCTCAAATAAGATGCAATAAATGCAAATCATAACCAAGCGTTCTACATTGAGCGATTAAAACCGGACAAGTGTCCCCAAGACCCAACAAAATCCAAATCGAGCCATAAGCTCAACAAATCCAGACCCAACGTTGAAAATCACAATATGAAATCAAACGTAAATGACCCGCGGTAATGTAACCCATGCTTCAAAACACACAGATAACTCGAACATAATTTAGATTAGGACAAAACATTTTCCAAGTAGGTTTATACCTTTTATCCTTTCAAATCATCCCATAACACTCAATAAAATGCATTTATACTCAAAATATACTCCATGAAATAAATCATTAAGATACCCCAAATGGATGATTTATTTATCAAACTACCCAAAATCCCAAATGTGGGTGTTTTATAAATTTATAAAGTTTATCACTTCCACATACCAAAACTTATCAAGTGATCAACAATTAGCAATTCTATGTAAAACATATAAACACTTTAAAATAGACATTTTGGCATGTACAACGTTTTCACAAATCAACTTGAACTCACCTTGCTAGATTTAGGCTAAATCTAGATTTTACCCCAATTTGAGCTTCCTTGAAAAATTCCGAATCCACAAGCAAAACCTTCCAAAAACCTATCATTACAAGTTTCCAACCATGAATATACTAATTCAACCATTTAGAATCGATCCCCAAGCATTTTACATAAAGATCTCAACTTATGACAAAACCCTAATTTCCAAAAGTGAAGAAAAGGGGATATTACCTTATCCATAGCTTCAATCCACCACCTAAAATGCTTATAGGTTACCAACATGAGCCATAAACTCCCAAACTTCCAAATGATGAAAAGGGTTAGGTGGAAACCCTAGAAATTAGATAATGATGATGAAGAAGGTGGAGAGGGTGAAGATATCTTAGCTCAAGCTTCCATATTTTGCTAGATGATGGAGAATCGCTTGAAACACTCTAGGTTTGGTGTTTCAAATGCTCAAAATCAACAATGGGGGTAAAGGGTTCGGTTTAGAGAGAAGAGGAGAGGGTATGGTTGAAGTGGATAATGAAAAGACACTGAAAATCACGTTTTTAACCTGCTGGACCCCGAATGCGATTGTGCCAAGTGAATGTGACATGGTCACTATCGCGAGGCACTCTCGCGACAATGTACCAAGAGCTCCCAGCTCTCCGCGATTGTGCCAAGCGAAAGTGACCGTGTCACAATCGTGAGGCATTCTCGCCGAGGATGTACCGAGAGGCTTTGGCCCTCGGCGATTATGGCACAGTAACCTTGTCACTATCATGGGGCACTATCGCCCAACCCAAACCGAAGCCCAAAAATTCATTTTCCTCCCCCGAAACATTTCCGACGCTTTTAGAGGCCCAAGGCAAATCCTCCCGTACGCAAGGTTCGTCCTCATAGGCTTCTACGTTGGCCCCGGGCCACTTTTACTGAATAAAGAAAATTACGGGTGTTACAATCCTCCCAATCTTAGAATGATTTCGTCCTCGAAATCTAATTCTCACACAAGGTATTGCTTTTCCACCCTCAACATTTACTGGTTTCCTCCTTCCCCAACGGTAATGTCATATCATCGACCTCAATGAGGACATTCTCCCAAGACGACTGTCTTCCAACCCGAGGGGTTGTCTCTGATCGAATTCATCCTTGAGTTGGAACCGCTACTACCTGACAAAACTGTCACACTGATTTCTGGGAAGACATTCACACCACGTATCCACTTTGACACGACACACTCATACTAAAGTGAACATCAAACCTTATTGGAGCGATTCTTAACCATGCGATCTCGGTCGCCTCCCAACCTTAGGCGACACGTACTACCTCAAGGGTAGTTTGTGACTTTAACTTCCTACTGATTAGATCATTCCAGCTCAACCCGATTCTGAATTTGTATTCCAATTACCACCATCAGCCAAAATAATTCCCAAAATTCACCACATCAAGGAAAATCGTATGGATCAATACTTAATTACCAACATTTATCTTCCTTTAAGTTCCACCACCGCGAGTCTAACATTTCTCATAATCCAACGGAGCTATTTCCAAACATTCTAAAGATCACTGGCCTCAAAGAACAAGTCGGTTTGTACTGAACCGATTCCCAAAAAGATTTAAAGTTGACACCTAATATGAAAACGAAAAACTCCAAACATACGACTTTACGAACAAACCACAACATTCTCAACATTCCCGAATACCCACAGAGATAGCACACCACCAACACATAGCATGTTGTCAAACATCGACTCATCAATTCAAAACCAACCACACAAGTTTTAACTCGAGATTTTACCGGAATAAAAGATTATTACTTACATAACTGGGAGAATGCATAATTCTAATACCTCAATTATTCCTGTGTGCAACGATTCACAAACTTAAACCCAAAATTCAGAACTGACTACCAGTCGGATCATCCAACGCCCCAATTCTCAAGGACTTCTCTAGTCCATTATAACAACTTCTTTCACGATAGGGGTTCTAAATCTATAGCCCTAATGAGTTCAAGGTTTTTCAACTAATATGCCAGTTGAGATTTTATAAGACTTTCAAATACACAAGCTCTATAACACTTAATCGTATGAGTAAAATCAAATACCAATTTCTCGATAGGTGTGCAAAATGGTCATCAATGACATACATACAGAGCAATTTCGAAATTCGTTTGGTCCATACTCACGTTAATAATGGCAACAACAAATTATGTGCAACAATATTTTCAAATGGACTACCATGGTCCTAGCATGCATCAATTTATAGTATGTACGTGGAAAAATAACTTTCTATACTAAAACATATGCAACAAATGTTTGTACAACTTCAAAAAGGGACCTACAAAATTTTACTTCAAAGTTCCTTCCTTTCTATACTAAAACATATGCAACAAATGTTTGTACAACTTCAAAAAGGGAGTGTGTGATTTGGTCAAACGCAAGTAAATTTTAAATCGAGTTCAAACCTTGGGCCGCACAAATAAAATGCACTTGTCCCAAAAAAAGAAGTTATGAGGACATGTATGTAACACCCTCAAATCTAGAAATAGCGACTAATTTAAATTTTTTTAAAAACACCAATAAATGGTTCATACACAATCATAATTTAAGGTTTAACCTCAACACATACAACTTATTCTCTTCATACAGTCTATAACAAGGACGGGTGCTACTAAAACCCAATAATAGTCACTATCTCCAAACTGCGGAAGACTTCACCAAATACTTACACTTGCACAAAGCTAAGGCTCAACTCTTCATAGCTGCTAGAACCAAACCCCCATCTGGAACCTGATGAACATGCCGACAAATAAAAAGGTTAGGCTTAACGCCTAGTGAGCTCAAGATTTTTCAACATATATAAATATATCTTTAAAGGAAAAGAAATCAGTTCAAAACAAGATCTTTTAAAATGATTTACTTTAGAAATGGAAACGATTTGTTTTCCCATAATATACCTCTTTAAGGACAACGCTCCAATACAACATTCTTTATAAACCGATGCAACCCAAAACTCACTCAAAACGTGAATATAAATCGACTCCCAATTTATGATAATGTAAATGACCCTTCATATCCCAAAACACGGGCGGGGACTAATACTCAACCCATAAAATATGGAATAAATTCATGTATGCCAAATGTCACCGAAAACAAATATATAAAAGACTTAGCCCGCAGACAACACCTTTAGGTGATGGGGGAGACCCGATTCCGTATAATGTGATGTACACAAAGTAAGCCACACATTACGTTAAATTGGTATTAAGACATTGTTTGGCAAAAATAAGCTAGCTTATTTTCTGGGTATATGTTTGGATGACCATAAACTAGCTTATAAGTTAGCTTTTTGATAAGCTACTTGAAGTAGCTTATGAGGAGCTTTTTGTAAAAATTCCAATTATGCCCCTCATTAATATTCATTATTATATTTTAACTTTTAATTATAAATAAATAATTAATGTCCTTTTTGGTAATTTAAATGATTATAAGCTAGTTTTTTTTCCAAACGTGACTTTTTTATCAGCTAGCTTATCAGCCACCAGCTAGCTTATCAGCCACCAGCTAGCTTATCAGCTAGTTTGCCAAACATAGCCTAAGTATCGGGCTCAACGTCTTTCAGCATACACCCATAGATACTTGCACGGAGGACTTACACCATACCGAAGATGCCTAACTGCGCAGCAATGGGGAAAACTAGCGTTCCACCATTGGACAAATAATAAAAGCATCGATCTCGGCATCTTTCAGCGTACACTCATTGATACTTGCACGAAGGACTTATAACCCAATCCGATGCCTAACGTGCCGCGATGTGGAAACCAAGTCGTTCCATCATCGGACAAAGTGATACAAGTGCTCATGGATCCATAGCAGACGAGGCTAAAACATTACATGACTCAAAACGAATGAACTAATGCATTCAACATGTAATTCCCAAATAAGATGCAGTAAATGAAAATCACAACCAAGTGCTCTACATTGAGCTATTAAAATCTAACAAGTGTCCCCAGGACCCAACAAAATCCAAACTGAGTCATAAGCTCAACAAATCCAAAGACCCAACGTTGAAAATCATAAAATGAAATCAAACGTAAACGACCCACAATAATGCAACCCATGCTTCAAAACACACAAATAACTCCAACATAATTTAGATTGGGACAAAACATTTCCTAAGTGGGTTTATACCTTTTATCCTTTCAAATCGTCCCATAACACCCAATAAAATGCATTTATACTCAAAAATATACTCCATAAAATAAATCATTAAGATACCCAAAATATATGATTTATTTATCAAAATGCACAAAATCCCAAATGTGAGTGTTTTATAAGTTTATAAAGTTTAACACCTCCAAATAACCAAAACTTATCAAGTGATCAGCAGTTAACAATTCCATGTAAAACATATAAACAATTTAAAATAGACATTTTGGCATGTACACCATTTTAACAAATCAACTTGAACTCACTTCGCTAGATTTATGCTAAATATGGATTTTACCCCACTTTGAGCTTCTTTGAAGAAACTTGAATCTTCAAGGTCCAAAACTTCCATAAACCTAGATACATAAATTTTCCACCATAAATATACATCCCAAACCATATAGAATCGATCCCCGAACACGTTACATCAAAACCTCCACTTTGGGCAAAACCCTAATTTTGGACCCAAATCTTCCAAAATCTTACAAATCGAAATCGAAGGAATCAAACACTAGGAAACCATCAATGGAGAATTTATATCACCTAACAAGGTTTAGAGATAGAGAAAGTAAGCTTACCACATAGGTTCTGGTGAAAACCTAGAAAACTCAAAAATGAGCTAGAGGTTGAAGATGAAGATGGAGATGATGAATCCTTGATCATAGCTTTCCATTTTACCACTTGATGGTGTTTTATCTCCATAAAATACAAGGATTTGAGCCAAAAATAAGTTAGAGTTTGAAGGGAGAAGAGGGAAAACGTTTTGAGAGAGAATGGAGGAAGTTTAGAGAATTGAAAAATGAGAAATAGGCTGAAATTCACGACTTAACAGCACCTGGGCCCCTGGTGCGACAATGACCAGCGACATCCCAAGGCAATATCGCCAGGTTCCCCCAGGCCTCTGTTCCTTCTCTGCGACTGTGACAGTGCGACTATGACAGTTCGGGCATTGTAGCGGGACCTTCCCGGATCCCCGAAACTCAACTTTTTCAATGCTAACACTCCCGATACCCCAAAGGGACTTTAAACGATGCATTTCCCAACAAAACCCCACTATTTACAAGACATAGAAACGTCCGGGTGACATTTACTTACCGAAAATTACGGGTGTTACAATCCTCCCAACCTTAGAATGATTTCGTCCTCGAAATCTACTCTTCTCGATGGAACGTGGCCCGCAGGATAGATTATCCTTAATCCATTTGCCAGAACCACTATCATGACCCTTATACTGATACTCCCGTCAGCCGCCCCTCTTGGGCACATTACACTCATAACCGAGCGAACACTTAACTCACTAAAGTAGCCTTTACCCACAAGGCTATCGTTGTCTCCCAACTTTGGGTGATACTTACTACTTCAAGGGTAAATTGCGACCTCAACTTCTCAATTCACTTCAGATCTACAAGATTTTGGACCCAAACCAACGATCGATACCAAACTCCCTTGAATTCTCAAATTCCTAATGATTCATTCTTAATATTGATGAGGCTGTCATTCCAAGGCGCATCAACACGCTCTCCAGGCAACTGGTTAATGCAGCTCCAGGATCACTCAACTCCGTTCTACTCCCAACCTCAAAACATTCCCTTAATAAAATATTTACCTCCACGGGAACACTTATACCCATCGATACTTAATCATCAACATCTAACCTTCTTTTAAATTCCACCCCAGAGGGGTCAACATTCTCATGACCTAACGGGAATACTTCCGAACATTCCAAGATTCAATGACTTCCAGAAGACAAGTTGACGCCTAAAACCAACATGGCGATATCGAAAACGTGGACATCCCACCCAACATTTCTATCTCAGATGCAATGACGTATTGAGGTTGACACCTAACCGGGTACAAAGACTCCCAATCTTACATTTCTAACCGATGGACCACAATATTTCCCTTGTTCACGCAAGCCCATCAAGACGATACGCTAGCAACGTATAACATGATGCCTAACGGACCATCGACCCGTCAAATCCAATCCAACCATACCTAGAATCATACAAGACCTTAACCTGCAGGTTTACCAAAGCACAAAGATCACCCCTTAGTTAACTGGGAGGCATGAATCTATTACCTCCACTATTCATGCGTGAACCGCTTCATAAATCAAAACCTAAAATTTCCAAAGCTGACCACGAGTCGGATCATCCGGCGTTTCAATTCCCAAGCACTCCGTATTTCCTTAATTACAACTCCTTTCATGACAGGGGGTTTAAATCTATAGGCCTAATGAGTTCAAGGTTTTCAGCTAATATGCCAATTTAAACCTTTATAAAACTTTCAAATACACAAGCTTTATAACAATTAATCGTGCGGTAAAAATCCCCTACCGTTCACTCGATAGGTTTTAAAATTGATCACCGACGCTATGCATATAAAACCATTTCCAAAATTCGTTTGATCAGTACTTTCGTTAATAAGGGCAAATGCAAAAGATGCGCAACAGTTTATATTATATACATGAAAATAATTTTCTGCACCCCAACACGCGCAATAAATGTTTGTACCACTCCAAAAGAGAACTTCACAATTTTAACCTTAAAATTCTTTCTTTTTATCCGTAAGACGTCGTGGCTTAAAATTTTCAACAAGTCCCATATGCATCAGTTTATTCCCCAAAACTCGGTAAAACGATGGGAACGTAACTAAATTTCAAATCGAGTTTAAAACCTTGGGCTGCATAGATAAAACACACTTCACCAAAATAGTAACTACAACGACATGTAAACCGATTACTCCTTTAATGCATTGCGGAAAACTTATGACCGTTAAACCAACAACGGAAGCACGCTCAGAACAAAAGTTTTACCTGCAATAACACAATTCTTTTATATACTTACTCACACCAATAGTATATTTTAATCCAAATACGAATAGTGTGCAACGATCAACACTTGTATAAAACCCAAAAGAGAGATCAAATGTTAAACAAAAATTCACAAGTTAACGTACACAGTAATGTAATTATCCGCGCTCCAAAATTTATCTACGCGACTGTTTTCTTAATTTTTGTTCATTTGATTCTTAGTAATTTCATGTTTCTTCAATTCATGTTTGGCTAATTCATAGTTTATGGTGAAAATTGGTAAGGACTTGATTTGTATCGATTGGTTGTTTTTAAGTAAATGGTTTCTCGATAAAATGGTTGTTTGATTAGCCGACTAATGGAAATTAGGGGCTGTTAAATAATCACTAATCGGTATTTGTTGAATCTGACAGTTGAGATCTAAATGGAAATTTGATTTTGACTTGGGTTAACCAATTGGTGATTTTTATCACATCATGAAAATAGATGTTTTGATTATTTGGGAATAATTTGTCTTGCTTAAAGCTTCTTTCTAGAATTAATCGATATGGAAATAATCGGTTTTCAATTAAGAAAGGTTTTTGTCGCCTTGGAAGAGGGGCAAAAGTATTGTTTGAATTTGACAAATCCCACTTTGAAAGGTCCAACCCGATATTCACCATTTTAGATAGCTTAGTGTAGGATTTAATATTTTTATCAAATTGAGTTCCTAGTGTTAATTAGTTTGTTATTTGATTCTTGTTTTAGTAGTTAGTCTAGTCCTACTTGTTTCATAGATTTGTATGTTCGCTTAGTCCTGCTTGATTCTTAGTTTCGTTATGATTAGCATAGCTTAAGTATTTAGTTGTTTTTATTCGATTTCTAGCGTTAATCAGATCTTTGAAAATGATTGCGTTCAACTAGCTAATATCGTGAGTAAATCTGTGCTTATTCCTGTTAGTGAATGCCCAAAAGCTAATCATACGATGATTGTAATTTTGAGTTTTGTTTCATGAAATTAATTAATAAATAAAAGGCATTGCCCAATTTATTATGTATATGTTATATTCTGTGTTTTAATTATTCATAATAAATAACCTTAGAATAATGTATTCTAAATGTCCCTAGTTAAATATTATTTTGGGTTTTAAGGTTGAAGTAATATGATAATGACTAGCATATGTAGGGATTGATATAGAGATATTGAATCTGCATATGGGTACAAAATGGAGATTTTGTGTATCAGACGTGACTCGCTATGAGAACACTTCATTGGATGTCATGTGAGTGTCATAAGTGTTTCTCATGTGGTCAATATACATGTAATTCTTTGACTTGAGAAATATGGAGTTTGTTATTGTGAGTAATATATTTTGACATTTGTTCTAATCATTCCGTAACTGGGTGACAAAATTATTGTTGGGTATGTTATAAATCACATGGTAGAACTAGCATGTATCGAGATAGGATTTGTCCCTCCTTTATGACATGAGTGATGTCTCTGGGCCCCTTGATAAATATATACTAAGGAAATGCATGCATGCTAAGATAAATGATATGAGATATCAATTTCTGTTTTTTTTTTTGTATATTCGGGAATCAAGAAACTAGAGATTGGACATAACGAGAATGACACATTCAATGTCTCGTGTTCAATCTAGACATCAAGGACAAAAGAATTAAATGTGTAAACTAAAATTGACTACAAACCGATAATTTGTTGTATCACCAATTCTCGTCATTTGGGTGACGATAATGTATTGCTAGATACCGCTCATTGTTTATAAATATAAATACGAGATTTATAATTATTACCAACATGTCAAGAACCCATTGGGTCACACACTTTGGACATATTCGAATAAAGAGTTTAAATAATTAAAACGTTTAATTATTATATCTGATTTGTATTGATTTAATCTGATTAAATAAAACCAGATATTATTTGTGTTGGACAAAAATAAAGTTGACTAGGGATGGCCTTTGTAAGGGAGTTATGGTGTATGGAAAGTCTTACACTCAAGCATGGATACTTATATACTCAAGTAAGGTGTAGGGATGGTGGTGCTTTCATGTCATGCCTTTCATATCCATATAAATGTATGACATTTTATACAAGAGTTGTTCTTGCAATTCTCTCAAAAATCACTTACAACTATATGCTCTCTTTCCTTTCTAAGTTTTGAAACCGTGACTAGCATCACGAGAAGGCAAATGATTCGGATTGTTCACGTGGATACCGTGGAGGCATCAAGCTTGCTTTGTTGCTGTGATTCAAAGTCTCGTTAACTGTGAGGTATAATTTCGAAACACCCGATTTATTCCGGTTCGTATGGGTCCTTGGAGGGTTACGGTTTTATTTTCCACTGTGCTTGAGATCCCGTAACCCAACAATGGTATCAGAGCTACTTACGAACCTCTAGATCGGTTTTTGGTGACATGCATGCATTTTTAAAAACTGTTTTGCTGCTGTATGTTTTGTTTCGTAAATGTTTTGGTTTTTTCGTCCCAGAAATATTCTGAATCTGAGAAAACTTAAAACATGAAAAACGTGGAGCTTTCTGTTAGGGTTCGACAGGCTTTTGAATCGCATCATTTTGACTTCGTATGATATTTTTATGATTTTTTTACGACAGTGTCACAATGCTGTCCGAAAATCAAACCCACTACGGGTTTGACTTGATTTTCGACCCATAAGGGTTATGGATCTTTGAAATCCTAAAACATAAAAGATGTGTATCTTTTTGTTAGTTTTCTAAAGAACTTTGAATCACCATTTTTCGATATTGAATGAATTTTGTATTAATTTTATACGGTGGTGTTGCAAATCGGCTTTATGTTTCAATGTGATTGAATATGTATAATGTGATTTGCTTGGTGAATGGTTATAGCCCTTAGTCATGGATGTATTATATTTGATAAATACGACTTGCATGTCGTGCCTTTCTCTATATATACTCTCTTTGTACATTCTCCTCTCATCCAATCATCTCGAATGTAACTCGAGGTTTCTTTGTTTGAAATGTAAAATATTTTGTATAAAAGAAAGCAAAAGATGGAGTGTTGGATCAAATAATTGTATTCAAGATTAATGTTAAAGTTAAGGGTTTAAACTGCAATTGTGCTAAAGTTAATTAGAGGGTTTATTATGTAATAAGTTAATAGTTATTAAGCTATTGGGCCCAAGCCCATTAGAAAGCCCATTAAGGTTAAAGCCCATATGGCCTGGGTATTTAAAGTTTTGATTAGTTTAGTTTTAGAAAAAACCTTGTAAGAACTCTGATAATTTTCTAAATAGTCGCTGTAAGTTTTCTCTGTATTCAAAGGGTATCAAGAACACTCAAGGGTTTCATTGTTTATTCAAGAGATTGGTACGTTATTATTAATCTTTATATCTCTTGATTATTATTGTGTTGCTTGATTACTTGATTGATTGTTTACCAACTAGATTAAATCTGGGATAACAATTGGTATCAGAGCCTAAAGAATCAAGTTTTTAGGATTAAATCTGTGTTTTGCGATTTCACTATTCATCGATTACTATTCACAGATTACTGTTCATCGATTACTATTCACAAATCTATTTTTTTTTTCGAAAAATTCACTATTCATCGAAAAAATACTGTTCATCGAAAAATTTACTGTTCATCGAAAAAATACTGTTCATCCGATTTTATGAATCTGTTATCGCATCCGGTCGATTAGTAATTGATTATTTGTGTTTTTGTGCTTCATTCGATCGAAGTATTGCTTAGTTGTTGGTTTAATTGTGTTTTCGGTTGATTAAAGTTTCTGGGTTTGGTTTCGGTCGAATCCCAGAAACTCATCGTGTTCTTCGGTCATTCATCGTGTTTATCGATATTGTTGTTTGACCGATACCTATTCGACCTGAGCCTTCGACCGGGTATTGTAATCTCCGGTCATTCCATTCGACCGAATAGTTGTGATCTCCGGTCATTCCTTCGACCGGACCTTAGTATTCCCCGGTCTTTCCTTTGACCGTATAGGAGTATCGGCCGGACCTTAGTGGTTTCCGGTCTAGTATTCGACCGATACTTTGTTACTTCGATCTTCGTCCTTCGACCGGATACTTGTTAATCCGGTCTTGCACCTTCGACCGGATACGTGTTAATCCGGTCTTGCACCTTTGACCGGATACTTGTTACTCCGGTCTTCCCATTCGACCGGATAATTGTTACTCCGGTCTTGCCATTCGACCGGGTACTTGCATACTCCGGTCTTTCCTTCGACCGGTATAGTTCATTCTTCGAAGCACATTTTCCAGTCCTAGACAAATTTTTGCAAGCTGTAACAGGGCCTCTAAAGTCTGCGAAGGGGGACAAAAGTTTTGTGCTTGATCAAAATCTTCCTAATTTTTCAGTATTTTATTCATAGATATTAGTGCTTTATACTGTGAGCGAGGACTGCATTTGATTATTTTTGGAAATTTTTTTTTCTGAAAATTTTTGAGTGTAGTATTTACTTTTGATTCTAACGATCTCATCTAGTTGGTTGTCTTGGTACAGAAAAGTCTATTTACTAACCTTACAGCTAGGATGTCGTATCAGCTCAATATGTCTGAAGGTTATAGCCATGATTTTAACAACATGACTCTATCTGAAGTAAGAGAAAAGGCTAAACAACTTGCTGGACGGTTATCAACATCATCTCGCATGATTGATGAGTATGACAAAGAAGAAAAAATGCTCAAAGCTGAAAACAAGGATTTACAGATTCAGAACTCATCTCTTCTTATTCAGATCAATGCTTTAAAAGAAAATTTAAAAGATTCTGATTCCTTAATTGACTTTGCAGGAATAATTGAGTCTAAAGAAAAAGAGATCTTTGACCTTCAAGCAAAGCTGAAAAGATCTGAATCTAGCTCAACATGGTCAAAGAAGGAACTAATGCAAAAAGAGCTAGATCAATTGAGAAGAAGAGCAAACATTGCGAGTGAGACATCTGAAGGACTTAGAACGATAAATTCTCAACTATGTGCGGACAGAGATAAGTTTAAAGATAAAGTTCTCAGTCTTGAGGTTGAGATCGATAAGCTAAAAGAAAAGGCAACCCAAGACGGAGACAATTCAAAAGCTCAAGATGAATTGTTAAAGATTGAGAAAGAGAGAAAAGAATTTGCCAAGAAATTCTCTGACTTCTCCAGAAAAGCCTTTGAAGAGAAGAAAGCATTAGAACTTAGATGTGTTAAACTTTCTCAACAAGTTTCAGACTTTGAGAAGGTTATCATTATTGAAAGAGAAAAGGCTGAGAAAGAGAAGAGGAAAGATGAGCTGAAGAAAGCAAATACAGACTTTTTGGAAGAAAAGAAGATATTCGAGACGGAGATAGCCAAGCTGACAGGAAAGCTAGCTGAATTGTCAACAAACATCATGAAGGAGAAGAATGCAAAATCTGAGTTGCATAAGAAGTTTGATCTGATTGAAAAGGAAAGAAACAGTTTGTCTTCAAAGATAAAGGAACTTGAAGAGATCGTATTCAAGGTGAAGCTGACTGAGCACAAGACGCCAGAGTCCATAGCTCAATCACCAAGAGACGATCTAGCTGACTCAAATAGTTCATTAAAAACAGCTTCAAGTTCACATTTTTCAAATGTTTTCTATAATCCTTTCTATGATTTAGATGATTGTCTTACTTCTAAATCTACTGATCAGATTCGTCCTTCTAACCTTTTCTATGACAAAAATGTTGATGGTTCAGGTAACTTCAAGAAGACTAAGTCTCAGAAAAAAAGCTTATGGAGAAGAGAAGATGAGAAAGAAAGAGGAAACTGGATCTGGAGAGTTAAAGGATCCTCGGAGGAGAAGAAGACAGAAGAATCATTTGTGCATACATCAGATGCTAAATGGAACTATGCTACAAAAGGTAAAACTTTTGGCAAACCTGATCTGGTTTACACTATTAATCAACTGATCAGGTTAGCACAAAAGAAAATTAGTTGTTCCTACTGTGGCTCAAATGATTTTGTCAGAAAAGATTACGTTAATAACTGGTATGGTTCTTATTTCATATCTCCCACTAGAACTGCAACTAACCCATTAGGACCCAAATACCAGTGGGTACCAAAAGCTAAATCTGTGTTGCAGGCACCCAATGTTTAAGGGGGAGAAAGAACAATGGCTTTTGAACAACACAGTTCAAAACCCGGACTTCATTGTTAAAAAGATGGCTTCTAAGTAAATCAGCTTAGAACCCGTACTTCAACGGAGTATGGCTTCTAAGTAAATCAGCTTAGAACCCGTACTTCAACGGAGTATGGCTTCTAATCACATCGGATTAGAACCCGCACTTCAGTGCCTTATTTTTCTGTTTTTTCTTAATCTTTAAAAAAAAAAAAAAAAAAAAAAAAAAAAAAAAAAAAACCCTATAGTGATTTAAGGGGGAGAATATCTGTGATATTAACAAATTTTTGGATACTTAAATGCTTATCTGACCGTGTGTTCTTAAAGATAAATACTTGTGTTTTATCTTGTCAATATACTTTGTCAAGTATTCATACACTTAACGGTTCAGAACATTCTATTTGACTTTGTTATTACCATGTATCAAAAGTTAAATCTTTCTATGGTAATACTCACGTTAGTTGTATTCACTGTTGATTGAATCAAACGTCATTTCATGTGCTTTCATTGAAAATATGTTTATATATTGTTCATATAAACAACATTCGTTTTTGATTCTCCAAAATCTTATTCTTCATGACAAAATGATATGAGCTTAATTGTCAAACTCTTTTAGTTTGAGGGGGAGAATTGCATCGTCATACATTTCTGTTTTGACATCTCCGAAAGTCTTATTTCTCATGTAACAAGTGGTATTTGTGCTTACATGTACAATAGCCTGTTGAACAACATGTTTCTTTTAGGAAAATACATGGGATTCAGTGTGTGAGCTTAACAGAACTTCCATGGATTCACGATAACCAGTGTTTCCTACCCAGGAAGTATTCCCTGAGTGATTGAGGGGAGAAGGGTCAAAAGAATTGAGTGATGGTGTGTGAAGAGGTAAAATGAAAAAGAGAGATTGGTTAGACGTGAGCATTAAAAGAAAGAGGGTGAGAGATCAGAGTAAAAGAATATTAAACTCTGCACCAAACTTCTTTCTGAGCCGGGCAACCACATAATCTGATTGGTTAACATTCTTTGGTGACCATCATTGAAAAAGGCAACTAGCCCATGCCATCTCTTGCATACAACCTCACCAGCTACTCATTCTTTTCTCAAAAAGAGAATGTTTCACATTTTCTGGGGACGCAACACATACGCTATTGGTTCTTCATTTGGAAGATACTAATATTGAAAAAGAAGGAAAGTTGCCCCACCTTCGAACCTTTCTCATGCACATTGAGTCTTTGTACAATTTGTTGCTGTCTCAACAAGTTTACATATTTTGAGCCTATATTGAAAAAGCAATCATCTATGCTTAATTTCTTTCATACACATGCACGAACACACAGAAATTTGTTTTCTGTCAGAACGTTCATAGATAACCATGTGTTATTCGATGATTGAATGGAAGACCTGGGGAGTCTACATCAAACCAGCTCCTTATATAGTAACTTTGTGTTACTGACAGGCATTCTAACTGAGTCATTTGTTGATTCAGGGTTACATCTATTAAACTGTTTGAATTTGAAAAGATTCCAATGGTTACTACTTTCTATTTTAATCTGAAAAGATTGAAATAATCACTCTTTCCATCTGGGAAGACTGCTCTTATTTCCATACAGGGCTCGTTACATGATGAAGACTGTGCTTACGTGATCATACACAATGGGGGAGATTGTCTTGATAAGGGGGAGATTGTTTTGCCAAGTTTTGATGATGTTGATTCTCACCACTCATCAAAAAAGGGGGAGAAGATATAAAAAGGGGGAGAAGATACAAAAAGGGAGAATACAATCTGAAGATCTGAAGATTTCAAAGATTTTAAAGATTTTAAAGTTTTTAAAGATATCAAGTTTTGAAGCGATCAACGACATATCTGAAGATAAGTGAAGACAAGAGAAGACCCGAAGACAATTGCAAATTTTTTTTTTTTTTAATCTTGAATCCAAAGGGGGAGATTGTTGGATCAAATAATTGTATTCAAGATTAATGTTAAAGTTAAGGGTTTAAACTGCAATTGTGCTAAAGTTAATTAGAGGGTTTATTATGTAATAAGTTAATAGTTATTAAGCTATTGGGCCCAAGCCCATTAGAAAGCCCATTAAGGTTAAAGCCCATATGGCCTGGGTATTTAAAGTTTTGATTAGTTTAGTTTTAGAAAAAACCTTGTAAGAACTCTGATAATTTTCTAAATAGTCGCTGTAAGTTTTCTCTGTATTCAAAGGGTATCAAGAACACTCAAGGGTTTCATTGTTTATTCAAGGGATTGGTACGTTATTATTAATCTTTATATCTCTTGATTATTATTGTGTTGCTTGATTACTTGATTGATTGTTTACCAACTAGATTAAATCTGGGATAACATGGAGGCGTTATGAAGTGATGAAGATGAGAAGACTTAGAACCATAAGAGTTTATTTTATGTAATGATATTCATACTTGGCTCTATGAATATCGCATAGGGGGCTATAACCATCTCACATTTATCTTTATGTTTTATTTTACGCTTTACATATATTGTGATATATTATGCGTGGTTGTATGTATGTGATACTTGTTACAACATTTTAAAACAAAATATGATTTTAAAATATATAAGTAAAAGGAGTTTTACAAATCAAAATGAGTTTTGTGTCACACCCCGCTAAAGCGGAAACACGGGGTATAACGGTTTCCGATAAACAATCCACAAGCATAAAGTTCAACCACCATACATTTAATAAAAATACATTACAAAATTTAATAGTAGAATGTTTATCGTGAAATTACAATCCCGAGATAATTCAAGATAGCATTGTCCAAAAGTTTGTACATCCCCCAAGCATATTCATGTTATACGCAGAACGACCCTTAAAGTTTACCTTCTTGATTACCTGAAAAGCATGTACAAAAATATGGTCAACTACGAGAGTTGGTGAGTTCACAGGTTTTAAAGATGCACAAAACATTTTATATGCAAAAATTGGATAGTTGGAGCATGTTCGTGCTCAAAAGCTTAACTTGAATACTTGGAGCATATACGTGCTCAAATACTTGGAGCATATCCGTGCTCATTAGCTTAACTTGAAAATTTCATGAGTATTGCTTTACGTATGACTTGAGTCGGTATAACTTAAACTTGGTTGAGCCACTACTAAACCGTCCCGGACCCTTGTTTTTACCCCGTGTGCCTTGACTCAGAGGTGGTCTCAAGTGCCGCATGGTCAATCACTTCTCTAGTATAGTGCACTCCTAGCTCGTCAGCTGTAAGAAGTGGGGTTGGTCAAGCCCAAATAGCGCTATCCACTAATACTATAGGCCCAATTTTCTGGGTTAATAGTAGTGTCGTCTGGGGACTAACTCTTAAATACTCAACATACCAACTATTTAACGTCATACATCTTACTTTTTTTTAAAATGCTTGAGAACAAGCCTTGGCAACTTAACAGCGCAAAACATTTCAATTAACTCATGAATAATTATAATCGTACTTAAGCATGCTTTTCACCCCAAAATCATTTAAAACAAGTAAAATGGGGCTGTGAATACTCACCTTGAGAGTGAACTTGGAAACTTAACGATAGTGCTCAAAATAGGTGCCGCTTCCTTGGTTTCCTATAGTGAAGGTTGCCATAGTGGAAATACGTTAATACCCGTTCCTATGTCCAAATGACCCGTTCAAATAACTTATGAAATGCCATTAAGTAGGTGTCAATTTCCAAAACCATATTTAGATCAATTATATTCTTATTATGTCTTAACACAAGTCTAGATCTCATTATGATCACTTTTCTGAAAATTCAGCAGTAGCTGTCCAAAATTTTAGTCAACAAAACCACTATAGAAACATATCTTCCTAAAGGAATGAATTCACCAAAATTTTGTGGTAATACTATAGTGTGTAAATAGTAAATCTTCACTTTTTTCATAATTTTTGGATGAGTTTTGATACCTTAAATAATTTCCACAAAGCAGTGTGTCACTGATTTCCGGATCAGTGACATACCTCACTTGTAGCATGCTTTTGGGGTATCAATTCTTTGAATTAGCCAATTATCCTTATATGGGTGTAAACCTAACTCAAAATCCTATCATTTGGAAAAAGATTCACTTAATTTGGGATAAGAAATGAGGGAGTTATGGCCTCTACAAGATAGGTGTATGAATCTGTCTTCACTGGACAGATTGCACCATTTTCTTGTAAAATCCATTTAAGTTCTCAAATCATCTCCAAAATTAGTGTTTTCGGACTTTTTTAGAAATCTAACACCCTAAATTAAAGTCTAGAAGCAAAAATCCCAATTTTGGACATGTGCTTTAAGAGTTGTGCATGCTAGAAGTGAAGGTTAGTTTCTGGACAGATTTCAAGGTACCAAAACATCTCTATTAAGCCAAAAATGATGATCATTATAGCATGGTTTTTGGTATAAACCATGTCTTCACATCATTAAACATTGTAATAAGACTTTATAGTATACTTTAAGATTATTGGACTCATAGCATTAAAATATGCTCATCCATACTTATGCATGAATCATTCAACCATTCCAATGTTAAAAATTACTTCAAAATTTGTCCTTAATCATATGGAGATTATAATTTCCATCTTAAGAACACTTTTAGTTTAAACTTCCTTTTGTACCACTAATACCAAAATACCAAAGTAACAAGGGTGCAAATTATTCATACATGCATTGCTATTAAGAGGACAAATAAGTGATTTTCACCACTTTTTAAACTCTTAATCATGTGAGGTTTGTAATACCTCATCCTAAGAGTTCTAATAATAAAAAATTATTGAAATAACAAGAATTTTAATTCATAATCACCACAATTTCTTGGTTCAATCCATCAAAGTACCCAATTTCTACATGCATGAACACTTTAGTTAAACCCTTGATGAAATTTCCATGTTTCTTTAAAATGGATATCATAATCTTGAAACAAAACTCTATATATATCAAATGTGATCTCTTCTATCATCAAAAACAAGTTTTATACACATTTGAATGTAGAATTTTGCTTATGAACTCCAAAAATCGAAAGTGTATAAACATGCAAACAAAAGATGAAATTTAGATGTTACCTAGTGAAATTGTTATCCAAACTTGATACCAATCTTCTATTGATGACCCAAAAACCTTGTTTCTTATCCTAATTTGTTCCAAAATTTCGAAATTGAGGGTGGTGGTGGTAACTTCGGCCAAACTAGGCGAGGAAGAAGAGAGAGAGAGGAAAATGAAGAGGTGATCTAATTTTTGAAATGAAAATGAGTTGAAAATGAGTTTTATTTAAAATTTTAAATTAGTTTTAAATATTAAAGTTAAGCCTCCATGTGACATGTGTCCATATGACACATATATTGAAATTAAAATAATGAATTATGGTTATTATAGGTAATTAAATCAGATATGTGAGAACCGAAATACTCGATTCTCAATTTTTTTGCTGAACACATTCTATATGTATAAAAAATGAAAGTATTTCAATTAAATAATATAAACTTAAAAATTTTATGAAATTTGGACTTAATTCTTTATTTTTTTTGGCATTTCTGGACAGTGGCGGTCAGACACGGAACTGTTCCGGGCATTCTACGCAACCTCCTAAATTTTCAGGAAACTTTTTTCTTAAAATTTTATGCAATTTAAGGAGTGGCAAATACTTAAATCTTAATTTTCATTAACTTAGAAATTAACCTGAGCACTAATCTTGACGGTTGTCACATTTTGATAAAATAAAAATTGGTATATATATAAGATATAAAGTGGACCGTCGATATTGAGTGATAAGGTCTTAGTACATCATAGTTATATTTCAACCGGTTTTGTCATAAAGGCCTAAACCGCCAAAGAAAGAAAGGTATTTAAGTGATCCTCGTGATCCTCCTCCAATATGGATTTCGGTTAAATCAAACTATGAGGAAACGATCTATTACAAAAGAAAGAATGGTAAAAATCAAACTAACTAAAATCCCTCACCAAAATATTAAGTTTAAGATGTCTTCCAAACATGGCACTTGTCAAGACTTTGATCATCGAGGGTGGGTCATGCTAAAGCTGAGTACTCTATTTAATCTTAGTAAGATAAGGTAAGCATAGGATTCCTACAAGCCATTTTGGGTCGGACTTAACCAAATTAAGCATAATAGGATTGGGGATTTGGAGACATGTGTTGGGAACATTCATATGATGAATTTAAATAAAAGTTATTTACCTAACTATCCAAGAGTTACATAGAGATGTAATTAGCAATGTTGTTGCTTACCTAAAACATTATTGGTTGATCGGTTAGCTAAAGTTAAATTGATCGATGATGAGAATATGGATCTTGGTCCGCTAGAAAGCTTATGACGTTTTCTGAAACAATAAAAGAGGGTAATTGTTTTGATTAAAATAGTGGGAGCTTGTTTGATGAAAGTCCTTATTAAACAATAAAATTTCATGACACTAAGAACTCTGCTTCTCTATTGTAGATTACCAATGGCACAAACCAACAATGGAAACAAAAACACTTTGCGATTGATTCTCGAGAAAGAAAAACTAAATGGAACGAATTTCATCAATTGGTATCGTAATTTGAGAATTGTCCTCAAAGATGAAAAGAAAATATATGTCTTGGAGCAACAAATCCCTGAAGAACCTAATTCTAGTGCTCCTAGAAGTGAAAGGGACACTTTTAAAAAACATGATGAAGATGCTTTGGACGTCTCATGTCTAATGTTAATAACCATGGAACCTGAGCTTCAGAAGCAACATGAAAACATGGGGGCTTTCGATATGACCGAACACCTAAAATTGCTATTCCAAGAGCAAGCTAGACATGAGAGGTACGAAACATCCAAGGAATTGTTCCGTTGTAGAATGTCCGAAGGTAGTCCTGTTGGCACTCATATGCTTAAAATGATTGGGCATATTGAGCGTCTTGAAGGGCTAGGTTTTTCTTTATGAAAGGAGTTGGCCATTGATGTAGTTTTGCAATCATTGCCAAATAGCTACAGTCAATTCGTGATGAACTACAACATGCATGACTTTGAAAAATCCCTTCCAGAATTGCTCAATATGTTACGAACAACCGAGCAAGAGCTTGCAAAGAACAAGTCCACCATTTTGATGGTCCGTAAGGACAAAAGAGGGAAAAGCAAAAGAAAGTCCATTGCCAAACCCACTTCTAAATCTTTGAAGCCAAAAGTAGGCATTAAGAAACCCAAGGTAACTGTACCTAAGGAGGGTGAGTGCTTTCATTGCAACAAACCCGGGCATTGGAAGAGGAACTGTCCTCTCTACCTTCAGGAAAAGAAGAAAGGAAGTGTAACTTCCACTTCAGGTATCTATGTGATAGAAGTTAATCTTTCTACTTCTTACATGGGTATTAGTTACTGGATGTGGTTCTTATATTTATAGAAACGTGCAGGAACTAAAAATGACTAGAAGGTTGAGCAAAGGTGAAGTTGATCTGCGTGATGGAAATGGGGCAAAGGTTGCTGCTATAGCCGTAGGATCTATTTTGTTAACTTTACCGACCGGATTATTATTAGAACTTGATGACTGTTATTGCGTACCATCTATTTATAGAAATTTGATTTATGTATCTTGTTTGGACAAGAATGGTTTTACCTTTAATATTGGGAACAAATGTTGTTCGTTCTCTTTTGGTAATATATATTATGGTGATGCAAGTTTGATTAATGGTCTTTATGTTCTTAATATGGATAATCCGATTTATAACATAGATAAAAGGGAGGTCAAATCAAATTGTTCAAATTTAACCTATCTCTGGCATTGTTGTCTTGGCCATATAAACGAAACTCGCATTTCCAAACTCCATAAAGATGGATTATTGAACAAATTAGATTTTGAATCATATGGGACGTGTGAAGCTTGTTTAATTGGAAAGATGACAAAGGCTCCTTTTGTTGGACAAAATGAGAGAGCAAGTGATGTATTGGGAATCATACATAGTGATGTATGTGGTCCAATGAACATACATGCTAGAGGTAGTTATAGATACTTCATTACATTTACTGATGATCTCAGTAGGTTCGGATATGTATATTTAATGCGACATATGTCCGAGTCCTTTGAAATGTTCAAAGAATTTCAAAATGAAGTACAAAACCAACTTGGAAAGAGTATTAAGATTCTTCGATCTGATCGAGGTGGCAAATACTTAGACCATGCTTTTCTTGATCATCTTAGAAATTGTGGTATTGTATCACAACTCACTCCACCTGGAACACCACAATGGAATGGTGTCTCCGAAAGGAGGAATCATACACTGTTGGACATGGTACGATCTATGATGAGTCAAGCTGACCTTCCGACATCCTTTTGGGGATATGCTCTAGAGACAGCGGTTTTCACACTAAACCAGGTTCCATCAAAATCTGTTGAAAAGACACCATATGAGATATGGACTGGGAAGAGTCCTAAATTATCTTTTATGAAGATTTGGGGTTGTGAGGTTTACGTACGACGTCAAATCACTAAGTTAGAACCAAAATCTGATAAATGCATATTTGTAGGATATTGTTGATCCGAATAATGATGTTCTAAACTTGAAAGACCTTTTACTACACACTGATTGAATAACGTGAGTGCGAAAGCGTTTATAATATGTAGAAAAGGTAGAACATGCAAGGTAGTAGACACACAAGTAATCAATAAACAGAATAGTAAAATTTTGCAAGAAATTTACTCAAAGCTCTGTTTCATTGACTTTTTGAAGAACACCAAGAACACGGACTGATGTGTGCAAATATTCTCAGAGAAAATACAATCTCTATTCAGACTAGTGTGTGTGCTCGCTTGCAAAACTCTAAGGTGGTGCTCCTATAATATACAAGGAGGATGCACCCCGTAGTACAAGACAAGGGCTGACATTCCATAAACGGAATGCCACTTGGAAAGTAAAACCATCGTGCACCGCTCCAAGGTGATCTGGAAATCTTCGTACAGCAGGCATCACGTGATCTGCATGTGACCTTGTCTTGAACTGAGCTTGCTAAAAACGTCGAACTGTCTCCAGAGGTTAGCCATCACAGAGGCTCTATGAGTGATCACAGAGGCTCTGTGAGTGATCACAGAGGCTCTGTGATCTAAAGAACATTATCAGGCTTTGCGTCCTCTGGCAGAGTGTCGACAGATGTCTTCTGAGATTGCGTCTTATGTGGTGCATTTAGATGCTCTGAGCCAATCTTCTGCAGTTCCTATACTTATCCTATTTTTCAATAATTCTATACATTGTGATTGGAGCTAACAATATCCCCCTAAGTATTGAAAAATAAAGAAGTGCAAAATTGAGTTTGGCTAAGTTAGAAACAAAAAGAGGTGAAAGGAACTCAACCTCTGTCTACTTACTTTCATTCAAGAAAAGAAATGCCAGAAGGCAATTACATTTAAGTACAACAAAATGAAAGCAAAAGAAAATACATTTCTTCAGAGCCTATATTTTGGCATCTAGAAAATCATCTACTTTTCTTCCAAACCCGCCTTCCTTCTTTAGTTCTCTGTAATAAAATACGCACAAGTCCCTGAAGTTTATGGTTGCACTTATATTTTCCAGAAGTATATCTGCAGCTTCTGAGGGAACAAGTGGTGTGCCTCTGTGTTTGATAATTAGGTCTTGTATGAATAGCAGAGACTGAGTCGAGTACTTGTGACTTTCAATCCCCATAAAGATCTTCTTTTCGCCCTTGGGATTGAAGTACACGAAGCCAAAGGAAGGTGAATTGATGATAGAGTTCGGAAGAATTGTGGCAGAGGGTGATGGACTATCCTTAGGTGGAGGAAAGTTCACCTTCTTGACCCCCAGATCGAGTGCCACTTGAAAATCCACCACGCTGTAGAAGAGTAGCTTTTCCCTCATCGTTCTTTTGATTGTAAGGTGGGCTTCTTGGTACTCTTTCTTCCACCCGAACTTGTCTTCTGTCAACCTGAATAGCTCTGGGAGATCGTGGGGATGGAGATTTGTCAGATCAGCATCGGTGAACGTCCATATTTTCCCATCATCTCTCTTTACTGCATACTCACTGAACCAGAAGTTTTTGCATTTTGTATGGCCAAGCTTGATTGACAGAACCTCTAAGATTTTGGCCATGGAGAAGACTTTAGCTCTTGGCTTGGATTTGTCTTTGTAGAATCTTCTCCTCTCCTCTGAAATGATTTCCTCTGAGAGTTTGACAGAAGATTGATCGTGGACCCCTCGGCTGTAGAGATACTTGTAGACATCTTCTTCTATGTTTTTCTTCTGAGGAATAGGGAAGGGTCTTCTCAAGCTCTCGAAGCCTTGGATTACTTCTGCAACTCTGTCCTTTGAAGATTTCTCAATTGGGTCAAGGACGGATTTTTGGGAGGCTTTTGCTATGGCAATTGTGGTATACCTATGTCCGTTTTCCGGATTTTTGTTATCCCTATTTTTAGGGTGTTACATCAAGGACATGGTCTTCAAAGGTAGTAGCTTTCTTTGACGCTTTTGGTTCTTTGGCACCCTCTTCTGGTTCAATTTGGTTGGCTTACTTCAACAGTCTTTGTTTTTTTTTGGCAATAGGTGTATCCTTCTCCCCCTTTGATGACCAGAAGCCTCATCATCTTCAGGGTCTTGGTCATCAAAATCTTTTTTATCCTGAGAAGCCTCAGTTGCGCAAGAGGCAACAATAGAATTTGTAGCCCTTTTTCGCTTCTGGACTTTAGCAATTTTGTTCATGAATTTGTTTTCGTCATCTACAAAAGGTTTATGTTCAGATATGGTTTGAGTTATTGGCTCTGTAGAAACATGTGTAGATGGTCTAACTTGAAATTTACCTTGGAGTGTAGAACAAAGATCATTAGAAGCTTCGACAATCTTCTGGACTTGAGCATCAATGGAGTAAGTATTCATTGTTAAGATATTCTTCACTTCAGAGATCGTCTCATTTGATTGGTTATGAATTTGGCTCTGATCTATGTAAACTTTTGTATAATAACTTTGAAGTTTTTTAAATCATCCTTTTTAACAAGATCATATGAGATTGGCGTAGGTGCAGAAGCAGAGAAGGCATATTTGGATTATGTGATCAATGTTTTGACTTCCTCTATGAAGGTTAGAACTCTGTAGCAGTAATAGTTGGGGGGAAAGGTAGATGATTTAGTCTGTTGCTTCTGGATGTTCTCAGACATTTACGAAATGGAATTGTTTGTTGATATAATCTGAGTAAAGAGATCATCGGTCTGAGATTGCAGAGCTAAGGTTGATAAAGTAGAGGCTATCTCTGAAGATGTAAGTCTTTGAGTGATGAGGCTTTTGAGTTCTTTTAGAGACTTTGTGCGTGTCTTTGAATTTTCCTAACGACTTGTGACAGAGGCTCCTAGAGATTGGATTTCAGAGCTTGCAAAGGCAGAGGCCTCTGTCTGAGTAATTGTAACTTTAGTTCTTCCAAGTAACTCAGAATTGAGTCAGCAAAGTCCTTGAATTGGACTTTGTGACTAATTTAGAAAGGGGAACATTGGGAACAACACATGTTTTCAATTCACCCTTGAGTTCAGAGGGGCCTTCTTTCGAACATGCTTTTAAGATCAGAAAGACTTCCACCCTGTGCTTGATCCTGTTTAATTGGAGAATCTATGGGTGTTCAGGTCTGAGTGACAACATTATCCTCTTCAGAGTCAGAGAAGTTGCATTGGACGTGTTGACGTTGATATATGTCAAGTTTAGAATGGCATTGTGCTTCTAAATATTGTCATTGCTTCTCTGAAAGGCAGTTTCTGGCGTCAAAACGATGAATGCCCATTGACTTGAGCAATTTATATTTGTTGACAGAGGCAACACATGCCTCTGTGCATGTAGGAATTAGGATGTGTCATGTCCTGAGGCAAGTGGATACTTATCTTTTCAATGTAAGTGTCCTTTTGAGAGGAAAAATCTAGATGGGTGGGTTCCACGAGTATGTGCAGTCCAGAGACATCTGGAGTGGTCTCTGGATGGTTAGAGATCTGGGTTCGAGTTAAGTAAAGGTCCTTGTTCAATATCCTTTTCTGCTTGACCACATGGGGTAGCAGATGTGGTTGCTCAGGGTGGACTCGGCTCGGTTCGTACAAATGTGCCTTTTCTGAATCTCATTATTTTCCCTCAGCTAAGGGTTCAGAATGCTCAGAGTTGATCTCTTAATTTCATGCTCACTCTTTGACTCCTCACTGGAAATCCTAGGGTCTATGAGTTCTAGGGTATCAATCCTTGGTTCTAAGGGTTGAATAACACATCTATAGAGAGCAAAGAGGGTAGAGTCTTCTGGAATGTACCTTAACATCAGTTTAGAGAGTGCGCGAGCGTTGGGATACCCTTCTGGAAGCATAGTTAGCTTGTGTGAGTTCATAATGAAGAAGGGGGTCTTCGATCAATCCTTTGGAATTGAATGTTGGTTGATGGCACCTCTGATGAAGAGAGACCAAAATTGGGGAAACATATAATGAGTTTGCCATTGGCCTTGACTTGGTTCTTCTTTTGAACAACGCTCAACATCTTATTCCAGAGAAGTAGAGCGTAGTCTAGGTTTAGATCAAAATACATCCCATATAGCATAGTGAGGATGTTCAAACTTCGTTACTCCCGATTTTGCAAGTTAAACTTCTGTTAATGATACTGAATAGACAGTTCCACATGGGTGGTAGAAATTTTCCTTTGAATTCACTCACAAGGTTTATTTTTTTGTTATATCCAATGAACCTAAGGACTCTAACAACTTGCTCGGAGGTGGGAAAGTCTTCATAATGTTCTATTTGAAGTTCCTGTATGTTTGGGATCACTAGTACTTTCTGAATTTTTGCCTTGAAGATTATGATATGCATTCCATGTCATTGGGTGCATCTATGAATCCTATTATCCATCTTGATTTAGATACGAAGTCATAGTTGTTCCAGAATTGTTGGACGTACTACTCAAGTACGTCCTTGTCAATGGAGCTCAAAGCAGTTTGGAGAAAGTGTGAAGGTACTGGATAATGATATGCTACTGCTCTTCATAGCTTTTGAACCTTAAATCCACAAAATGGTTGTTGGCTTTGAATGGAAGCCTAACAAGGATGTCATTTTTAAAATTTGTGGAACGAATTTGATTTTGAGGGTTGTTCGAGTTATGACAGTTCTCAGAGTGTGCTAGAGATGCCATTGTTGCAGAAAAGCTTTGAGGAAGATGAACATAATTCTTTAGAGTAGAAATAAATTTAAAACATGTGTTTGAGAGCGTAAAAAGAAATTTAGGGCTGGAAATGTGCTTTTATAAATAAAATGCACTCAAGTTTTTTTTTCGAAAATGTCATTGATTGGATGTGAAATGAACCTTTTCTAACAACTATTATTGGATTTTGACACGTGGCTTGGTGGTTCCAAGAAAATAGGTACGCCAAAAACCATCACCAAAGGAATTTTAAAGATACATGACAGTCACTTTGGTATACAACCCGCACCCTAATCACATAAATACAAAAACCACACAAGTATTTTTGTCCAGAAGAGGCTATCAAACAATGCCTCTGGATATTGATTATTTGTGCATCTGGACAACGAACTTCATAGAGACCTAAAAACATTTGCAACATTGACTTCTGTATTAAAAAAGTATTCATTAATTTTTAATTTTCCTTTCCAGAAGTTATGGATTGTCAAACTAAGAGTAAGTAAACTATTTCAAAGGGTTTTGTAATCAGAAGAGGTTTTATTTATTTAAGAACCACTGTTGCTCCTTAGGTTTTGAGAACATGCCTCTGTAATGATGATTCACATATGCTCCCCCTTAATAATATAGAACCATGCCCCCCTTGAAATATTCTTAGAAAGAATTTGATCAATCATGCTTAAAACCTATTTCAAGAACTTCAGAAGCTCTGAACTGTAGAGGCAGAGGCTCTAGTATATTGAGTCTTGAATGTGAAGATAACTTCAAGAGGCTCTGGACTATAGAATCAAAAGCTATGGTTGACAGATTAGGACTTAGACCAATTTTTCTCGAGAACTTAGTTTAGAGGCTCTGGATAATACACCTAGAAGCTCTGGAAAATTTAGTATATATGATACATCTTGGATTTCAGAGATTCAAGGTTGGAAAGACAAATAGCTCAGGATTCAAGGATCCATACGCTCTATTCTGCATTGATTGAAATTTAGTAGACATATTGAGCATGCCCAATTTGCTAATGAGAAAGGTAAATCTCTTTAAATCAAGAGCTTTTATGAATAGATCAACAAGTTGGTATTTTGTTGGGACAAAGTATATTTCAATTGTACTTTTCTCAACACGATCCTAAATAAAATGATACCTGCGAACAATATGCTTTGTCTTTGAGTGTTGCACTAGATTTTCAGAGATGGCAATTGCACTTGTAGAATCACAAAGGATTGAAATTTTTTTCAAACTCAAAGTTGTAGTCCTTGAGTTCACTAATAGAAAAATGCTTAATACCGACCAAGGTTTACCGACGGCCTCTATCCTTCGGTAATTTCTGACGGAACACCGACGGAAATAAGATATTTACGACGAATACCCTATCCATTGGTAAATAAAAACATTTCTGACGGATCACCGACGGGCATAAAACTATTTTATTTTTGATTTTCTTAAATATTACATTCCGTCGGTATTGCGTCGGTAAAGTTAATAATTTAATTATTTTTTCCACATTCCGTCAGTAATCCGTCGCAAATTACCGACGAATTTCTGACACCATTAGGAAATCCGTCGGTAATCCGTCAGAAAATAATCTTATTTTTCCAAGATCTGTTGATGTATGTATGTATGTATGTATGTATGTATGTATGTATGTATGTATGTATGTATGTATGTATGTATGTATGTATGTATGTATGTATGTATGTATGTATGTATGTATGTATGTATGTATGTATGTATGTATGTATGTATGTATGTATGTATGTATGTATGTATGTATGTATGTATGTATGTATGTATGTATGTACGTACATATCTATGTATGTATGTATGTGTGTGTCGTATGCGAAATCCATGTATTCCATGGATGTGAAATCCTGCATAAGGCACCAGTGATTCAAGGTTGCTCCTCTACTTTTCTCCATCGTAACCCTACTCTGTCAAAAGCAGGTATGTGCCTTTCTGTTAATCAACTTCTCTCCATCGATAAAGTTGATATATGTGTATCAATTTCACACAGGGATCTGTGCAATCAGATGTTGGATCAGGATGTCGTTTAAGACGTTGCGGATGTTGTATCAATTTCAGATGTTGGATCAGGATGTTGTGTGTCAGATGTTGTATCGATTTCACATATGATGTAGTTTAAGATGTTGGATCTGTGCGCTCAGAGGCGCACACCGACGATCAAATGTCATCCCTGTGTTGGATCTGATTGTTCCACTCTTTTTCTTTGTGTTAATGGGTTTTTTCGGTTCAAGAATGTCATGAAGCACACTGAGGGGCTAAACACATGTCAAGAAGATGAATTGGGTTTAGAATATGAATTGGGTTTTGGGATGAAGATGAAAGATAGCTGTTTGGAATATGGTCTGATTATTTTGGAATGTTATATGGATGGAATTTTCGGGAAAATCATCATATAATCATCCGTGTTTTAGTTTGATCATTTATGATCTTATTTGGATGAACACATATGATTTAAAGTTGCAAATTTAATACAAAAATTCTATCCAAGTTAGTTAGAACAAAATCACATATGATTTTGGTGTTAAGTGTTATAGACAATTTATTTAGTACATAATCACATATGATTTTGGTGTTAAGTATGAATTTGGCGTTAAGTATTTAGAACAAAATCACATATGATTTTGGTGTTAAGTATGAATTTGGTGTTAAGTATTTAGAACAAATTCACATGTGATTTGGTGTTAAGTATTTAGAACAAAATATAATCATAAATGATTGTGGGTTGCATATTGTACATCATATAATAATCTGTGATTTTGGGTTGCATATTCAGGATTTGCTCGAAAAACAAACAGATCCATATGAACTACCATGGATTAACCGTATTAGCTTGAATAAAGGAAAATTATAAATACGATTTTGATTTGAATTAGATATTACCCTATTTTTAGGAAGTTAATACTATCCTAAATTAATCCATAGCATAAATGACTTTAATACCCTTTTAATCTTAATTTTAGAAACTATTATTTTTGGAATTAATTTTAGAAAATGATTGGTTGAGAATCGTCCCTTTATTCTTTTAAATAGCCTCCATTCTCGTTTGAACCCACCTCTCTCTCTCTCTCTCTATATATATATATATATGTTTGTATGTATATATGTATTGCTTGTATGTATATAGTACATATATATGTATATCATGTATATACGTGTATGTCGTGTGCATATAAGTGTGTGTATATGTCTAGATCATGTATTGTATACATATGTATTGTTTGTATGCATGAATATAGCACATATATATGTCTATATCATGTCTAGCTATGTATGTGTGTATGTATGTATATATCATGTCTATGTATGTGTGTATGTATGTATGTCTATAGATCATGTCTATATATGTGTGTGTGAGTGTATGTATGTATGTCTATAGATGTATTGTATACCTTTGTATTGCTTGTATGTATATAGCACATACGTCTATATCATGTCTATGTATGTGTGTATGTATGTATGTATGTACGTCTATAGATGTATTGTATACATATGTATTGCTTGTATGTATATATCACATATGTCAATATCAAGTCTATGTATGTGTGTATGTATGTATTTATATGCATATGTCGTATGCATATGTAGGGCTGTAAACGAACCGAACGAACACAAACAGAGGCTTGTTCATGTTCGTTCGTTTAACTTAACCGAACAAACGAACGAACACGAACAATAAACGAACGAAATTTTTTGTGTTCATGTTCGTTCGTTAAGAATATTTGTTTGTTCGTGTTCGTTTATGTTCGTTCATTAAATGCTAAACGAACATAAACGAACGAACTTTAACAAACATAAGGGAAATACTTGTACTGAAAGGAACTCAAGCCCATTAGGCTTAAGCTAATGAAACCCCAAGCCACCAAGCAAGACTCAAGCCAATGGGCTTGAACCACCAAAGGAGGCAAGGGGTGAAGGGTTTGAAAATACAAGAGGGTGAGGATCATATTTATACTAGAGAGTAGAGCACAATCTTGTTGTTTGCTATAGATGTGGGATGGAGAAAATCCCACTTCCCTTTGATTTTCACGGTGAAAGCTAGAAAGTAAAAGGCTGATGAGTGATGACTAACTATATGTATCCCACATCGGTAGTTTACTTAAAAAGTAGGTCTACAAGTATGTATATAATAGAAGGTGGTGTGGATATATATCAGCCCTTTTTTTATAAAAATGATAAGACTTTTTATTATTATCATATAATCATATAATATAAGTTATAATTAATTATTATATAAAATTGTTCAATATTAGTTTCTTAAATGTTTAATTGTTAAAGTATTTTCATTAGTAAACGAACATTAAACGAACGTAAACGAACATAAGTGAACGAATGTTAACGAACATAAATGAACGAACGAGACCTTTGTTCATGTTCGTTCGTTTAACTAAACGAACAAGAAAAATTGTTCATGTTCGTTCATTTATTAAATAAACGAACATAAACGAACTTCTCGCCGAACGTTCGGTTCGTTTACAGCCCTATGCATATGTATATCATGTGTATGTATGTATGTCAATAGGTGTATTATATACACATGTATTGCTTATATGTATATGTATATGTCGTATTTATATAAATATGTGTATGTCATGTACATGTCTCTCTCTATATATATATGTATGTCTGTCTATAGATGTATGTATGTCTATATATGTATGTATGTATGTCTATAGATGTATGTATGTGTGTATAACACTTTTGGTCCCTGATCTAACTGGAATTAACGGGAAAAGATAACGGACGTTAACTGTTTCCGTTAAGTTCAGTTAGTTCTGGGATATTTTAGTCAATTTAAATATAATATGATAAATTAATAATTTATTTAATAATTTTAATATTAAATAATTTATTAATAATTTAAAAGTAATTTTTTTAATTTTAAAAAATGGATATCCGTCTTATAACACCCTAAAAATCAGAGTAAATTAAAACCTGGAAAACCTGGCAACATGACGATTGCATTGATATAAACTTCCCATAAAGGGGATCAGTCCTTAAGACTTTACAAGACCTGTACATAAATGGGATTCATCAACAAACTAATCTAGACACTTCTACCAAGATTATATCTGTTGACAATCCAAAATTCATCAAAAGAATGGGACTTAACAAATGCCCAGATACAATACTAGTCATCTCAAAATGCCTCGAGACCAACCCGTCTCTCAAAACCCCGGCAACCCACCGCTAAGGGAAACCTGTTATACACATCATTTGAGAAAAAACGTCAGACTTAAAGCCTGGTGAGAACATAAAGTTTATAAAGCTCAAAAGATATAAACATTTGCATCAAAAGATAATATTTCCAAAGAGGTTAAATTTTACAATTGAAACCTTTGCCACAAACAGGCTTTTCTGTTATAAACATATTATCAAATGACCAATGACAAAACATTTTACCAAGGATTGTGGCGTAACACTAAGTAAGCCAAAATCCGAGTTATGAGCTAAACAATTGGAATCCGAGGATACGAACACATAAGTCCGTGCTACAACGTGAGATCTAGCCCCAAGCAAAACCAATGTATACTCCTTCACTAGGATCACTATGAACCATGGCTAGTATCCGGCCTCACATAAATATACCAAGTTGCCCCCGAGGATCATATGCATCCATAGCTACAAAATGGGGAATATAACATCCCAATAATACAGTCGACTCAAAACCTAGGGATCCGCTAGTAATGGTACAGACTCGTCACAACAACATATGTGACCAACCATAAATAAACATATGGTATAAACACATTTTATAAACAAAATGTCATTTCAGTTTAACTTCTGGTAAGAATGAAAATCATTAAAATGAGTTCTTAAACATTATTTTCACATATCCACATAATGTGCTAGTAAAACATCATTTTACTTCAATAAGGCGGAACCAGTCATTTTAGTCAAAACTGACCGGGAACCCCGAAAATCACCAAAAACTTCATTTATATCAAAATGTAGAGAACATGAAATCATACCGTAGAAATACTTCGGATTTCGCAAATAAGAGTTTTGACATGTATAAAGTTTGTAAAATGGTAGTAGGAACTCACCAGTAGGTTTTTAGAATAAAACCCGGAAAACCAGATAACGATCACGACGTAGAGGTGAAGCTTAAAACACCGATCCCTTGCTAGAAACACCGAAAACTAGCAACCAAACGAGACTTTGAAGATCAAAAGAAGAAAAAGAGAGAAAAAGCAAGAGAGAGAGAGAGAGAGAGAGAGAGAACTGAGATAAGAGATATTTATTTTGTAATATCTCTCAAATGAGATATTTAAGCAATCTCAAAAAGCAACCTGACAGGGCGCACGACCTGTGCGCCCTCAAAGAAGGAAATGCGCACGACCCGTGCGCAAGCCCACTGCCTCGCCACTGTTTCATACGCACGACCCGTGCGTTTTCTCTGAAGGAGGGCGCACGACCCGTGCGTCCTGTAGATCAGCACAGAAACCTCTTTTTCTCTAATCATCTTCGCAAAACGGCCAAACGAAATTCGAGGTGTTACAATCCTCCCCAACTTGGGAATGATTTCGTCCCCGAAATCCCAACTACTCAAAAAGGTGAGGATATCTTCGCTTCATATCCTCCTCGGCTTCCCACGTCACATTTGCTCCCCGGTGATGCTTCCATTGCACCTTGACCAAAGTGACTTCTTTGTGACGCAACTTCTTAGACTTTCTCTCTAAGATGGCGTCGGGTTCTTCCACACAATGGTTACCTTCGTCTACCATTAACTCTGAAAGGGGAATGACGCTGTCTTCTACCGCCAAACATTTCCGAAGGTAGCAAACATGAAACGTGTTGTGTATTCTGCTCAACTCCGGTGGCAGTTCCAACTGGTAGGCTTGCAAACCCACCCGCTTAAGCACTTTGAAAGGTCCGAGGAAACGGGGACTTAACTTTCCACGTTTTCTGAATCGTATAATGCCTTTCTACGGCGACACCTTAAGCATAACGCGGTCGCCCACTTGGAATTCTATCGGCCGTTTCTTCTTATCTGCATAACTTTTCTGACGATCCTGAGCCGCTTTCATTATTTCACGAATGCACTTGACTTTATCGGCAGTCTCTTGCACGATTTCAGGTCCGGTGAACTGCTTTTCTCTCGCTTTAAGCCAACACACGGGAGTCCGACACTTTCGCCCATACAATGCCTCAAAAGGTGCCATCCCAATACTCGAGTGGTAGCTATTGTTGTAAGCAAACTCCACCAAAGGCAGGTGAGAGTCCCAACTACCCTCGAAATCGATGACACAAGACCTCAACATGTCTTCCAAAGTTTGGATCGTTCGCTTGCTCTGTCCGTCGGTTTGAGGATGGTAAGCCGTACTCAACTTCACTCGAGTACCAAGTTCTTTCTGAAACCCATCCCAGAAGTTCGAAGTGAACCGACTGTCGCGATCCGACAAGATCGACAATGGTATGCCGTTCCTCGAGACCACCTCATCGATATAAAGCTTCACCAACTTATCCATCGATAAAGTCTCGCGCATAGGCAAAAAGTGAGCGCTCTTTTTCAATCTATCTACTATCACCCAAATGGTATCGTGACCTTGAAGAGTTTTAGGTAACTTCGTCACGAAGTCCATGGTGATATGCTCCCACTTCCATTCGGGAATCTCTAAAGACTAAAGACTCCCATACGGTCGCTGATGTTCGGCCTTAACTTGCGAACATGTCACACAACGCTCAACGTAACGCGCCACGTCAAGTTTCATTACCGGCCACCAATAGTGCAGCTTCAAGTCCCTGTACATCTTTGTACTCCCCGGATGAATAGAATACTTGGACTTATGAGCATCCTCTAGCAACAGATCACGGTTACCCCCAAACTTGGGTACCCACACACGACCGCTGAACAGTTTTACTCCACGGCTATCTTCCGTTAAGAGTAAACGCTGCTTCGTCATGACTTCATCTTTTAGATTCTCTTCTAACAGTGCTTCCACCTGTGATGTCTTGATCTTCTCAACAAGACTAGATACTAGCTCGATCCTCGAATGGGTAGCTCGAATACTTTCGCTATAGTCCTTTCGACTTAATGCATCGGCTACCACGTTCGCCTTACCGGGATGGTAAAGCAATTCACAGTCGTAATCTTTGAGCAACTCGAGCCACCGCCTATGCCTCATATTCAGCTCTTTCTGATCAAAGACATACTTCAGGATCTTGTGATCCGTGTATAGAGTGCATTTCGTGCCGTAGAGGTAATGTCGCTAAAGTTTCAAAGCGAACACCACCGCCGCGAACTCCAGATCATGGGTTGGATAATTCTGCTCGTGTATCTTAAGCTGCCTCGAGGCATAAGCGATCACCTTGCCTCGTTGCATCAACACACAACCCAGTCCCATATTTGAAGCGTCGCTGTAAACCACGAAATCTTCCGATCCTTCAGGTAACGTCAAGATCAGAGCTTCACACAACTTCTTTTGAAGGATTCGGAATTCCTTCTCTTGGGTTTCGATCCATTCAAACTTCACATTCTTCCGAGTCAGAACTGTCAAGGAAGAAGCGATCTTTGAAAAGTCTTGGATAAATCTCCTGTAGTACCCCGCCAGACCCAAGAAACTTCGGATCTCGGACGGACTCTTAGGAGGCTCCCAATTCATCATAGCTTCAATCTTGGAGGGGTCTACTTTCACTCCGACCCGAGTGACTACGTGACCCAGAAACTGTACTTGGAAAACTTGGCATACAACCTTTCTTTTCTCAACACTTCCAGAACTTCACGCAAATGTTGCTCGTGCTCTGACTCACTCTTGGAGTACACTAGTATGTCATCAATGAATACAATGACCGACTTGTGGAGGAATGGTCGGCACACTCTATTCATTAAGTCCATAAACACAGCTAGTGCGTTCGTTAGACCAAAAGGCATTACAAGAAACTCGTAATGGCCGTAACGCGTTCTGAAAGCCGTCTTCGGAACATCTTCTTCTCTTACCTTCACTTGGTGATAACCCGAACGTAAGTCAATTTTAGAAAAACAACCCGCTCCTTGAAGTTGATCGAACAAGTCGTCTATTCTCGGAAGCGGATATCTGTTCTTTACTGTATCTTTGTTCAACTCACGATAGTCAATGAACATTCTCATTGTGCCATCCTTCTTCTTGATAAATAAGACCGGAGCTCCCCAAGGTGACGAACTCGGTCTTATAAAGCCTTTCTCCAATAGCTCTTGGAGCTGTGCCACCATCTCTTGCATCTCCGATGGCGCTAAACGGTAAGGTGCTTTAGCGATTGGTGCTTCTCCAGGCACAAGATCAATCCGAAACTCTACCTGGCGATCGGGTGGTAACCCGGGAAAGTCGTCCGGAAAGACATCTGGAAACTTACGCACAATCTTCACATCTTCCAGCTTTGATTTCTCTAACTTGGCATCGATCACATAGGCTAGTAAAGACGAACATCCTTTTACTAAGCACTTGCGTGCCTTTGCCATTGTGATTATTGCCACTTCACCTTTTCTCTTTTCGCCATAGATGACAACGACTTCGCCAGAGGGGTTGGGAAGTCGAATCAACTTCTTGGAACATACGATCTCGGCATGATTGTTTGACAACCAATCCATGCCGACCACAACATCAAAACCCCCGATTAACATCGGCAGTAGATTGATCGAGAATTCTCTCCCTTCGATACTAAGAGTACACTGCTTCAAAACATCGTGGATCAGAACTTGACTACCATCGGCTATTTCTACCACTAATGCATCCTCAAGACTAGTAGTGGGCATAGAAATCTTCTAACGGAACAATTCAGATACGAAAGAAAAACTGGCACCTAAATCGAATAAAATACGAGCAGGTACAAAGTTTATAAGGAAAGTACCCGATACCACATCAGCGGATGCCTTGGCCTCATCGGCCGTCATCTAAAATGATCGACCCGGAACCCTAGGAGGGTTCTCCTTCCTTGCTAGCGTGCTACCCGACACAAGCTTCGGGCAATCTCTTCTCACATGCCCCGGTGCCTCGCACTCATAACAGACGAGTCCTCTGACCGGGCAATCTCTGATAGTGTGACTAGGCTTCCCACACTTATAACAAGTTTGAGAAGTGGTATTACAGTCACCGTGGTGTTTAGTTTGACACTTGTGGCACCACCTAGCTTCCTGCTGATTGCTGAAGTTTCGGTTTCCGCCAAAAGGTCGTGATCTCTTGGGGTGAGCAGAATTGCTCTCCCACTTTCTCTTATCAGTCACCACTACCGCTTTCTCAACTTTGTTCCTTGCGAACATCTCTTCCATGTACTGAGCTTCTTCAATTATCTCGCGGAGGTTAGAAGCTTTAGAATTGTGGACCATAGATTGCATGTCCGCGGGTAGACCATTCAGATAGGCCTTCATCTTATCCTTCTCTATTGGGGCAGCGTGTCCCACCAGATCAAGCTTCTCCATGAACTGATGGGTGTACTCCCTCACCGTCAGGCTTCCCTTTACCAGAGACCGAAATTCCTTCTCAATTCGGTCCATTGTTCTTTCATTGCAAAATTCTTCTAACAACTTTTTCTTGAACTCGACCCAAGACAACTGAGCCAACACAGCAGGAGATAGGGTGGATTGAATGACATTCCACCAAATGAGCGCGGTATCCCTCAGCAGTTGGGTACCGAACCGCACTATCTGATCATCTCCGCATTCGGAAGAGCCAAACGCTTGCTCGACCGCTCGAATCCACTTCACATACAAGATTGGGTCGTCGAAACCAGAGAACTCTGGTGGTCCGCAACCCAAAAAGGACTTGTAGGAATAACTTTTCCTATTTCCCGGAGCACCGACAATCCCGTGCTCCTCAGCCCTGACCCCTGCCCCAACGCCTCCAGGACCCGCTACAATGTTCTCCACAACCGTCTCACTCCTCCGATTGTTCACATCGCGGTCCTCAATCACTTTCAGCAGAAACTCTTGCTGCTTTGCCATCTCTTCCCTCATTGCCAACATCATGCTGACCATCATCTCAGACGGGGAACTAGCATAAATGATGACTGGGTGGGACGAAGCCAGGTCTACACGCGGAATGACCTCTGGCCCCCCACCTAGTATTTGTTGAACAGGTGGACGTACAACAACCTCAACTCCTTCCGGCTGGTCAGCGGTGGAGGCTGTCGCTTCCAGACCATCAACACGCGTACGCGGTCTACCACGCGTATTCACCATACTGAACTGCTTCACAGAACAGAGAAAGAGATAAGAGAGAGATCGAATAAACACAAAGGAAACGTACTACCACATTACCAATCGTCATAGCAATAGAAATTCAAGCACACTTACGTACGATAACCTCATAATAACATTAGCTAAGTGAGATTATGAACATATAACACATAAAGGTTCTCGTCACGATCACCACAACGCCTGATAAACGCACTTTCCGTTGACTCTAAGACTAACCCATCTTAGAAGCTCTACCCAAATCTCACGGATCAATTATTATCACACTCGGTCTAAGTCTATACATCTTACATTCATGTCTAGTTCGCTTAAACTAGAGCTCTGATACCAACCTATAACACCCTAAAAATCAGAGTAAATTAAAACCTGGAAAACCTGGCAACATGACGATTGCATTGATATAAACTTCCCATAAAGGGGATCAGTCCTTAAGACTTTACAAGACCTGTATATAAATGGGATTCATCAACAAACTAATCTAGACACTTCTACCAAGATTATATCTGTTGACAATCCATAATTCATCAAAAGAATGAGACTTAACAAATGCCCAGATACAATACTAGTCATCTCAAAATGCCTCGAGACCAACCCGTCTCTCAAAACCCCGACAACCCACCGCTAAGGGAAACCTGTTATACACATCATTTGAGAAAAAACGTCAGACTTAAATCCTGGTGAGAACATACAGTTTATAAAGCTCAAAAGATATAAACATTTGCATCAAAAGATAATATTTCCAAAGAGGTTAAATTTTACAATTGAAACCTTTGCCACAACCGGGATTTTCCGTTATAAACATATTATCAAATGACCAATGACAAAACATTTTACCAAGGATTGTGGCGTAACACTAAGTAAGCCAAAATCCGAGTTATGAGCTAAACAATTGGAATCCGAGGATCCGAACACATAAGTCCGTGCTACAACGTGATATCTAGCCCCAAGCAAAACCAATGTATACTCCTTCACTAGGATCACTAAGAACCATGGCTAGTATCCGACCTCACATAACCGTACCAAGTTGCCCCCGAGGATCATATGCATCCATAGCTACAAAATGGGGAATATAACATCCCAATAATACAGTCGACTCAAAACCTAGGGATCCGCTAGTAATGGTACAGACTCGTCACAACAACATATGTGACCAACCATAAATAAACATATGGTATAAACACATTTTATAAACAAAATATCATTTCCAGTTCAACTTCTGGTAAGAATGAAAATCATTAAAATGAGTTCTTAAACATTCTTTTCACATATCCACATAATGTGCTAGTAAAACATCATTTTACTTCAATAAGGAGGAACCAATCATTTTAGTCAAAACTGATCGGGAACCCCGAAAATCACAAAAAACTTCATTTATATCAAAATGTAGAGAACATGAAATCATACCGTAGAAATACTTCGGATTTCGCAAATAAGAGTTTTGACATGTATAAAGTTTGTAAAATGGTAGTAGGAACTCACCAGTAGGTTTTTAGAATAAAACCCGGAAAACCAGATAACGATCACGATGTAGAGGTGAAGCTTAAAACACCGACCCCTTGCTAGAAACACCGAAAACTAGCAACCAAACGAGACTTTGAAGATCGAAAGAAGAAAAAGAGAGAAAAAGGAAGAGAGAGAGAGAGAGAACTAAGATAAGAGATATTTATTTTGTAATATCTCTCAAATGAGATATTTAAGCAATCTCAAAAAGCAACCTGACAGGGCGAACGACCCGTGCACCCTCAAAGAAGGAAATGCGCACGATCCGTGCGCAAGCCCACTGCCTCGCCACTGTTTCATACGCACGACCCGTGCGTTTTCTCTGAAGGAGGGCGCACGACCCGTGCGTCCTGTAGACCAGCACAAAAACCTCTTTTTCTCTAATCATCTTCGCAAAACGGCCAAACGAAATTCGGGGTGTTACACGTCTGAAATCCATCGGTAATTACCAACGGTCAAATTCCCTCGGTAATTACCGACGGAACTTCAGTCATAAATCCGTCGGTGATATTCCGAATATTCTAAAAAAATAGCGGGCATGAAGCCCTAATTTTTAAGTTATTCCCTCTCATCACTTCTCTGAACTCTCGAACTCATCGATTCCTCTCATCCCTCGTCGTTCATGAACTAATAGTCCTCGATCCATCGCTCGAACTCTCACTCACCGACGACCTCTTATTCACCATCGTCCCTCTCACTCACCGGACGTGAAATGAACCGTTTCTGACAACTATTATTGGATTTTGACACGTGGTATGGTGGTTCCAAGAAAATAGGTACACCATAAACTGTCACCAAAGGAATTTTAAAGAGACATGACAGTCACTTTGGTATACGACCCACACCCTAATCACAAAGATGCAAAAATCACACAAGTATTTTTGTCAAGAAGAGGTTATGTACAAACAATGCCTCTGGATATTGATTATTTGTGCATTTGGACAACGAACTTCAGAGAGACCTAAGAATATTTGCAACATTGACATCTGTATTAAGAAAGTATTCATTAATTTTTAATTTTCCTTTCCAGAAGCTCTGGATTGTCAAACCAAGAGTTAGTAAATTATTTCAAAGGGTTTTGTAATCAGAAGAGGTTTTATTTATTTAAGAACCATTGTTGCTCCTTTGGTTTTGAGAACATGCCTCTGTAATGATGATTGAACATGAATCATACGTGCTCCCCTTAATAATATAGAACCATGCCCCCTTGAAATATTCTTAGAAAGAATTTGATCAATCATGCCTAAAACCTATTTCAAGAACTTCAGAAGCTCTGTACTGTAGAGGCAGAGGATCTAATCTATTGAGTCTTGAATATGAAGATAGCTTCAAGAGGCTCTGGACTATAAAATCAAAAGCTCTGGTTGACAGATTAGGACTTAGACCAATTTTGCTCGAGAAATGAGTTCAGAGGTTCTGGATAGTACACCTACAAGCTCTGGAAAATTTAATACATATACTAAATCTTGGATATCATAGATTCAAGGTTGGAAAGACAATGAGCTCAGGATTCAAGGATCCATAAGCTTTGTTCTGCATTAATTGAAATTTAGTAGACATATTGAGCATGCCTAATTTGCTAATGAGAAAGATAAATATCTTTTCATCAAGAGATTTTGTGAATAGATCAACAAGTTGGTATTTTTTTTGGACAAAGTATATTTCAATTGTACTTTTCTCAACACGATCCTTAATAAAATGATACCTGCCATCAATATGCTTTGTCTTTGAGTGTTGCACTAGATTCGCAGATATGGCAATTGCACTTGTAGAATCACAAAGGATTGGAATTTTTTCTGCTATAGAAGTTGATACACAATTCTGGTTCTTGGATATCCAATTCACTAACTTGTCATCAATTAGTTGACAACTTCTAGAGATGTTTTTTCTGTCAAGTTTACATCCTGCATGATCTGCATCTATATTTGGTATAAGCTCAAAACCAGAGTTCTTTGGATAATAATGACCCATTGAAGGTGTGCCTCTGAGATATCTAAAGACTCTTTTAATTGCAGATAAATGAGATTCCTATGGATTAGCTTGATATCTTGTAACATCTAGATTTTCGGTAAGAGTCTTAATCTTCTGTTGTTATTCTCATCTAGCTTCTATCGCCTAGAAAAGTCCTTACTCGAACCTCAAGGTGAATCGGGTGCCTTCTTCGCGAAATCGACAAGTTTCGGGGCCCGAATGGGTGCTGGGCGACATCGACCAGCGACTGTGACACGGTCATTATTGCCGTGTCATAGTCGCACCAAACCAACAAAAGGTGGGCTGGCTGGTGCGACATTGACCAACGACAATGACCATGTCATTGTCGCATGGTCATAGTCGTCGAGTACCTGCGGGTATAAACTAGACAACTCCAAAAATTAGGTCATTTGGTATCTGTTTTGGTTAGTTGGGAGCTCGTTTTCTCTGCAGTCCTTAGGTATGAAATCATCCTCCATCTCTATTCTTTAATACCTTCAACAACCTTATTCATGTGTCATTTATGGTGGTTGTTTAGGTGATCATAAACCCTCCTTGTGAAGACTTCTCCTCCTCTAAAGCTAGTGTCATCCTCTCCAATCTAGAGTTTTGGGTTAGGGTTTTGATAAAACCCATATTGTGAGTTCATTCTTACCTTTCTAAAACTTTATGCATGTTAAACTACATTTTTAGACTTCTAAGCATCTCCTACTTATATCTTCTTTGTTAATAAGATTTTGACCTAACTTATTAATTTGGAGGTTGTTAGGGTTTATAACCATTTTGAGTTATGATGGAGTACCCTATATTTTGAACTATAGAATATGTTGTATTTTACTCATTTTGATTTATTAGCTAGATAAAGGTTTTATAGTCATACTATGGTTTTTCATATATCATGTGAACTGTTGATAAAAATGTTGTTGGGAAAACTAATTACTGTGAAGAGTAAAGAAACTATGTTGAAAAATGTTTACGTGAACTAAAAGCATAATTATAGCTTTTTGTCACAAGTGTAAATGTGACAAGTCTAGACTACTACTAATGGGTCCATAGGTATAGAGTCGACTTAATTTTTGGGAATGAATCATGTTTGTAGCTAGTTGAGACATTGGACCCTAGGGTGGCAACTTGATACAGTTAGGTGGGACCGGATACTAGCCGTGGGTCATAAATGTAAATCCTAGCGAATGGCATGATTAGGATAATTGGGTGCCCTCTCCCACATCTGAGTACAAGCCGACGAGCTCGTGGACCTGATCCTAGTATGGTGAGCTCACTAACTCGGAAAATGGCTTACTTTGTGTTCCGTCGTTATCCTTGGAAACCGGGTCTCCCCGTCATCGCAAGATGTATAAAGACCGGAAGGTCACTATGTGGTTATCATTATGGTTATAAACCCATCTCTTTGAAAAGTTACACATTGTTGCATTTAAATTATTTCCAACTCATTTATATAAATTGTATGTTCTCACTAGGCTTTAAGCATAACACCTTTTCTCTAATGGCATGTATAACAGGTTCCTTTAGCGATGGGATACCGAAGGTGAGTGACGAGCGTGGGCTTGAGGCATTTTTGGGATGGCAGTTATTTGGAGCCTTGGCGAATGCACATTTAAGAATTTTTGGGAATTTGAGTTAACAAGAGATGTAATCTAGATAGAATTTATTTAGATTAGTTTGTTGTTAAATTTCATATTCTTAGGCAGGTGCTGTGAACATTTCCAAACATTTACCCCTTTCGGGTGGTTTACTCTAAATACAAACGTCATGTTGCCGAATTTTCAATTTTTAAAATCACTCTAAATTTTAGGGTGTTACAATTTGGTATTAGAGCTTTAGTCTAAGTGAACTAGGCATGAACGTAAGATGTCTAGACTTAAGCAGGAATTATTAAGTTATGATTGGTGAGGAATGGGTAGAAATACTAAGATAGGATGTTCTTAGGGTTAACGGAATTGCATGAATTACGAATTATGATCGTGGTAACGAGAATCCTTGGGTATGATGTATTCATAATCTCCCTTAGCTAATGTGATTATGAATATATTACTACGTAAGCATGCGTGATTTACTAATGCCATGATGATTTATGGATGTATTAGTACGATTCTTTATGTTCGATTAATCTCTTATCCTTTTCGTGCTTGTGTGGCAACCTTTGTCCTTTATGGTAAATACTCGAAGTCGACCGATGGTCGAAGAGGGAGTGCATGAAGATAGCACATCCAATCCGATTCCCGTAGCTAGAGCGGTGAATGTAGTTCCTCCCAATATGTCGCCGATATTTATCAGAGAGGTAGAGCACATACCTAGAGTGGAATTGGCATCCACAAATCCGGTTATTCGTGAGGCCAACCCTCAAGCCGATTTGATGACCAGTGTCATGCAGATGGTGACATCGGCTATGGAGAAGCAACAAGAGGCTTTCCTGAACTTGTTGTAGGATCAGGATGCAAGTCTTCGTAAGCCGGAAGTGGTTGTCGAGAATGCGGTAGCCGGTTCAGGCTGTACTGGAAACAGAATCACGACGGAAGAGCACGTAGTTGTCGATGCTCATAAGGGCGGAAAGAGTTGCTCCTACAAAACCTTCCTTTGTAGTAAACCGCCCGAGTTCTTGGGATCCGACGACCCAATTGAGTGTATGAACTGGATCCAAGCGATCGAGCAAGCTTTTGGTTCTAGTGAGTGAGGTGAAGATCAGAAAGTAAGATTCACCTCCCAAATGCTTAGAGGTCCGGCACATCGGTGGTGGAACGTCACTAGGTCCACCCTCGATGCTATCATTATATCCCAGTTGTCATGGGAAGCATTCAAGAAGAAGTTGATGGAGGAGTATTGCAATGAGAGGGCAATGGATCGACTTGTTGATGAGTTCCGAGCCCTCAAAAAGGGAAACATGTCTGTGAGAGACTACTCGAGGAAGTTCGTTGAGAAGCTCGATTTGGTGGGGCATGAGGCCCCAACTGAGGCTGAAAAAGTGAAAGCTTATCTAAAAGGGTTGCCGGCTGACATGATGTCCATGGTTCGCAACGCCAAGCCCTCTTCACTTCATGAAGCCATTGAGGAGGCCAAAATCATGGAAGATGTCTATGCTTGAGACAAGGTGGAGAAAGTTGTGGTAGTAGGAGACAAGAGGAAATGGGAAAGCAACCCCGGACCTCCCAATAGGTCGAGACCTTTCAACGGGGGAAGGAGTTTTTATAACCGCCAGGAGGCGCGGTGGTGCTCTAGATGTTGGAGCAAGCACCACGGCAACTATAATTCTCACTCCATCTCTTGTGCCAAGTGTGGGTAACCAGATCACACTACTCGAGATTGCCCGATCAAGGGAGTGGTATGCTTCGAATGCAAGATGTTGGGACATTTCCGAAAGGATTGTCCGAAGTGGAAGACCGGGAGTGCCCTGGAGAAGAAAGAGAACCCTCCCAGAGTTCCTGGCCGAGCTTTCCAGATGACGGCCGATGAGGCCAAGGCATCCACCGACGTGGTATTGGGTACGTTTCTTCTAAACTTCGTACCTGCTCGTGTGTTATTTGATTCCAGCGCTAGTTTCTCATTCGTGTCAGATTATTTTGCCAAAAGCTTGTCATGTCCACTAGTAGCTTAGTTGATGCTTTAGTGGTAGAAATAGCGAATGGTAGTCAAGTAGTGATCCGCGATGTTTTGAGGACTGCTCGATTGACTATGAAGGGAAGAAATTCTCAATTAATCTGATGCCCATGGTTATTGGCGGTTTCGACGTGGTGGTCGATATGGATTGGTTGGCGGTCAATCATACCGAGATCCTGTGTTCCAAGAAACTGATTCGACTCCCTATATCGGATGGTGACATGGTGGTAGTTTATGGAGAAAAGAGGAAGGGCGATGTAGCGGTTATCATCATGGCTAAGGCGCGAAAGTGCTTAGTGAAGGGATGTTCGTCCTTCCTAGCATACATAATCGATGCCAAGATAGAGAAGAAGAAACTTGAAGATGTAAAGGTAGTGCGCAAGTTTTCTCGACGTCTTTCCGGATGACTTGCCCGGTTTACCACCCGATCGTCAAGTAGAGTTTCGAATAGATCTTGTACCGGGAGCGGCTATGATGTAACACCCTTAAAAATAGGGATAACAAAAATCTGAAAAACGGACATGTGGTATACTAAAATTGCCATAGCAAGAGCCTCCCAAAAATGGGGAAATATTTAAACCTGTTTAATTACAGTTGTAATATAACGGAAGATAGACAACAACCAACTAATCTAATTTCTACACTAGAAAGAATATTACAAAAAGGGTGTCATCTATATATCCAAGACATCTTCACAAAAAGTGCGCTCAAATGCACCTTCCCCAAGCTCTCACCCCAAGCGCACTATAATTGCTTTGGAATAGCACCACTAGATCCTGAGATACACATCGACACCAACAACTGTTAGGCCAAAAATCCTAGTGAGTTTGTAAAAGAAGTAGCATATTAATCCACAAACAAATCTTATCAGCAGTTAACCAAAGTTCATTAAATGCGGAGTCAATAGGGGAGACCCATAGCACCAATCAAGTTCCACCTAAATAGTCGATATACCTTGATGCCAACTACCATGAGTGACATCCGAAAGGCCCGACACATCCGAGGACTACAACCATTGCATTACCCCGAATGGCGGAGGTCTAGGTACATACCATTACGGTGGCACCCAAGACTACATCCTCCTAGTGTCTACTGAGTTGGTTCGTCCAACATAATTTATAGAAGGTCTCAAGGCACATTATAACTAAGAATATCTCAATACCAATCATGGGTACAATATTACTATCCCAATAAATATAATGTCCATAACGAGACTGGTATGACCACACTTTTAATCATGTATTTATGGTTCCACCAAATGGTGTGTCAATTAAGATATCATCTTAATATCAAGATATGTATTCCCTCAAGTCATGGCAAGATACATATAAGCATGTGTTCACAATAAACCCTAAATACTTAAACATTAAGAATGAACATTTTCCAATTTAAGGTACAAGATAATAGAAAGTAATAGATTGTGATGTGTCTCTAGTTTTAACAAAGGTTTAGTAAACTCACAATTTAGGTTTTGGTAAAACCTAGAAAATAGGAACCCTAGAAAATACCAAGGGAAGACACGATGGAGAAGAGTGAGAATCTTCGACAATACTTCAATAAATGCTCTTGAAAGAAGCTTTGATGACCAAATTAATGGGTTACCAACCAAACCCTAGAAAATAGGTGAGATATATGTTGAAAGATCCAAAAATCGGCCAAGAATGAGCTCTCCCATTTTCAAAGTTATAAGTGTGGAAATGAGGGTCAGATTGGTTTTAACAAAGATAGACTGGATCACGCGGGCGACTATGCCCCGACGACTTTGCCAATGGCATTGTCGCGGCCTCACCACCCCTCGCGGTACACCACCTGCGACTATGCCCCGCGAATTTCCCAATGGGCATTGTCGCTGGGGCAATGTCGTCGTGTCACTGTGTGTCCTGAATTCAAGATTCTAATTGCAATTCAATTAACAAACACAAGATTTTAACAACTACCTGCTTTGATTCAACCTTCAAATCACAGATTACAATACTTTCTCTCTCTAGACATCTCTTTCTCTCTCTACAAATTCTCTCTGGAAACGTATATTTCAATTTCTAACTATTTCTAAAAACAGAAAACAAAGGTATTTATACCCACAACAAATACAAGGAAACAAAATACAATTACATTGACTTTATTAACAATCTTCAATATTTTGATGACCAGATGCTCTATTCCAGCTTTGACTTCTTGAACTTTCATCTTCAATATTTATGATCTTGAATCCAATAAATCTGTGCTCTAACAATCTCCCCCTTTGGATCAAGATCATCTCTAAAAGATTTAGCAATGTGATCTTCTCTTTTTAAGCTCGATTGAAATAACTCCCCCTTTGAACAATCTTTATCTTCTCTTGTAATCTCCCCTTTTGATACAAACAAGATTGACATTCTCCCCCTTAACACTATGAAATTCATCTTTGATAAGCTCAGAAAATTCTCTCCCAATGTTATAAACAAACCTCTTTCACAAATAAAATTTCAGCAAAATCTTCAAAGTCTTTCAGTTCAATCAAATCTTGAACATCTCTCCCATATCTTGAACTTTATCTTCTTCAAATCGTTAACTCTGAAATTTATGACTCTTACATTTCTTTAAATCATCTCCCCCTTTTTGATGAATAGAGCATCTGGTCATCAAAATTTTCTCCAAGAAATGTCACTGAAATTCTTTTCTGACCACTGATCTGTCAAAATGAGCCTCTGATTCATTGCCAATTCGAACAAAGTATTCATCGAGATCTTTTCAAATCCATACAAAGATAATCGTGTAACACCTGAATCAACTAATGAATCAGTTAATGCGCCTGTCAGTAACACGAAGTTACTGTGTGTAACGGATACACATAGGAAAGGAGCTTTTTGATGATCACTCCCCCAGGGCTGCCATTCAATCATCGAAACACCACAAAGGAAATTTCAATGAATGTTATGACAAAGAAACAAATTCCTTGTGTGTTCGTGCATGTGATAGAAAGAATTAAGTCATCAAGTGCTTATATAGGTTCAACTTTGTGTAAACCACTGAGACAACAGTAGTATAACACAGACTCAATGTGAAGGTGGGGCAGACTTCCTTCTTTTTCAATATCCAGATTTTCCAAATGAAAATCAGATAGATTATATGTTGCGTCCCTAGAAAATTATGAAACATTTTCTTTTTAAGAAGAAAATGAGTGGTTGGTGGGGTTTTTAACAAGATTTGGCATGGGCTATTTGCCTGTTTCAATAATGTTCACCAAGAATTGTGAAGCATTAGTAATGTGGCTGCCCGACTCAGAAAGTAGTTGGTGCAGAGTTTGATATTCTTTTACTCTGATCTTACACCCTCTTTCTTTTTATCATTAAGCGCACATCTAACCAAACTCTCTTTTCCATTTTACCTCATCACACCCACACTCATTTCTTTTAGACTCCTCACACTCAATCACTATGGATTAACTTGTTGGGTAGGAAACACTGGTTAACGTGAATCCATAGAAGTTTAGTTAAGTCCTAGCACAAAGAACCCATATTTTCCTAGAAAGTATGTGTTGCTCAGATGATTTAACTTTATCAGTTAAAGCTCATATACAAGTCAGATAAAATTGTATGCTCAGATGATATAATCATAAAGATAGGAGCATTTGAATCATGGAAGTATTATCAAACAAGTAAATTGAATAAATGAACATGAATGCAAGAGACTTGTTTGAAAATCTGACATTGTATCAAAAATGATCAGAAATGATATGATATAACAATTAAGGCTTATGGTCAAGAATAACATATATTGTCTATACGAAACAAAATATAGACATTCTTAAAAAACGCTTAGAAATGAAATGACACTCAATAGTCATTGAAGTACAAGCGGGGTGTCTTACCATCGAAAAATATGTTTCTATATGAGACATGGTAAGAACATTTTGAATAGAAAATCAAACCGGTGTGTGTAAATACTTGAAAGTATATAGAAAAGATAATACGCAAGTATTTATCTTTGGAAACACACGGTTTGTGAAGCATTTAAGCACAAAAATTATGAAAATCATTTAAAATCACACTTCCAATTCATGAAATCCATTTAAGAATCGGGAAGTGGTTTGAACATTTAAGAAAATGTTTTCTATGATTAAAAGTTGTCCTTCTTTCAACCATAAATGAGATTAAGATAAGAAATTAACCTTTTCCTGTAGTCTTAAATCTCATGAAGTCAGTTGAAGTCATAAAGATATGATCTTCTAAGCCTCTCTCATTCTGCACAAGTCTCAAAGTCATGTCAAAGCAACTTTTATTCACTAAATTTATTCAAAATTAAAAGACATAAAACAGTAAAACGATTAAAGTACGAGTTCTGATCTGAAATAACCAGAAATCATAATTCTTTACTCCCCCTGAAAATATGCATCTGAAATTTGTCAGTAAAAGGCACATGATAGAGATCTACAATTCATCCTGAAGTGTAGTTCGTCATATCTTCCGAATACATATTTTCAGAAACATATGTACTCCCCCTTGAAGGTTGATTTCCTCATCTGAGTATCGAAGTACATCCTCATATCAGCCCGGGAGTAGCATCTCTTTTTCATCATTGAAGTACGAGTCCTAAACTGTTGTGTTTAGAAGTCAAAGTCCATTGAAGTACGGGTCCTGAACTGTAGTATTCAGAAACCTTTAGTAAAACCAGACTTGACCAAGAATTGTGATAAGACATCATACCAGACGCGAGGGGCTTGTTTTAGTCCATAAAGAGCTTTATCCAAGATGTAGACGTGATTAGGCTTATCTGGATTTACAAACCCTTCTGGTTGAGAGACGTAGACTACCTCCTTAAGTATGCCATTCAGAAAGGCAGTCTTCACGTCCATTTGATAGATAGTGAAATTCTTGTGGGCTGCGTAGGCTAGGAACATCCGAATTTCCTCTATACGCGCCACTGGAGCGTAAGTCTCGTCGTAGTCGATGCCTTCCTCTTGCCTATATCCCTTGGCAACAAGTCTTGATTTATTCCGGATAACGATATCATCTTCATCCTTCTTATTTTTGAATACCCATTTAGTTCCAATCACATTCTTTTCTTCTGGTTTTGGAACTAATCTCCAAACCTTCAGGGCTTCAAATTGATTTATCTCTTCTTGCATAGCAGACACCCAATCCAAATCAGTAAGAGCTTCTGAAACTCGAGTAGGCTCAATCTTGCTGAGGAATGAGTCATGCATACATTGATTCAAGGTTGCGGACCTAGTTTGCACTGGCTTGTTAAGATCTCCAATTACTTGGTGTAAAGGGTGCTCTTTGGTCCAACGATGTTCATGAGGAAGTGGAGTAGATGAAGATTGATCATGATTGTCATCTAAATATCCACTTTCAGTCTCTTCTTGTGCATCTCTTGTTGGGAGTACAATCGAAGTAGTAGGTATAGAAGTTGCAGTTGGAACAGCAGATTATGGCTGTTGAGTAGACAATGTTGCACAACCAACTGATACAGATACTTCTGGTTCAGCAATATCTTCCACAACTTCAACCGTAGGAGTATTTATTGGAAGTTGAGTTTCTGACTGAACTGGGGAAGCACGTTCAGTTATGACTTCTGAAATGACTGGATGTTGACAGCTTGTATCTTCATACCTGTCAGTCACAACAGATGTAGGCAATTTAGATCCTAGAAACTCATCATAAAAGAATTCAAATAGTAAATCTAAATCAGATAAATGAGATGTAGATGATGAAGCGCCATCTGATTGTTTCTTTGGAAGTACAGGTTCTAAACTGATGTGCCCAGAAGCTAATACGTCGGTTATCACGGGTTCTGGACTGAGTTGTTCAGAAGTCGTTTCTTCATCAAATGTAACATTGACGCTTTCAACTACAGTCTTTGATTTCTTCAGGTAAACACGGTATGCAGTAGATGTTGAAGAATAACCAATGAAGATGCCTTCGTCCGCCTTAGCACTGAACTTGTTCAGACTCTCTCTGTCATTCAGCACAAAACACTTACAACCAAAAACATGAAAATATTTAATGGTTGGTGTTCGGTTGTTGATCAAAGCATACGGAGTCTTTTGAAATCTGCGGTGTATCATGGACCGATTCTGAGTGTAGCATGCAGTTGACACATCTTCTGCCCACAGAAATAGAGGTAAGTCCGATTGGCTAAGCATAGTGCGAGCGGCCTCGACTAGCGTCCGATTTCGCCTTTCGACTACTCCATTCTGTTCAGGTGTACGTGCAATAGAGTATTGATGTGATATCCCGACCGATTCGAGATATTCTTCAACTGTTTTGTTCTTAAACTCTGTGTCGTTGTCAGTTCTAAGAAGCTTGATTTGTTTCTACATATTCACCTGGGTCGTCTTCAAAAATGTAATGAGAACTTCGGGCGTCTCATCTTTTGAACGTAGAAATTTGACCCACGTGTATCTTGAATAATTGTCCACAATAACCAACACATATTTCTTTCCGCCTAAGTTTTGCGTTCGCATCGGACCACACAGATCCATATGCAACAACTCTAATGGAGAACTGGTGCTTGGTTCAGGCTTTGGTTTATGTGCGGCTCTCTTCATCTTACCCTTTTCACAAGCTGCACACAAGTGTTCTTTCTCATATCTCATCTCAAGAAGACCTTTTACTAACTTATGTTTGACCAACTTGTTGATATAACGAAAATTCAGGTGCGATAATCGTCTGTGCCAAAGCCAACTTTGCTTCATAGAAGCTTTTGTCAGTAAGCAAACCTGATTGTCATTCTGGACCTTTGAAAGATTGATGGTGTAGAGATTTGTCTTTCGATTGCCCACTAAGAGTTCATTGTCGTCTTCAGTACGAACCGAACATCTCTTAGCTTTGAAGTTGACCTCTAACCCTTTGTCACAGAATTGACCGATGCTAAACAAGTTGTGCCCTAATTAGCTCACCTTCTTAATCGTTAAGTTGTCTTGAATGATGTCACCATATCCTAAGATCGGTGAAAATTGATCGTTCCCAAATCGTACATTTCCGCTGAATTTCTCTGTATAATTAGACAATAAATCTTTCTGCCCGGTCATATGCTTGGAACAGCCGCTATCCAAGTACCACATATGCCGGGTCTTCAAGAGAAATCAGGAAACAACAATTTTAGGTACCCATTTAAAAACGGGTCCTAACAGATTAGCACATGATTTTGGTATCCATTTGAATATGGATCCGCTTTTCTTTTGAAAACTTTTGAAAAATTTTGATTTAGAAGAATAAACATGATAAGATCCAAACCAATCATTAGAAGTATGATGATAAGCAAAGTCATTCCGCCGATAAGTATAAGATTTAGTTGTAGATGGAGATAATTGGAACAATTGCTTTATTGAATATCTCTTGTAAGAAGTTACAAGGTTTTTATTATGAGAAGCAGCAGAACCAATTACATCAGAAATACTACTATCAGATCTATTACAAGAATTATCAGAAAAAGATTCAGTTGTCTCATCATTCTTCCTTTTTGGTCGCCATTCAGTTCTTGCTTTCGACCTTTTCTTTCTTAAATCTGAAACAGAAGATTTAGATTTATTAAGAAAATCAGATTTCTAATAATTGATACCAATTGATAGTCCTAGATTCAAGTTCTAATTGATCACAAACAATCAAGATGAGAATTCGTAATCACAAGTCTTTGATTAAAACTCAAACAATTACAAACTTCACTTTCTCTCTCTACTTTCTCACTCTAGAAAGATATACAATGAACTCTCCTCTCATACGCTCACATTACAAACAGAATTACACACTTACAAAATGAATTTCAACAACAAACATCAAAAATTACACATTGATCCAATACAGTGCTTGTAAAACTCGTGAACTCGAAATCAACAAAATCCAAAAATTGACAATCAATTACAGTGCAATTGACAAATTTGACTATACAGACTCGATCGATAACACTTAGTAGACAAAACCTAATCGATTTCAACTCCTAATTCGCACTAGAACTCGAAATCGATTCTAACTTTGACGAACACAGTGTCGAACATTTTTCTTGATTTGATTTTAGATTGGATCTGCTCTGATACCAATTGTGTGTCCTGAATTCAAGATTCTAATTGCAATTCAATTAACAAACACAAGATTTTAACAACTACCTTTTTTGATTCAACCTTCAAATCACAGATTACAATACTTTCTCTCTCTAGACGTCTCTTTCTCTCTCTACAAATTCTCTCTGGGAACGTATATTTCAATTTCTAACTATTTCTAAAAACAGAAAACAAAGGTATTTATACCCACAACAAATACAAGGAAACAAAATACAATTACATTGACTTTATTAACAAAAGGCTTTGACTTTCACTTGAAAGTTGACTTTCCAGCTTTGACTTCTTGAACTTTCATCTTCAATATTTATGATCTTGAATCCAATAAATCTGTGCTCTAACAGTCATCGACACTTACGGTACACCCTGGGCGACTATGCCCGACGACTTCGCCCAAGGGCATTGTCGCAGGGGCAATGTCGCCCATCACCCACAGGGGCCTGATTTCTTCCTGAAAGGTAGCCGACATACGCGCAATCATGTGTTCAAATATGACAGAACTACTAGGATCACATAAGGCAACATACAGACAGATAACAACCTCAGATAGAATAGCAATTTAGAAGATGCGATTAACTTCCTTAACAAGTAAAATGAAAGGTTTAACTAATTCTCGATACTTACCTAAAAATTCGGGTGTTACATCCGATTGCTTGAGCCCCTTACCGGTTGGTGCCATCGGAGATGCAAGAAATGATGGCTCAACTCCAAGAACTCCTAGAGAAGGGGTTTATAAGATCGAGCTCGTCACCTTGGGGAGCCCCGGTCTTGTTTGTCAAGAAGAAGGATGGCATAATGAGAATGTGCATCGATTATCATGAACTGAACAAAGCTACGGTGAAGAACAAATATCCGCTACCGAGGATCGACGACTTGTTCGATCAACTCCAAGGAGCGGGTTTTTTCTCAAAAATCGACATATGTTTGGGATACCATCAAGTGAAGGTGAGAGGTGAAGACATCCCGAAGACGGCATTTAGAACACGTTACAGCTATTACAAATTCCTCGTGATGCCGTTTAGTTTGACTAACGCACCGGCGGTGTTTATGTATTTGATGAATAGAGTGTGTTGGCCATTCCTCGACAAGTCGGTCATTGTGTTCATTGATGACATACTCGTGTATTCCAAGAGCGAGTCGGAACACGAGCAACACCTTCGTGAGGTTGTCGAGGTATTGAGAAAAGGGAGGTTAAATGCCAAAATTTTCAAGTGCTATTTTTGGCTCGAAGAAGTTCAATTCTTGGGTCACGTTGTCACTCGAGACGTAGTGAAGGTGGACCCCTCCAAAATTGAAGCCATGATGAATTGGGAGCCTCCCAAGAGTCCATCCGAGATCCGAATGTTTTTTGGGTTTGGCGGGTTATTACTGGAGGTTTATTCAAGACTTCTGTAAAATTGCTTCTTCCTTGACGGCCTTGACTCGGAAGAACGTTAAGTTCATTTAGACCGAAGTGCCAGAGAAGGCGTTCCGGACTTTACAAAAGAAGTTATATGAAGCTCCAATTTTGGTGTTACCCAAGGGATTGAAAGATCGTGGTCTACAGCGATGCTTCCAAGATGGGTTTGGGTTGCGTTTTGATGCAAAGGGGCCAGGGGATTGCTTACGCGTCAAGACAACTCAAGATTCACGAGAAGAACTATCCTACCCATGATTTGGAGTTGGCGGCAGTGGTGTTCGCTTTGAAGCTATGGCGACACTACCTCTAGGGAACGAAATGTACGCTCTACACAGATCATAAAAGTCTGAAATACATCTTTGATCAAAAGGAGTTAAACATGAGGCAAAGAAGGTGGCTCGAATTACTTAAAGACTATGATTGCGAGTTGCTTTACCACCCCGGTAAGGCAAATGTGGTGGTCGATGCATTGAGTCGGAAGGACTATAGCAGAAGTATTCGGACTACCCTTTCAAGGATCGAGCTTATGTCGAGCCTTATCGAGAAGATCAAGGCATCCCAAGAGGAGGCCTTATTGGATAAAATATCAAGGAGGAGGTCATGACAAAACAACATTTTCTTTTAACGGAAGAAAGTTGTAGAGTGAAATTGTTCAACGATCGTGTATGGGTATCCAAGATAGGAGGCAACCGAGAACTTCTCCTTGAGGATGCTCATAAGTCCAAATATTCCATTCATCTGGGGAGTACAAAATGTACAGAGATTTGAAGCTACATTATTGGTGGTCGATAATGAAACTTGACGTGGCACGTTACGTTGAGCGTTGTATGACATGTTTACAAGTGAAAGCAGAGTATCAACGACCGTACGAGAGTCTTCAATCCTTAGATATTCCCGAGTGGAAGTGGGAGCACATTACCATTGAATTCGTGATGTAGTTTCCCAAAACTCTTCGAGGTCACGACACCAATTGGGTAATAGTTGATCGGTTGACTAAGAGCGCTCACTTTTTGGCCATACACGAGACATTACCGATAGACAAGTTGGTAAAGCTCTACATCGATGAAGTGGTTCCGAGGCATGGGGTGCCTTTGTCTATTGTGTCGGATCGAGATAGTCGGTTCACTTCGAACTTATGGGATGGCTTGCAGAAAGAGCTTAGAACGCGAGTGAAGTTGAGTACGGCTTACCATCCGCAAACCTACAGTCAAAACGAAAGAACGATCCAAACACTTGAAGACATGTTGAGATCTTGCGTTATCGACTTCGGGGGTAGTTGGGACTCTCACCTACCTTTGGTGGAGTTCGCCTACAATAATAGCTACCACTCAAGTATTGGGATGGCACCGTTTGAGGCCTTGTACAGGCGGAAGTGCAGAACTCTCGTGTGTTGGCTCGAAGCAGGTGAGAAGCAATTCTCCGGACCCAAAATTGTACATGAAACGACCAATAAAGTTAAAGGCATTCGGTAAAGGATGAAAGCGGCTCAAGATCGGCAAAAGAGTTATGCCGATAAGAAGAGGCTGCCGATAAGAAGAGGCGGCCGATGGAGTTCCAAGTGAGCGATCGTATGATGTTAAAGGTATCGCCATGGAAGGGTATTATTCGGTTCTGAAAGCGCGGGAAGTTGAGCCCCCGTTTCCTTGTACCATTCACGGTGATTAAACATGTGGGCTTGCAAGCCTATCAATTGGAACTTCCACCGAAGATGAAAGGGATCCACAACACATTCCATATATGTTACCTTCGAAAGTGTTTGGCGGAAGAGGAAAGTGTCATCCCTCTTTCTGAGATCAGAGTGGACGAGGGTAACCGATGCGTAGAGGAGCCTAACGCGATCCTAGAAAAGAAATCCAAGAATTTGTGCCATAAAGAGATCACGATGGTCAAGGAGCAATGGAAGCATCACCGAGGGACCAATGTGACGTGGGAAGCCGAGGAGGACATGAAACGAAGGTATCCTCACTTGTTCGAATAATTCAGATTTCGAGGACGAAATCATTTCCAAGAAGGGGTGGACTGTAACACCCAGATTTTTGGTAAGAGTCTTAATCTTCTGTTGTTATTCTCATCCAGCTTATTTCGCCTAGAAAAGTCATTACTCGAACCTCAAGGTGAACTGGTGCCTTCTGCGCGAAATCGACAAGTTTCGGGGCCCGAATGGGGGTTGGGCGACATTGACCAGCGACTGTGACACAGTCACTGTCGCCGTGTCATAGTCACACCAAACCAACAGAAGGTGGGCTGGCTGGTGCGACATTGACCAGCGATAATGACCATGTCATTGTCACATGGTCATAGTCGCCAAGTACTTGTGGGTATAAACCAGCTAACTCCGAAAATTAGGTCATTTGGTATCTGTTTTGGTTAGTTGGGAGCTCGTTTTCTCTGCAGTCCTTAGGTATGAAATCATCCTCCATCTCTCTTCTTTAATACCTTCAACAACCTTATTCATGTGTCATTTATGGTGGTTGTTTAGGTGATCACAAACCCTCCTTGTGAAGACTTCTCCTCCTCTAAAGCTAGTGCCATCCTCTCCAATCTAGAGTTTTGGGTTAGGATTTTGATAAAACCCATATTGTGAGTTCATTCTTACCTTTCTAAAACTTTATACATGTCAAACTACATTTTTAGATTCTAATCATCTCCTACTTATATCTTCTTTGTTAAAAAGATTTTGACCTAACTTATTATTTTGGAGGTTGTTATTTTTTATAACCATTTTGAGTTATGATGGAGTACCCTATATTTTGAACTATAGAATATGTTGTATTTTACTCATTTTGATTTATTAGCTAGATAAAGGCTTTCTAGACATACTATGGTTTTCATATATCATGTGAACTGCTGATAAAAATGTTGTTGGAAAAACTTATTACTGTGAAGAGTAAACAAACTATGTTGAAAAATGTTTACATGAGCTAAAAGCTTGATTATAGCTTTTCGTCACAAGTGTAAATGTGTCAAGTCTAGACTACTACTAATTGATCCATAGGTATAGAGTCGGCTTAATATTTGGGAATGAATCTCGTTTGTAGCTAGTTGAGACATTGGACCCTAGGGTGGCAACTTGGTACGGTTATGTGGGACCGAATACTAGCCGTGGGTCGTAATTGTAAATCCTAGCGAATGATCATGATTAGGATCATTGGGTGCCTTCTCCCATATCTTAGTACGAGCCGGCGAGCTCGTGGACTTGATCCAAGTATGGTGAGCTTACTAACTCGGAAAATGACTTACTTTGTGTTCCGCCGTTATCCTTGGAAACTAGGTCTCCCCGTCATCGCAAGATGTATTTTAGACCGGAAGGTCACTATGTGGTTATCATTACGGTTATAAACTCAACTATTTGAAAAGTTACACGTTGTTGCATTTAAATTATTTCCAACCCATTTATATAAATTGTATGTTCTCACTAGGCTTTAAGCCTAGCACTTTTTCTCCAATGGCTTGTATAACATGTTCCTTTAGCGGTGGGATACCGAAGGTTTGAGTGACGAGCGTGGGCTTGAGGCATTTTTGGGATGGCAGTTATTTGGAGTTTTGGCGAATGCACATTTTAGATATTTTGGGAATTTGAGTTAACAACCGATGTAATCTAGATAGAATTTATTTAGATTAGTTTGTTGTTAAATTTCATATTCTTGGGTAGGTGTTGTGAACATTTCCAAACATTTACCCATTTCGGGTGGTTTACTCCAAATACAAACGTCATATTGCCGAATTTTCAATTTTTAAAATTACTTAAAATTTTAGGGTGTTACATATCTAGCACAAAGAAAAGTAGCAAGCATTATATCTGGCCTACTAGCAGTTAAGTATAAATTTGAGCCAATCATTCCTGTACAGCTCTTGACATCTACTGATTTTCAAGAATGATCATAGTCAAGATCAGCTCTAGTGGCCATTGGTGTCTTCATAGCTAGGTGGTTGTTGAACATATATTTCTTATAACTTAACATTTAGAAAGGCGGACTTGACATCCAGTCATCGATTTGATAAACTTTAAATCCTTTGTGTGTTGTAAAGGCTAGAAATATTCTAATAGCCTTAAGCCTTTCAATAGGTGCAAAAGTCTCATCAAAATCAATGCCTTCTTGGCAATAACCCTTTGCAACCAGCCTGGCTTTGTTTCTGACCATAATGCCATCCCCATCCGTCTTGTTTCTGAATACTGACTTGGTTCCTCTAGAAATTTTATCTTTAGGACGAGGAACCAAAGACCATACCTTATTTCTTTCAAATTGGACCAACACTTCTTGCATATCATTGATCCAACTTGGGTCTTATAGTGCTTCAGAACCTTTATTGGGTTCTACCATGCTTAGAAAGTTCACATACAAACATTCATATGCAGTGGTTGGTCTAGTTTGAACACCAGAAGATGGATCACCAATCACTTGGTGTAAAGGATGTGCCTTTGTCCATCTAGTCATTGGGGGTTGGGGTTCTGGAGCATTTTAAATTGCTTTATCTTGATGAGTATGAGGTATTTCATCATTAGAATCCAATATTGGTAAATGTCTTTGCTTGCTCCCCCACAAATTGATGTCTATGTGTGGAATTTGAATATGGACCTGTAGAAATATAGATAATAGGAGGTAAAGTATCAAAGGGTTCAAAAGGTGTCATACATGTAGCATGTTAATCCTCTAAATTAAGCTCAGAGATATGTTGAGAGGTATCTCTGGAAGAATTGTCAGGGATACACTCTTCACCAAATTCTCAAGTTGGTCAACGAACGTCCTGCTTTACTTTCACTCTTTCCTCGACGTGTCCTTCACCTTGAGTAGGATTGACCCCCTTACATAGGTCTTATGTTCAGTACTTCGTATTAGGTTATATCTATGGGACCTTGAATGTGAACAATCGATAGAAAGCATCATTTATTTAAGCTATTCTGGCTTCTTATTGAGCATAGCGAAATCTCAAAGAGCTGACGAAGGGGATGAGCAGAACACAGAGGAGGGGAGAGTTCGACCGCCCTAAGCCAACCACGACAAAACAATTTTCTCATCCATAACTCTACCCATAACACTCTCAATAGCAAATCAATTATACTCATGAGCCTCTCCTTCTCAACTTCCATTTCTCCATACCTTGCATGTGTAGGTAACTGTTCAACGGGGGCTAAATTCCGTCTCCAACGCCGAAGAATATACTGATCAGAATCACATTCGATCTCCTCGTTCAAGGCACCTTTAGAGCATGACAACCCAAAATAACCATTTCTAATGAAAAAGTTACAACTAAATTTAATGGATTGCCCCCCCCCCCCCCCCCCCCCCGGTTATGAACAACCAACAAAGATTAATAGAGTATTCAAATTTGGTCAATTAAAAAGTCAAATTAGTCAAATGACACAATATAAAACATAATGAAAATAGTGAAATCATTAACGTGTACTTTGACTCACCTCAAAATTTTGGTTATTGTAACTAATAGTATAAACTATAGTCACACCTAATATGGTCAATCCTTCTAACCCGCAAAACCAAACGACCTTCTTCAACTCATTTTGTACTTCAAAAAAAATATTATTCCCATATAAACTTTGGCAGCTTGAGCTTCTATTTTGCATGGAGACACTAAACGGGGAATAATATATCTCATTTTAACCTCAAGAGAACTGTGTGTCCTACATTGGGTCCCTAATTCATTATCGAACATACGAATGAAAAACACCAAATCATGCTAAAAAATGCATAGACCCTGAAAAAGGCATTAGTACTATCTGACCTAGATGTTGTCTTCATTAACCGAGACATAAGTTAGTCCTGTCGTAAGTTGGTATCCATGATTTTCTAACAACGTACGTCTCTTCATACCATGAATCTCCCCTTAACCCATACAAATCAATCATCTTATTCCATCTATTCTCAAACACCTCGGGATCTATGTGAACATCCCATACCAGTTTATTGATTTCACTCATAAATGGTGTACACTTGGCTAAGTAAAGACTAATATGCAGATATTATGAAAAATAAAATAAATCAATTCATCTCATCCGTATACTATTGCATGAAACCACTAAATAAATGAGAAAGATACAAATTAAAAATACCTTTTTAGGTACTTTTTTCATAATATACGACATGCACAACCGGTGCCTAAACTCACGAAACACAATTGAGATTTTGTTTCATGGAAGCACATTGATCGGTAATCACAAAACGTGGTTGCCGACCATGAGCTTTCAAAAAAGCTTTTAATACCATATGTGAAGTCAACCACATATTCTGTATGAATCAAATTTTTATGATTATTGATTGCAACAAAAGGTATAAATATTATTGCATGCCTATGAAACAAACAACATTACAATACATAATTGAATAATACATGGAATTAAACAAAACATAAGAAATAGCAATGAACTTACTTATTTGATTGAAATGTAGCTTCAAATGAAATCACATCTCCAAACTCTTTGAGATTTATATGAGCAGTTTCGTTCCCCCCAAAAATAGCCGGAAGCTCTTTTTCATCACATTTATACTCATAAAAGAAGTCAGAACACACCTTCTGCCTATTAGGCATTAAATTAATTAACATTTGAGCACCTTTGTTGCCAACCCAAGAAATTATATCATGCTTGAAGTTATAATAGTCCCTAACCAGTTCACCCGATGACTCTATGCCACCTTTCAATGAATTCTACATCCTATGACCCTTCATAACCCCAACCTTCGAACTAGATGAATGAAACACATTTCGATGATTAGTCTTAAAACTCTTAACAAAAGAATTATTACAAAACTAAACCTATTTTGCTACACAGATTCATCTTCAAAAGATTTGAAGATGATAGAAAGTTAAAACAAACCCTTAAAACATTTGAGAGAGGAGAGAAAGTCTACAAAATGTAAACAAAACAAAATGATCTGAATATCTCGTAGAAAGGGTGAGAGACCCTTTTTATATGTCTTCAATATTACAAATCAGCCCTTGCAGTTTAATCCCTAATGTCCTCAAATATCAACTTTAGTCACCTTCAGCCCCTGAAGTCCTAATTAACACAAAACAAACAAAATAAGTTAGTAAAGATGACAAGATTGGTCAGTCAGTTTAAACCTTACCTTTCAACACCCGCCCTCAATCTTGGCATCGGAAAAGATCCATCATATTTAATTTAGAAACGAGATAGTTGTGTTAATTTACACCAAGCGATTTTGTAAAAATATCAGAGTTGGACTTTCTAAAGATAAAACTTTTACAGTTTTTAGCATTCTAGACGCAATCTTATCTCTCACTTGATGTATATCTATCTCAATGTGTTTAGTCCTTTCATGAAATACAGGGTTATTGGCTATTTGGATGGCAGATTTATTATCACAGTTTAAACTTACAGGAAGCAATCTAATTTTAAATCTGCTAAGATGTTAAGAACCCATATTATTTCACATAGAGCAGAAGCCATCACCCTATATTTAGACTCGGCAGAGGAACGTGAAACAGTAGGCTGTTTCTTGCTTCTCCACGAGACCATACAATTTCCAAGAAAAAGACAGTACCCAGTGTGACAGACAGTACCCAGTGATAGACCGCCTTGTTGATAAACATTTTCCCCAATCAGCATCAACAAAGGCAGAAAGTTTAAAATCAGAATTAGAACAAACATAAAAATTAACACCCTTACCTGGAGAGGCCTTTAAGTACCTTAGAACACGAAAAGCCAATATTCAAATGAGACTGACGAGGAGAGTGCATAAATTGACTCAGACAATGAACTGCAAAAGCTATATCAGGCCTAGTAGCTAACAAATAGATAAGTCTACCAATCAACTTCTGATATCCAGTAAAATCTTTCAAAGGAGGATCCATTGATTCAGACCCAACAGATTCGGTAACGATTAAATTCATATCCATAGGTGTGTTAATAGGCTTGCATCCCAAATATCCAAAATCACTTAATAGTTCTAGACAATACTTTCTTTGTGACATGCATACTCCATTTTCAGTTTCTAATATTTCAATACCTAAAAAGAACTTCAACAAACCAAGATCTTTTATTTTAAAATTTGACTGCAAATGACTTTTAACCTTTTGAATTTCAGAACTAAAATTACCTGTAAGTACTATGTCATCCACATATACAAGAAGAACAAGAAATACATCACGAGTGCATTTAGTAAACAGAGAATAATCACTAGTACTTTGAATAAACCCATGATCAAGAAGACAGTTAGAAAGTTTATCATACCATTTTCGCGGTGCTTGCTTAAGTCCATACAAAGACTTCACAAGCTTGCACACACGCTAATCATTAACAGACAAATATCCAGGAGGTAAAGTCATATATATATATATATATATATATATATATATCTTCTACTAAATCACCATAAAGAAAAGCGTTATTCAAATCAAGTTGGCACAATGGCCACCTATTTTGAACAGCTAAGGCAAGAACACACCTGACAGTAACCATTTTTACAACAGGTGAAAAAGTTTCTTCATAATCTATATGTTCCCGTTGACTATACCCTTTGGCTACAAGACGAGCCGTATATCGTTCTATTTCACCATTGGATTTATATTTGGTTTTATAAATCCAGTGACAGCCTATTGGCTTTCGACCAGGGGGTAAATCAGTTAAAACCCAAGTACCATTTCTATAAAGGGCCTCCATTTCATCATTCATGGCATTAACCCAATTCTGATCTCTACTGGCTTCAAAAAAACTTTCAGGTTCAAAAGACTTGTTTAATGTAGAAACAAAACAAAGATTGTTTGAATTAAGATAAGAATAATTGACAACCTTCTCTAGACCATATTTCACTTTACCTTCTACTACATAATCATTAAACCGACGAGGCAAATTAGAAGGACGACTAGATTTGCGAATAGAAGATACACCCTCCGAAGGGGACCTCAAGTGATCATCATTATCAGGCTGTACATTTAAAAAACAAAAATCTGCAGATTGCGAACCACCGGCAACCACGGTACTACCAGGATCATTTGGTCCGGCAGCTCCGTTAAAATTACCTTGCTCAGTAGTACTACCAGGGTCCACAGACTCGGCAGCTCTACTTTGGCTACCAAGATGGTCACGATTACAAATGTTATCAGAAGTGTCAACAGAAGTATTGATTCCATTTTCATTTTGAGGATTCACCCTGCACTCATCATCGGGCAATTCAGAGGGCAAATCATTAGATTGAAAAATAATAGAATCAAAGAAATTTAATGAGTTTATTTCACTAGAGTCACGACTTGGTTGATTTGCACTCATTTTAAAAGGAAAAATTGTTTCATAAAACTTCACATCTCTAGAAACAATAATTTGCTTCGAATCTAAACTATAAAGTTTGTAACCCTTCTTGGAATTAGAATAACCAAGATGAACACATTTGTCAGACCGAGAGGTAAATTTATCAGAAAACATAAACACCCAAAATTTCTAAGATGAGATAAACACAGGTGCAAAACCAAACACAAGCTCATAAGGACTCTTTCCATTTAACACCGAAGAAGGAGTTAGATTAATAAGATAAGTAGCTGTTAAAGCGCACTCATTCCACATGTTTAATGGAACATTTCCTTGAAACATTAAGGCTCTAGCCACATTCAACAGATGTATGTGCTTGCGTTCAACTACCCCATTTTGTTGAGGAGTATAAGTGCAAGTAGTTTGATGAATGATACCATTGGATTTAAAAAACTCACCTAGCTTATTATTAATGAACTCGATACCATTATCACTTCTGAACATTTTAACACGTTTCCCAAATTGAGTTAACAGTAAACTGTGAAAAGCAACAATGTTATCAAAAACTTCATCCTTGTTTTTTAACAAGTATACCCAAACAGACCTAGTGTAATCATCTACAACAGTCAAGAAAAACCTATAGCCCTCTCTACTTTCAACACGATAGAGTCCCCAAAAGTCTAAATGAACCAATTCTCCAAGAACTTTAGAAGTATGATTGTTTAAGTTGAATTTGTCTCTAGTTTGTTTTGCCTTATGGCATATATCACAAGGGGAAGAGACATTATCACTTCCAAGATCAAGGGTGTCCTTCAGGACCCCAAGTACTTGATCAGTTGGATGACCCAGTCTGCAATGCCACAACTGACGTGAGACATAACACACAATGGACATATTAGACTCATTAGAAAGAACCTTAGAGGTATGTGAAACAGAGGGCTCACTCTTATATATTTGATCAAAAACATATAAACCTCCTTGCTCGCTACCAGTCCCCACAATTCTCTTGTGAAGAGAACCCTGGATAAGATAACATTTGTACTCATCAAACCCAACAAAAATTTTGCTATCTCTAGCAATTTTATGAACAGATAAAAGATTAACATGGAAGTCAGGAATACCAAGAACATAAAATAAAACAACTCCAGTATTAAGTCTATAATTTCCAATTTGATTAATCTTAGCTTCATCTCCATTAGGTTGGGTAACTATAAGATTTAAGTCAAAAATGTTAACAATATTTTCAAGTTGAGAAGTGGAGGAAGTCATATGTTGATTTGCTCCAGAGTCAATTATCCAACCAGGGTAAGAGAAACTAGAAGAGGAATTAGCCATATTTACCGTATTGTTAGAAAACATACCTGCCATATTAACAGAGATATTCTCAGATTGTTTTTTATCAAGAAGAGAGAGCAACTTGTTGAGTTGATCCTCGGTAAGAGATGTTGAGGGTTTCTGGCCACAACTGGAGGTATCGGTGGAACAGGCATTACTTGAGGATGGCTTAAAAGTTTGACTGTTTTTTGACTTTGTGAACTGAAAATCTCTTGGAAAGCCAATTAATTTGTAGCATCTCTATGTGGTATGCCCAGTCACTCCGCAATGCTTGCAAAGGAGTGGAGGCTTCCCTCCTTTTTTTATTGTCATTAGTTTTTTTCCAAAAAAAGGCAGTATGTTGACCTTTAGTATCAGAAGATCGAGTCATCCCACGATGTGATTATTCTCTAGATACTAAAGAAAAAGCAGTTTTAACACTAGGAAGAGGATTAGTGATTAAAATATTACTACGTATGTGAGTGTAAGTGTCATCCAAACCCATCAAAAAATGCATAAGTTTGATCAATTGATTATGTTTTGAAAAGTCATAGGTAGCATTGCAAGTGCATGAAGGCAACTTAATCAAGGCATCAAACTGCTTCCACAGAGCATTAATCTTGTGGTAGTAGTCAGAAACAGAAGCACCACTTTGTGAGAGAGAATTAATTTTTTGATGCAAGTTAAAAGTAACTGACCCATCTATTTTACCATACGTTTCTTTTAACTCAACCCACACTTCAGAAGCAACACGAGAAAAAACTTGACTAACAAACATATCATCAGAGATAGAGTTAAGAATCCAAGATAAAACAACAGAGTTACACCTATCCCATTGTTTTCCTAACACGTCATTATCAGTGGAACGAACAACAGACCCATCTATGAAACCAAGTTTGTTCTTAGTCTCTAAAGCAAGAATCATAGCACATGACCAAATCTTGTAGTTTTCAGTACCATTAAGCTTCATGGTTAAAATAGAGGCTCCTGAAGTATCACTAGGATGGAGATAAAGAGGACCCCCAAAGTCCAATTTAGCAATCAACGATCGTTGTTCTGGTTCTTTGGAAGATTCTGCTCCCGTTATAGTGATAAAACAGCAGAAAACAAACAGCACACACAGGACAAACTCTGAATAGCTTAGAGACATAATTCCTTGCCACTCTATAGGTGGTAGGTCAAGCCAACTATATAGATGTCCAAAACAAAGAACACACCAAGAGAGAGGGAAGAAGGAACTTACAGAGATAAGAAGAGCAACAAGAAAAAAAGAACAGGTTTACAGTGCGATCCTTAGCAGAGAATGCAGCGGAAAAGGTGAGTGGATCTAGAACCTCAACAGGAGATCCTGAATAAGAAGAAAAAAAGAAAAAAACAGCCACAGGTTGTTCCCCAAAAAAACACCTGAACAAAAAATGAATAGGGGAATCCAAAGGAATAGTAATAACAACAATAAGATCACACTTAAAAAAAAATAAACGATTCTTTGGTGGATCGAAAGAAAGGCCAGAACGGTCAGAAGACCAGATGCAAGAACCACGTCACTAGAATCACTCCTAGAAAGTGTTAATAAGGCTAAAAAACATATAATCAAAAAGAAGAGAACACCAGAAACATAATCTGATTTTATTAACAGGAGACACCATAAACCTCACCTAGAATCTGTATCTATAGAAGATATGACTCACAGTGAGTAAGAAACAAAGTGGAAAAACAAGACACGAGAGAATCAGACCTAGAAGGTAAGATTCAGCTCGATATATACCACTAGAAACAAGAGATGAGAGAAAAAAAAGAAAAAAAAAGGACTGAAAAACAAACAGCCTTAAAGAATCTCGTAGAACCTAGATCTATAACAAATCTGATTCATAGAGTACAAAGGAAAATGGAAAGAAGCAAGATACGATGGAATCAAACCTAAAAAGTAGGATCCCACACGATACGTGCTAACAAATGAAGAACAGAATGTTAACAAGCAAACCTTCGGACTAGATCTAAACAGATCAAATCCAAGGATTCAAAGTCAAAAAAAAAAATATGACAAACAAAAAATGGATATCAAGTCCAAAGACTTGATCGAAACACGATACGTGCTAACAAATGAAGAACATAATATTTGACAAGCAAACCTTCGGACTAGATCTAAACAGATCAAATCCAAGGATTCAAAGTCTAAAAAAGATGATAGGACAAACAGAAAATAGAGATCTCTTGAAGAACATTAATTGATAAAAGAAAATGCAATAGATCTCTGAACCAGATCTATAACAGTATCAGATTCAGAGAAAATAGAATCGATTAAAAAAACTCAGATCTAGATCTGAGATGAACCAGATCCAGATCCAGAAACAAAGTAATGAAGAAAAAAAAGGGGAAGACGGAGATCTCAGTAACAAACGAAGAGAGATATGAACATCATAAAGGCTATAAAACTTTTAAACAAAAGAAAGAGAGATGTTTTACCAGTAGATGTCGTGAACGAATATATCAGTAGCAACGATATGAATCCATAGCTCTGATACCATCTTAAAACTCTTAACAAAAGAATTATTACAAAACTAAACCTATTTTGCTACACAGATTCCTCTTCAAAAGATTTGAAATGATAGAAAGTTAAAACAAACCTTAAAACATTTGAGAGAGGAGAGAAAGTCTACAAAATGTAAACAAAACAAAATGATCTGAATATCTCGTAGAAAGGGTGAGAGACCCTTTTTATATGTCTTCAATATTACAAATCAGCCCTTGCAGTTTAATCCCTTATGTCCTCAAATATCAACTTTAGTAACCTTCAGCCCCTGAACTCCTAATTAACACAAAACAAACAAAATAAGTTAGTAAAGATGACAAGATTGGTCAGTCAGTTTAAACCTTACCTTTCAACAATCAGCATATTGGATTTCTTGTAAACATTATACCCTCCTCTATCCTTACAAAACAAACTTTCAAAAAAGCATGACAACAAGATCTTCTTATATTTGGAATTACGTCTTTTGCAATCACCAAGGACAACTTCTAAAGAATCAAATTACTTTTTTAGGGGTTTTACTTCCTTGCTACACAAAAAATAACGACTCATAATACTATCTAGTTTATTAATTTTCTTGTTAGACAACCGAAAACAAAACTAGAAAACTCTGCATACTATCTATACGCAGATTTTGTCATCTCCGCAGATATAAAAGTATCACCAACTTTCGGCTTAAATTTTTCATCAACCCTAGGAACCCAATACTTGTTTCCAGTGTGTGTCTCCACCATATCTTGAGAAATATCATCTAAATCAAAAACCATAAAATTAGAAGAACCAAATGAACATCATGCATCAAATTATTTTATAAACTTCATGAACAAAGATGAAACCTATGCAATAGTGTTAAACAACCCAATGAACAAAGTTCATCAAAAAAATAAATACACACCAATCATCAAACATATATAGCACCACAAACACTCTCACAAATTCACGTGACTCAAAAAAGAGTTAGTACACCTCCTTGAAAACAACTTCACCAATAAATGAAAACTTCTTAAACAGTTTCATGAAATGCGGTTCAAAAATTATGCAACAATCAACATGTTCGTGACTCTTATAGTGAAAAATGCATATGAAACCTGTTTAATTACCATGGTAGTGACATCCTATATTATTAATATATAATTGTTTCATCTACAATATTACACCATATATGTTTCATGGTTTTGGTTCCGATTAGTCCAGCTGATAAACAGAAAAGAACCGGACTTCATTGATTTCAAAACGAACATGTCTTATTCAAAAAAAAATACAAAAACAAAAGTTACCTTCTGATTCATAACTAAAGCATGCACCTTCTTCGTTGTTATCTTCACCAATTACATCGATCATTCATTTTTGAACTACTTTCACGGATAGTTTCGGATCCATGACAACAACCAACAACATCTCCAACTGAAAACAAGTTATCTTCTTCCAGATAAGGATCGTTCATTCCACTTCTAGAATGAATTAACCGTTCGAAATTCACATGAGTATCATTAATGGTATAAAAAAACTCATCTCCTTGTCGTAATACATCCATAACATACACCTCATTCACGAACGTTTTTTTTTTGAAGGGTGTCATAGGCTATGACTAAATTAATCCTTTTGCAAATTATGATCGTAAGACATCAGCCCTAATTAAACCTCAATGGCCACAATTGTTGTGTACGCCTGGATTTGAACCATGAACAGATAGGATATTCCACCACATCCCCAGGGCCTTAACCAGTACGCCACAACCCTTGGTTTAATTCGCGGACGTTAGATCCATATAGAAAAAAAAATCTGCTTAACCCTAGAAAGACAGAAGATGATGATGAAGAAAAAGAGAAAGATCATCATTGACAAACGGTTAACATTGAAAAAAAGGAAACAAAATTATTCATTATTAAAAAAACATTAATTACCCTTTCCAGTTAAAAAAAAAGGAACAAATCTAAAATATGAATGGTCAAGATTTGGTTGTACGAATTTATATGGTTACATTTTTGAAATGTATCATATGAGTTTATATATATACGTACGTGTATGTGTTAATCTTTTGAATAATCTCATAGAACAATTTAAATTCATATAAAGTTTAAAATTAAAAAGGAAAGAAGAACCATTTAAATCAAATGTATCCAGCTTATAAGAAAATGATATCAACATGCAAAATCGAGATTAAATCTCTTAAGTCTCTACTCACTACTTTCTTCAATCTTCAAAAAATTCTTGTTCGACTCTGTGTGTACGGGAATGAGGGTAAAAATTACTTATTTAGGGTTTTAGTTTTACACATACAAAATAATGTGTCGAAATGTGCAATAAACACCATAACACGTTACAACATAAGCCAAGTCTTAGAATTGAGCCACATGGGTTAACGTCGCGGCGAGGCAAAACCTCAGCGCCATAACGAGTTATTTAGAACCATGATTGGGGCACAGATGAAGGTGGGGTGAGAGATAAAATCTGTTGAAACCGCTATTGATACTCTTTAGTAGGCCTGTAAACGAACCGAACAAACACGAAAAAAAAACTTGTTCATGTTCGTTTGTTTAACTTAACCGAACACAAATAGTAAACGAACAAATTTTTTGGTGTTCATGTTCGTTCATTTAAAAAATAATGTGTTGGTGTTCGTTCATGTTCATTGATCATTAAGACTTTAAACGAACGTAACCGAATGTAAACGAACAAACTCAGGTGCAACGATTTTCTTGGAGTGCTCCAACCAAACCCTTTAGATGTTCTCAAGCCAACATGCTTAGTAAAGGAAAAGAACCCCTTGCAAGCCCTATAAATAAAGCAAACACACAAAAAAATTGCTCTTAAATGTCCGACGTGGGATCACAAACATATATACATGAGCATGAGGCCACTTTCTTGCAAATCCCACTGATGTAGGATGAAATCTTATGAGCTATCCTCGTAGCTTCACTCGGATGTATGCACGAGTCTCTCCAGTCAGCATGAGCTGTGGTTAATTATAGGAAGGAAGGTCCCACATCGAAAAAATCTTAGAAAACAAAACTTTATATAAAGAAGCATGAGAAGGATTAAATCATCAGGTTTTATTAATTAATTTTTTTAGTAATGTTAACTCTTTATTATTATAATTACTATTCAAATGTTAACTTCTAAATATTTAATTGTTATCTTATTATCATCAATAAACGAACATTAACGGACGTAAACGAATATAAGTAAACAAACATTAACGGACGTAAACGAATATAAGTAAACAAACATTAACGAACGTAAATGAACGAACAAGACTTTTGTTTATGTTTGTTCGTTTAACGAAATGAACGAAACAAACTTGTTCATGTTCGTTCATTTATAATTAAATAAATGAACATAAACGAACGGTTCGATAAATGTTCGTTCCATTTAAAACCAGTAATTTTGTCATCTCGGTTCAAGAATTGTTTACAAAGATGGTTAAATCCATTGAATTATATGCAATTGATGCTCCTCGTTATTCAAAACTCTAATCCCCATTAATTCTCTTTGTTTGAAACTTAGGTACCGTTTGTTTTTTAAGAGGTCTGAAGTCTTATTTTAGTTATGATTAATAAGAGGTGGTGTGTAAAAAGGTCTGAACGATTCAGACTTAAGAGCCATTAAGAGGTTTTTAAAAACAAACAAACAACCCCTTAGTGAAATCTCGATCTAAACCTCGATGAAACCTACATCTCAACTTCTCCATGAACACTGGAAGGGGCCAGGGATGGGGTAGGGATTGCCAGGGGGAAGTTTACTCAAGTTTGAAATTTTTATATGTAGAATTGATTTATATTTAGTTTTTTTTTTAATAGTTATGCTAGAAGCGAAATACATCACAATTTTAATATTTTATTTTATTTTTTGTTTTTTTGTCGATTTACGGTACGATTTTGGATTATTTTGAGAAAAGTGATAATGTTTTTTTTTATAAATTTGTTTAATTTAGACTTAATAGTATATAATGTTTTTTATATAAAAAAATTAAGTATTTTGTTAGATTTCAATGATTATCTTATATATTTTAATTACATATAGAAAAAATCAATTACATATTTAATAATATAATTAAAATAAATTTATAGCAATACAATATATTAATTAATAGTGATACATGGAAAAGTCTGCATAAAAAGAATGTTTTGTACATACCAAATTGGTGGGTGTTAGAAGTCTGCAGTAGTAATATGTATCTTGTGCTTTGATACTTTTAAATTAAGAAATTTTTGAATCTTGCATAAAGTGATGATACCTTTTGTCTAATAATTTGTATTTAAGAGTTTTTTACGCTACTTTATAATATAGTATAGATATTTGAATAACTAAAAGTTATTAAAATAAAATCTCAATTTTTTAATAAAATAGATTTTTTTTGAATAAAATCTCAATTTTTTTAATAATATAATTATAGAATAGGTTACGGTTATTTTAGTAAGTTTACTTTTGTTTCTTCAAGTATAATTTTGAATATTCAAGTAAACAGGGTCCCAATAACCAAGTGGCTCAGTGGGCTGTACCACACCCAGCCATCCACCCACACAGCCACAGCCACAGCCACACCCACACCATGGTCCGTGGTCCAGTTACAGACGCAACACCCAGTGCAAAATTGGTTGGATCTCAAAGTCCATATCCAATACAGTTTTATGTTTACTCCCAAATATATTTATTATTATTATCATACCATCTATCAAAAAAACCCCAATTCAATAGTCCAATTGAATTTCTCGGGTTCAAGCCCAATCTTCTCTCTCTTCCCTCCCCTCTCTCTCTCTCTCTCTCCTCTCCTCTCGAAGAAACGCTTTCTGGATCTCGAATTCTCGATTATAGCTCCGATTTCGTCGATTTACATCGGTGGATTGTGTTCTGTAGCTGTTCTTAACGGTATACATATAACTCTGTCTCTATTTCTTCTTTGCTTTTTGAGTTTTTTTTTTCTGCGTTCTTCTATCGATGATTGTTAGTTCTGCTTGTTTGTTTGCCGAATTTATTGTTGCTTCATGTTATAGTGTTGAATTTGTTTGCATTCGAATCGGAAGATGGTTTACTGCTGTCTTTTCGCTGTTTGATGTTCATCTGAAATTTTGTTGTATTTTCTGGGCTTGAATGTTTTGTGCTTTGTTTGTTGCTTGATGTTCATCTGAATTTTTGAAGATCTGTTGTATTTTTCTGGGCTTGAATATGTTGTGCCTTCCTTTGAAGCCCAAACATTGACTGATGAAAAAAAAAAAAAAAACCCTAGATCTGGATTTTGGGGTAAAACTGTTTCAGCCCATGGAAGTTCAAATTGTTAGTTTGACCAGGGCTTGTTATGTTTGACTTTTTGATTTTTTTGTACGGACTACCTACCAAATTGGCAAATTGTATTTGATTAATTATTTGGTGATATTGGACTTTAGTATTTGGCCCAAGTGGCCAAAAACTTTAGAATAAAATATTTTTGTCATCTTTGTGACCATGGGCCTTGTGTCTTTAATATTGTTAAAAAAAAAAATTGTATTCTTGTATCATGTGAATTACGTTCTTTATTATAATTTTAATTGAATTAACATGAATTATCATATGATAATTGATTCATATGTTTTTGTCATAAAAAGTGTACTTTTATATTTTATAACAAATGTGTCATTTATGTAAATTGATATCACGAAATATAAGTTTATTTTGATAAACAAAGCATGTATTAGGAAAAATATAGAAGTACATCTATCTTTTTTTCCCCATCAATTATGCCTATTTGTTATTTTGTTTATTGTTAGGGGGTGTTTGGGATTGCTTATTTAAAACAACTTATGCTTTTATATAAAATTGTTTATTAACTTATGTGGTGTCAACCAGAGTTTTATAAAAAAGTGTTTGGATTAGCTTATGGTGGTACCAAAAAATAATAAGCTAATAAATTGTTATTTAAGGGGTGCTTGGGATTGCTTATACATGTAAAATAATCAAAAAAACTGATAAGTTGTTTCAAACAAGTTAATAAGTTAGAATATAATGACTCTTTAAAAACTCCTTATCAGCGTTAACAAAACGATATAAGCAATTTTTTTTCTCCAATTCAAACACTGAAAATTGTTATCAACGGTGACAAAACGGAATAGGTTAATAAGTTCTTTAAATATGCAATCCAAACACCCCCTTAGTAAAAAACATTGACACTTGATTCATTACACAATTATTTAGGTGTGTTTTGAGTATTTTTGCCCATTGAACTTTATTTATTATTATTTTTTTAATAATAAAAAGGAAGTAAATGGAGGTTAAACTAGTCAAGTTAAAGTCATCAACTTACTAAAGGAAAAATGGTCATGGTCAACTATAGCGAATGACTAATAAATGGTTCGAAACTTAATATAACCAACTATTTATTTTAATGATTTTTTTTTCGTTTAACCGAACTTGTGCAAAGGCCTTGAGCATAAAATTACGGCATGTAAATGGATGGATAACAAAGGTTTGTAAGTTGTCACCGAGTATGCATATGTGCTTATTTATTTTTTATTTTTTATGTTATTGCTTAGAGCGAAGTCGAAAACTTAAGTAATTCGGTTCAGACTATAATAGCAATTGGACCAAACGGGTTATTGGTAGATCCCAATCTTCCTGGAGGTCATGGGTTCAAGCTGTGTGAGTTCTGCTGTATATAAATATATACTTTAAGAAAGAAAAAGATTTCACTTGGTTAATTTGCATGAATTCCATGGAAATAGTCAAAAAAATTTGTGAGGTATTATTTATATACCCCAAGTGAACTCATGACCCTTTTCACCTTTCGTGAGCTTTGAACCCTTGACCAACTAGGTGGTTGGGCTCTACGAGTGACCTGTATACCGCTAGGCCAAATACTCTTTGGTGTATTATTGGGTGTTCCTCTGTTCTCTGTATTGGCTTTTATGGTTTTAACTCTTGCTGGTTGCAACTTCATTTGGTGCAAGATTTCTTGAACCCCTTTTCATTTTCCAAGTGCCTGATTCATTTGGCTACATACTTTTTCTTTTTTGAAGTATATAATAATAATTATATACTGCATAACTAGAAACCTTAGGATCTACTGGTAACCGGAAACCGCTATGCCAATGACCCTTTATTTCTTGTTGTGTTAGCCAGGTTACTTATTCACTTAAAATGGAGATGACTCCAACTGAGAATAACATGCTGGTTAATATGGAGATGCAACTGGAACCGGTGTATCTCAGCATGCAAACGGACAACGTAGAGACACCACCGAGCAAGCGCAGAAAGAAGAAATCGATGGTTTGGGAACACTTCACTATCGAAACTGTTGGTGTGGGGTGCAGAAGAGCCTGCTGCAAGCAATGCAAGCAATCCTTTGCATACAGCACTGGTTCTAAAGTTGCCGGCACCAGTCACCTCAAACGCCACATTGCCAAGGGAAGTTGCCCGGTTGTGCTTCGAAATCAGCAACAGCAGGACCTGTTGTCCCCGTTCAGCGCACCTTCAAAAGTAGGCGGTGACTCTGCCGCTCCAACCACCGATACACCTAAACGCCGCTACAGAACCGCCAGTGTCCCTTATGTTGCTTTCGACTCCGACCGTTGCCGCCAGGAGATAGCTCAGATGATCATTTTGCATGACTACCCACTTCACATTGTCGAACACCCGGGGTTTATGGCTTTTATACGTAACCTTCAGCCTCGTTTCGAGATGGTGAACTTCAGTACGGTTCAAGGTGATTGTGTAGCGACTTATCTTAGAGAAAAACAGAGCGTTCAGAATTTGATCGAAGGGATGCCGGGACGGATTTGCCTCACGCTCGATCTCTGGAATTCATGCCAAACAACAGGTTACGTTTTTGTAACGGGCCAATTTGTCGACAGCGAGTGGAAAATACACAGAAAATTACTAAATGTTGTGATGGAGCCGTATCCCGAGTCTGATTCGGCTTTTAGCCATGCTGTGTCTGCCTGCCTCTCGGATTGGAACATGGAGGGCCGGTTATTCTCGCTCACGATAAACCAGCCTTTGAGTGAAGTCGGGATCGATAGTCTCAGAAATTTGCTTTCAGAGAAGAACCCGAATACCCTCGGTGGTCAATTGTTGCTTGATCACTGCCTAGCTCGTTCTTTAAGTGGTATCGCCAAGGAGGCGCTAACGGCCGGTCAAGAAATGGTCAAGAAGGTCAGAGACTGTGTGAAGTATGTGAAAACCTCAGAGCTTCTGGAAGAGAAATTTCTCGAACTCAAGCAACAACTTCAAGTACCGAGCATGAAAACGCTAGCGCTCGACGATCAGACTCGGTGGAATACGACTTACGAAATGTTACTAGCGGCTTCCGAGTTGAAAGAAGTTTTTTCGTGCTTAGATACCTCTGATCCTGATTACAGTAAAGGACCGTCCGCCGAAGAGTGGAAGCAGGTTGAGAATATGTGCATGTATTTGAAGCTGCTTTTTGACACCGCGAATCTGCTGACGTCATCAACCGTACCCACAACGAACAACTTCTTTCATGAAGCGTGGAAGATCCAGCTCGAACTGGCACGAGCCGCCACAAGTGAAGATGCCGCCATCGCCACCATCGCAAAACCGATGCAAGTGAGTTTCGATAAGTACTGGAAAAGCTGTTGTTTGATGTTGGCGATCGCGGTGGTTATGGACCCTCGGTTCAAGATGAAGCTTGTTGAGTTTAGTTTCACAAAGATTTACGGAGACGAGGCTGCAACTTACATCAATTTAGTGGATGAAGGGATACATCAGCTGTTTCTCGAGTATGTTGCGCTTCCTCTGCCACCAAATGGCGGTGGGTTCGAAGGGAACATGAAACAAGAAGACGATGAAGGGCTGGGGCTAACGGATTTCGATATGTATATCATGGAGACGACAAGCCAACAGTCGAAATCGGAGTTGGATCAGTATTTAGAGGAGTCGCTTTTACCGAGGGTTCACGAGTTTGATGTTGTGGGGTGGTGGAAACTGAATAAGGTGAAGTACCCAACGCTTTCGAAGATGGCGCGTGATATCTTGACGGTACCGGTGTGTAGTGTAGCTCCAGAGTCGGTTTTCGAGACAGGGAGGAAGGAGATGGATCGGTATCGGTGTTCGTTGAGAGCGGAAACCATGGAGGCGATAGTGTGTGCTAAGGACTGGCTTGGTGGTGGGGGTAAGGGTAGGGGAGGGGGAGATTCAGGGGAGATGATGAAGGCTTTGGTGAAGATGGAATTCCCCATTTGATATTTGATGTGTGTGTGTGTGTTGATGATTTAGTTGTAGTTTTTTGTAAACACTTTGAATTTGTATGGGATATATGCTTATTTCTGAATTCAACTTTACTTCAACCATTACTTTTTTTTCTTTTTTGGCTTCGTAGCAATTCATTTAAATGTTTTGGAAAACGTAAATAATTGATTATTAATTATCTACACAATATACATTATAAGAAAATGGGAGAGTTTTTTTCCCTGTTAAATCGTGTAGGGAATAAGTTATATTTATGAATTTAGATATATTTTTATGTTAAATAAATAATTAGAATAATAAAACTAATGATATTTTAAAGGGAAAAGTCTGAAAAAACCCAATAAACTATCTGATTTTGAATGATTAAGTTCCAAAACTATTTTTTTGAATGATAAAACTGTTAAACTTTCTAAAACCGGTTAAATACATCCTTATAACCTGTAAAAAACAGGTTAATGTAATAAATTTTTTGGGAAAAGTCTAAAGAAACCCAACAAACTATCTGATTTTGAATATTTAAGTCCCTGAATTTTTTTTAACAAATAAATCTCTAAACTTTTTCCTCAATTTTTTACCAAATAAATTATTGAACTTTTTAAAACAAATAAATCCCATACTATTCTTGAAGAAACAAAATCATGAACTTAAATTTGAACAAATAAATCTATATTTTTTTTTTGCATGAACAAAAATAATATATATAATTCCTCTCACCGACAATATAGCAAAATGAACCAATTAAAGAAAGAAAAAAAAAATATACATTTTTATTACTAATTCCGAATCATTCAAAATTTATGTCTAAAAGTCTAAAACATAAATAGATACGTATAATTGTACAAAAATTATTCTCATTCTTTCACAAAATATATAACAAAAAAAACGCCAATCCTTTCACAAATTATTACAAAAAAACGTCAATTCGTTCACAAATATACAAAAAAAAAAACTCCAGTAGGTGCTTACTGGCTCGTTTACCTTACCGGATGAACATCGCAAGGGCCGAGAATCATACCCGGTAAGAACGATATAAGGATGGAGAGTCTTACCCAATAAGTGGAGGTGACGACTCTTACTCGGTAAGCGCTTACCGGGTAAATTGTTGCACACAATAGCTTTTTGATAGACTACCATCTTACCCGGTAAAATAAGTTAGGGTGTCGATTTTTACCGGTAAGCACTTACCGGGTAAATATTTGGGTAAACGACCCCTTAGTTAATGGTATACATTAAAGTCAAACGGTTTGATTAGACTCTTACTTTAAATTAAACATTACTTTGTTATTACAAATGAGATAACTTTTATATAGGACATTTTTTTATATATTTGTGAAGGGATGAGCGTTTTTTGGTATATTTCATGAAAAGATGTGTTTTTTGGTACATTTTATGAAATGATTGACGGTTTTTTGGTATATTTAGTGAAAAGATAAATATAATTTTTGTATGTATCTATTTATATTTTAGTCATAATTGAATTATTCGGAATTAATAATAAAAATGATATACGTTTTCTCTCTTTAATTGTTCATGGCTTTATTGTCGATGAGTGGATTTGTATATATTTTTCTGTTCATGCAGAAAAAAAATTGGATTTATTGGTTTAAAATTAAATTCATGATTTTGTTTCTTAAAAAAAGTTTGGAATTTATTTCCTCAAAAAATGTTCAAGAATTTATTTGGTAATAAGATTTAGAAAAAAATTTAGAGATTTATTTGCTAAAAAAATTCAGGGACTTAATCATTCAAAATCAGATAGTTTGTTGGGTTTTTATAGATTTTTCCTAAATTTTTATCATATTAATACAGGTTACAAGGATGTATTTAACCGGTTTTAGAAAGTTTAAGGGTTTAATTATTCAAAAAAATAGTTTAAGAACTTAACCATTCAAAATCAGGTAGTTTGTTGGGTTTTTTCAGATTTTTCTCTATTTTAAATTCGAAAGGATAAACAATTATTAATACTTCATCCTATAGAATATGACATAACCAAATTGAGAATTTTACGAGACTAGGGCTCAATTTTATGGTCATTTGAATTAAACAAATGAAGGATAAAACAAAGCTTATACTCTTGAGACCTTTAGGGGGGGTTTGGTTCATAGAACGATTTCTGAAGAAAATGGAATCTGTCAAACAAATTGGAATCTGGGAGAAATTGAAATTGAATGTTATCAGGTTTGATCAAGTGTTTGGTTGACAGGAAATGGAATATAATCTGTCAAATGAATTGGAATCTGTATGTTTGGTTTACAAAGGAATTCAAACGGAATAATGGAAATTGACAAAAATTCCCTTTTTTGATGTATATATATATTTTAAAATTTTAAGTATAAATAATAATAAAATAAACATTTAATTAAAAAAAACATGTTACTTGCCATTGTTTGATAGACCCAGAGGAGGGAAAATTATCCCGACACCATCGCAGCACCATGGAGACAAAAAGGTTTATGCAGTCGATTGATGAAGAGAAACCAAAGCAACAAGAGGAGGAAACGATCGGTGGAGACAAACTAGAGAAGGAAATGACGGAGAAAAAATGTTTCTGCAGTCAATCGATTGAGAGAAACCAGAGGAATCGGCAAAGGAAACGATCGGTTCCATCGAGAAACCAGAGAAGGAGGCGATGGGGAAAACGTTTCCACGGTCGATTGATGGAGAGAAACCAGAGTAGGAAACGATCGATGGAGACAGAGAAGGAAACTATCAGCTCGATCGAGAAACTAGAGAAAGAAACGATCAGTTCAATCCAGAAACTAGAGAAGGAAACGATCGTTCGATTGATGAACCAGAGGAAGAAACAATCGAGAAACCGGAGAAGCAAACGATCAGCTAGGGTTTTATGTTGAATGGGGGCATATTTGTTATTTTTAAAATTTGGGTTAGAATGGATTTCAATTTCATCTCTTTTGTGAAAGAATGGTGAAATCCATATTTGAAGGAATCTTTGGAATTCAATTTCATTCCCTAGGTAACCAAACATTGGAATGGAATTTGGTCAACGGAATTGACCATTCCAATTCCATCATTGGAATCCAACAAACCAAACACCCCCTTAGGTTCCGATTGGTTTGTAGGATTTGATAGAATTCGTAAGGATTTAGAATTTAATTCTATTTCAATACTATGTTTGGTTTAAAAGATTGCTTGAATTTGAAATATCGGGATTTCATTAAAATCCTACAAACATAAAAATCCCATAGGTGGTGTTGGTATTTTGCACGATTTTATAGGATTTATGTGTAATAATATTTAAAATACGTTGAAAACATTTATTTTGTAATAATCAACTAATAAAAAGTAATTTAGATTTTTTTATAATGAGTTCTTATAAATTATCTATAAAAATGGAATTTAATTCCATTCCAAATACTACAAATCAAACACACCAAAGATTCAAAATCTAAATCTCTCCGATTCCAAATCTTTACAAATCTCTCAAAACTTTTCTATCAAATCAAATCGTCCACTTATTTTTTTGTTTCAGCAAGAAACATCAAACATTTTCATTAGAGTATCTCCAATAGAATGAAGATTATGGGAAATGATTATTATTTTTATCAAGAGTCTCTGAAATTAAATATTTATAAGGAGTGAAATAATATTTTAGTAATATACTGAATACTTTTAATCCTATAATTGATGTTGGGGTCCGTTTTGAATTGAATTTAAATTTTTTGAAGATATTAATTTTCAACTCTTCATTTTGAAGAAATTTTAGAGAAATATGTTATTCAGAGGCAGAACACAATGAGGGCCAAAAGGGCCCCCTAATATTTAAGGAACAAATAGAATATATTAACAATAACATTTGTATTAATTTGTTGAGTTTGGATGGTTAACACTTCACGACAGGGTTGGACCTACTAAGTACTGAGTGGGGTCACTTGATTATCGCAAAGGAGAAAAAATTAGGCGTCTTGAAAGTGCATCCGCTTGATTTTGATAGTGCCCTACAATATTTTAAAACCAAGTTTGTAATATAAATCTAGACTTTATGGGATGGTCTAAGTTGTCCGAATTAAAGCTCTTCATATAGAAGGTCTTGGGTTTGATCCTGATTTATAGCAGATATTTAATTTTTTGTTCACAACTTGAAAACAATAACTCATATTCTTACTTTTATCTCTTTCAAAAATAAATCACGACTCATGATACTCCCTTGATAGTTGGATGCATAAAGTTTTGGTGGTTTCCACAAAACTGTTCGATCTAAAATTGCGGGAGTTCTTTGGAGCATTTAGTGGGAACGAAACCAACAGTGTGGCGGCAAAAGACACGTCCACCGCAACTTATTGTAGACCAAGGCCGATGCATTATTTCCGAGTGGATGGAAGTTCGGAATGGAAGAAGCCATCAAAAATTTCAAAGCGTCCCAGTTACATGCATGGAATGGGACACCCCACCGGCCCAATTCTTGAAATGTAATTGTGATGCGGCGGTGTTTTCAGAAACTTAATCTTTGGGCATGGGCATTGTCTTACAAGATGAGGATGATACGGTCTTTGGTGTATCGAATATTACAACGATTGTGTATCAAAAACCTTACTAGGAGCTCTCACTTAGGTCCGGGAAATGGGACATGTCCCGAAAATGGGGGATGAGTGTTTCATTTTTTAGACTGATTCTTTAGTAGTAGTTAATGTCGTACCGCAACCGATTGTAGACTACACCAAATTTGGAGATCTTGTTCACATATGCCGCGAAGTTCTAAACAAAACTTTTATTTAAAGTTCACTTTGTTGGGAGAAACAGAAATAGGGTTGCCCATGAGCTAGCTAGGCAATCCTAATTCTTAGTCAACCCCGTTTTCGATGATGGCCCTTCGGTTGGTTAGATAACGATCTTCTCTTTATTAATTTTATTTTTATAGGGTAGTAATTACTAAGTACTTTAACATGTGGATTGTAATGAGCTCATCTAGTCATTTATGAGTTTTATAAGAACTATATTACTATGTTGCTTGTGTGGTTTGAATTGTTTGACTTGATATGTATTGGGCATACAATATATTAAGTTGTATATATATATATATATATAGAGAGAGAGAGAGAGAGAGAGACAGAGAGTCGGGTTCAAACGAGAATGATACTTATTTAAAAGAATAAAATAATATTTCTAGATCAATCATTTTACTAAATAATACCTTATATAAAACTTTTTAAAAATTGGCCAAAAGGGCATATGTGTCATTTGATGTATACATATTATATATGGGAACTCATTTGTTTCTATATAACATGTAATTAATATAGTTAAGGTATTTATTCATGATTTTTTAATAATGATTTAGTTTTTCATTTTAAATATTTATCTTTATTGAATTAATTTATTTAAGAAATTTTATTATTTTCGTCAAAAATCACATGTGATATCCACTATTAATCGACATTTTTTTCATAAAAAAACTCGCTATTTTTCGTCAATGTATCATATGTGATGTTGATCATAGTAGAAAATGAATGTAAGTTATTTACAACAATACAAGTGATATGTGTAAATTATGAATTACGTTTTAAATTACATGTGATCTTATACATTTAAATGTGTTTTGCTATACATAACATATGATTATGTTTTCATTATTTTTCTTTTTCAATTTTTAATTTGAATCATTGTTTTTCAAATTTTAAATCACATATGAACATATGATTAGGAACACATTTTGAAAAAATGTTAATTCATTGTGGATCACACGTGATTTTGACAAAAAATTATGAATTATGTTTTGAATACATATGATCTTATACATTTAAATGTGTTTTGCTATACATCACATATGATTCTGTTTTCATTATTTTGCTTTTTCAATTTTTAATTTGAATCATTGTTTTTCAAATTTTAAATCACATACGATTAGAAAAACATTTTGAAAAAAGTTAATTCATTGTGGATCATATGTGATTTTGATGAAAAATTATGAATTGCGTTTTGAAATACATGTGATATTATACATTTTAAATGTGTTTTGCTAAACATCAAATATGATTATGTTTCATTATTTTTCTTTTTTAATGTATAATCAATGGTGCAAGCGAAACGATGGAGGACCTCCCAATTCAAGTCAAATCAGTGGTGCAAGAATTTGAAAATGATGATTCTGAAGACACTCTCGAAACGTCACCATCGGAGAGCTCGATTCAAGTCAAGCCACTCTTGCAAAAGTTCGAAGGGGTGCTTGCAAAGGACACTTTTAACATGTCACCACCCCCTACAACACAACCGACAACTAATTGATTTTGTGGTTCGTACAAACCTCCTAAAGCTACAACCCAAAGATACAAGTTTCAAGGAGTCGGGGGAAGTTATCTTTCAAGTGAACTCGAGGTCGAGGTCTTTTCAAGTGAGGGTGTTCGATGTAGGGAGAATTCAAGAGCTATCAATGTGTTTCTTCTATATTTAGAAAAGAAGAAAATGAGCTCGATAGAGGCTCAGAAATTTGAATCGGAAAAGAGGCAAATAGAAGCTACCAAGAGTTTCACCGAGACTTAAGTCTCGGGATAAGTTGTAACACCCCGAATTCTGAGAACCCATGTAACATTCTTCGCATTTTGGAACCTTATGAATGTTGGGATTTAGTAGTAAATATCAATTTTATCTGTTTTGAGCATCGTGGGTTGAAATTGCAAGTTTTTGGAAGATTTGGGGGTTCTCGCGACATTGCCTGCGATAGTGACAGGGTGTCACTGTCGCGGAGGGCACATTCGTCGTGGGCTTGAGGCTCATGGTATGACTCACGCGATTGTGCCCTGCGATTGTGACCTGGTCACTATCGCGGGGGCACTCTCGCCCCGTTTGTACCGAAGGGTGGGGAATCCGCGCGATAATGCCCGCGACAGTGACAATGTCACTGTCTCTATGTCAATGTCGCCGACGTCCAGAGAGGTTTAAATCAGAAGGGTTGCGAGTTTTAATAAATTTTATCTGATTTTTAGGGTTGAGGGGCGATTTCTCTCTGCAGTTTTGGTAAGTCTTCTTCTTCCAAAAGCATCTCTCCTCATTTATGGTACCTTGTAGCCATTAATGGTGACCTTTAACACTTGTAGGAAGTGTTTGTGAAGAGCTCTCAAGTGGTTTAGCATCCTACCTTTATTCTTCTCCATACTAGGGTTTAGTTTTCTTTTGAAAACTACCAAGGTGAGTTCTTACCCTTTTATAAAACTTTATACATGTCAAATGTGAGTTTTAAATGCCTAAACATCTTCTTTTTCATATACTTGAATTGTGGGACTTTATACCAAGTCTAACTTTTGGAGATTTTAGGGTTTATGATGATTCTATGGAATAAAGTTTAATGAGACTTGAAAGTGTTGTTGTAGCTTACTTTCACTTGGGAAATGCATTTCAAAGAATGGTTTCAATCATGTACAACTTTTGGATTTGGAAATAATAATCTTGTGGTTAACTGCTGATAAGTTTATATTTTGGGATTCATCATGTTTTGAGGAACAAGGCTATTCTAATAGTCATTAATGTTTCAACTAATGAACTTTTGGTAAACAATGGAAGTTGCCTTTATGGAAATTACCTCTTATTTGGTAATGTATATTACTACATGTGGATGCATTCATTTGGCCTTATGAGCATTATGTGGCTTAATTGTTGCATTTGGGAGTTATGACCCCGTAATTTGTTATATTGTTGTTCCGGCGTTGGGACGACTAGTTTCCCACGTCAAGGCACGTTTAGGCGTCGAATTTGGGTTATAGGTCCTACGTGCTCAAGTATTACGATATTGGATGAAGAGCTCGACGTAAGGGCCCTTCGGGGTTGAACTTGAGTTTCCGTGGGTGTACGTTTAAAGCCACTGAGTCTGACATCCCTTGCGTGTACTTTAATTGTGTATTGGCTTTACTGACTTATCAAATGGCTTACTTTTGTGTTCCGTCATTTGTGTTAGTAAGTGAGTCTCCCCCGTTAACCCAAGAGGTATTTGTTATATTTCAAGAACGTCAATATTTCTATCATTGTCACAAATGGATTTCCTTACTTACTATTATACCTGATCATTCATAACTGCAAATGTTTGATCTCACTAGGCTTTAGCCTAACACTTTTTCTTAAAATGACATGTATAACAGGTCAGGTTTCCGGTGGGATTCGTCGGGACTGAGTGGATGGCCTTGGGGTCGAGAGCGGTCTTTTTTGGGAGATGTCTAGACCGGTATTTTGATAGTGGACACGTTTTTGGAAGAATAGCAACACCCGATACTAATCTTTCTTATTTAAGTTAGATTATTAGGTTGTTAAGTGTATTCTTCATTTGATCAATTGTAAAAGGTCATAACTTGTTTCCCCGTTTTATCGGGATGATACTTTGGGATTGTTTATAGCATGTTTTATATACCCAGATTTACCAATTTATAGCCGTCATATTGCAAAATTTTCGAATTTTATTTCTCTAAAATTTAGGGTGTTACAAGCTGGTATCAGAGCATTAGTTTAAGTGAACTAGGTATAGATGTAAGATACCTAGACTTAAGCTGTGAAGTTAGGCTATGATTTTGTGAGATTGGGTAGAACACCAAGGATAGGATGATCTTAGAGTCGACGGAAACTACACAAATTGAGAGTTATGGTAATGGGAATGAAAATTTTTATGTATCGCATGTTCATAATTTTGCCTAGCTAACGTTATTATGAAGATGTTTTACGTGATTATGTTTTTTTTCCATTGTTATGATAATTAATGAATGTGATAGTACGTTTCCTTGTTTATATCCGTATAGCCTTATCTCACCTATATTCTCGCGTATGTGGCAGACTATGGTAAATACGCGTAACTGTCCAGAAGGGCAGGATACGGCGGCATCTACGGCTGATCAACCAAGGGTGACAAATGTTGATTTGCCCCCACCTTTTATAAACGTTTTGGGTGGAGGACCGGAACACATACCCCAACGTAACATAGCTGCAACTCATCCGATTATGGAGGAGGTAACTACGGAAACTAGAATGATGGAGCGGATGATGCAGGCAATGAATGCAGCTATGGCTCAGCAACAAGAAGTATTTCTAAAACTCTTGGATGACCGAGATGCTAATCACCGTAGGCACGAGACGGTGACGGAGAATGTTGTCGTGGAAGGATCCGGGGGTACGGGACCCGTAGTTCCTTCTAATGAAACCCCAACCCCCAAAGTGAGGCAAGCATCTAAAGCTTGTACCTTCAAGGCATTGCTCGGATGCCGACCATCGGAGTTCAAGGGTTCAGACGACCCGGTGGCATGCATGAACTGGATTAGGGAAATGGAGCAGGCTTTCCGATCAAGCGAGTGTGGGGAAAACCAGAAAGCCGTATTTGGGTCTCAAATGCTTAGAGGGGCGGCTCTCACATGGTGTAACGTGTATTCCACTTCTATTGAGGTCACCGTGTTGGCTAAACTGAGTTAGGAAACTTTCAAGAAGAAGGTTATGGAAGAATTCTATAACGAGCGAGCTATGGATCGGATCATCGATGAGTTCCAAGGATTGAAGAAGGGGAATTTGTCGGTGAAGGAGTACAACAAGTTGTTTATGGATAAACTGGGTTTTGTGGGACATCTGGTCCCCACCGAAAGAGAGAAGATCAAGGCATACATCAAGGGTTTGCCTACAGAGATGATGAACATGGTTCGGGTGTCAAAGGCCTCTACCCTTAGAGAGGCAATAGAAGAAGCGCAACTGGTGGAAGACTCTTATGGCCCGAGTAAGGTGGGGTAGAGAGGAGCGGAGTAGTCGAGAAAAGAAGGTGGGAAGGGGGTCCCACACCTTCAAAGAGGTCAAAGCACTTTAACAGCAATCTAAGAGGAAATGGCCCTAGATGTGATTCTCCGTGGTGCTCAAGGTGCCGGAGCAAGCACACCGGCCCTTGCAATTCGGGGTCCGAACAGTGTTTCAAATGTGGTAAGCCCGACCACAATTTCCATGATTGTCCAGTCAAGCGGAGAATTTGTTTCGAGTGCAAGGAGTCGGGCCACATTCAGAGTGAATTCCCGAAGGCAAAGGCAAACTTTAGCGGAAGTAAGAAGGTGGATACTCCGAAAGCGACAGGGAGAGCTTTTTAGATGACCACCGAAGAGGCGAAGGCATCGACGGACGTAGTGTCGGGTACGTTTCTCCTAAACTCCGTACCTACACGTGTGTTATTTGACTCGGGAGCTAGTTTTTCATTTGTGTCAAGTTCGTTTTGCCCAAAACTTTCCATGCCCACTACTAGTTTAGAAGATGCGTTAGTGGTAGAGCTAGCGAATGGTGATCAGGTAGTGGTTCGGGACGTTATAAGAGATTGCAAGCTCGAAATCGAAGGTAGAAAATTCTCAATTGATCTAATGCCTATGGTCATCGGAGGATTTGATGTTGTAGTCGGTATGGATTGGTTGTCGACTAACCACGGGGAGATCCTATGTGCTAAAAAGTTTATCCGAATTCTGATTGCGGATGGCGATGCGGTGACCGTGTATGGTGAGAGGCGGAAGGGTGAAGTTGCAATCATTAGCATGGCGAAGGCATGAAAGTGCTTGTCGAAAGGATGCTCATCCTTTTTGGCATATGTTATAGATGCCAAACTCGAAAAGAAGAAGCTAGAAGATGTCGAGGTGGTAAGAGAGTTTCCCGATGTATTTCCGGACGATTTTTCTGGTTTACCACCCGACCGTCAGGTAGAATTCAAGATTGATCTGGCACCGGGAGCGGCTCCTATAGCTCGAGCTCCATACCGCTTGGCCCCGTCAGAGATGAAGGAAATGATGGGCCAATTGCAAGATCTTTTGGAGAAGGGGTTTGTAAGACCAAGTTCCTCGCCTTGGGGAGCTCCGGTCTTATTTGTGAAGAAGAAAGACGGTACCATGCGGATGTGTATCGATTATAGGGAGTTGAATAAAGTGACCGTGAAGAACAAATACCCACTCCCTAGAATTGATGATTTATTCGACCAACTTCAAGGAGATAGGTGATTTTAGAAGATCGATCTTCGTTCGGGTTATCACCAAGTGAAAGTCAAAGAGGAAGACATTCCTAAAACCGCTTTTAGGACGCGTTATGGTCACTACGAATTCTTAGTGATGCCTTTCGGGTTGACGAACGCTCCAGTAGTGTTTATGGACTTAATGAACCGTGTGTGACGACCCTTCCTAGACAAGTCAGTCATCGTGTTCATTGACGACATTCTTATCTACTCGAGGGATAAGGCCGATCATGCGCGTCACCTTCGGGACGTCTTGGAAATCTTGAGGAAGGAGAAACTTTATGCAAAGTTTTCTAAGTGCGAGTTTTGATTGAAGAAAGTGCAGTTCTTGGGGCACGTAGTTACGAAAGATGGAGTGAAGGTGGATCCGACCAAGATTGAAGCTATGATGAATTAGGAACCTCCCAAAAGTCCATCAGAGATCCGAAGCTTCTTAGGCTTGGCAGGATATTATCGGAGGTTTATTCAAGACTTCTCCAAGGTTGCTTCTTCGTTGACTATGTTGACCAAGAAGAATGTTAAGTTCGTGTGGACCGAAGAGCAAGAAAGAGCATTTCGAACTGTTAGAGCATAAATCTGTTGGATACAAGATCAAGAATACTTAAGGTCAAAGTACAAGAAGTCAAAGATGGGAAAGTCAACTCTCACTAAAAGTCAAAGTCTTTGTTAATAAAAGTCAAAGTCAATTGTATTGTTTTGTAATTGTTTTTGTTTCCTTGTATTTTAGGTGTAGGTATAAATAGATTCATTTGCTGTTTAATAGATAGATGGTTAGAGCTTGAAAGAGCTGATTAAAGAAGAGGTGATTAGAATACATATCTAGAGAGAGAGTAGTGAGAGAAAGTAAGAGATTGAAATTGAGATTTGATCAATGACATATGACTACGATTCATGATTGATTTCTGTTTTACAATTAGAACTTGATAGGTTTGGGAATAACAATTGGTATCAGAGTAGAAGAGATTCAGAAAACATGGATTGAAAATTTTTGGTCGACATTTTTTTTTCAAGAACTCGCAAGTTCCTGTTCAGATTCGATTTTTGAAATCTAGTGATGATATTGATCTGATTTTGATTGTAATTGAATCGATTTGGTACTTAGAACATTTTGTGTTTAGATCATTCAGGTTAATTCACACAGATTAAGGCTGAATTTTTGTTTTTAGTAGATTTTTGTTCGAACAAGTTCACTGCACTGTAAATCGAATCAAATTGTTACGATTTGTGTTTGTTTTTGTAATTCTTGTATTGTAACCTGTTCGAGTATTGAAATCGAGCATCCCTACAAAGTTTCAAGTCAATTGGTAAAGATTTGGGTAGAATTCGAAGAAAAAGATCGAGTTTTTGGAGGAAAAAGTGAAGAACACGCAAGATCTATCAAACGCGCAAGGTTCATCAGAAGAACGCACAAACCAAAAGAATTTTGATTCTGACCGAAAACGCGCAAAGGGCTGTATGCGAGTTCTAGAAACGCGCAAATCAAAGCCTGCGAGTTTAACTCTTCAGTCTGCGAGTTTGAAAATTGAGAAAAATTTTCTAAGTGTTGAAACACGCAACCATTGCGAGTTTCATCTTGCGAGTTTAGCTTGCGAGTTTGTTAAAACGCGCAAGTAGACCTTTGCGAGTTCTCCAAACGCGCAAGACTAAGCTTGCTAGTTTCATCGGAATAGTAATCTGCGAGTTTCAGCGATTCCTTTCGGTCTGCGAGTTTGTCAAAACAAGCAACTCTTTGCTTGCGAGTTTCACAAACACGCACGCCTAAGCCTGCGAGTTTCACAAAGACGCTCGCTTAAGCCTGCGAGTTCTCTTTGAACAGTGATTTGCGAGTTTAGGCGTCTGCGAGTTTCAAGCAATTTTTCTGGGATCTGCGAGTTGTGATCTACTTTTTCTGAATTTCTAATGATCATTTTTGTCAAGTTCTTTTTGTAACAGATATTCAAGATGGGATATTTTACTGATGATCTTGAAAAACAGAATGCCAAGCTCGAATTAGAGAATAGAGATCTTATTTCTTTAGTTGAATATTATTCAAAGTGAGCAAAGAGATGTTCTGATGACAGAAAGCTACTGAGAGAAGAAGTTAGTGCATTAAAGATTGTAAATGAAGAACTTATGAAACATACTTCTGAGCTGAATGTTGAAAAATTACTGAGTTTAGAATCTGAAAATACTAAGTTGAAAGGAAAGATCTCAGATTTGGAAGATCAACTTGCCCAAATTCAGATACAAGCAGAGTCAGTCCAGAAGTATGAGAAGAAAGCTAAAAATTTAGAAAGTTTGAATGAAGAATGAATAGAAAGATTTCTGTTCTGGAGAAAAAGATGGTTGCAGAAAGATCTAATTTTGAGATTGAAAAGAAAGGGTTTGCAAAGAAATTTTTTGATTTTTCAAGAAAATGTGCTAAAGAGAAGAAAGCAGTTGAGCTAAAATGTATAAAGCTTTCTCAACAAGTTTCTGACTTTGAGAAAGTGATTATTTTGGAAAGAGAAGAGTTTGCCAAGGAAAGAAAGACCATAGAACAGAAGAATGTTGGAATGTTGGAATCTTCAAAGAGATATCTGGTCAGAGAACAAATGCTGAAAAAGGCTTTGAGGAAGAAAGAAGTTTGTTTGAAGCTGAGATTAAGAAGCTTAATGACAAGCTATTTGAACTATCTGAGTGTGCACTGAAAGAGAAGAAAGCGAAGTCTGAATTCAAGAAAGAGATTGACCTACTTGTCCGAGAAAGAGACGGTTTATCTTCAAAGATAAAAGAGCTTGAAGACATTATTTCAAAGGTTGTGGTGACTGAGCAAACGACTCCAGAGTCACAAATCCACACACCTAGAGATGATCCAGCTGATTCTGAATGCTCATTCAAGACAGCTGCAAGCTCACATCATAAGACTGTTTCTTCCAAAAGGTCAGTTAAATCTTCTGATCAGATTCGTAGTACTAAACTTTTCTATAATAGAAATATAGATGGTTCAGGTACACATCAAAGACGAAGGAGATACAAAGAAGAAAAACTGGTCTGGAAAAAGAAACCAGTTAAAGATGAAAAGGAAGATGAGAAGAAAGATGAAAAGAAAGGAAAGAAGTCATGTGTACATACACATCAAGCCAAGAAGAACAATGTGCGTAAAGGTAAATCTGATCATATATACACGAAAGATCAATTAATCAGGTTATCAGGTAAGAAATACTATTGTTATTATTTCCGTACACATGATCCTGTTCATAAAACAAGTGATCATTACTGGTATGGTTCTTATTCAGTTACTCCCATAAGAACTGCAACTAACAATTATGGACCCAAATACTAGTGGGTACCAAAGCCAAAGACTGATTCTGTGTTGCAGGCACCTACTGTCAAGGGGGAGTAAGAGAACCATGACTTCTAAGTAAATCAGCTTAGGACCCATACTTCAACGAAGTTTAACTTCTAAACACAACAGTTTAGGACTCGTACTTCAGTGATCAAAAGACCTTACTCCTGTGCTGATAAGAGATTGTACTCCAATACTCGAATGAGGAAATCAACCATCAAGGGGGAGTACATAATTTTCTGAAATATTTTGCATCTGATAGATATGATGAACTACATTTCAAAGTAGAATTGTAGATCTCTATCATGTGCTTTTTCAATGACATATTTTAGATGCATAATTTCAGGGGGAGTAAAGGTGATGACTTCTGATTACTTCTGATCAGAACTCGTACTATAATCGTTTTACTGCTTTATGTCTTTTATTTTGAATAAATTTGTGAATAAAGTTGCTTTGACATGACTTTGAGACTTGTGCAGAATGAGAGAAGCTTACAAGATCATATCTTTATGACTTAAGCATGACTTCATGAGATTTAAGACTGCATAGAAAGGTTTAATTTCTTATCTTAATCTCATATATGGTTGAAAGAAGGACAACTTTCAATCATAGAAAACATGTTCTTTAATGTTCCAACCACTTTCCGATTCTTAAACAGATTTCATGAATTGGATGTGTGATTTTAAATGTTTTCATTTTATTTGTGCTTAAATGATTACAAACCGTGTGTTTCCAAAGATAAATACTTGTGTATTGTCTTTTCTATATACTTTCAAGTATTCACACACACCGGTTTAATTTTTGTTGATATTGTTCTTACCATGCCTCAAATTTGAAACATATTTTTCGATGGTAAGACATCCCTCTTGTACTTCAAAGAATTTTGAGCATAATTTCATTTCTAAACGTTCATTTCAAGAATGTCTATATTTTTTATTCATATGGACAATATCTATTATTCATGACCATAAGCTTTAATTACTATATCATTCATTTTTGATCATTTTCATACAATCTCAGATTTTCAAACAAGTTCCTTGAATTCATATTCATTTATTCAATTTACTTGTTTGAAAATACTTCAATGTTTAAAAATGTTCATATCGTCATGATTATATTCTGAGCATATACACATCTGACTTGTATTTGAGCTTTACCTGTTCTAGTTAAACAATTTTTGAGCAACATATGCTGTCTAGGAAAACATGGGATTTCTTTGTGCTAGGACTTAAATGAACTTCTATGGATTCACGTTTACCAGTGTCTCCTACCCAAGAAGTTACTCCATAGTGATTGAGTGTGAGGAGTCGAAAAGAAATGATTGTGGGTTATGCGTTGAGGTAAAAGGGAAAAGAGAGCTTGGTTAGATGTGAGCTTAATGATTAAAAGAAAGAGGGTGTGGGATCAGAGTAAAAAAATATCAAACTCTGCACCAACTACTTTCTGAGTCGGGCAGCCACATTACTAGTGTTTCACAACTCTTGGTGAACATTATTGAAACAGACAACTAGCCCATGCCAACTCTTGATAAAAACCCCACCAACCACTCATTTTCTTCTTAAAAAGAAAGTGATTCATATTTTTTTGGGGACGCAACACATATGCTATCTGGTTTTCATTTGGAAAATCTGGATATTGAAAAAGAAGGATGTTTGTCCCACCTTCGCACTTCAATCATGCACATTGAGTCTGTGTTTATCTACTGTTGTCTCAGTGGTTTTCACAATGTTGAGCCTTTATAAGCAATCGTTCGTGCTTTATTCTTTCTATCACTTGCACGAACACACAAAGAATTTGTTTCTTTGACATAACGTTCATAGAAATTGCTTTTGTGGTGTTTCGATGATTGGATGGAAGCCCTGGGGAGTGAACATAACAAAAGCTCCTTTATAATGTGTATTCGTTACACAAAGTGACTTTGTGTTACTGACAGACATGTTAACTGATTCATTAGTTGATTCAGGTGTTACATTTCCATTTTGTCTGGATTTGCAAAGATCTAGATAAATACATTGTTCGAAATTGGCAAAGAATCAGAGGCTCGTGAAAGATCAGTGGTCGGAACAAACAATGACATTTCTTGATGAGAAAGTTTTGATGAACCAGATGCTCTATTCATCAAAAAGGGGGAGATGATTTACAGAAATGTCCAATTCAGATATTTCAAAGTTAAAGTTTTTGAAGAAGTTAAAATTCAAAGATTGAAAGGCTGAAAGATTGTTCAAGAAGAGTCAAAGTTGTTTGAAGATGTGCTGATTTTCAGAAATTTTCTTTGAAGATTTTTTGCTGAAGCATTCCGTGCTAAATCTGAAGATAATTTCTTTCCGATGTCTGAAAGAGTCTTGTGATCATTTTGAAGAGATTATTAAAGATTGTTATATCTTTTGAAGATAGATTTTGGGACAATACAAACAATTTTTGAAGATAAAGATGTTATAAAGAAAAAGGGGAGATTGTACTGACAGAGCTTAAAGAGAAGACTGAAATGCAAATTCTTTCTAAGTTGATCTTGAATCCAAAGGGGGAGATTGTTAGAGCATAAATCTATTGGATACAAGATCAAGAATACTGAAGGTCAAAGTACAAGAAGTCAAAGCTGGGAAAGTCAACTCTCATTAAAAGTCAAAGTCTTTGTTAATAAAAGTCAAAGTCAATTGTATTGTTTTGTAATTGTTTCCTTGTATTTTAGGTGTAGGTATAAATAGATTCCTTTGCTGTTTAATAGATAGATGGTTAGAGCTTGAAAGAGCTGATTAGAGAAGAGGTGATTAGAATACATATCTAGAGAGAGAGTAGTGAGAGAAAGTAAGAGATTGAAATTGAGATTTGATCAATGACATATGACTACGATTCATGATTGATTTCTGTTTTACAATTAGAACTTGATAGGTTTGGGAATAACACGGACGTTGCAAAGGAAATTATGCGAGGCTCCGATCTTATCCTTGCCGGAGGGATCGAAGGATTTTATGGTCTATAGCGATGTGTCCAAATTGGGACTTGGTTGTGTACTCATGCAAAGGGGAAAAGTGATCGCTTACGCATCCAGACAATTGAAGGTGCACGAGAAGAACTACCCCACTCACGACTTGGAGTTGGCGGCGGTAGTGTTTGCACTAAAGTTATGGCGACATTATCTATACGACACAAAGTGTACCTTGTACACGGATCACAAGAGCTTGAAGTATGTTTTTGATCAGAAGGAACTCGATATGAGGCAAAGAAGGTGGTTGGAACTACTTAAGGACTATGATTGCGAACTACTCTACCACCCTAGTAAAGCAAACGTAGTGGTCGACGCCTTGAGTCGAAAAGAGTATAGCGGGAGACTTCAAGCCAAACTTACAAGGATCGAGTTAGTGTCGAGCCTCATGGAAAGGATTAAAGAGTCGCAAATTGAAGCATTAAAGGAAGAAAACCTTAAGGATGAATTGATGACCAAGCAACGGTTATTGTTGACCGAAGATAGTCGAGGGATAAAATGCCTCAATGGGCGAGTTTGGGTACCGAAGCTTGGTGGTTGCCGAGAGCTACTTTTAGAGGACGCGTATAAGTCCAAATATTCTATCCACCCGGGAAGCACCAAGATGTACCGGGATTTGAAACTGCATTATTGGTGGCCAATTATGAAATTGGACGTGGATCATTACGTAGAGCGATGCGTAACTTGTTCGCAAGTGAAGGCCGAGCATCAACAATCCTATGGGAGCCTCCAGTCTCTTGAAATACCCGAGTGGAAATGGGACAAGATTACCATGGACTTCGTGACCAAATTACCGAAGACCTTGAGAGGGAACGATACTATTTGGGTTATTGTCGATCGATTGACGAAGAGTGCTCACTTTCTAGCGATGTGGGAAACTTTGCCAATGGATAAGTTGGCGAAGCTTTACATAGACGAAGTGGTCTCTAGACACGGTATACCCTTGTCGATAGTTTCCGATCGCGATAGCCGGTTTACGTCGAGATTTTGGGGAGCTTTACATCAGGAGTTGGGGACGCGGGTGAATTTGAGCACGACATATCACCCACAAACGGACGGACAAAGCAAAAGGACGATTCAAACTCTAGAGGACATGCTTAGGTCATGTGTGATCGACTTCGACGGTAATTGGGATACCCATCTACCTTTGGTAGAATTTGCATACAACAATAGTTACCATTCTAGTCTCGGGATGGCGCCATTTGAAGCTTTGTACGGGCGGAAGTGTAGAACCCCCGTGTGCTGGCTAGAGGCGGGGGAGAAGCAATTTGTCGGCCCGAAATTTGTACAAGAGACGGCCGACAAAGTCAAATCAATTCGGGAATGTTTGAAAGCAGCACAAGATCGCCATAAAAGTTACGCCGACAAAAAGAGAATACCGATAGAGTTCCAAGTGGGGGATCGGGTAATGTTGAAAGTGTCTCCTTGGAAAGGCTTAATCCGGTTTGGGAAGCGTGGGAAGCTAAGTCCCCGTTTCCTTGGACCGTTTACTATTCTCGAGCGCATCGGACTCCAAGCTTATAAGTTGAACTTACCTCCGGAGATGGACGGGATTCATCCCACTATCCACGTATGTTATCTACGGAAGTGCTTAACAGAAGAGGAAAGTGTTATTCCTTTGTCCGAAATTCGAGTGTATGATAATCGTTGTATGGAAGAGTCCGAGGCTATTTTGGAAAGGGTAATCAAGAAGCTCTGACATACAGAGGTAACGATGTTAAAGGTTCAATGGAAACACCACCATGGCACCAATGTGACTTGGGAGGCGGAAGAAGACATGAGGCACAGATACCCTCATTTGTTTAGTTAGTAGGATTTCGGGGACGCAATCATTCCCAAGTTGGGGAGGATTGTAACACCCCGAATTCTGAGAACCCATGTAACATTCTTCGCATTTTGGAACCTTATGAATGTTGGTATTTAATAGTAAATATCAATTTTATCTGTTTTGAGCATCGTGGGCTGAAATTGCAAGTTTTTGGAAGATTTGGGGGTTCTCGCGACATTGCCTGCGATAGTGACATAGTGTCACTGTCGCGGAGGGCACAGTCGTCGAGGGCTTGAGGCTCACGGTATAACTCATGCAATTATGCCCTGCGATTGTGACCTGGTCACTATCGCGGGGGCCCTCTCGCCCCATTTGTACCGAAGGGAGGGGAATCCGTGCGATAATTGTCACTGTCGCCGTATCAATGTCTCCGACGTCCAGAGAGGTTTAAATCAGAAGGGTTGCGAGTTTTAATCAGTTTTATCTGATTTTTAGGGTTGAGGGGCGATTTCTCTCTGCAGTTTTGGTAAGTCTTCTTCTTCCAAAAGCATCTCTTCTCATTTATGGTACCTTGTAGCCATTAATGGTGACCTTTAACACTTGTAGGAAGTTTTTGTGAAGAGCTCTCAAGTGGTTTAGCATCCTACCTTTATTCTTCTCCATACTAGGGTTGAGTTTTCTTTTGAAAACTACCAAGGTGAGTTCTTACACTTTTATAAAACTTTATACATGTCAAATGTGAGTTTTAAATGCCTAAACATCTTCTTTTTCATATACTTGAATTGTGGGACTTTATACCAAGTCTAACTTTTGGAGATTTTAGGGTTTATGATGATTCTATGGAATAAAGTTTAATGAGACTTGAAAGTGTTGTTGTAGCTTACTTTCACTTGGGAAATCCATTTCAAAGAATGGTTTCAATCATGTACAACTTTTGGATTTGGAAATAATAATCTTGTGGTTAACTGCTGATAAGTTTATATTTTGGGATTCATCATGTTTTGAGGAAAAAGGCTATTCTAATAGTCATTAATGTTTCAAATAATGAACTTTTGGTAAACAATGGAAGTTGCCTTTATGGAAATTACCTCTTATTTGGTAATGTATATTACTACATGTGGATGCATTAATTTGGCCTTATGAGCATTATCTGGCTTAATTGTTGCATTTGGGAGTCATGACCCCGTAATTTGTTATATTGTTGTTCCGGCGTTGGGACGACTAGTTTCCCACATCGATGCACGTTTAGGCGTCGAATTTGGGTTATAAGTCCTACGTGCTCAAGTATTACATTATTGGATGAGGAGCTCGACGTAAGGGCCCTTCGGGGTTGAACTTGAGTTTCCATGGGTGTACGTTTAAAGCCACTGAGCCTGACATCCCTTGTGTGTACTTTAATTGTGTATTGGCTTTACTGACTTATCAAATGGCTTACTTTTGTGTTCCGTCATTTGTGTTAGTAAGTGGGTCTCCCCCGTTTACCCTAGAGGTATTTGTTATATTTCAAGAACGTCAATATTTCTATCATTGTCACAAATGGATTTCCTTACTTACTATTATACCTGATCATTCATAACTGCAAATGTTTGATCTCACTAGGCTTTAGCCTAACACATTTTTTTCTTAAAATGACATGTATAACAGGTCAAGTTTCCGGTGGGATTCGTCGGGACTGAGTGGATGGCCTTGGGGTCGAGAGCGGTCTTTTTGGGAGATGTCTAGACCGGTATTTTGATAGTGGACACGTTTTTTGGAAGAATAGCAACACCCGATACTAATCTTTCTTATTTAAGTTAGATTATTAGGTTGTTAAGTGTATTCTTCATTTGATCAATTGTAAAAGGTCATAACTTGTTTCCCCGTTTTATCGGGATGATACTTTTAGATTGTTTATAGCAGGTTTATTAAACCCAAAATCTATCTAAATCATAGAGAGAGAATGTGGAGAGAGAAAGTTTAGTCATGAAAGCTCCATCATCATATATCTCACACACAGTTACACATATTCCAATGACGTGCTTACATATCTTGTTACAAGATTACTAAAGCCAAACCTATTTATACCACCTAAACTAAACAAGACTTAAACACTAAGTAATCAAAATAAGCTTTGACAATTCAATTACAAAGAAACCACAAGGGCTGTGGCGTGGTGGTAAAGGCTTGGGGAGTTCATAGCGCTCAACCAGGGTTCGAGCCCCACTAGCAACACTTGTGGCCACTGAGGATAATCTCAGGGTTGCACGCTTTAGCAGCTGGGCCAAAGGCCCTAATTGCCAGGGATTAGTCTGGGCCATAGGCCCAGGATACCCTTTCCAAAAAAAATTCTATTACAAAGACTATGTTGACTTTTACATCTTTAACTTTCCTATTAAATCTTGGATACAATATTTAGACTTAACAATCTCCCCCTTTGTATTCAAGATTTAATAAAAATTTGATACAGATCTTCAGCTCTTGATTCTTCAGCTTTTGATTCTTTATCATTGAACTTTGAAGCTTTCACAGTCTTTAGTCTTTCAGCCTTTGAAGAATCTTGGAAAGTCTTTTTCTCTTTGTAGCTTTGAAAGTCAACATGCCTTGAACGTGAAACTGAATTCTTGAATCTTTTTGAAACACCTTTGACCTTAAACTTCTTTCACAAACTTTGAACATCTTTGAACTTGTATCTTCATCTCTTTGATCTCTGGACTGTCTTCAGAAAAACAAACTTTCATGAACCATCTTGATTTATCTTTGAATCATATGAAACATCTGAATTGACTTGAACTTTCAGAAATTCTTCACCAGTCTTTTCACTTTGATATCTATTCATGACATTGAAATTGAATCTTTGTAAATGTCTCCCCCTTTTTGATGATTGTGAGCATCATGATCATCAAAACATCTTCAATTTCGACACAGTCTTTGATCACCCCTTTGTATTCAAAAAACAATCTCCCCTTTCAATGATAATTTGACAGTCGTCGCGCTTTGATCTGAGTAATTGAATCATGAACTATATATACCCGAATCTTTTCAAATTCAGATATAATGAACGTGGTAACCCTGATTCAACAAATGAAACAGTTAGGAATGTCTGTCAGTAACACAAAGTTACTGTGTACAACGAATGTACAATATAAGGAGCTGGTTTGATGACGACTCCCCAGGACTTCCATTAAATCATTGAAAAAACACAAGGTTTATCTATGAATGTTCTGACAGAAAAACAAATTTTCTGTGTGCTCGTGCATGTGTATGAAAGAATTTAACACAATGATTGTGTTTCATTTGGCTCAAATTGTGTAAATTGTTGAGACAGCAACAGATATTATACGGACTCAATTTGCATGAAAGAGGTGCGAAGGTGGGGCAACTTTCCTTCTTTTTCAATATCTAAATCTTCCGAGTGAAGATTAGATAGTATATATGGTGCGTCCCCAAAGAAAATGAAACATTTCTTTGTTAAGAAAGAAATGAGTGGTTGGTGGGGTAATTGCAAGAGTTGGCATGGGTTCACTGCCTGTTTCAATGATGGTCACCAAAGAATGTGAACCAATCAGTAGATGTGGCTGCCCGGCTCAGAAAGTGGTAGGTGTAGAGTTCTGATATTCTTTTAACTCTGATCTCACACCCTCTTTCTTTTTATCTTTATGCTCACTTCTAACCAAACTCTCATTTTCATTTTTCCGCTCCACGCAATGAGAAAAACTCAATCGGATGAGTTATATCCCCCCATTCTTTGATATTGACCCCTCAATCACTCAATGATAACTTCCTGGGTAGGAAACACAGGTTGCGTGAATCCATGGAAGTTCTGTTTAAGCTCACACACGAATCCCATGATATTCCTAATAAGAATCGTTGCTCAACAGTTTAACTGAACAGTTAAGCACAAGATGTATGATAACATTGTCAACATGTATGCTTATGAGATTTGAGCAATTAGAACAATGAAGATCTCTCAAAACAAGAAAATTGAATGAAAGAAATGAAATCAAGAGAATTATTTTGAGAATCTGACAATGAATCAATCAGATCAAATCAAATGATTAGGGTATCAAAGAATTGGAAATTTGTTTATATGAACGAATATAAACAATATATCAATGAAAGCACAAATATGAAAAACATGAATGATGCTCAACAACTTTGAAAGCAAACGGAGGTATTACCATCGAAAAATTGGTTCGAATTTGAGACATGGTAATAACAATTTCAAATAAAATATTGAACCGGTGTGTGTGAATACTTGACAGTATATGCACAAGATAATACACAAGTATTGATCTTTGAAAACACACGGTCAGTTAAACATTAAGCTCAAAATTTGAAAAACATTTAAAAGCACACTTCTAAATTCATAAAATCTTTTGAGAATAAGAAGTGGTTTGAACATTTAAGAAATTGTTTTTCATGTTCGAAAGTTGTTCATCTTTCAAACAATCAGAGATCTAGGACAGAAGATATTTACCTTTTCAGCTCCCCCTCAAATCATGATATAATGATTTAGGTCTTTTGAGCTCCCCCTGGATATTAGCATAATATCCTTCTTTGATCATTGAAAAACGGGTCCTGATCTGCCATGTGATCAGAAGCCACCACCTTTACCCCCCCTATAAATTATGCAACAGTAGATTTATCAATGAAAACAAGATAGAGATCCACAATTTCTTCTGGAATGTAGTCCATCATATCAGTAAGATTTATCAATGAAAAAGTACAGGATAGAGATCTACAATTCCTTCGGGAATGTAGTCCGTCATATCTCTCTAATGCATTTTTCAGAAAAGAAAGTACTCCCCCTTGATGGTTGATTTCTTCATTTGAGTATTGGAGTATAATCCTCATATCATGACAGGAGTAAAGGTCTTTAATCGTTGAGGTACGGGTATGTGCTTAGAAGCCATATTCTTGACATTGAGGTGCGGGTCTTGAACTGTGTTATTCAAGAGCCATAATCTTGACATTAAGGTGCGGGTCTTGAACTGTGTTATTCAAGAGCCATAATCTTGACATTGAAGTCCGGGTTTTGAACTGTTGTGTTCAAAAGCCATTGTTCTCTTACTCCCCCTTGACGTGAGGTTCCTGCAACATAGAATCAGTTTTCTTCTTTGGTACCCACTGGTATTTGGGTCCATGAATGTTAGTTGCAGTTCTTGTGGGGGAAATAGAGTAAGAACCATACCAAAAATGATCACTGGTCTTGTGGATATGATCATGTGTACAACAGTAAGAACAATAAAATTTATTACCTAAAAACCTGAATAATTGATCTATTGAGTTTATAAGGTCAGGTTTACTTTTATGCTCTTTGTTCTTCTTTGCTTTGTGTGTATGTACACATGATGTCTTCCCTTTCAGCTCATTTGACATCTCATCTTTAACTGGTTTCTTCTGCCAGACCAGTTTCTCTTTCTTGTAACTTCTTCTCCTTGGATATGTATCTGAACCATCTAAAAATTGATCAAAGAAAATGTTAGTTCGACGAATCTGATTAAAATATTTAACTGACCTTTGTGACGAGACAGATTTCTGATTTGAACTTGAAACAGACTTTTCAAGCTCTTTGATCTTTGAAGCAAAGGTGTCTCTTTCTTTCACAAGCAGGTCAATCTTTGTCTCGAATTCAGACTTCGTTTTCTGCTCTTTCAGTGCAGTAGCAGATAGTTCAGATAATTTTGAAGTTAGTTTTTTTATTTCAGTCTCAAAGATGCACCTTTCTTCTTCAAATCTTTTCTCTGAATCATTTCTTTGGCCAAATAGTTCTTTGAAGAATCCCACATTCTTTTGTTCTATGGCCTTCTTTTCTTTAGCAAATTTCTCTCTTTCCAAAATAAGTACTTTCTCAAAATCGGAAATTTGTTGAGAAAGTTTTATGCATTTAAGATCCACTGTCTTCTTTTCTTCAAAGCACTTCCTTGAGAAATCTGAGAACTTAGTTGAAAATCCTTTCTTTTCTTTCTCAAAATCAGCTTTTTTTTCAACAAGCTTTTGCTCAAAATAAGATATATTCTTTCTGAGTTCCGCATTCTCAGATTCCAATCTCTTTATCTTCTCATCATTCAACCCAGAAGATCTTTTCAGAAGATCTTCATTGAGAGTCTTTAAAACACTGATTTCTTCTTTCAACAAGATGATTTCAGCAAAATACTCTCTTGACTTTTGAGAATGAAAGTCAACAGCATGACCCAGATTAATTTTCTCTAATTCCACCTTTCTAATCTTCTCTTCAAGATCTGTAAAAAATCCCATGATTAATGAGTAATTAGCTTAAAGTGAATAATCGTTCCAAACTGTATATCAGAAAATCAAAAATCAGATTAAATTGAAGTCTTGCACAAAAAGAACTTTTGTCCCCCTCCACAGACTTAGCACGGGGGTCCCGCTAACAGTTACTGACGCAAAGTAAGAATTGCGCTATAAGAAGCTGGCGCAAAGTAGAGTTTGCGCTTTTAAGGTTGTCGTGCAAAATGAGGTTTGCGCTTTGTGCTTATGGCGCAAAGTAAGGTTTGTGTTTTGGGCTGATGGCGCAAATTGAGATTTGCGCTTTGTGCTTCTGGCGCAAAGTAAGGTTTGCGTTTTGGGCTGATGGCGCAAAGTAAGGTTTGCGTTTTGCACTTGTAACGCAAAAGAACACTTTGCTCGAAAATATACTGACGCAAAACTTGAACAATTTGGTGCAAACACTGATGAACCTCGCGCAAAATATGATGAACTGGCGTAAAGTTCACATGAACTGGCGCAAAGTTTAGAACTGATGAGTTCTCGACTTTTTCGCTTCAATTCGATCGAATCCTTCGATTTTGATCTTGAAACTTTGTCAGAATGCTCGATTTCATAGCTTGAACAGGTTACAATACTTGAATTTGACAAAGAATCACAAAATGAATCACTTTGATTCAATCACAGTGCGTGACAAACTCGTGAACTCTAACTTCTTCAAAATCAAAATTACAAATTGATTACAGTGAAATTCACAAATAAATCTATACAAACTCGATCGATTATGCTTTTCTACCAAAACCTAATCGAATTCAACTCGAATTACACCCTTAAACTCAGAAATTGGATCGAACTCGATGAACACGGTGTTCGAACTCGTTTCTTGAAAATTTCCAAAATTGAAAAATTGACATCGATTTTGTTCGAAATTCGAGATGTAATCAATACAAGAAACAATCTAAAACACAAATCGAATCAAATAATTCCATTTTCTTGCATCAAAAACGATTTTTAAAAAAAATCGGATGAACAGTAACTCTCGTGTTCTTGAGAATTTTTCAGAAAATCAAACCAATTTTTAGAAAAGTTTTCGAATTCGGATTCAAAAATGCTTCTCTCAATTCTCTCCAATTTAGAACTAGCTCTGATACCAATTATTAAACCCAAAATCTATCTAAATCATAGAGAGAGAATGTAGAGAGAGAAAGTTTAGTCATGAAAGCTCCATCATCATATATCTCACACACAGTTACACATATTACAATGACGTGCTTACATCTCTTGTTACAAGATTACTAAAGCCAAACCTATTTATACCACCTAAACTAAACAAGACTTAAACACTAAGTAATTAAAATAAGCTTTGACAATTATATTACAAAGACTATGTTGACTTTTACATCTTTGACTTTCCTATTAAATCTTGGATACAATATTTAGACTTAACAAGGTTTCATATACCCAGGTTTTCCAATTTATAGTCGTCATATTGCAAAATTTTCGAATCTTATTTCTCTAAAATTTAGGGTGTTACATAAGTCTCGCTGCCCATCCAACGCGTACCGAGAGTTTCACCGAGAGTTAAGTCTCGGTACAAGTACCAGTGACGACTGGATTGATTGTTATTATTAGAATAGTTATTGTTAGCTTTAACTATTATTCATATTATTGTTTAGTTTCATTTTTATTAATTATTTAAATAGTTTTCTAGTTGGTTTAGGATTAGGATTATATTTGAATTTAAGTTTATTAGTTATCGCTTGATTAGTTTAGCTATAAATAGGGTTGAATGTTTTCTTTAATATTCAGAGTTTATTATTGATCAATAAAGTTATCTATTAGAGTTTTATCTCTAGTTTAAGAGTTTTCTCTTATTTTTCGGGTTTTACCCTGGTAGACTCATTATCCTTTTGGATTTAAACGCTTGTCGATCTGTTCCGTAACTTTCCCGCTGCGTCAGAGAGTGATTGAGTGATTAGGGCAGACTCGACAGAGGGTGAGGCGTTGTACGTGCGTTGTGTGAGAGAGGCGAGAGCGACTGAGTGTCAGATGAGGCGGCATTTTTAAGCCCAAATTGAGCCTACCCAAGTTATATAGAAGATGGGCTTGTGATCCCTTACTATGTTGCCCATGGCAATTGCCATTACAACCATGGGCTAGGGCTGACCGTGCCCTTACCTCCCGTCTACTTTCGCTACGGATCCTCACTCCTAGTCTGTTACTTGGTCCTATGTATCCACGAGCTCCTATCAGACGTCATGTTTTCAGAAATTCCTAACCACTGCAAAGTTTCGTCCAAAACCGACCCCGTTTGGGCCGGGACCCGTCAAAACCCGAGCTCGGGCCGGGCCCCGGGAAAATCCCGACCCCAAAACGAGAAAAAAAAATTTGGGATCATGTTTTTTTATGTTCACGAGGCATCACACAAAGTTTCGTCCCAAACCGACCTCGTTTGCCCGAGTTCCCGTCAAAACCCGAGCCCGGGGCGGCCGGTCGGGCCCCAAGAAAATCCCGACCCCAAAACGAGAATTTTTTTCTTGGGATCATGTTTTTTTATGTTCACGAGGCATCACGCAAAGTTTCGTCCCAAACCGATCCCGTTTGCCCGGGTTCGCGTCAAAACCCGAGCCCGGGCCGGGCCCCGAGAAAATCCCACCCGAAAACGAGAATTTTTTTTGGGATCAGTTTTTTTATGTTCACGAGGCATCACGCAAAATTTCGTCCAAAACCGACCCCGTTTGACCCGGAACCCGTCAAAACTCGAGCCCGGGCCGGGCCCCGGGAAAATCCCGACCCCAAAATGAGATTTTTTTTCGGATCACGAGGCATCACACAAAGTTTCGTACAAAACCGACCCCGTTTGGGCCGGAACCCTTCAAAACCCGAGCCCGGGCCGGGCCCCGGGAAAATCCCGACCCCAAAACGAGAATTTTTTTTCGGATCATGTTTTTTTATTATCACGAGGCATCACGCAAAATTTCGTCCAAAACCGACCCCGTTTGGGTCGGGACCCGTCAAAACCCGAGCCCGGGGTGGGACCCGGGAAAACCCCGACCCCAAAACGAGATTTTTTTTTGGGATCATGTTTTTTTATATTCACGAGGCATCACGCAAAGTTTCGTCCAAAACCGACCCCGTTTGGACCGGAACCCATCAAAACACGAGCCCGGACCGGGCCCCGGGAAAATCCCGACCCCAAAACGAGATTTTTTTTTTCGGATCATGTTTTTTTATGTTCACGAGGCATCACACAAAATTTCAAAACCGACCTCGTTTGGTTGGGTTACCGTGGAACCCTCCGTGTCTTTTTTTCAATTCTCAGAGAATCCAAATTTTCAATTCTCACATTTTCTTTTCATTTTGGGGGGAAATAAAAGTAGAGAAATGGAAATCATTTATTTCTTAGGTTTTCTTTTCTCCGACTTACCAAACAAGGGAATTAGGGTCCATTTCCATTTCTCTGCCTTCAAATCTCTGTACCAAACACACCCTAACGGATTAAGTGTATTAATACATGTATTAAGAAGATGCATTATCTAGAAAGGAAACATGAGAAAAAGATATGGTTGGACACACGATGCTAAGACGATTACAATGATGTGATCGGTTTTGGGATTAGATGATATTTTAAGTAATAAATTCAACTAGAATAGCGAACGATATATCAAATTACCATCATTAGGAATGTCAACTATTACCATATATTTAAGATGATGCATGAATTATGTGCTTTTCAACGATATAAAGGAAGTTTCGTATCAAGGATCTGGAAAATACATCATTTTGAGGAACAAGTCACCTTATGGCATTTTTATGGCATAATGTAGATAAAAATGTTAGGATATTACACTGACATATTTCAAATTTGTACCAAGGATTATGCATTAAAAGATACGTTAAAATGAGAAATGTTAATTAAATGCAAACTTCATTAGGTGGCTTAAAGAAATGATGAGTTTATTACCTGAAAATGTTGCCATCTTAACACAATGAAATATGAATGGCTTTTTCCATGCATATGCATATAAATGCATGCCTTGACACACTGAGATAAATGCATTCATATACAGTGGTAGATCTAGAAATTTAGGTGACTGAGATCAGACTTAGGAGTATCGAAATTTTTTAGAAACCGAATGACCCACCTAAACCAAAATGGTTTCCGGTTAAACGGTTCGATTTCGGTTATTCTTTTACTATTTCGGTTAAATCGAATCGCAAATTATCCCATAATATTATCTATTTTTGTCTGTGGATTGGTTTCAGGCTTTGAGCATATAAAATTAATTAATATATAATAAACCAGTTTATATTAAAGTTAAAATAACAAGATATTCAGATTGATTTAATAAAACAATGCATGAGAACTAAATATTATTAAGATGCCTAATATTGAAATGGAACAAAACAATACACCAGATATTAATATTTCTTCTTTTTGGTGGAAAAAGTTTGAATGTATGGGGTCTTGTAAAAATTGAATAGGTTCTTTAAGCATGAAACTAAGCCTTTTATGAAGGTTAAATTTTTTTTTTCCAAAGCTAAATGTAGTTTGTTTTTAATTTTTGACTGGGATCAAGAGACTCCATAACTTTCTATGTGGCTCCGCCACTGTTCATATATATATATAGGGAGAGGTTCATTTGAGAAATGGTAAATATATGAGAAATAGAGAAGTAATCTTAGTCATTCATCTGGTCAACATTTGCGACTTTGACCGCGAAGCACCGGATAATTCCTTTTGTGGTCTATAGAAGGTAGAGGGGTAATTTCGTAAAATACACGGGATGAGTTCATATATGAATCTGTATGAATCACAAAGATTCATATATGAATATGTTAATTAGTTCAACTGATTCATATATGAATCTTTGTGATTCATACAGATTCATATATGAATCACAAATGTTCATATATGAATCTGTTGGTTAGTTCAACTGATTCATATATGAATCACAAAGGTTCATATATATATGAATCAGTTAAAAGAGTTCAGTTGTGAATTGCACTGCTTCATATATGAACATATAGTTCATATGTGAATTATACATGTTCATATATGAACACAACCCGTGTGTTTTGTAAAATTTACGAAATTGTCCTTCTATTTTTGGGATAGCCGCAACTTTTGACCGGTCAAAGCCGCAATATTTGACTAGTCAAATCCGATCTTGACCATATGAATGGCTAGGATTACTTCTCTATTTCTCATATATTTATCATTTCTCAAATGAACCAAACACTATATATATATATATATATATATATATAGAGAGAGAGAGAGAGAGAGAGCAAGGATCATTTGTTAACCATTTATTTCTTGTTAACTATGTGAACCTTGCTCAACCAATATAATTGCAAGGTTAGTTGATGTTTAATTGAATTATTTATTTAATACAAAAGGGTATTAACGTCATTTCATAAGTAATCTTTTGTCATTAATTTTATGGGAGTTACAAAAATGAATATTCCAAAATTACTTTGTAGGTTACGATTTTAGATTTTTATTCTTTTTTCATAATATTTTTGAATCATTTAAATATTATTGTAGTAGTTTGGTTTATGCTTGGATAAAAACGTATATCGTATAGTCGTTCTTTTCGAGAAATTTGTCCGATATTAATATTAATTCATACAACGCATGAACATACCCTAGTTAAAATCAATGAAACAGATAATCAAATACACTACTATTTTAAGGAGGTATATTCAAATACACTACTATTTTAAGGGGGTAACATCAGATCATACATACGACCATGAGTTTTTCATCCAACATGTTCATGTTTGTTCATTACTTCACCATTGGACATATGAACAAAAACTTGTTAACGAGTCATATGAACAGTAAGGTGGTGGTTCATTCATGTTCATATTTCTTCATATGAATATGATATTTAAAAGTAATATTGTTCATATTTCTTCATATGAACATGCATGAACCGGGGGTTACGATTCTTTTGGAAGAATAATGTTCAAATACATGCAGATTAAAGAACACTAATGAATCGGGGGTTACAATTCTTTTGAAAGAAACATTAATTAAGAGAGAATAAAGACATAATGTTTCATTTATTTATTTTTTCCCAAAATACCCTTATCACTATAGTTCACTCTTAATTTTTATTAATTGTGCATTTAAGGCTTTTAAAAGATATTCAATCTCAACCATTGATTTCTATAATCAATGGCTTATAATGGTTCATAGAGTTAACACAAAAAATGTGGTTAACAAATGAACCTGACCCTATATATATATATATATATATATATATATATATATATATATATATATATATATAGGGACAGGTTCAAACGAGAAGCTAGTCAATTTGCCAGAAGGCGAGAAGGAATAAGAGTCACATAATTTATTAATTAAAAAATAGCATAAATAAATTACTTTTTTTAAAAATTAGGATAATTACAATTTGAATTGGATAAATCCTTAAAAATCTCATAATATCTTTTAAATTTATTTATATTTTAATTTTAATAAATTCATAGTTTTTTTTTATCAAATTTATATTATTATTTTCTAGATAAAATCATAATTTTCATCAAATATCACATGTGATATCCATAACTAATTCATTATTTATTTCACCATTTTTTTCTCTATTTTTTAGATTTACGTTTTAAATCACATGTGATTAACTTCGTTTAACATGTGATATATTATTATTTTTGAACGACAGTTAACACACACACGTTCCCGCGGTATCCGGGCATCCGAGGGCAGCACCGACTAATCCGCGGCGACCCGGCCCAACCCTTTGGACTAGACCCGTCCAGGCTCTGACTAAGCCCGACCCAAGGACCGAACCCGCAACCAATAGACTGGTTGCCCGGAAACCTGGACCCGAGCTGACCCGAAGGCCGACCCAGAGTCTGGGATGCTCCTCATGTGCCCAAAGCTTCCGCCTAGGCTTGAACCCGGGTAGACTGGGATACCATCCACAGTCCTCCCTGGGGTGTTACCGAGTTTCAGGTTACCACTCAGGCAAGACATGATTTGCATGTGATATATTATTATGTATCACATATGATCCCACTAGGTGGATTTTTGTAAATATCACATATGATAATATATGTCTGAATATAAATGACGCATAATCACATGTGATAATATTTACATCACAAAAAAATCTATAAATATAAGTATACATAATCACATATGATTAACTAAAATATATACAATTATCACATGTGATAATATTTACATCACAAAAAGATCTATAAATATAAGTATACATAATCACATATCATTAACTAAAATATATACAATTATCACATGTGATAATATTTAAATCACAAAAAGATCTATAAATAGAAGTATGCATAATCACATATGATTAACTAAAATATATACAATTATCACATGTAATAATATGATATGTGATATGTATAAATATTCATATAATGATATCACGTGTAATATTTGGTTAAAATTGTGATTTTTTTAATTAAAAGAATATTTAGAAAAAAATTAATAAATAATTGAAATTACAAAAAAAATAAATCTAAAAGATATAATGAGAATTTTAAGGATTTATCCAAATAAAAATGATAATTATTCTAATTTCTAAAACTCTTTTTTATTTTTTATTTATGGTTTTTTAATTAATAAGTTATGTGGTCCACATTTCTTCTTGCCTTCTCGCAAATTAGTTTGCTTTTCACATGATCCTCCATATATATATAGAGGGAGGATCATGCGAGAAGCAGACTAATTTGCAAGAATGCGAGAAGGAATGTGAGCCACATAATTTATTAATTAAAGAAACCATAAATAAAAAATAAAAAATAGTTTTAGAAAATAGGATAATTATCATTTTAAATTGGATAAATCCTTAAAATTCTCATTATATCTTTTAGATTTATTTATTTTGTAATTTCAATTATTTATTAATTTTATTTCTAAATATACTTTTAATTAAAAAAATTCACAATTTTAACCAAATATCACATGTGATATCATTATATAAATACTTATGCATATCACATATCATATTTGTTGGGAATTCAGAATTGCACAAGTATGGTTAATACTGCTAACCAAGATTATTACTGCTCGATGAAGTTACTACTGCTAAGCAAAGTTAGTACTGCTAGTAGTTAATACTGCTGAAGTTAGTACTGCCAGATCAAAGTTAATACTGCTGAGCACAGTTACTACTGCTGGAGAAGATTAATACTGCTCAGAGTGTTAATACTGCTACAACTTAATGCTGCTTAAGAGATAATCAAGATACGTGCAGATCAAGAATGAAGATAATCATGGAAAGCTTGGAGATAACTATGGAAGATTATACTAAAGATCTTTTATATTTTGTAATTATCTTTTATCTTTAGTATATATATAGACTTAGTCAGAATAGTTTAGGATTAATTTTTTGATTATGAGTTTTTGTTTTCATAGAGAGAATTAACCTCAAGGTTTATAATCCTAATTCTAGAGAAGTAGAATTCGTATTGGTGAGTCTGTTCATCAATATTGAGGTTGTGTGTGAAATCTTGTAGCTTTAAATCATTCAATAAAGTTTACAAGTTGTGATTCATATTCACTGTTTCATTGATATTCTGAATATTAAAATGTTATTCCGCAAACTCCTTTAATATTGTTTCTGAGTGTTTATTCTTGTTAAGAATCAGATCTTGACAAGTGGTATCAGAGCTAGTATTCTCAGAAACCTTCATTCATCATGGAAAACACAGTTGAATCAAAGAGTACTCTTGTCTCAAAGGTTCCAATGCTCATATCTAATGAGTATGACATGTGGAAGATAAGGATCAAGCAATACATTCTCCTCACAGATTACTCTATGTGGGACATCATTGAGAATGGCCCATCTGATGAAGGAAAAATTGGTGCAGATGGAAAAAGAACTCCACCAAAGACAGATGCAGAAAAGAAGGTAAGGCAGACAGAGATGAAAGCCTTGAGCACACTGCTCTTGGCTATTCCCAATTAATATCAACACCAATTCTGCAATTGCACTGATGCACAGATGCTTTTGAATGCTCTAGAGAAAAGATTCTCTGGTACCAAAAGTACCAAGAGAAATCAGAAGTCAATACTGAAGCAAATGTATGAAAACTTTATGTCAACTAAGAATGAGTCCATGACTCAAACTTTTGACAGGTTTAACAAGCTGATTGGTGAACTAGCTACTATGGGAGTACAGATTGATCAAGATGATGTAAACAGAAAGTTTTTAAGTTCCCTAGGAGATGAATGGACCATCTATATTGTTTCATTCAGATAGAATGAACAACTGGAAGAAAAAGAACTTGATGATCTGTACAATGACCTTAGAGTATTTGAAGCTGAGGTGGAGGCAAATAAGAAGCCTTATGGATATGTTCATAATGCTGCACTCCTATCAGCATCAATTGATTCTACTGCTAACCCTGAATCAGTTAATGCTGCCAATGGAGCAAATCAAGAAAAAAGCACTGAATCTGTTTTTGAAGCCTTTCTGTCCAGCCATGGAAACTCTTCTTTAATCAATGATGACTTGGAACAACTTCATCCTGATGATCTTGAAGAGATGGATATTAAATGGCAGATGGCCATGCTTTCCATGAGGGTAAAGAAGTTCATCAAGAGGACTGGGAGGAATAACTTCTCCCAAAGAAGAGAAGATGGAGCAGGTTTTGACAAGTCAAAGGTAGAATGCTATAAATGTCATATGAAGGGACACTTTGCCAGGGAATGCAGAAGTGAAGTGCCTCACAATAACCACCAACAAGCTCAGACTGGTAGCTTCAACCAGAACAGAAACTCTGCTCAAGCCCTTGTTTCTCAACAAGGAATGGGGTTTGACTGGAGTGATCAAGCAAAAGAGGCTATTCAAAATCAAGCTCTCATGGAAGAGGTATCTGATCTCCCAACTGAGGTAAGTTCTAATCTCTGTTCTAAAACTTGCATAGACACTATTAAAAGGTACAGGGATCACAACCAGAATATGAGTGATGACCTTAAGAGGTTAGCAAAAGATATAAAAGACTATGTGAGAATTGTTGAGAGGTTTGAGGAAAAAATTAAAGGTTTCCAAGCCAATGAACTTCAACACTCATATGACACAAACTACTGGAAGTGGGAGAAAAAGGATCTAGAACTCCAACTGAAAAAGTCTAAAGAGGAGAGTGAAAAGTTGAGAGGGGAGCTAGCCAAAGTTAAGCTAGATGTAGAAAAGTTTTCCAATGCTTCTAAAACAATGGACTCTTTACTACAAACTCAGATTCATGACAAGCTGAGAAGAGGAATTGGGTACAATACCACACCACCACCATACAACAACAACTACATCCCTCCTACATCAGACTTGCTAGAAACCAAAGATAGGAAGGACTTGCCTGAGGGAGCCACTGAGATAGATCCCTTAGATGAGGTAGTTGTTGAGGACAAGACTGAGAAAGAGGTTGGTAAGAGTAAGGAGAACAATGTGAGTGGTGAGATTCCTCTAGAGAATCATATTATTACCAATGAGGGTTGTGGAAAGATTTGGGTAAAATCTAAGGACATAGAGAAGACTGAGGGAAAGTCTAGTAAGGTCCATTACAAGCAGATCACAGTTGTGAATCCTGTTCCTTGCAAACAGTGTGCTTGTACTAAATCTGAGCCCCTAAAACATGATAAAAGGAGGGGTAATCAAAGAAACTGGAATAATCGGTGGGCACAAAAACAAGGGGTTGATCTGAGTAAAATCAATAGACCAAAACCTTGTTTTATTTGTGGAAAGCTCAATCATATTGCTAAATACTGTTATTTCAATCCTATAAACCAAAGGATGCGTTTTCAAAGATCTGTGCAAAAACCCTTTGGTTATAGGAAGAATGAAAGGAACCATGTGGCTAAGAAATCTGTTAAATCTAAAAGCCACATGAAGAAAAAGACTGTTGTGGAAAATGTCAAGATGTGGATTCCTAAAAGCACTAAAACTGTTAGTACTGCTACCACAAATAGTACTGCTGACAATGATAGTGCTGCTAGAAGCAATACTACTGCTACCAATGTTAGTGCTGCTAAGAGTATTAATACTGCTAAAACTAACATTGTTAGTACTTCTTCTAATGTTAATACTGCTAACTCTGTTAGTACTTCTAACAAGGTTAGTACTGATAAACCTGTTAGTGCTGCTAACTCTGTTAGTACTTCTAAGGTTAGTACTGCTTCTAATTCCAGTGTTTGTGCTGCTAAGCCAATCATCTTGACAAAGTACTCCAGTAAAGAGTGCTCTGAGTTTAAAAATCTCATCAAAAAGGAATGTAAATACTTTGATGAGAAAGGGAGACCCAAGACCACTTTGGCTTGGGTTCCCAATCAATACTAATTGATCTATCTTATGTGCAGGGCAATCAACAGCTTAAGGGTAAGAGCATCTGGCATGTTGATAGTGGTTGCTCTAGGCACATGACAGGGAACATGTCTTGCCTCAAGAATTTCAAGAAAATTGATGGTGGGCATGTTGCTTTTGGTAATACTCCAGATGGAGGTAAGATCAGTGGTAAGGGTGATGTAACCAAAGGTACAATGACCTTTGAAGATGTATTCTATGTTGAGCAATTAAGGTACAACCTGTTAAGTGTATCACAGGTTTGTGACAAAAAGCATAGTATATTATTTACAGATTCTGAATGCATTATCCTTGCTCCTGGATTCAAGGTAGTTGATGAAAAGATGATACTACTAAGAACTCCCAGAAAGGATAATGTTTATTGTTTAGATATGGAAAGTGTTTCAACTGATTCATCCCTAAACTGTCTTGTTTCAAAAGCATCTTTGGATGAATCATCACTTTGGCACAGAAGGATGTGTCATATGAACTTTAAAACTATGAATAAACTTGTTAAAAACAACCTTGTAAGAGGTTTGCCTTCAAAAGTCTTTTCATGTGATGATCATTGTGTTGCCTGTCTCAAAGGCAAACAACACAAAACTTCTCATAAGTCCAAAGAGTTTAACACTATCTCTAATTCTCTTTAGTTGTTGCATATGGATCTGTTTGGTCCTACAAATGTTATGAGTATAGGCAAGAAATCATACTGCTTAGTTATTGTTGATGATTACTCTAGATTTACTTGGGTATTTTTTTCTAAGGACTAAGGATGAGATAAGTGGACTGATCAAATCCTTTATTCTAATAATTGAAAACCAAACAAATCAAAAGGTAAAAGTCATTAGGTCAGACAATGGTACTGAATTTAAAAATCATGACCTAAACACCTTTTGTGAGGAAAAAGGAATTGAGAGGCAATACAGTGCTCCTAGGACTCCACAACAAAATGGTGTTGCTGAGAGAAGGAATAGGACACTGATTGAGGCTGCTAGATCTCTGTTAGCCGATTCAAAACTTCCAATTACTTTCTGGGCTGAAGCAGTTAATACTGCTTGTTATGTCCAGAACAGAGTTCTAGTAGTCAAGTCTAAAAACAAGACACCATATGAGCTTTTAAATAAAAGAAAACCATTTATTGGATTTTTCAAACCTTTTGGGTGTCCTTGTACCATTCTCAATACCAAAACTCACTTAGGAAAGTTTGATAGCAAGACAGATGATGGTTTTCTTGTTGGTTACTCATCTCAGAGTAAGGCTTACAGAGTATTTAATTCTTCTTCTAGAATAATTAAGGAAAGTGACAATGTCAAATGCAATGAGAACACACCAAATCCTATTGGTTCAGGTCCTCAGTGGTTGTTTGACATTGATTCACTAACTAACTCTTTGGGTTTCAGTAGTGATGATCATGCAGGTTCAGGAAGTGGAGGATCAGGGGATGTACAAGTACAAGACATTATTCCTCAGTTTGTGATCTTTCTCATACCTACAATGGAACCTGTTGATTTCTGTGAAAAAGAGACTATGACTAAACCAATTCAGAGTGAAGAAGAAAGAAGAGATGAGGAGAATCAAGTGCAGGAAGAGCCAGAAGTAGCTGATGAGATCACCTCAGCTGACTTAAATGAGTCCAATTTAGAAGTGGGAATCAATGAAGAACCTAGTCATCAGACTAGAACTCAAAAGAACCATCCTCCAGAGCTGGTCATAGGAGACATCTCTTCTCATATGATAACAAGGAATCAAAGCAGACTTCAAGAGCTGCAGGATCAGCAACACACAATACTCTCTTGCTTTCTATCTCAGATTGAGCCTAAGAAGGTTTTTGATGCAATGAAAGACTCCAGTTGGATAGAAGTTATGCAAGAAGAGTTACTGCAGTTCAAATTACAAGAAGTTTGGGACTTGGTAGACCTTCCAAAAGGTCATAGAGCTATTGGCACCAAATGGATTTTCAGGAATAAAAAGGATGAGAGAGGAATTGTGATCAGGAACAAAGTAAGGCTTGTGGCACAAGGGTACACTCAGGAAGAAGGCATAGATTATGAAGAAGTGTTTGCCCCAATTGCAAGGGTAGAGGCAATTAGACTATTTCTAGCTTATGCCTCATACATGAAGTTCAAGGTATATCAAATGGATGTGAAGAGTGCCTTTCTATATGGTACAATTGATGAAGAAGTATATGTCTGTCAGCCCCCTGGATTTGAAAATCCATCATATCCTGACAGAGTATACAAACTGAAGAAAGCACTTTATGGTCTACATCAAGCCCCAAGAGCATGGTATGATACTCTGTCTACCTATCTCTTAGAAAATGGGTTTGAAAGGAGAATAATTGACAAGACCCTCTTCATTAAAAGGAGTAAGAAGGACATCCTACTTGTTTAGATCTATGTGGATGACATCATCTTTGGATCCACACAAGATCAGATGTGTAGAGACTTTGAAAAGTTGATGCACAAGAGCTTTAAAATGAGTTCAATGGGTGAACTTACCTTCTTCCTTGGGCTTCAAGTGAAACAGCAGAAAGATGGGATCTTTATAAGTCAATCAAAGTATGTGAAAGACATCCTGAATAAATATGGTTTAACAGACTCAAAGCCAGCAAGCACACCTATGGAGACTCATAAACAGATCACTGCTGATCTTGAGGGGGAGGATGTTGATGTCCATCTATATAGATCAATGATTGGATCTCTCATGTATCTCATAGCCTCAAGACCAGACATCATGTTTCCAGTGTGTCTGTGTGCCAGATTCCAAGTCAAGCCAAAGCAATCACATCTTCAAGCTGTTAAGAGGATTTTCAGATACTTAAGAGGGAAAACTAGATTAGGTCTTTGGTATCCTTATGAATCCAACTTTGACTTGATTGCATATTCAGACAGTGACTTGGGTGGTGCTAATATGGATAGAAAGTCTACTTCAGGTGGATGTTAGCTTTTGGGTGCAAGACTAGTATCTTGGCAATGTAAGAAGCAAACCACATTGTCCTTATCTACAACAGAAGCTGAGTACATTGCTGCTGCAAGTTGCTGCTCTCAGGTTCTATGGATTCATAATCAGATTTTGGACTATGGGGTAACCTTTCTTCACACTCCAATCTTCATTGACAATAGCAGTGCTATAAGCATTGTTAACAATCCAGTCAAGCACTCCAAAACAAAGCACATTGAGATCAGGTATCACTTTATTAGAGATTGTAATGAAAAGAAGCTTATTCAAGTTGCTAAAGTTCATACTGACAACCAGTTTGCTGATCTATTCACTAAAGCTTTTGATGTGGGTAGATTCACTTTCTTGGTCACAAGTGTGGGCATGATCAATTCTAAATGAGCTCATGTTTAAAAAGTGATTGTATACCTGTTATTTGGTTGTTTTTGGTTGTTACTAATCATCTTTCTCAGGAAGTATGTTGCCTTGTTCAGACCTTCACAAACTTCAAAAAGTGTAAGTGCAGTTAATGCTGCCAGTGCAGGTTTAATACTGTTAGTAGTTAATACTGCTCTTAGTTAATACTGCTAGTTAGTTAATACTGCTAGTAGTTAATACTGCTCTTAGTTAATACTGCTAGTAGTTAATACTGCTCTTAGTTAATACTGCTAGTTAGTTAATACTGCTAGTAGTTAATACTGCTCTCAGTTAATACTGCTAGTTAGTTAATACTGCTAGTAGTTAATACCGCTCTCAGTTAATACTGCTAGTTAGTTAATATTGCTAGTGGTTAATACTGCTTATGTCCCGAATCGTATAAATACCCTTTTTGCCCGCCTAAGAGTTCATAACGACTCTTTGATTACTATTCATCTGCTCTCTAACCCTTTTCTCTCAAGCACCAAGTGTTTCAGTCCAGAATACTCAAGCTCGATGGCAACTATGGCGTTCATTGATGAACATAATGAGATTGCAATGCTACAAAAGCCGAAGCAGGCTGATGGATTTCACCAGATAATCGATTTTCTCAAGACAAGCCATATTGCGTTTGCTCTTACAGTGTCTCCAACAATCTACATAGAACATCAGAGACAATTCTGGGCAAATGCCACCATTGTTACTGAAAATGGTGTGCAAGTTATCAAGACAAGGGTGTGTGACAAACCCTTGTCAGTTTCTGAAGAGGTGATTCGCATCTGTCTACGACTAGACGATGCTGCAGGTATTACCTCTATTCCTAATGAGGACTTGTTCTCCAATCTGTCAAGAATGGGGTATGGAGGCCAATTGGGTGTTTTCAAATTCTCAAAAGCTAAATTTTATACCCAATGGCATTTTCTTGTTCATACCCTTATGCATTGTATTTCCAAAAAGACTACTGGCTGGAGTGAGTTCAGTAGTACCATTGCTTATGCTTTGGTTTGCTTGGCCACTGCCAGAAAGTACAATTTTTCTAAAATGATTTTCAATGACCTTGTGTCAAACTTGGGAAACAAAAAGAGTTTTTATATGTACCCAAGATTTGTACAGGCAGTTATAACCAATGAATTGACGGATATGCCTCAATTTGATGAGGTATATGTACCTAAAATCCCCAAAGGTAAGGTCTTTTCAAATATGAAGAGATCTCGGAAGGAGTTGACACCCCATTGTTCTCTACAATGATGGTGGTGTCCCACAATGAAGAAGGTATGGCTTTAGGGTCAAGGCCCTCACTAGACCATCCCACTGAAAGCCAATCCCAACCTTCAATCACCATATCAATCCCACAGTCCCTTATTCAAAAACCAACTTCTCCAATCACCAATACCTACATCAGGAAAAAGGTAAAGAAGGCTCCTTCCCTTCTTTTACCTTCACCCACAGAGCCTTTAAGCCCTCTAATGGAGAATTCTCCATTAGAGAATATCTATAGGGAAACCACAGGGGTGTCTCCCAACCCCAAGGAGGTGCTCAATGAGGAGATGTATGAGCATATGGGTGAGCAGGCTGCCACTACTTCTGCTAGCACATAGGAGGACAGTGGTAACATCAATAAGACCTCCCCCATGACAACTTTGAATGAGCAATCATTCAAAGGTCCCAGGTGCCAAGAAACCAAGGGGGTGGAGGGTGCTTCTGCTAGGCAGAAGACTTCCACTACTAAAAGATCCCATGATCCTTCAAAAGGGGGTAACACTCCTGGAAAAGGTGAGGACATATATGACTATAATGAATTGATGGAAACTATGGGCAACATCAATCTGGATGTAATCAAGCAAGGCAAAGACATAGAAGAGATGAAAATGGTGATTTTGTCTCAACAAGTACAGATTACCAACTTGAAGAAAATGGTGAAGAGATTGGTTCAGAAAAAGAAAAGGAAACAGTTTGTGCTCAGAAGAAGGAAACCAGTGGATGATGCTCCCAAAAAGGGGGAGTCAGAAGCTGATGAAAACATGGAAGATGCTAATGATAAGGGGGAGAAATTTGATTTTGAGGGGGTACAAGCAGCTGAAACAGAACAAGCAGCAGTAACAATTAATGCTGCTGAAACAAGCAAAGCAGCAGAAACTGTTAATATTGCTGAATTGAATGAAGGAGCAGAAATGGTTCAAGAGGTATTAACAGACCTTCTTAGCAGCAATGTGCAAGAACTTGAGACACCTGAAGCATTAATCAAAGCTAAACATGATACTCCTAAGGTCACTTCAAAGACCAAAGGAGTTGTCATCAAAGACAATGTTGAAGTTATCAAGAAAGTTAGTGCTGATAAAGTAAACAGCAAGGACAAAGGCAAAGCTAAGATGGTGGAATCTGATCAACCAATTAAAAAGCAAAAGTTGGTTGAGTCAGATGAAGCATTGGCCAAGAAGATTCAGGCTGAACTTGAGCAAGAAGAAAAGGTTCAAGTGGAAAAAGACAGAGAGATGGCTAAGGCTCTAGCTGCAGAGTTAAATGAAGTTTATCAACAGAGTTTGGCAACTAAGATAGCAAAGAAGAAAGCTACAACTCTAAAGAAGCCTGGAATGATCAGAATGGGTACAAAGAAGAGACAACCTTCACAGACCTTCCTTGGCACTCAAGAGAGAAACAAGATGATTACTTTTCTCAAAGGTGTTGTGGGAGTTAAAAAGGAAATGTTCACAAAGATGTCTTTTGAACAAATCAAAGGTTTGTATGAAGCTGAGATGACCAAGTTACAAGGAAATGACAGAGCAAGAGTTGAAGCAGAAAAGAAGATGAAAGAAAGACATGATCTTCAAATTCAAAAACCTTTCCCTGATGAGCAAGAATCACCAAAGAAGGAAGCTACTCTAGGTGACAGTTTGAGGAAGTTGAAAAGAATTAAAATGATGGCAAGAAGAACACCAGCCAAGAAACCTAGAGTGGGAGAAGCTGAGAAAGAACAGAAAGAAGCTGAAGAAGAAGGAGCATCTAAATCTGTTGAACAGGAGGCTCAAACTCAGGAAGAACCATCAAGTTCTGCTGATGTGAATCTGTACATGGTAGTGATGGATAAAGTGCCTGAGCCTATATCAGCTGAACCTGTTGGTGTTAAGCCTTTAGAGATCATTCACTGGGATACACTGGAAGTTGATGGAAAAGAGTATATCAGGCTCAAGAGGAAAGATGAGAAGTATGAAGTATATCATACTTGGGCCAAGATTGTCAGAACATGTTCCAGATCTGATCTAGAAGAGATGTTTGAAGTAGGAATGGAATTGTATGCTGATCAACTGAAAGCTCCAGGGATATCAATCACAAAACTTGTGATGGAGTATCTATGTATGTTGTTCAAGCCAGAAGAAGTGAAGGATATTATCAGAAATGTGTTTAAAACAGTTAACAACTGGACTCTATATGAAACTAGTGGAGTATATGCACTGACTATGGATATAAATCACATAGAATACTTCCTAGTGGATAGAGTTTACAACCACAACAGATTGAAGCTGCATGCCATGTTGAAGAAAAAGCTTGGTTGTGCACCAGATTCAGAAATGGCAAGGTATTTGATCCAAAGAACAATTAATCAAAGTTTGGGGTTGAATGCTGATACAGGGCTATGAATAATGGAGTTTTGGGAGCATCTGAAGAACTTGACTTCTCTTCCTAAAAGTCAAGTTAGGGGGAGATTGTTGGGAATTCAGAATTGCACAAGTATGGTTAATACTGCAAACCAAGATTACTACTGCTCGATGAAGTTACTACTGCTAAGCAAAGTTAGTACTGCTAGTAGTTAGTACTGATGAAGTTAGTACTGCCAGATCAAAGTTAATATTGATGAGCACAATTACTACTGCTGGAGAAGATTAATACTGCTCAGAGTGTTAATACTGCTACAACTTAATGCTGCTTAAGAGATAATCAAGATACGTGCAGATCAAGAATGAAGATAATCATGGAAAGCTTGGAGATAACTATGGAAGATTATACTAAAGATCTTTTATATTTTGTAATTATCTTTTATCTCTAGTATATATATAGACTTAGTCAGAATAGTTTAGGATTAATTTTTTGATTCTAAGTTTTTGTTTTCATAGAGAGAATTAACCTCAAGGTTTATAATCCTAATTCTAGAGAAGTAGAATTCGTATTGGTGAGTCTGTTCATCAATATTGAGGTTGTGTGTGAAATCTTGTAGCTTTAAATCATTCAATAAAGTTTACAAGTTGTGATTCATATTCACTGTTTCATTGATATTCTGAATATTAAAGTGTTATTCCGCAAACTCCTTTAATATTGTTTATGAGTGTTTATTCTTGTTAAGAATCAGATCCTGACAATATTATTACATGTGATAATTGTATATATTTTAGTTAATCATATGTGACTATGTATACTTCTATTTATAGATCTTTTTGTGATGTAAATATTATCACATGTGATAATTGTATATATTTTAGTTAATCATATGTGATTATGTATATTTATATTTATATATCTTTTTGTGATGTAAATATTATCAATGTGATTTTGCGTCATTTATATTCAGACATATATTATCATATGTGATATTTACAAAGATCCACCTAGTGGGTTCATATGTGATACATAATAATATATCACATGTGATTCAAAACGTAAATCTAAAAAATAGAGAAATAAATGGTGAAATAAATAATGAATTAGTTATGGATATCACATGTGATATTTAATGAAAATTATGATTTTATCTAGAAAATAATAATATGAATTTGATAAAAAAAATTATGAATTTATTAAAATTAAAAAATAAATAAATTTAAAAGATATTATGAGATTTTTAAGGATTTATCCAATTCAAATTGTAATTATTCTAATTTTTACAAAAATAATTTATTTATGCTATTTTTAATTAATAAATTATGTGGCTCTTATTCCTTCTCGCCTTCTCGCAAATTGAGTTTCTTCACGTTTGAACCTGCCCCTATATATATATATATATATATATATATATATATATATATATATAGTCTTAGGTTCATTTGAGAAATGGTAAATATATGAGAAATAGAGAAGTAATCCTAGCCATTCATACGGTCAAGATCGGATTTGACTGGTCAAAAGTTGCGACTTTGACCGGTCAAAAGTTGCGGCTATTCCAAAAATAGAAGGACACTTTCATAATTTTTACAAAATACATGGGCTGTGTTCATATATGAACATGTATAATTCACATATGAACTATATGTTCATATATGAACCAGTGTAATTCACATCTGAACTCTTTTAACTGATTCATATATGAACCTTTGTGATTTATATATGAATTAATTAACTGATTTACATATGAACTAATTAACTGTAAGTTCATATATGAATCAGTTGAACTAATTAACAGATTCGTATATGAACTTTTGTGATTCATATATGAACTAATTAACTGATTCTCATATGAACTAATTAACTGATTCACATATGAACGAATAGTTCATATGTGAATCATATAGGTTCATATATGAACTCATCCCATATATTTTACGAAACTACCCTCTACCTTCTATAGACCATGCAAGGAATTATCCGGTGCTTCACGATCAAAGCCGCAAATGTTGACTAGATTAATGATTAAGATTACTTCTCTATTTCTCAAACATTTACCATTTCTCAAATGAACTTCTCCCTATATATATATATATATATATATATATATATATATATATATATATATATAGGGGTTAAATCATGTGAGAACCAAAAAAATGTTGAGAACCGTGAGAACTAATCTAAGCCTTAATTTGATTTTGATCCGATGGTTTTGATTAAAAGTTGTTTTTAATTAGAAAAAGGGTACAATCGTCATTTTAGTAACAGTGATTCACCAAATGAAACACATAGGCTATTTCACCTCATGAAATAAAACACATTTATCATAAATATGTTATTTCACCTCATGAAATAAAACATAATTTTTTTTATCTATATGCTATTTCACCTCATGAAATAAAACACAATTTTTTTTATCTATATGTTATTTCACCTCATGAAATCAGATACAATTTTTGTCTACATGTTATTTCACCACATGAAATCAAATCAAAATTTACACAATTTTGGGAAACAAAAAACCCCAAATCTATTACAAAGTTAGACTTATAGATTTCTCCGTTGACCATCTGTGTTGCTGTCTCCTCTTTTTCTTTTTTGTCATCCTTGTTACCATCTTCTTATTTTTCTACCATCCTTGTTGAAACAACAATGCAAAATGTAGTCAAATCATGGTGTTCTAGGTCAAACCTCTTCAAGAAAAACTGCAAAATGGTTTTACTTTCAGACTTACCATCATCAATCACTACATATTGATTGCTATCATCGACAACTTCATTTTCTTTGAAACCGCACCGAATATACTCTCACACACACAAACATGCACCGAATATACTCTTTGTTATGTTGAAAGCTTTGAAACTGCCATGGTCGATGAGTTTCACAACTCGAATCCACTGACTAGGGGTGCTTACGGGTTGGGTTGATTGGGTTGAAGGCATTTCAACAACCCAATCCAATGTCGGCGGTTTGAGAATTTTCAACCCAACCCGTTCGGGTTGGTCGAGCTGTGTTTAAACAAAGTAAAAACAATATTGAAAATATAAAAATTAGAAAAAATTTCTTTGAAATGCGATCCATCATTAAAAAGAATATACGAGTTTGTCAAATATTTAGGTATTACATATAACTTTCCAATAATGTCATTTTATGAGTTCCATTGCTCGTTAATGCCAAGTTGTTTTTGGTAACTTATACATATTAAAGAGAGATATAAATATTTTTAGAGAATTCGATAAAATGTTTATTGGGTTATCGGGTTACTTTGAGCCTAACTCAATATCAACCCAATAGATTCGGGTTATTGAATACCTTATTCGGGTCAGACCTGGATTCAAACGAGACCGACAACAACGACGACGAGTTCATTGCTGAGTTGACTCGTCAAATGGTAGATTACATGATTCAAGAAGATGATGATGATGTTAATGATAATAATACTAAATCGTTCTCCTAGGTTCTTGGAAAACCCTAATTTCTTAACTTTGTGGTTGTGTTAGGTTACGAAATTGGAGAACCCAAATTGGGGATCGAATGAATCGAGTATGAATAAGGTGGCGTTCAATTGGGGTTTGGAGAAGCTTCCAAAGAATCGGTGATCGAGTTCTTCGTCTCCTGAGAAGAAATCATCGTCGAAAGTTCCGACACGGGTGAGCTGGAGAAAGGGGTGGCGGCAGCGGTGGTGGTGGGATTTGGGGGGAGGTGATGAGACCTGTGTGGACGGCGGCAAACAAGGGCATTGAGGAAGTGCTCGATCTGGTCGTCGTCATCGTATACCCTGAAAAAGATGGAAATTCATGAACGATTTTGGTTGAGGAAGCCATTGATAGGGAGAAGAAGAGATGGTTTTTGGATGAGTGGAGGAAGAATGTGAATCCCAGTTGAACAAGTAACAATGTATTGAAATCACAAATTAGTATATTGAATGATTGAAAAGAGTTTCAAACATAGGAATTAAACCCAAACTCTCTCTAGAAACTATTAAGCGCACCACTAATCTTGTCTAATGAAAAACGACTAACCCTAAGCCACACTAAACAACCTTTAAATACCAAGGGCCTAAACCTAAAGCCCAAGGCCCATTAAACAAAACAAGCCCAATTAACAATAATTAAGGCTTTTACAACGCTTTTAAATAAAACAATTCAACTCTATAAATACTTTATATAACTTTCAACCAACTAAGACTTTCAGTCCTAACAAAGAAGATGGAAAGGATTGATCGTATTTTTGATACCTAATGTAATCCAAGAGATAATATTCTATAATACCTAATATGCCCTCCAATTTTAATTTTAATCCATAATAAGTCATTAAGTTCTAAGTTATTTCAAAATTGCCATTGCTTTAATGTCCATAGATTAAAATTTATTAACGGCTTAGATTGGTTTTCACAGTTCTCGACTTTTTTTGTGGTTCTCATTTGATTACCGTCCTATATATATAGGGTTGAGTTATTTTGTTAACCCAAATTATTGTACTAAACTTGTTAACCCAATTATCAGTCATTGATCTTAACACGAACGGTTGAGATGAACCATACCAAAAAAATTAATTATAAAATGGGATGTTTGATTAATAGATGTATTGAACGAGGGTGTTTAAGGGCATTTGAGAAAAATCAATTTCTCTTACCCTTTGTAACCCCCCTAACATACTCCTCATTTAATGGATTGCATGTTTTGTATTTTTTGCTTTCATAGATGTTCATTTACATTCAAGTAAATGAACACATGGTTGGTACGTTGAACACTTATGAAAAAATTTCTCACACCACCGATGCACCAAATATAGTTGATTTGTGAACTGATGAACCCATACAACCTCATGAACTTTTAACCCCTTTTATAATTGTTCATATGTTTTCATCTCGCACCACTAATTCTATTTCATATGTGTTCATGACACATGGTTGTTTTTATTGTTGTTCATGGTTGATACATTTAACTGATGAACCCATTTATGTAAAATGACACATGGTTAGTTTCACATTTGTTCGTGGTTGGTATATTGAACAATTATGAGATAATTTATCACAATTATAATGCACCTTATATTGTCAGTGTGTGAACTAATGAACAAATACAACCCCAAGAAAGTTTAAACCCCTTTTATTGAAGTTGAACATGCATGAAGCGAGTTTGTGAAATTCAATGATTAATATGGATAATGATACTAATATACATTTTTATTGTTAGTAAATGCGCACAAACGTTATGTCTTCAAATCTATTCCAACCAACAACTAATCGAACAAAAATACTACAAACTAATCATGTCGATGTATTTACCAATGAAGAACAATTATACACATCGGCTCCTCCATCATCATCGTCCAACCCTGCAAAATTAGTAGAATCGTTCAACATACCCGGTTGAATGTATTTTTTATCACACGAAAAATCCATTTTGATACAATGAATGTTGATGAACGAATTGAAAATTAAAATACATAGTAATTTTGTTAAAATTTAATAATAGCTCCAACAATTTTGTAATCTCCTCCTAATTAATTGTTATTTTGTAACTCTCAATCAAAAAGTCTAGCAAGAAAAAAACACTTTATGAACTACCATTTGTACCCTTGGACATTTAATGATGATGCTGAAACCAACCAAGGTTGAAAGAGAATTCCTATTGGTCAATAGGGGTTCATAAAGTTAATAACATTTGGAAGGTTAACAAAATAACCTATCTCTCTCTCTCTCTCTCTATATATATATATATATATAGGGGAATGATCAAATGGAAACCGGCCACTCTAATTTTAAAAACCGTGGAAACCCTTGATTTCATTGGTTAAGTTAATGAAATTGTTTCATTAAATTGTTTAATTTGATGAAATTATTTCATATAATTCTTTTATTGATGAAATTGTTGCATCTATTTGTGTTTTTTATGAAAAAATGAAAAAATTTAATGAGACTGAGAAAATACATGAAACAATTTCATCAGAATGAGAAAAATAAATGAAACTACATAAAAACACAAATATATGAAATAATTTCATTAATAAAAGAATTATATGAAACAACTTAATCATATTAAACAACTTTATGAACCAATTTCATTAATTTAACCAATGAAATTGACGGTTTCCAAAGTTTCCACTCTAATATGGTTTCCAATTGAAACCACCTATATATATATATATATATATATATATATATATATATATATATATATATATATATATACTTCTTTGCGCTATTTCTTTTCTTTCCTCGGAGACTCGAACATATATAAGAAAAGTAGAGATAGAGAGAGAAGAGGGTGTGAAAGGAAGCAAGAAATTAACACACTAAGGGGCTGTTTACCAAACACTTACCGGATAAATGCTTACCGACAGGAGTGGCACCCTCACGTATCTTCTCTCGTAACATTTTTGGCCATCAAAACGGATTGTTGGTAGGTATCTTTTACTCTGTAAGCGCTTACGAGGCAAGTTTTTTTCCTCGCTTACCGGGTAAGTCTTTTCCCCCACTTACCGGGTAAGAACCTCGGTTGTCATGCCTTTTACCGGGTAAAATTCTCGGTTTTTGCCATCCTCACTCGGTAAGGTAAGTGACCCGGTAAGTGCTCGTCCGAAAAGCGTTTAGTAAACGGCCCATAGGTTGACATAATCGAGTGTTAACGAAAAAATAAATTACAATTTATTGGAGGTGAGATGAGGTGAGATGGTCACTTATATAAAGCAGGGTCGGCCCTAACATTTTGGAGGCCCGACCGTGCAAAGAAATAAATGTAGCCCTATTTTTTAGTTGTATTATTTATTAAAAAATATTACTCAATTCAGAAAATAAACCCTTGAAGTGTGGAAGCATAAAATGTTTATAAACAAGATTTAAATAAAAATAAAACTGACTTTACATCTCAAAATTTATGCTCGAAAATCTCCAATGATTAATCTAATCATAAGAAATAAAAATTTAATCAAAGGAATATCGTTTTCTTCACCACCATTACCATTCAAGTTGGCTATGTTTTCTGACACAGACACATCAACTTCTTATACCCTTGGTTCTTCACAATTTATGAAGCGTCATCTACACCCACACCTACTCTTTCTTTATCCACTCCCTCATTATTTCAACATTATTAAGAGTACTACTTTCAAATACATTTTGCTCTACTTTCATTGATTCTCCATTACTTGGACATTCTGATGTTTGTTTGATAATAAATCGATCGATGGATCCTTTTGACTTTGAACATATTGTTAATTTTTTCTCTTTTTTTTGACATTTAGAATAGTTCGATTCAAAATTTCTAGTTAGAGGCATCCTATTTTATATAAAATCAATCAATTATTATTAGGATATACAAAAACACATATCAACAATTTTATTATTATTATTTATGCATTCATTGTTATTAAAAGAACACTAATATTAAAAGTTAAAAAACCTTAAAGAATGTAAATAAATAACCAAATAATAAAATTATAGGGGAAAACTAATACAAAGATTAAGAAATAAAAAAAACATTAAGTATAAATCATAAGGTTTGATATAATATGTGGCTGGAAGTGGAAACGAGAGAATTGAAAAAATGTTAAAATTGAGAAAATTGATTATGAAGGCTCAAATGGAAGACGACTGGATAAAAAATAGAATTGGAATAAAAATATAATCTTGAAAACCCTAATGAAAGACGACCGAAAAGTTTGCCACTTAAATTAAGAAACTAATAAATTCAAAATGAAAGCATAATGCCATTTCAATTAAAAAAAATAATGATTGCAATGAGAGAGACTCAATCCTAGGTCTCTTAGGTTAAACTAGAAGCAGTTACCAACTAGTCTAGAGCAATATTTGTGTTACTTTTATCTTTGTTATGATAGAAAAAAAAATCGGAGGACCTCCATGATCAGAGGCCCCGTGCACCGGCACACCCTAGGGCCGCCCCTGATGTAAAGTAATTACTTGTGTCATGTTCCGAAAGAAAATTGGCTCGGTTACCATGTTTGGAGATTAGCAAGATATATTTTCAAGAAATATTTTAAGGACTTGTCTATATAAGACACATACTAAGCAAGCCTAAAACCTATGCAGTTAAGTGCATTCTATAACGGTTAGCGGTGGTACATAAAATAGCGGTGCATCACAGCGGCACCACAAATAGTGGCCACAATTACCGCTAATCACTGCATTTTGAACCCAAAATAGTCGCTGCAATTACAGAATTTTATTTTGAGGTTGTTTTGGACCTTATTTGTTAAACGTAAACGGGTTTTATTTTGGGTGGGCTACTGTATTTTTATGGGCTATTTAGACTCTTACTTGTCCTATCAACAAAAGCAACAATTATTGATCCCACGGATCCACAATCCAAAACTTTGGTCATCGATTCCAAAGTCCAAAACGATTTCACAGTCCTGTTTGATTCCTGCTCTATTCCACAGTCTTGTTTGATTGTGTTTTTGTCCACTCCTTCTACTGTTCATCTTCAATTGCTTCTACTTTTGAACACTAACGCTTAGGGCGCGTTTGGTTTGCGGGATTGGAATGGAATGGAATGGATTGGATTTCAAGGAGGGATTTGGATTTGCAGGGATTTTGATTTGGGGGGATTTGAAATCCCTTCATGTGTTTGGTTTGTAGGATTTGGAATGGATTTTAAATCCATTGCTTTACAAGTCTTGTTTGGTTCTAGGATTTGGATTGAGTTTTTTTTTTTTAATTATTTGTTCATTTTATAAAGAATTTATTTTTGTTGGTAAATTATTTTTTTTTTATCGATTTTTCTAAAATTATATATTTAATCATCAATTAATTGTTGCTTTAGCAATGTTTTAAAAACCGGGTCGACCCGACCGGTCGAACCGGGAACCGGTGAAGAGACCGGGTCAATTGCGATCGGGTTGATGCCATTTTATGACCCGGATTTGAACCGGCCGGTTCTATTAAAAAATCGGTTGAACCAGTTATAACGAACCAGTATCGAACCGGTTGACCCGGTAACAAAAGTTAAAAACCAATAGTCTAATAGGCAATACATACTAGCATTAAAAACCAACACTCCAATGTCTCAAGATCCATGATTTGATTTGATCGTTATGTTTTGTTTTGATGTTTTTGGATTGATGTAAAACCTGTTATGTGTTTTTTTAATGATGTAAAACTTGTTGTTATGTGTATTTTTAATGTTTTAACTTGTGAACATCAAATTTTTGGTTTTATATGTGTGTGTATATATATATATATATGTATGTAGGAAAATGAAAATTACAAAAAAATTCTTGAAACCGGGTTGCCCCGGTGGTTGAACCGTGACCCGGTCACCACACCGGGTCAACCAAAAAACCGGTGTTTAAAACATTGCGTTTTAGAATCCATAGGATTTGGATTTTAAATCCATGCCCAATGCCAAGGATTTCCGAATCCATCATATGAGGGATTTTAAAATGGTCAACGGATTTGAAATCCGGTCAACGAAATCCTTTCCTGCAAACCAAACGTAGGATTGGAATGGATTTGAAATCCAAATCCCTCCAAATCCATTCCAATCCCACAAACCAAACGCACCCTACTATCAGGTAATGGTTTCTGACTTTCTGTTTCAGTCTCTAGTTGTTGGAATTTTAGACTTTGGAATTGTACGCCACTTTTCTAGATGGTTTCTGTTTCAGTCCCTAATTTAGACCCTAATGGTTTCTGACTTTGTTGTTTAACCATTTTAAGTTTAGCTTGGTTATTATTTTGTTGTTTGTGCATTAAGTTAAAAAAAAAACACACACACATATATATATATATATATATATATATATATATATATATATGGGCTAAATCAAATAAAAACCACAAATATGTTACAAACCTGTGAGAACCGATATAAAAATATTTTTTTACATGATATATTTTCACCAAATGCTTGGATTTAAAATATTGTTTCACATATATTTGTTTCATAATATGATAGTTTCCCATGTATTTGTTTCACCACGTGAATATTTTTTACCTGTATTTTTCATTTCACTAGGTGAATCAAAAATCAAATTTCACGTGCAATCATTTCACAAGGTGAACAAAAATATAGGTGAAACAATATCTTAAATCATAGGTTTTGATGAAAAAAAATCATGTAAAAAAATATTTTTACATCGGTTCTCAAGGGTTTGTAACATATTTTTGGTTTTCATTTGATTATCGCCCTATATATATATATATATATATATATATATATATATGGTCAGGTTCACGTGAGACCAAGTTGTTTCCGTGAGACCGCGTGAGACCAAGCCTTAAAATATGAAACTTCACACTGAAATACTATGAAGGTAAAAAACATTTGAACCTTCATAATATAATCACACTATGAAAGTAAAAAAACCTAAACCAAGTTAAAAAAAATCAAACCTTCACAGATAAAAGACTGTGAAGGTATATCTGAACCTTCACAGTGAAGACGATGTGAAGGTAAAAAAAAACGAACATTCACAGCGAAAAACACCGTGAACGTAACATTTACGGTGTTTTCCCTATGAAAAGTTCGATTTTTTTTACATTCACAGTTTTTTGGTGTGAAGTTTCATACTTTAAGGCTTGGTCTCACCGGTCTCACAGAAATTGTTTGGTCTCACGCGAACTTAAGTCTATATATATATATATATATATATATGACAGAGGTTCAAGGGAAAACCTCAAATAAATGAAAAACTAAAAAAACCTTATCAACCGTTAGATTAGATGATCTGATGGATATGATTAAACAAGCGGTTACAACAATATTTTTTAAATTAAAAAACCTCCACCCCCTATTTTTTATTCGAAAAAATACGAAAAAGGAACAAAATTCGAGCGAAATAAATTACACCAAATAAACGATCATATTTTTCTCGTTAATTTGACATCCATATTCATATACTTTTTCATTCGTTTTTTCGTGGTTTTTCGGTTTTCCATTTATTTAGAGTTTTCTCCTGAACCTGACCCTATATATATATTCATATTTATTTTATGAACCTAATTTTTTACCGCGATAACCGCAATTTCAAATCATGGTCCCGACCGCAAATTCTGCAATTAACCAAGTTAACTTCTTAGCCTAACACAATGAGGTTGTGAATTTGATAAGTATTGATAGAGGTATATATCATCGTTTACATGATAGAAAATATGCATGTTGTTATAAGAAGAAGAAAAAATTATATTATCGAGCGATTACCTCCTCAGATTGAAAATGTAAAAGGGAGTATTAGACACACTTAGCACTTATATTTCATTCTTTGTATTCTTGGTGTAATTAGTTGTACTATCTTTATTCTTATAGGGTTGTTTGTGTAATTATTCTCCCTATTTATTGATAATCTCTCCTCCTCATTTGGTATGGAGAGTAATTCTCTAATGGTATCATACGCCTAAACCAATCCTACCTCTTTCTCTTCCTCTCCCCTGTCCGATTCTCTTCCTCTCCCCGCTGCTGTTTCTTCATCGCCGATCTATGGCGTCCTCCTCTTCTACCAATACCCTCCTCCCCATGAACACCGTCTTGCATCTCATCACTAATCGGCTATCCTCCTCCAATTACCTACTGTGGAAGAATCAACTTCTTCCGCTTCTCACCTATCAAAATCTGTTGTCCCACGTCGATGGTACCTCCCCTACGCCGGCGACTGAGATTATCACAAATGGAAAATCTACGCCAAATCCGACATACGCGGCCTGGCAATCCGCCGATCAACGCGCATTTATTCTTCTTCAGGCCTCCCTCACTGAAGAAACTTTCTCTGAAATTGTTGGTCTTAACACTGCTCGCCAAATCTGGGTTGCCTTAGAGGCTGCCTACAACAACTCTTCGGTTGAAAGGATTCAGAACTTGCGTGACCAACTCCGTCAACTATCGAAAGGTTCGTCTACTGTTTCTGATTTTGGGCGCAAATTCAAGTCTCTTTGTGATCAATTGTCGACCATTGGACACCCTGTGGAGGAATTTAACAAAGTACACTGTTTTTATGTGGTCTTGGTGCATTATTTGAGACCTTTTCCACTACAATTCGGGCCTCTCGCACTCCTCTTATTTTTCGAGATCTCCTTGCCCAAGCCGAAGGGCATGAACTATTTATGCGTAACACCCTCAAATCCCTAAATAACAACATATTCAAATTTTCTAAATACATCAATAAATACATCGAACTACAAACGTAAATTGAGCATCAACCTCAATACTCCCATTCATCATATACATACATTCTATGAAAAGGACGGGTGTTACTAAACCCAATACCATATACTTACTCCGTCCTGCGGAAGGCTTCGCCGACTACTCACTCTTGTAAGGCTAAGGCTCAACTCTTCATAGCACCGCTAGAACTGAACCCCCGCTAGGAACCTGATGCACATGCCGACAAGTAAAAATGTTAGGCCTAACGCCTAGTGAGCTCAAGAGTTTTAACATGAGTGAATATATCTTTAAAAGACAGGAAATCAGTTTAAAGCGAGATCTTTCGAAATAATATACTTTAAAATGGAAACAACACATTTTTCCCACAACATGTACTTTTAAAGATAATGCTCCCAAACACACCCTTCATGTAAAATGATGCAATTCGGAACTCACCCAAAATGGGATCATAGTTCGATATTCCAATTATGAAATTGTACATAAAACCTTATATCCCAAAAACACCCAAAACCACGGGCGGGACATAATACTCGACCCATAAATAAAGGAAAACGATTCTTAAATAATATGGTACGTCCTTGAAAACATGTAAGCCAATTTAATACTCACGCGACCATAAAGTAGAATGCAATCCCAATATTAAAACATGGACAATTAAATATCCAAAATACGACGGGGGCTTCCCGTATCCGTTGAGAGTGGAGGAACACAAAAGTATGCCACTCATACAACGTTAATCGTATGACACTTCACGACACACAAGCCCAAGTGTCCCTACGACTCCCTTCAAGCTACACCCAAAGAGTCAATTGACCTTAGCGATATAACAATGAGAATACCGCTCCAAGGCCCAGCCCAAGGGGGATACAACCAAGGCATTGCCCCACCTGGCGGAGGTCCAAAACGCCCATCCAATGGCTACTCCACGCCACGATAGCACCACCCGGACTCAGTCCTCCGAGTATACTCCTTGAACGGACAAGGTCATAAAACGTGTGTCCCGGAGTCCAACCCCGTACCACCCAAATGATCATCAAATAAGACTGACTCATGTGCCTATGGATCCAATGCAACACAGTCTAAGATTACACGACTACCCAGGAATGACAACGCACTTGAGTCTGTAATTATAAATATGCAATAAAATGCATTAAGACGTAAATCCCAATTTGAACTCTAAATCGAGTTATAAAAACCCGGACAAATGTCCTCAATACCCTTTTACCTCAACACCGAGCTAAAACGCTCAAAATCCATTTGACCAACCATTAACGGTTTCCCAAATAATGAAACGTCTTTAAACAACGTTCATGAAGACACATACCTCAAAGACATGATTAACCCAAAACTCAACACATAATGGAACAAAGGTTTTCCAAAAGGGTTTATGAATGCAAATGTACCCGAAATACGTATAACATGAAATTCATTTGTACAAAATCACCATGAATGTGAAAACCATGCTATTTACTCGTTAGAACATTCAAAACCCAAATATGAGCATTTTATGAGGTTAACACAACCCAAGTTCACCAAATATGAAAACTTATCAAAATACTCACCATTTGACAAATAACCAAGTAAAACATAATTTACTTCAAAATATTCCAAACTTATCAGCAGTTAACCATTTCGTATAAAACACTTTAAAATAACCATTTTGGCATGTACACCGTTTTCACAAATCAACTTGAACTAACCTTGCTAGATTTATGCTAAATCTAGGTTTCACCCACCGAGCTCTTTTGAAGACCGCTCTAATCCTCAAGTCGGAAACTTCCAAAACCTAGATCCAAACATTTCAAACCATAAATACCCATACTCAACCATATAGAAGCATTTCTCCCAAAAATGTACCAAAACCCCAAACGAGATCAAAACCCTAGTTTTCTCTAAAACTTACCAAATCCGAGATTTGGGAAACCAAACACTAAGGATACATCAATGGAGCATTTTATGACTTATTACAAGAAAACTTACCCTTGAAGACCAAGAGACTTCTAAGAACACCCAATCCAACACTTCAACCCGAGCTCCCCAAACATCGAACTTCCATACTTCTATATGAAGAATCCACCATGGATGCTTCCCAAAATGAGATTAAAGCTCTCAAAATCGCCAAGTGAAGAGGAGAGAAATAGAGATGGTGGCTAATGAGAGAAACCCTAGAACTTTGGGTTTAAAATCGACCAAATGACTCCCGCGGCTTTGGCCGCGACCTTGAAGTCGCGGGCCAAGCTGCACGTGCTACAAAGCTGCGCACCACAGTGGGTTACGCGGGTTTAGCCGCGGCTTTGAGGCCGCGGGATAAGCCGCGCGTGTCACTGGAGTCCCTTCCCGCTTCTTGTGCTAAACCGATCACCGACCTCTTCGCTCGGTCGATCGCTGACTGATTTCCTTAGCTGGTCATAAAACGATCTTTAGGGAAATTACGGGTGTTACAATCCTCCCAACCTTGGAATGATTTCGTCCTCGAAATCCACATTCCCAAAAGACCTTACCCGCAGAAAGATTTATCTTAACCCAATAGCCCTCACCAATATCACAACTCTTACACCGGTACTCCCAACAACTGCCCCTCCTGGGCACGTGATACCAATAATCGAGCGAACACTTATCTCCCCAAAATAACTTTTACCCACAATGATACGGTCGTCTCCCAACCTTGGATGATAATTACCACCCCCAGGTAGTTTGTGACTCCAACTTCTCACCGAACAATTCCCTTCGGGTCTACACGATTTCGGATTTAACATTAGAGATCATAATCGCACCTCCAAAAATCCTCAGGTTTCTACCGATCCATTCCCGATATCTATGAAGACGTCCTTCCAAGGCGCACCAATACGTCCTACATGTAACCAGTGAACACAGATTCGGCTGTCACTCAACTCCGATCCAACCCCAATCTCACAACATTCCTAAAGTAACATCCTTATCAACACGGAATGCTTGGGTACATCGATACTCAATCCTCAATACTCAACTCCTTTCAAAATCCACTCCCGAAAGGTCACTATTTTCCATAATCCAACCGGGTTACATCCATCCATTCCAAGATCCATTGACCTCAAGAAAACAAGTCGAAGCCTAGGACTAAACGGTGACCTCAAAAATGTGGACATATCGCCCAAAATTTCATTCCAGACGGGTTGTCGCACTAAGGTTGACGCCTAACAGAGAGCTAAAACTTCAAATCTTACATCTCTAGCAGACAGATCACCCAAAATTACCTTTAATCCCAGAGCCCGCTAAGACGGTATACCAACCACATAAGCCATGGTGTCACACCGACGAGCAATCCACCACAACGAAACCCAATCTAACCGCCAAAAATTACCTAAAACTTTAACTCGCGTGATCACCGAAGCATAAAATCACCCCTTAACTAGCTGAGAAGACTTAAATCTACTATTTCCATAAAACAAACGCACACAGGTTCGAAAATTGTAACCCCAAATTTCAAGACTGACCGCAGGTCGGATCATCCGACGCTTCCAATTCCAAGGACTCCCCTAGTCCCTTAATTGCAACTTCCTTCCACGACAGGGGTTAAACCTATAGGCCTAATGAGTTCAAGGTTTTTCAAATAATATGCCAACTTAAACTTTTATAAACTTTCAATTACACAAGTTTTATAACAATTAGACGTGCGGCAAAATATACTACAGTCCATGCGATAGGTTTCAAAGTTGATTAACCACACAACGCATATGAAAACATTTCCAAAAACTCGTTTGTTCAATACTCACGTTAGTAAAGACAACAATAAAACATGCGCAACAATTTACACCATATAAGAGAAATAGATTCATGCACCACAACACGTGCAATACAGGTTTGTACAATTCCAAAAGAGAAATTCACAACTTTAATTTTTAAAATCCTTCCTCTTTAACCGAAAGACGTTGTGGCCTAAAATTTTCAACAATCCCAAACGCATTAGTTTAATCCTCAAAGCTTGGTAAAATAGTGGAAATACAAATAAAGTTTCAAATCGAGTTTAAAGCTTCAGACCGTACAGATAAACACCTATGACCAAAAAGTAACTGCAACGACATAAACATTGCTACTCAATAAAGCATTGCGGAAATTTCTAACGGTAAAAGTAATTGATTGAAATATGACCAGAACATAAGTCCTGTTTGAAATGATGTAAATCTTTTATATATTTACTCATACCAACGTTATAATTAAATCCAAATGCAAAGAGTATGCAACGAATGACATTTGTATGAAATTCAACATTTAACGCACACCATGATGCATATGCACATGTTCTCAAAATTATTTTACGCAACGCAAAAAGACGTAAGACGAGGCACCCTAAACCCAACTGAATTTTCACAAAACTCGATAGTGCTAAAATCATGCAGTGACAAATTTTCATTTCTCAACAAGAATGCAAGACGGCAATATGGCTAAAACATTAAGTCTTTAAGGGTTTCCTCTTTTAATGCAATGAAAGGTACAATGACACCTTTAACGAAATTCACATGGGACACGACGCCAAATAACTCGTAAGCTTAAAAGAAACAAAATTAAAACTCACGCATGACAAGGCATCGCATAAAACAATACTCCATGAAAATTCAACAAAACTCACACAAACTAAAATCCCCAAGAAATTCCGACTCACACGTGGGAGTAGCTTTTCCTTTAAAACCATTGACATACGTGGAGGAGATCCAATGCCTAGGTTAAAATCTCGTAGCTATCTGCCCCAAAACTCAAATGACTTTAAAACATGGATATTACAATATCCGCAAATAGCGTTAAACAGGAGACGTGAATAAAGAGATATTTTTTTTATAACAATTTGCAGGTACGTGCAACAAACATTTTCATGAATGCTTAAGCTCACAGTTTAAAATCTGATGCGTGTTAAATGCTCTATCAAAACTTTATAATATAAACCACTTTTTGTTTTACGAACATAAGAAACAATTTATGCAATTTTATTTCGGAAACAAATTTAGTGCATGAATTTGGTTGGCACTTGGCATCATAGGACTACACTTCCCAAAAGAACCCGCCATACTATTGTCATCCACACGCATCAAGCATCTTAAAGCCACAATCTCAATAATTGATAAACTTACGAATTCTCCTTGAATAGAATCGATCTACCAAATCACGAATCTAATCCAACCAAGATTTCCGACCCAAGAGGATCAACTTAGTGACCTCCTCGCACTTAGATATCACTCCCAGGTGACCTTGATATGCACATCAATCCTTCCTTAGCTAACTCGCTTAGGAACTTCTCACTACCCCAACGGTCATCATCCCAAGGTAGCTCAAGTATACCTATGTAGCATGTAGGTTCATCATGACACTGTCCAGGTGCCATTATGAACGCATCGCACACAATCATTCTTGAGACCCTCGACAAGTTTCCCGTTTCTAATGACTTGGTCAACCTCAAATTATCTTATCTTAAGGTACCTAATGTGCAACTCCACTTATCTTTGCTTATAAGAACGCTAGCTTGAGTCTAGGCATCCTAAAATCAATACCTAAATCTCTCAAACTTAAGCTCTGATACCAACTTGTAACACCCTCAAATCCCAAAACAGCAACATATTAAAATTTTCTAAATACATCAATAAATACCTCGAACTACAAACGTAAATTGAGCATCAACCTCAATACTCCCATTCATCCTATACATACATTCTATGAAAAGGACGAGTGTTACTAAACCCAATACCATTTACTAACTCCGTCCTGCGGAAGGCTTCGCCGACTACTCACTCTTGTAAGGCTAAGGCTCAACTCTTTATAGCACCGCTAGAACTGAACCCCCGCTAGGAACCTGATGCACATGCCGACAAGTAAAAAGGTTAGGCCTAACGCCTAGTGAGCTCAAGAGTTTTAACATGAGTGAATATATCTTTAAAAGACAGGAAATCAGTTTAAAGCGAGATCTTTCGAAATAATATACTTTAAAATGGAAACAACACATTTTTCCCACAACATGTACTTTTAAAGATAATGCACCCAAACACACCCTTCATGTAAAATGATGCAATCTGGAACTCACCCAAAATGGGATCATAGTTCGATATTCCAATTATGAAATTGTACATAAAACCTCATATCCCAAAAACACCCAAAACCACGGGCGGGACATAATACTCGGTCCATAAATAAAGGAAAACGATTCTTAAATAATATGGTACGTCCTTGAAAACATGTAAGCCAATTTAATACTCACGCGAGCATAAAGTAGAATGAAATCCCAATATTAAAACATGGACAATTAAATATCCAAAATACGACGGGGGATTCCCGTATCCGTTGAGAGTGGAGGAACACAAAAGTATGCCACTCATAGAACGTTAATCGTATGACACTTCACGACACACAAGCCCAAGTGTCCCTACGACTCCCTTCAAGCTACACCCAAAGAGTCAACTGACCTTAGCGATATAACAATGAGAATACCGCTCCAAGTCCCGACCCAAGGGGGATACAACCAAGGCATTGCCCCACCTGGCGGAGGTCCAAAACGCCCATCCAACGGCTACTCCACGCCACGATAGCACCACCCGGACTCAGTCCTCCTAGTGTACTCCTTGAACGGACAAGGTCATAAAACGTGTGTCCCGGAGTCCAACCCCGTACCACCCAAATGACCATCAAATAAGACTGACTCATGTGCCTATGGATCCAATGCAACACAATCTAAGATTACATGACTACCCAGGAATGACAACGCACTCGAGTCTGTAATTATAAATATGCAATAAAATGCATTAAGACGTAAATCCCAATTTGAACTCTAAATCGAGTTATAAAAACCCGGACAAATGTCCTCAATACCCTTTTACGTCAACACCGAGCTAAAACGCTCAAAATCCATTTGACCAACCATTAACGGTTTCCCAAAAAAGGAAACGTCTTTAAACAACGTTTATGAAGACACATACCTCAAAGACATGATTAACCCAAAACTCAACATATAATGGGACCAAAGGTTTTCCAAAAGGGTTTATGAATGCAAATGTACCCGAAATACGTATAACATGAAATTCATTTGTACAAAATCACCATGAATGTGAAAACCATGCTATTTACTCGTTAGAACATTCAAAACCCAAATATGAGCATTTTATGAGGTTAACACAACCCAAGTTCACCAAATATGAAAACTTATCAAAATACTCACCCTTTGACAAATAACCAAGTAAAACATAATTTACTTCAAAATATTCCAAACTTATCAGCAGTTAACCATTTCGTATAAAAGACTTTAAAATAACCATTTTGGCATGTACACCGTTTTCACAAATCAACTTGAACTCACCTTGCTAGATTTATGCTAAATCTAGGTTTCACCCACCGAGCTCTTTTGAAGACCGCTCGAATCCTCAAGCCGGAAACTTCCAAAACCTAGATCCAAACATTTCAAACCATAAATATCCATACTCAACCATATAGAAGCATTTCTCCCAAACAATGTACCAAAACCCCAAACGAGATCAAATCCCTAGTTTTCTCCAAAACTTACCAAATCCGAGATTTGGGAAACCAAAGACTAAGGAACCATCAATGGAGCATTTTATGTCTTATTACTAGAAAACTTACCCTTGAAGACCAAGAGACTTCCGACAACACCCAATCCAACACTTCAACCCGATCTCCCTAAACATCGAACTTGCATACTCCTATATGAAGAATCCACCATGGATGCTTCCCAAACTGAGATTAAAGCTCTCAAAATCGCCAAGTGAAGAGGAGAGAAATAGAGATGGTGGCTAATGAGAGAAACCCTAGAACTTTGGGTTTAAAATCGACCAGATGACTCCCGCGGCTTTGGCCGCGACCTTGAAGTCGCGCGCCAAGTCGCACGTGCTACAAAGCTGCGCACCATAGTGGGTTACGCGGGTTTAGCCGCGGCTTTGAGGCCGCGGGCTAAGCCGCGCGTGTCACTGAAGTCCCTTCCCGCTTCTTGTGCTAAACCGATCACCGACCTCTTCGCTCGGTCGATCGCTGACTGATTTCCTTAGTTGGTCATAAACCGATCTTTAGGAAAATTACGGGTGTTACATTATGCGGTCGATTCATGGTTCTGCAACTCCACCTGTTGCGTTCACTGCGCACTCCGGTGACTCTATTTCCAACCGGGGTCGTGGTAATCGAACTGTTGTTCGTGGTCGTAGGCGTGGGCGTCGTCCGCCGCACTGCCAACTATGCCACACCAATGTCCATTACGCGAATGGGTGTCAACAACTTGCTACTTATGCCTCCCATGCTCCTGGTTCTGATGCCGATCTTGCTAAAGCATTTCACGCACATTGTCATGTGACATCCTCCGGTCCAGATTGGTATGTTGATTCGGGTGCTACAGATCATATGTCTTCTTCCGCTGCGTCCGTTGCTCAACCAGCACCTTACTCGGGCACCAACAAAGTCACTTTTGGAAATCGTACGGTTCTTCCCATTTCTCATATCGATCACTCCTCTTTAAATAGTAATATCCGACTTCGGGATGTGTTTGTCGTTCCCGAGATTACTAAAAACCTTTTATCTGTTAGCAAACTGACCACATATAACAATTTGGATGTTTTGTTTTCCCAACCTCATTTTTACATTCAGGATCGAACGACGAAGCGGGTTCTAGCTCATGGTCGATGTGACCGTGGCCTATATGTTCTGTCTACTAGCCCGCAAGCTTTTTTTTGCCTCCACCAGATCCACGTTGAAAGCTTCTTTTGAACTTTGGCATTCTCGTTTAGGACATGTGTCCTTTGATACTATTTTATTTTTAAATAAGAAGGGCCATTTATCGGTTACCTCTCTTTTACCAAAACCTATTGTGTGCACCTCTTGTCAGATGGCAAAGGCACATCGGTTACCTTTTGCGCCAAATGAAAAACGAGTTGTAAACATTTTAGACTTGATTCATTGTGACTTGTGGGATCCATCACCCGAATGTTCGATTGATGCTTATCGGTATTATGTTACATTTGTGGATGATTATTCTAGATTTACGTGGTTTTACCCTCTCAAAACCAAGTCAGGTTTCTATGCCATCTTGGATGTGTTTCTAACATTTGTACAAACACAATTTTCTACCAAAGTAAAGGTTTTTCAAATTGATGGTGGCACCGAATTTTTGAATCACAATGTCCAGAAATTACTTGATGCTAATGGTACGTTCCACCGCGTCTCATGCCCTTACACCCCGCAACAAAATAGTCGGGTGGAACGCAAACACAGACATATTGTCGAAACTGGTCTCGCCATGCTATTTAATGGGCACTTTCCTCCGGCATACTGGGTTCACGCGTTCAGTTCCGCCGTCTATATCATCAATCGCTTACCTTCATCGGTGTTGCAAAACAAATCCCTGTTTGAGCTAATCTTTAAAAGATCCCCAACCTATGGTCACTTTTGCTCTTTCGGGTGCCAGGTTTACCCATACTTACGGGATTATGCAGACCATAAACTCTCTCCAAGAAGCCCTCCATGTGTTTTTCTCGGCTATTGCTCTCAATACAAAGGCTTCCGATGTCTTGATCCGACAACGTCGCGTATCTATATTACTCGGCATGCTATGTTTGATGAGCAATTTCTCCCGTTCACCGGTGACACTTCGCAAACCCCGGAAATCGTGTTAACCTTAACAAAATTCCTAGACGATTCTTTCGGTGCTCCTACTACGCAGTTTGGCTCGTCGCCGTCAGCCTCTGATCCGGTTCACCCCGCTCCTACGCTCCCTTGTGGCCTTTGTGATGAAGCATGCATCCCACCGGTCGCTTCTGTGCTGAACCACTCTACTCCTGCTGCTGAACCTGCACCTGCGGCAGTCCATACGGGTGATGACATCCATTCCCAGACCATAGACCCGCATCTGGTTCACACACCTGCTGCTCCTGGTCCGTCGGTGGTTCCTGAACTTGTCTTGCCGTCTGCTCCGCCTCTGGATACACCGTCTGGAGGCTCGGCTCCTGTTCACCAACCTTCGAATCAACCTGAGGGTCATCCGATGATGACGCAGGCTAAGGCGGGCATTTTTAAACCGAAACATCGGGCTGACTTAGCCCATACTACCACTCATGGGCTTCTCTCTACTCTCCATGCTTCCTCCGATCCAAGGGGATTTAAAACTGTTGCCCGACACCCACACTGGATGGACACCATGCTAAAAGAAATGGATGCCCTTCGCCGCAATAACACCTGGACGTTAGTCCCTCATCCCACTAAGCATAACGTGGTTGGTTGCAAATGGCTATTTCAGACCAAATATCTTGTTGATGGCTCGATTGAATGCCACAAAGCCCGACTTGTTGCTCAAGGTTTCAGCCAAATTCCGGGATTGGATTATTCCCAAACCTTTAGCACGGTTTTTAAGGCGTCCACGGTCCGCATTGTGCTGTCCCTAGCTGTTGTCAACCGCTGGAATCTTCACCAACTTGATGTTAATAATGCCTTCCTTAATGGCAATTTGAGTGAACTTGTATACATGGAGCAGCCACCAGGGTTTACGGACGTTAATCTTCCTGATCATGTGTGTCGCCTAAACAAAGCCCTCTACGGACTCAAACAAGCCCCACAGGCCTGGTTCATCGGCTAAGCACCTTTCTTGTTGATAGTGGGTTTGTGTGCAGTCGGGCTGACTCATCTCTCTTTATGTTCAAACGTGATTCCTGCATCCTGTATTTGCTTGTCTATGTCGATGACTTAATTCTTACAGGCAATCAAGATCAGGTTATCCAGTCCTTCATCACCGAATTACACAACGAGTTTGCCATCAAGGATCTTGGTCGTCTTAATTTCTTTCTTGGGCTCGAAGTGACCTATACTGACAGCGACTTGTTCCTTAGTCAATCCAAGTATGATCACGATATTTTAAAATGGGCAAATCTGGTTAATGCCAAACCGGTTACCACCCCCCTTGCCGCCAATGCCGCCTTTGTCACTAGTGGTGATCCATACACTAATCCTTCTCACTATCGGTCACTTGTGGGTGCGCTTCAATATTTAACCATTACACGCCCTGATATTTCATTTGCGGTAAATCAGGTTAGTCAATTTCTCCAGGATCCGACCCTCTCACATTATTAGAGTGTCAAACGGATTCTTCGATACGTCAAGGGCACTGTGTCCTTTGGTCTCACCTTTTCTCGCCAGAAATCCTCCACTATTCTTGGTTACTCTGATGCGAACTGGACTCGATGTCTTGAGACGCGACGTTCTACATATGGCTACTCCATATTCTTAGGCGGAAACCTTGTTTCATGGAGTGCAAAGAAACAACCTACCATCTCTCGCTCCAGCTGTGAATTAGAATATCGAGCCATGGCGAATACTGCAGGAAAAATAATATGGATAACACACTTGTTACGTGAACTTCATGCCCTTCCTTCTACGCGTCCGACACTTCTATGTGACAATAAAAGTGCGCTATTTCTCACTTAAAATCCAGTCTCTCACAAACGAGCCAAGCATATTGAGCTGGATTATCATTTTATTCGGGAACTCGTCTCTTCCGGGAAACTCCACACCAAATTTGTTCCTTCCAAAGCTTCAGGTGGCTGATATTTTTACCAAAAGTCTTTCACGTCATCAATTTGAGTTCTTCCGGGATTTACTATCTATCGGACCGCCACCGTTTCGCTTGAGGTGGGATATTAGACACACTTAGCACTTATATTTCATTCTTTGTATTCTTGGTGTAATTAGTTGTACTATCTTTATTCTTATAGGGTTGTTTGTGTAATTATTCTCCCTATTTATTGATAATCTCTCCTTCTCATTTGGTATGGAGAGTAATTCTCTCAGGGAGTAGTAATGAACTAAATAGGGATAACCCCTTGTTCATTTAGGGTCTGTTATTAAAGTAAGACAGGGATATGCCAAAGATGTGGTCGAGGAAACAAATAAAGTTACTATGATCATATTGGTTCCAAAGACAATAAGATGGATAATAACTCGGCCAATATTTTTCTGGGTTTAGTTATCAAATTAGGTTAAGGAACCATAAAAAATAATGCTGGTTGTATAGGATTTATGATGATCTCCAAACAGGAAACTTAGCATCATGCTTAAGTGTGAATCTGATGTTTGATCAGCAGCTAGCATATTAAACAGGAACAAATGGTCCAAACTTATTTTTGTTGGTCACAACTTCTGTTTGAACAATTTTATTTTGCTAACTGCATATAATGCTTGAATTTTGATTTTATATACATTAATTATTGAGATTTATGGTCCAAACCGTTTTATATACTTTTATCTTTTTTTAGTAAAGATACATAAATATGTATATGCATGTCACTTTTTAGTGAAAATACCTTACTCCAGAGGTCCTAACATGACTCTTGTCCGTGAGTAGGGCCGTCACTGGAGGAGGGCGGGCCGGGCGTACGCCTTGGGCCCAACGAGAAATAGGGGCCCAATTTTTTTATCTATATAATAGTAGTACAAAAATTAGTTAACAAAAGAGACAATTTTTTTAGTATCTAATAGGACTCAAAGAATTTTGTATTATATAAGGGTCCAAACATGTAATAACTAATTACACTCAAAATGAAAAAAATATGTAAAAAGTTAATTGGTCATTCATTTTACAGTATTGATTATAGTTTCTTTAAGGGTTTTTTTAATTTAATACCAAAGTCTAAAATTACTTACCTAGAAAAATATTGATATATTATCCATCATTCATCTCCCACATACTCTTTTGATTATTCAATCCATATGAATTCTATATTTCCTTTAGAATATGGTAAATTTCTTGATATTAACCAGGAGAACTACTTTGTGTAAAAAATTACCAATTACATGAGACGGTGTAACTTATATCTATACACTTTTTTTCAAAAATTATTGACTCTTCATTACCTAATAATTTAATATTGAGTGCATTAATCTTAAGTACTCTCATATCTCAAAAACAATAATAATATCTCAAACTATAACCAACATGAGCTTTTGATTCTAAGATTGATGATTCAAAAAGGGATTGTTTTAACCCTAAAAGTTTAAAATGGTGATAGAAAAACATTAAGATGAGGTGAGATGGGAACACAACTAATTTATATTTTTTTTGGAAGGCATAGCGGCATCGAACCAACGAACGACTACCACGAACACACGCACGCACGCACGCTCACCTCCACGGCGGTATCGGGCATCCACGGGTGGCCCACTAATCCGCCGCTGTCCTGTCCGCTGGGCCTAGAGCCCAACCACAATCTTAAGACTAGATACATATCATAAGTAGGGGTGAGCATCGGACGGGTCGGGAGGGTTAGGATGGGAAAATCAATAACCCGATCGGATTTCGAATATGAAAACCAAACCCCAAACTTTGTGTCTCGGATTTTGGCTTACTTCGGGTTCAGGTTCCTCGGGTTTCGGCAGGGCCGTCCCTGGATTTCGGCTTACATCGGATTCCGGGACATTCGGGTTTTACACAAACACCTCAATTACGATTCGAGTTTTCGGACCATTCGAGTTTTGCACACCCCTAATCATAAGGATGTTTTTGACGTTGGAACAGATTAATGATGCTATGGAAAAATGATGTGGTAGATCATATTAATTTATAAATAATTATTGATTGATTTTGTGTCTAGGAATTCTCGGAAAAATGGTTTATATAAATTATTCGTATTTCTTGAATTCAATGTTATTTCTTATGATACAAAGCGATATATTAAATAAATTTTTTTCGTACTTATTGAGGGCCCTGTTTTACATCTCGCCCAGGATCGGGCCTGTCCGTGAGTAACAATTCTATTACTTTTCTCACTTGGTTTATTGACACAATAGACCGGAGATTTGTGTTCACCAAGACCCTTTTGCTTTACACGGGTTGTGGAGGGACATCTTTGCTTGTAATTTTCCGTTGCATTTTTTTTTCAAAGTGGCCAATTCCATGACCTTTCGGCCATAAAGGAGGTTCATTGCCACCTGCTATGGGATGTTGCATAACAATTTACACATAATATGCTCACGTATACTCTATGAAGATGCGTAATGTCTGCACCATTTTTTGTGGAGGCATCAACACGATTGATAATCTTTTTTTTAGAGCTCTCTGTCTAGCACTGATTCTGCATTGTCTTAATTTTGTGAACTTCTTTTGTGTGGTGAAATAACCATATATCTTATCTGTTGGATCTTTGATATTTTTGATGGTTGTGTATTTTTGTTTACTGAATCTTAGTTATTTTAGGCATTTTGTTAGAAGTGATTATTCTTCTATGACTATTTGGAATTGCTTTACATAAATCCCGCAATGAATAATAAATGCATTTTGATTTAACTATTTGTACGGAAAGGTTTTGATAAATTTGGTTGGAAACTGACAATCCATTGCTGTACAAACCAAGGGTTTTTGTTCCGAATTGTTATTACCTAGTTCATGCACATCAGTGGTATGTGATATGAATCATCTTGTGCATATAGACCTCTATAGAATTGTGTTTAGGAACCCATTATTGTAGAGCAATCCGATGTCTTGAAGGGACAATCCAATGTCTTGAAGGGACAATCCAATGTCTTGATTTTATAATATTTTTCACATGATTTTTTACCTAATGTCCATCATTTGTTTTGGAGGTACAATCCAATGTCGTGACGAGTATAAAGTGGTTAAATATGCGATACTGAAAAACACACACATATACACACAAACACAGAAGGCTAACCGACTCAGGCAAGCTAGCGAAGGTCGGTTTGACCAGAACCAGATGGCAAAGGATGGAAGCAGCTACAATACCATATTCGCAATCCCGGTTTCAAGGTCCATCATTGTGGCCAGATTGCGAGCCTGGAAATAATGAAGCGGGCAATCTCCTCTTCGCGAGCTAGGTCGTGTTGCGTGTTGCTTTCATGAGTAGAAGGTTAAAACGTGATCTAGGGCACTGTTTCTTATGGATCTTGCTTCTGTTTTGTTTTTCTTCCTAAGCATACTGACAAAATAGGGAGGTTAAGGGGAAAACCCTAAAAATTTGAAAAACTGTGGAACACCCTGGTAGCCGTTTAGCTGGACGGTATGCACATGTGCATACAAGTAAATTAATCCATTTTTTGGTTTTTATGCATCTATGCGTTATGTACATGTGTATATGCCCGTGTGCATGTTACAAATTACTTTTTTGTTTTTCTTCATTTTTTTGACATTTTGTAACCAAGATGTTAATTAAGGAAAGTTCTATTTTGCTTTTTTTTTTTGAATAACCGACATCATAAGCGTTTATTTAGGGAAGATTTTTTTGAACTAATTTCATGATTTATCTTCATTGAGTAGCACGATATAAGATTTTCAAAAAGGGTATTGCAGGTTTCTTTGCATCGGCAAGAAGATGAACCACGAATCAGATGTTGAATCTCTTTCGCTCAATGAAATTCATGTTCAAGAATTGTTGGAGAATGATGGGTTTTCTTATCTTCTTTCGTCTTACCGCACAATGAAAACTCCTTTAGTGTTTCGCATGATGTCCGCTTGAGCGAATTTCCCATGGATTACGAGGTTGTTCGATCGGAGGAAGTTGCTGTTAAGGGTATTCTTTGTTTTCTCTTCACGACATGCGATTGTATAGTTTTTTTTTATGTGTATCGATATTATATGTGTATTTTTTTGTTATTTTATGTGGTGAAGTTGTTTCCTAATGGGTTAGTATAATAAAATTTTGGTTATTTTTTTATGAAACAAAATTTATGTTTACTGTTTTGATTGTAATTGTGAAACTGTATGTGTTGTATTTTTCATTTTGTTTACCGTATTGAAAATTTTAAGATGTTTGTTTGATATGTATGATGACAAGATTGATAACATGTATAATATTTGTTAGATGCAATAACACAACGGATGGTGGAATCACCGGGTGGTTCAAATTTCAGGATACGGATGTTGACAGTTCAATTAAGATTGGTGATAGGTTTGATTAGGTTGAGAGTGCCAAATTGATGCATAGAAAATATGCCGACGTAGTTGGGTTTGACATTTATTTGGCAAACAAAAAAAGTAACAAACTTAGACGAGTTCAAACTCGATTTTTTTTGTAGCAAACAAGGAATAATGACGAAAAGGGAGTTTGATTCATTGGAAGTAGGGTTAGGTGAGAAAAAAAGACAAAGATCTAGTGTTAAAAGGACCAGTTGTTTAGCTTGTCTGAAGGTTCATTATGTGAATGAAACTGGGTGTTATGAGGTGTACAAGTTTGTTGAGAGACATAATGATATGCTTTACTTGCCCGAGGACAAGATTTTTTCTCGTTCTAAAAGGCCACTTGGGTTTACGGAACGTAGGAATGTCTTTCATGTTTGTAGTTCCAAGGTTGGCACAACCCAATCCCATAGGATGAATTCGGCTATCAAGGGTGGTATAGAAGTATTGGGTGGCACGACAAGGGATCATGTAAATTTTAAAACGGGTGTGGTTCACTTTGATGGGAATAAAGACCTCAAATGTTAATAAACAAGCGCGTCATCATTGTTCGAAGTATTTTTTTAATACAAGGTTGAAGGCAAAGAGTTGATTGCAAGTTTTTAGGCTGAGGAAACTGCGAAGCGTAATTATATGTAGTTTGGTGATACTATATCTTTTGGTTACTTATCGGACAAAGAAGTAAGGAATAACATGTTTTCATTAGTGTTTTATTTTGTGCATAATTATTTATAAATTATTTCATAATTTTGTGAATAGGCATACAATGATTTTTGTCCCTTTTGTTGTTGTTGACAACCATAAGAAGTTGGTTGTTGTTGGTGCGTCGTTGATTGTAAGTGAAACTATTCCTAACTTCACATGGATTTTAATGGCTTTTATGAAAGTGCATGGTAGGCAGCCGAAGTTCATGATTACTGACCAATGTGCATCAGTGAAACAAGCTACTCATCTAGCTTTTCTAATGCGAAGCAACGTCTTTGTATGTGGCATATCACAAAGAAAGTCACAAACAAGGTAATTGTATAATTGTTTTTAAGTTATTGTTTAAAATATTTAGTTTTTAAGTTATTGTTTAATATGTTTGTAGGTAAGTTCGTATGTAGTGAATTGTACACCTTTGAAAAGTGAAATAATTAAGCTTGTCTAGAATGTGCACATTGGGCCTAAGTAGTTTTGAGTTGAAATGGAATGATTTGATGGATTCTTATGGGTTGCAATGTGATTCATGGTGGGAGGAAATGTACTCAATAAGAGAGTCGGGGATTCTTGCGTATTACAAGGATTCACCGATGTATGAGTTGATGAAAACTACATCTAGGTCCGAGAGTATAAATGCATTTTTTAGGGTTTATGCGAAGTTTTGGGATGATTGAGTTTTTTTATTAATATATATGATGATACAATCCATAAGCAACGGAAAGCTCATTGCGAACTTGAGGTTGAAATTAGAACTACAATTCCCAGTATGTTATTGCCTTCAAAGATTGAAGCCCAAGTTCGTGAGGTCTATCCGCGCACTATATTTTTAGAGATACGTAAGGAATTGAACAAAGTTGTTTGGTATTGTACTCCGAAATGCGATGGAGATTGAGACGAAAAGAAGGTTTACCGTGTTAAACACTTGAACAAACAATCGAATTCAATACCATGTATACAATAATGTTTTGTCGTTACTTACCTTATTTTTTCATTGTTTTAATTTTTTATTTGTCAAATATTTTATTGATGAACTAATAATTTTATGTTATTACTTGTTTGCTTTGGTAGGTGGTGCATAAAATTTCCAATGAGACTTTTGATTGTACTTGCAATCATTTCAATAGGAATGGCATACTTTGTCATCACGTTTTTAGAGTAATGATCAATGAAGAGATTGCAGTCATCCCTAATCAATATATTTTGCGCTTTTGGCGAGGGGCCTTAGTTCTGGTGGAGATTATGTCGGCTCGGGAGCGGTATGGAGAAATGGATATTAAGAAGCAAGCGATGATGAAATGTTGAGCCAAGAATATTGTATTCAAGATTAAAACGGTCAGAATATAATTTTGTATTAATTGTGTTTGTAAAGCCTTGTAAAGTCAAGTTGTTTGACTTTGTCGTCATAGTTTGTGTTGTAAGGTCAATGTGTTTGACCATATAAATAAATTGAGTCCTTTGTAATCATGTAACTAGTAACAAGACACACATAGAACACGCATATACTTTAGAGAGAGAGAGAGCTTAGAGAGAGAAATAGGTATATGGCTTTATGAGATTTATTGTAATCAAAGATTCAATCAATACAAAGATGATTTCTACATTTGAGAGTGGATTAGTAGATTGAATTTGGAACAACATTTGGTATCAGAGCCTAATCAGATCAATCAAAGATCATTTTTACTGTTCGACATGAAGAACTCGCACATCTTCTGTTTGTAGATTGATTTGGTGTTTTTGTATTGTAATTGCCCAATTCTTGTTTGCACTGTAGCGTTTGGTGATTTAGAACACATTTCTTTCAAATTGTATGTACAAATTCACTGTAATTCGATGCCAATTTCTTGAATTTGTCATTTTTTTGTGTTCGAACTCATGTTGCACAGTATTCTGAGATCTTTGTGTAAATTTTTTGTTTTTAGACAAATTGATGTATTGAGTTCTTGTTCAGACCATATGCGAGAATGATTTGACAAAGTTTCAGAGTTTAATTCTAAGGTTTGGATCAAGTTCTGTGTGTTTGAAGTGTTTTTAAGTTGAAAGCCTGAAGAACACGCAAGATCTGAACAATTTGCATGATCTTGAGGATTTCGCATGGCACTAGTTGATTGAAGAAAGTTAAGGACGAATTTCGCATAGCTCTTGGTGAGAAAAGAGAGGAATTCTCATATAGGCTTGTATGAAAAGCTGAAATTCGCACGGTTCATGATACGAAAAGTGGATTTTTGAAATAGCTAAGGGAACTTTTCGCAAGGTTATTCATACGAAAAGTGAACATTTCACATAGGGGTGTATAAAAAACCATCAACCCGCGAAACCTGCCCAACCCAAACCACTAACAACCCAATTAAACCCAACCCTTCCAACCGCCAAACCGCCCACCCGCCAAATCGCCAACCCGCAAATTAAGAGGGTTGAAATTGAGTTACACTTTTTTCAACCCGCCCAACCCGCCAACCCGCCACTAATATATTATTTTTAGAAAATTATATAAATTTATAGCCCAAAATATATTATATATATATAATACATTTTACTTAACCGAACAAACTAATGGAGGCTTGTTCGTGTTCATTCATTAAACTTAATTGTTAAGTCAAAATATTGTATCCAAGGTTTAATTAGAAAGTCAATCTTGTAAAGTCAACATTGTCTAAGTCAAAGTTGTATTGTCAATGTCAAAGTTGTATTAGTTTTCTTAATCATTAAGTTTTAGTTTAGTTTAGGTGGTAAAAATAGTTTTAGGCTTTGTAATTGTGGTAAGCACGTCATTTTGTAAAAATCTGTTTTTTGAGAGATATATGAATTGTTCTCTCTCTACTTTCTCTCTCTAGACTTTCATGTTTAATCTTGAGAATTTAGCTTGAATGTTTGGGATTTTATCATTCACAATTGGTATCAGAGCAAACCAAACATTTTCAGAAATGATTTGAGCAGAAAAATTGGATCGATTTCCAGAAAATTGGATCAAAATCTGGAAATTTTCAAGAACACATATTTAAAAAAAAAAATGAAATTGGATCGAATTTTCATTATTTTGTTGATGTTAGTTTGTAAGATTGATTGTGTTGTGATCGATTTGTGATAATTAACACTTTATATTCATTAGATTTCACAAATCAATCACTAAATCAGTTTTATATTCTTGGATCTTGTTGTCAATTTGTCGATAAATGTGAATCTTGATCATGTATTGTAATTTGTCAATTTTAGCATGTTTGGATTGATAAGAATGTGTTTAGATTTGTATTTTGATGGTGTTGATACAATTTCAAGAATCAATTTGCAGGTTCAAACTGTGGAAATCAACATGTGCGTTCATGAAGAAACATACAAAATTGACTTGATTACTTCATTCAAGTTTTGATTCTTGATTAATTTGATGAAATCTGCAAGTTCAATTTGATAATTTGGAATCTGCGAATTTCATTTTGTTCTGCAAGCTGTGATTTAAAAGGAGGGTCGCACACATTTCACGCACACAGATCACACACATTGCATACACATGTCACCTTCTCCGGTCGATGTGATTTCTCACTGATCATTCATACTGAATTGTTTTGCAGGTGATTGATTTCAATTCAGTGGCTGCAGTTGATTGGTTGAAGTTAAGATCGCGGATTCAAGATCAATAAATCGGTGGATGTAAGAATCATGTTTGCGCCAAGCATACATCACGCAAACCTCAACTGCAGCTTGATATCATTGAGATTAATGGGTCGGTGATGTTGCTGCAAATCAGAACTGAATTGAAAGTTATTGTTTTTCAATTGGTTGAAACTTAATTGTGGGGAGGTGGACATCAAATAGGAATCAATCTTGGATTTGACAGTCAATTCGGTGGAAACATTGTGAATTTTCAATTCCGTGGAAGCTTTATTTCAATTGGTTAAGCTTACATCATGGGTCGGTGGCTCTTACGCAAATCAATTGTTTGTAGTAATTTATTTCATAGTAATTGGTTGATTGGTTGATTTCATAGTAATGGGTCGATGGCTTGGTGGCTCTACAGTTTACTCACGCAAATGTCTCACGCAAAGTTCAAAGTTTGATTTGTGATTGGATGAAGTTTTGAAAGTGGGTCGATGATGTTGCTTTAGGTTTGCGCTTTAGGTAACTCACGCAAACTATAAGGTTTGCGCTTTAGGTAACTCACGCAAACTATAAGGTTTGCGCTTCAGGTAACTCACGCAAAGCTCAAGTTCCAATTGGTGCTCAAAATTTAGTGGGTTTGTGAAACAATTTGGTGGCTGCACTTTCAAATTTGTTTGCAAAATATGATTGGATGCAAAATACATCATGGGACGGTGGATTTGTAGGTTTAAACAAATCAGTCGGCGGTGGATGTATCCAATTGAAATTGGAATTTAAAGATTGGTTTGAAAATTGTTTCATTCATCAAATCTTGCGACATTCATTCAAAGTTTACGTCAATCACAGAAGATTTCATGTGTTGAGATTTTGCGCCTCTCATATTATTTGTTTGTTTTACACTAATCACATCTTGTTCAAATTTCAGGTTTTGAATATATTTGATCTGCAAGTTCCAAGACTCAGTCTGAGAATTTCAGAGATAGATAATTCAAGTGCTTTGAGAGTTCCAGAGATTGAATTTTTTCTGAGATTATTTTTGTGCTGATCTGAGTTTGACTTTCAGTCAAATTTTTCTGAATTGTTTGGGAACGATCATTTTTTTATCAAGCTGTTTTCTCATTCAAGATGTCAATTTTGTACAAGTCTGAGATATCTGTTATAGAAGCTGAACGAAATACTCTGCAAATTAAGAATTCTGAATATCTCAAAAGGATTCAGGAGTTGCAACTTCAATTGTTCAACTGTGTTAAAACTCCTGAATGTATAAAGTGTACTAATACTATCTCTAATTTTTCAGGTATCATCTATGAAAAGGAGAAAGAGATAAAAGAGAGAGAGAGAGAGAGAGAGAGAGAGAGAGAGAGAGATTATAAATCTTCAAAGCCAACTGCAGACAACTGAACAGAAATCACCTGAGCTACAAGCAGAATCAGTTGAGCTTCAAAACAAGTTGAAGGCTTTCAAAGAGAATATATTTGTCTTGGAAAGTTCAAATGTTGATCTTTAAAAGAGGATATCTGCATTGTTGTTAGAGAATGTTGATCTGATTAAAAGCATCAAAGCAGATAAAGCTAAAACAAAACTGGAGACATCTTCTTTTCAACAGATGTCTGAAATTTCCAAGAAAACTCTTCAAGAGAAAAAGGATTTGGAGCATAGATGCAGAAAACTTTCCAAGCAAGTGTCTGAGTTTGAGAAGATTCTTATTAAGGGAAGAGACACGTTTGCGAAGGAAAGAAAAGTTCTTGAGGATAAATCAACTGAACTTCCCGAACAGATCTCTATTCTACAATACTTACTTGATAAAGAAAGAAAAGCTTTTCAAGAAATGAAAAAGTCTTTGGAGATTGAAAAGAAGAAATCTGAAAAGAGATATGTTGGGATTTTCAATGAAATTACTGACAAAACTAAGACCTTACAAAAAGATTTTGATCAAGAACGTTCACATTTTGAATCTGAAATATCTAAGCTCAAATCCAAAATAACTGTTCTATCTTCAGATGTCCAAAAAGAACAGAAGGCCAAATCTGATTTGAAACATAAATTTGACACACTTTCAAATGAAAGAAACTTTTTGACCAAACAGATAAAAGACTTAGAAGCTGCAAACATAGAAATGTCAGAAAAGATTACAGCTGATGTGATTGTTCAATCACCTGTTGAAAATTCAACAGAATCAGTCTGTTTCAAAACAGCTTCAAGTTCTATTAATGAGAAAAATGTTTTGAAAAAGAAAAGTGTCAAATCTCAAACTGTCAAATCAAATCAGATCAGACCATCTAATCTGTTCTATGACAAATCTGTTGATGGTTCAACGAGCTTCTATGTAAAATCTCTTGGAAAGAATTCTAGGAAAAATCAGATGGTCTGAAGAGAGAAGGGTTCTTCAGATGAAGAGAAGAACAAAGACAAAGCATCTGCATCCACAACCAATGCCAAAAAGAAAAGTGAGCATAAAGGTAAATCTTTTGGTAATTCCGATACTCTTTATCATACTAATAATCTTATCAGGATTGCTTAGAAGAAAATATGATGTTCTTATTGTGGAGCACATGACTTTGTAAGTAAAAACTTTGTCAATTACTGGTATGGTTTTTACTCGATTACCCCTACAAGAACTTCAACTAACATTCATGGACCCAAATACCAGTGGGTACCAAAACCGAAAACTGATTCTGTGTTGCAGGCACCTCAAGTCAAGGGGGAGTAAGAGAACAATAGCTTTTGAACACAACAGTTCAAAACCCGGACTTCAAATGTCAAGATTATGGCTTCTAAGCACATCAACTTAGGACCCGTACCTCAACAATTAAAGACCTTTACTCTTGTCATGATATGAGGATTGTACTCCAATACTCAAATGAGGAAATCAACCATCAAGGGGGAGTAATTTCTTTTCTGAAATATGCATTAGAGAGATATGATGGACTACATTCCCAAAGGAATTGTAGATCTCTATCCTGTACTTTTTCTCTGATAAATCTTACTAATATGACGGACTACATTCCAGTAGGAATTGTGGATCTCTATCTTGTTTTGATTGATAAATCTACTGTTGCATAATTTATATGGGGAGTAAAGGTGATGGCTTCTGATCAAATAATAGATCAGGACCCGTTTTTCAATGATCAGAGAAGGATATTCTGCTAATATCCAGGGATAACTTAAAAGATATAAATCATTCTATCATGATTTGAGGGGGAGCCTTAAAGGTAAATATCTTCTGATCCTAGATCTCAGATTGTTTGAAAGAAGAACAACTTTCAAGCATGAAAAACAGTTTCTTAAATGTTCAAACCACTTCTCTATTCTCAAAAGATTTCATGAATTCAGAAGTGAGTTTTTAAATGTTTTTCAAATTTTGAGCTTAATGTTTAACTGACTGTGTGTTTCTAAAGATCAATACTCGTGTATTGTCTTTTCCATATACTGTAAAGTATTCACACACATCGGTTCAGTATTTCATTTGATTTGTTATTACCATGTCTCATAACGAACATATTTTTTTGATGGTAATACCCTCGTTTGCTTTCAAAGTTGTTGAGCATCATTCATCTTTTTCATATTTGTGCTTTCATTGATAAATTGTTTATATTTGTTCATATAAACAAACCATCCAGTTCTTTGATACCCTAACCATTTCATTTGATCTGATTGATACATTTTCAGATTCTCAAAACAATTCTCTTGACTTCATTTCTTTCATTCAATATATTTGTTGTGAGAAATCTTCAAAGTTCAATTGCTCAAATCTCATGAGCATACATTTTGACAGTGTTATCTTATTTGAGCTTAACTGTTCAGTTAAATTGTTGAGAAACCATTCTTTTTAGGACTTACATGGGATTCTTGTGAGAACTTAAATAGAACTTCCATGGATTCACGTAAACCAGTGTTTCCTACCCAGGAAGTTATCCTTGAGTGATTGAGGGGTGAGGAGTCAAAATCAAAGAGTGGGGGAGATAACTCATCCGGTTGAGTTTTTCTCATTGTGTGGTGCAGAAAAATGGAAAAGAGAGTTTGGTTAGAAGTGAGCATAATGTTAAAAAGAAAGAGGGTGTGAGAACAGAGTTAAAAGAATATCAGAACTCTACACTAACCACTTTCTGAGTCGGACAACCACATTTATGATTGGTTCACATTCTTTGGTGACCGTCATTGAAACATGCAGTGAGCCCATGCCAACTCTTGCATTAACCCCACCAGCCACTCGTTTCTTTCTAAACAAAGAAATGTTTCATTTTTTTTGGGGACGCAGCATATCTGCTATCTAATCTTCACTCGGAAGATTTAGATATTGAACAAGAAGGAAAGTTACCCCACCTTCTCACCTCTTTCATACACATTGAGTCCGTGTAATATAGGTTGCTGTCTCAACAGTTTACACAATTTGAGCCTTATGAAACACAATCATTGTGCTAAATTCTTTCATACACAAGCACGAAAACACAGAAAATTTGTTTTTATGTCAGAACATTCATAGATAAACCTTGTGTTTTTCAATGATTGAATGGAAGTCCTAGGGAGTCATCATCAAACCAGCTCCTTAAATTATACATTCGTTGTACACAGTAACTTTGTGTTACTGACAGGCATTCCTAACTGTTTCATTTATTGAATCAGGGTTACCAAGTTCATTTTATCTGAATTTGAAAAGATTCGGGTATATACAGTTCATGATTTAACTATTCAGATCAAAGAGCGGTGACTGTCAAATTATCATTGAAAGGGGAGATTGTTTTTTGAATACAAAAGGGGGTGATCAAAGACTGTGTCGAAATTGAAGATGTTTTGATGATCATGATGCTTACAATCATCAAAAAGGGGGAGACATTTACACAGATTCAATTTCAAAGTCATGAAGAGATGTCAAAGTTGAAAAGACTTGTGAAGAAATTCGGAAAGTTCAAGACAATTCAGATGCTTCCGAGATGATTCATTTTCCGAATAAAGATGATTCAAGAAAGTTTGTTTTTCCGAAGACCGTCCAGAGATCACAAGATTTTGAAGAGATGAAGATACAAGATCAGAGATCCCTCAAAGTTGTCTCAAAGTTTCAAAGATGAAGTTTTTTAATGAAGGTTTTCAAAGTTTTAAATGTTTCTTGTTCAAGACTTGTTGACTTCCAAAGCTGCAGTGTGAAAAGACTTTTCAAGATTCTTCAAAGGCTGAAAGTGTTTCAAAGTTCAAAGTTGTCAGAGACAAAAGCTGAAGAATCAAGTGCTGAAGACTAGTGTCAAATTTTTATTAAATCTTGAATACAAAGGGGGAGATTGTTAAGTCAAAATATTGTATCCAAGATTTAATTAGAAAGTCAATCTTGTAAAGTTAACATTGTCTAAGTCAAAGTTGTATTGTCAAAGTCAAAGTTGTATTAGTTTTCTTAATCATTAAGTTTTAGTTTAGTTTAGTTTAGGTGGTGTAAATAGTTTTAGGCTTTGTAATTGTGGTAAGCACGTCATTTGTAAAAATCTGTTTTTTGAGAGATATATGAATTGTTCAAGATCTACTTTCTCTCTCTACTTTCTCTCTCTAGACTTTCATGTTTAGCTTGATTGTTTGGGATTTTATCATTCACATTAACCAAACAAATGAATGAACACGAACGGTAAAAGAACGGAATTTTTTGTGTTTATGTTCGTTCATTAAGAAAATGTGTTTGTTCGTGTTCATTTACGTTTATTCGTTAAAATGCTAAATGAACGTAAACAGAGGAATATAAATGAACGTAAACAGACGAATATAAATGAACGAACATAAAGAACAAAAAACAACATCATTAATCATAATTTCGTTCCGAAATAACATAACAAAATGAAAAACCGGGTAAATTTAGGAATGATAAAAAAGGAATTCTAAAATTTTAATATAATTAATGTTTTACATATTAATATCATAATATATATATATATATCTATATATATCTATATCTATATATATCTATATCTATATCTATATATATATATAGAGGGACAATCATTTGAAAACCTTTTAAATAATGCAAACTTACAAACTCATCTACACCATCGGAATTTTTGATCAACGGTTGAGGATTTTTCGTATTCAAGTTTTTTTTTAAAATAGAAAAAGGGTAGTTTAGGAATAATTTTAACTATTTAAAATTTAAAATTTATTAATTAATTTAAATTAATCTATTTATGGTTAGAGTATATTCTTAATTATCTCTCCATAATTACCTAACCCCCCTCTCTCTCTCTCTTTCTCTATCCCACTCAAAATTCCGGCCATCTCTCTTTCTCTTTAAAAAATCCAGCCACCGTTTTTTTCTTTCTCTCTCAAAAATGGGCCACCATAGGAATCCGACCACATTGATGAACAAGAAAGTGAACACGTCTCTCTCTCTCTCTCAAAAGTTCCGGCCACCATGATGAACAATAAAGTGAAATTGAAGAGGATACCAAACTCCGACGAATCCTGCTAAACTCCGGTGGGTTTTATGTGTTTTCATTAATGGGTTCATATGTTTTTTTCTCATATGAAACGTGAAAATTTCGTAATAATCATATATTTTTATATAACTTCGTATATTTTCATTAACGATTTCAAATTTTTTCATAACATGGTTTCATATATTTTTCATTCATATAAATAATCGGATTTTTAAGTTTCATATATTTCTTCTATATGAATATTCAAAATTTTTTTCGAAATAATCATATATTTTCAAAGTTTCATATGTTTTTTCTCGTATAAATCGTGAAAATTTTGAAGTTTCATATGTTCTTTCTCATATGAAACTCGCCGGAAATGGTGGAGGTCGCCGGAGTGGGAGGATGTCGTCGGAGCCCGGAAGTGGATGGTGACAGGGGATCGTGTGTGTGAGAGAGAGAGAGAGAGGGGGAGAGATAATTAAGGAAGTTGGTTATTTCTTAAAAATACGAAATTTGTAAATGGACAAAAATACCCTTGGGTTGCATAGTTTGCACTAATAAAAAGTTTCTATTTGAAGGAGCCTCTCTCTCTCTCTCTCTCTCTCTATATATATATATATATATATATATATATAGGGAGATGTTCATTTAAGAAATGCTAAATATATGAGAAATAAAGAAGTAATTCTAGCCTTTCATTTGGTCAAGATCGGCTTTGACCGGTCAAATATTGCGTTTTTGACTGGTCAACAATTACGGCTTTGACAGGTCAAAAGTTGCGGCTTGTCAGGATCGAATTCTCAACAAGAATTAATTCTCAGAAACAATATCAAAGAAGTTTGCGGAATAACACTTTGATATTCAATGAAATAGTAAATCAATACAGAAAATATGAGGAACAAACTGTAAACTTGTATTGAATGCTTTGAAGTTACAGAGTTACACACTCAACCTCAATATTGATGAACAGGCTCACCAATACGAATTCTACTTCTCTAGAATTAGGATCTATGCCTTGAGGTTGATTTCTCTCTTGAAAAATAATTATAAAAGTTATTTCTATCTATTCTAAACATTCTATACATATACTGATAAAAAGATAATTACAAAGAATAAACAAATCTTCAGTATATCTTCCATGTATATCTTCTAAGTATATCTTCAGTATATCCAGCTGTAGTATTTTCCATCCGGATCTCTTTAGCAGCACTAATAATGCTCAGCAGCATTAACTTCGTCTAGCAGCATTAACTGCAAGCAGTACTAACCACTAGCAGTACTAACTAGCTAAGCAGTACTAACTTTGTTCAAGCAGTACTAACTTTAACTAGCAGTAGTAATTCTACTAGCAGTAGTAACACTTAGCAGTATTAATCTTCAACTTGTTCTGGCAGTAGTAACTACATTTATACTAGCAGTAGTAACTACACTTAGTAGAATCTTCAGTTCCCAACAATCTCCCCCTAACTTGACTTTTAGAAGAAAAGTCAAGTTCTTCAGATATTCTTCCAGATTCTCTTTTTAATGCTCCCAAAACTTCCAAAATCATGCTCCTAAGTCTGGATTCAGTCCCAAACTCTGATTGATTATCCTCTGAATTAGATACTTGGCCATTTCTGAATTTGGTGCACAACCCAACTTCTTCTTTAGCATGGCATGAACCTTCAGTCTGGTGTGATTATATACTCTATCCACTAGGAAGTATTCTGTGTGATTTCTATCCAAAGTCACTGCATATACTCCACTAGTTTCATATAGAGTCCAACTTGTGACTTCTTTAAACACACTCTTGATGACCTGGTCCACTTCTTCAGGTTTGAACATCATGCATAGATACTCCATCACCAGTTTTGTAAGAGAAATTCCTGGAGTATTCAGATGATCTGCATACAGCTTAATTCCTATGTCAAACATCTCTTCTATATCAGATCTAGAGCATGTTCTGACAATCTTGACCCAAGTGTTGAATACTTCATACTTATCACCCTTCCTCTTGAGTCTGATGTAATCTTTCCCATCCATTGTCAGTACATCCCAGTGAATGATCTCAGGTGGCTTAACTCCAACAGGTTCTGCAGAAATTGGTTCAGGCACTTTGTCCATCACTACCATATATAAGCTTACATCATCTTTGATTGATGATCCTTGCTGGCTTGATGACTCAGGTGCCACTTCTTCTTCAGCAACATTTTGTTCTTCTTCTACTCTAGACTTCTTATCTTTCTTTCTTTTGGCCATCATCTTGGTTCTTTTCAAAGTCTTTTGAACCTGTACTAGAGTAGCTTCCTTCTTCTTTTCTTCCTTTTCCTTTGCCATTTCTTTGATAGGAGTTCCCTCTTCACTTTCAGGAAATGGTTGATTCATATCTATATCATTACTCTCCTTGGCCTTCTTTTCAAACTCTACTCTTTTCTTTTCATTGCTCTTCAGATTCCCCATTTCCTTTTCATAGAGCTCTCTGATTTGATCAAAACTCATCTTCACAAACATTTCTTTCTTTACCCCAATTGCACTCCTCAAGAAAGTTATCATTTTGTTTCTTTCCTGAGTGGCAAGGTAAGTTTGTGAAGGTCTTCTTTTCTTTAGACTTGTATTAGCCATCATAGCCTTTCTCAGACTTATAGCCCTTTGTTTAGCCTTTTCAGTTTCAAGCCCCTTTTGATAAGCTTTATTTAGCTCAGCAGCTAAAGCCTTTGCCATTTCCCTGTCCTTCTCCACCTGAGCTCTTTCTTCTTTTTCCATCTCCTTCTGCATTTTCCTTGCTAAAGCTTCATCTGATTCAACCAACCTTTGCTTCTTGATTGGTTGATCAGATTCCACTATCTTTTCTTTTCCCTTATTCTTTGATTCTGCAGCTTTGTCTTTCTGTTCTGATTTTCTGTCTCTCCCTTCATTTATGACCACTCCCTTTGCTTTGGGAGTGTCATTCTTAGCTTTGATTAGCACTTCAGCTACTTCAATTTCTGTTGGTGTTAACTCTGTTACTGCTGCTTGTGAGGTTTCAGCAGCATTAACAGTTTCTGCTTCCTTCTCCCCCTCAACTTCAACTCTTTCTTTATCAATCTCCCCTTCCCTTGATGCTTCTTCCATGTTGATCTCCCCCTTTTTGGGAGCATCAGTCACTGGTTGCCTCCTTCTGAGCACAAATTGTTTCTTCTTCTTTTGCAGAATCAGTTTCCTTACCATTTGTTTCAACTTGATGATTTGTTCTTGTTGTGACAGTACAATGAGTTTTAGCTCTTCTATATCTTTGCCCTGTTTGAGTACATCCATGTTGATGTTGCCCATTGCCTCCATCAATTCATCATAGTTATATCTGTCCTCACCTTCTCCAGGAGTGTTCCCCCCTATTGAAGGATCATTGGATCTTTTAGTAGTGGAAGTCTTCTGCCTAGCAGAAGCACTATCCACCCCTGTGGTTTCTTGGCACCAGGGACCTTCAAATGATTGCTCATTCAAAGTTGCCATGGGGGAGGTCTTATTGATGTTACCACTTTCCTCCTCTGTGTTAGCAGGAGTAGTGGCAGCCTCATCACCCATATGCTCTACCTCCTCCTCAGAGAGCACCTCCTTTGGGTTGGGAGACACCCTTGTGGTTTCCCTTTGGATATTCTCTAGGGGAGAATTCTCCCTTAGAGGGCTTAAAGGCTGTGTGGGTGATGGTACAAGAAGGGAAGGAGCCTTCTTTACCTGTTTTCTTTGATAAGTTTGGGTAATTGGAGAGGTTGGTTTTGTAAGAATGGACTGGGGAATTGTTTTTGAGTGAGAAGGTTGGGCTTGGCTCGCAGTGGGATGGTCTAATGAGGGCCTTGACCCTGCTGCCATACCTTCAGTGTTTTGGGACACCACCATCATTGTAGAGAACAATGGGGTGTCAACTCCTTCCGAGTCCCCAACAGATCTTCTCATATTTGAGAAAACCTTGCCTTTTGGGGGTTTAGGTACATACACCCCAACAGGTTGAGGTATATCCGTCAATTCATGGTTAATTACTTCCTGAACAAATCTGGGATACATAAAGAAACTCTTTTTGTTTCCCATATTTGATACAAGATCACTGAAAATCATCTTTGAGAAATTGTACCTTCTGGATGTAGCCAAGCATACCAAAGCATATGCAATTGGACTGCTGAACTCACTTCATCCAGTGGTCTTTTTGGAGATGCAATGCATCAGGGTATGAACAAGAAAACGCCATTGGGGTGAAAACTTTGCTTTTGAGAATTTGAAAACACCCAATGGGCCTCCATACCCCATTCTAGTAAGATTAGAAAACAGTTCATCATTAGAGATAGACATTATACCAGAGGCATCGTCTAGACGTAGACTGATGCGAATGACTTCTTCAGTAACTGTAAGTGAGTGATCACAGATTCTTGTCTTGATCATTTGCACACCATTTTCCACAACAATGGTGGCATTAGCCCAGAACTGCCTTTGGTGCTCAATGTAGATTGTAGGTGATACAGTAAGAGCATGAGCAATGTGACTTGACTTGAGGAAATCCACAATCTGATGAAATCCTGAAGCTTGCTTTGGCTTTTGTAGCATCGCAATCTCGTTGTGCTCGTCGGTGAATGTCATGGATGCCATTGATCTTAGTGAACACTTGCCTGAAAACTTCGAACTTGAGAGAGAAAAGGTTTTGAGCGCAAGAGAACAGTATGCAAAGAGTCGTTATGAACTTTTAGGCGGGCAAAAAGTATTTATAGTATTCGGAATATAAGCAGTATTAACCTAGAGCAGTATTAACTAACTAGCAGTATTAACCGCGAGCAGTATTAACCACGAGCAGTATTAACTGAACTAGCAGTATTAACGACTAGCAGTATTAACTAACTAGCAGTATTAACCGCGAGCAGTATTAACTGAACTAGCAGTATTAACTACTAGCAGTATTAACTAACTAGCAGTATTAACCGCGAGCAGTATTAACTATACTTACTCCTTTTAAACTTGCTAAATACTGAGTACTGCTATGCATATCCTGAAAAGAAGATTAGTAACACCAAGAATAAAAATATACAGGTATAAAACCACTTTTTGAGAAGAAGATTATTCAGAGTTTATCATTCCCACACTTGTTACCAAGAAAGTGAATCTACCCACATCAAAAGCTTTAGTGAATAGATCAGCAAACTGATTATCAGTGTGAACTTTGACAACTTGAATAAGTTTCTTTTCATTACAATCTCTTATAAAGTGATACCTGATTTCAATGTGCTTTGTCTTTGAGTGCTTGACTGGATTATTTACAATGCTAATAGCACTGCTGTTGTCAATAAAGATTGGAGTGTGTAGAAAGGTTACCCCATAATCCAGCATTTGATTCTGAATCCATAAGACTTGAGAACAGCAACTTGCAGCTGCTATGTACTCTGCCTCTGTTGTAGATGTGGATACTGTGGTTTGTTTCTTGCACTGCCATGAGACTAGTCTAGCACCCAAAAACTGACATCCTCCAGAAGTAGATTTTCTGTCCAAGTTTGCCCCACCTAGATCACTGTCTGAGTATGCTATTAGGTCAAAAGGTGAGTTATGAGGATACCAAAGTCCCAATCTGGGTTGCCCTTTGAGATATCTGAAACAAAAATAGAATGGGTTATACTTTTGAATGGGTTGGATTGGGTTGAGTTTTTCCAAACCGCCATAATTGGGTTGGGTTGTAAAAATGCCCCACACCGCCCAACCCAACCTACGTACACCCCTAATTTCGCATAGTACTTCATGCGAAAAGATTCTATTTCTTTCAAGTTATTTGCGAAAAGTTGAAGAATTCGCACCATGAAGAGTTGAAATTTTTTCTAAGTAAGGAATTCTCACAATATTCCTTTGCGAAAAGTTGAATAGTCTGAAATTGGTTAAGTCTAGAATTCGTACATTTTACCTCTGCGAATAGCTCACAAGTCCTGAAGAGTAAAAGCACAGATTTCTCATCTACCTTTGCGCGAAAAGTCGAAATTCGCATTCGTCTACGTGCGAAAACATGGAATTCGCATCATAGAGTGTGTGAAAAGCAAAGATTTCTTATCCTTTGTTGTGAGAATTTTGTGTGTGGTGCGAAAAGTGGTTCTAGCTTGTGCGAAAAATGTAGAATTTTCTCAGTTCTGTGAGAATTCTGTACTTACAAAATTTTTGGAATTTTTTCTGAATTTTTTTCAAAGTTGGTTTTCAAGCCAAGGTTTCTGATTATCTGATTAACGATCATTTTGAGCTACTTTGTTACAGAAATTAATCATGTCAAAAGATCTTCTGAGTATAGGCTCTCAGTCCAAGCCACCTGTCCTGTCCTGTCTGTTGGAGAATAGCCGCAATGGAAGCGGAGGATGATTCAGTTCCTAAATCACAAGAACCGGGAACTTATGAAGTCAATTATGGGAGGGCCAGTAAGTCTAGTTGTAAATGTACTAGGTCAACCTACTACTGTAGCCCAAGATTTACTAGCATAAACACATACAGATTATCACAAAACACTTTGTTTATTAATCACATGAATTACATCAAGCCATAGATCTATAAGTGATTAACCTTTCAAGATAGAATGTGTTTGTGTGTGTACTCAATGTGTGCAACAATGTGTTCTTACTCTCTCTCTCAACTACCACCAAGATTACACCTTCACTTTCACACACTTACTCTCTTGCACGTCTACTAGAAACAAAACAAAGACTTGCTTATATATAGGTCAACATGACCAAGCAAGGTCAAACCTTCTAAGCTCATTACAAAACACACCCAAACACTAATTACAACAATGACCCTCATTTAATCTTGAATACAATTTCAGTCTAACAATCTCCCGCTATGGATTCTTCAAATCTTTTCTGACTTTGACATCTCGAAAACTTTGACAATTCTTCAAACTTGTCTCTCCCTTTGAATTAACTTTTGCATAAACTCTGACTTTCTTTCACTTTCTCTTTGATAAGCTTTCTTTAACCTTTGACTTTGATCATCTGACAACTTTATCTCCTCTGAAATCTTTAAAACTTCAATCTGATCTTGAACTTTGATTATTCTCCCCCTTTTTAATGATTTGTAAGAATCAACATCATTAAAACACTTCAAGGTCAGATTTGTCATTGAATGAACTTCCCACCATCTGATAAGCACAATCTTCAAGAACTTTCATCTCCTCCTTATGATAATAGACAAACTCCCCCAAAACATGATGTGATAAAATCTGTCATCTGATCTGAAAGAGCCGTTGAACCATGAATGTATGCATCTGAATCTTTTCAAATAAACAAAATAAGAGTTGTAACCCTGAATCAACATATGAAACAGTTAGAAATGTCTGTCAGTAACACGGAGTTACTGTGTACAACAGATGTACAAAATAAGGAGCTTGTTTGATGTTGACTCCCCAGGACTTCCATTCAATCATTGAAGAACGCAAGGTAATTCTATGAATGTTCTGTCAGAAATACATATTCTGTGTGTGCTCGTGCTTGTGTTTTGAAAGAATTAGCACAAATGATTGTGTTTCATAAGGCTCAAAATATGTAAATCACTGAGACAACAATGATTATACAAGGACTCAACGTGCATGAGAAAGGGTCGAAGGTGGAGCAACTTTCCTTCTTTTTCAATATCAGTATCTTCCAAGTGAAGATCCGATAGATTATGTGCTGCTTCCCCAAAAAAATATGAAACATTCTCTTTTTAAGAAAAGAATGAGTAGCTTGTGGGGTTGTATGCAAGAGATGGCATGGGCTAGTTGCCTATTTCAATGATGGTCACGAAAGAATTGTGAACCAATCAGTAATGTGGCTACCCGGCTCAGAAAGATGTTTGGTGCAAAGTTCTGATATTCTTTTTAACTCTGTTCTCACACCCTCTTTCTTTTAAACATTTAAGCTCACAACTAACCAATCTCTCATTTCCATTTTACCTCAGCTCACTCCCACACTCAATTCTTTTAGACCACTCTCCCCTTAATCACTCAAAGGATTTCTTCCGGGGTAGGAAACACTGGTTATCGTGAATCCATGGAAGATCTATTAAGCACTTACACTGAATCCCATGTTCCTAAAAGTACATGCTGTTCAATGATTTTCTTGACATATAAAGCACAAGAAATCATATGTCAGTGTTTGTATGCTAATTCAAAAATCAAAAATGAAATTTGAGCATTTTAAACATTTAAGATATGTCAAAACTTTGTATGAATGAAAAGAATAGAAATGTTTTGAGAATCTGACAATGATTAAGATCAGATCAAATTATCATGAATAAAAAATATTTGGGAATTCAAAGACGTATGTTGTTTATATGAACAATATATAAACATATTATCAATGAAAACACATTAAAAATGAAATGACGTTTGATTCAAACAACTGTGAATATCAAACAACGGGAGTATTACCATAGAAAGATATATCATTTGATACATGGTAATAACATAATCAATTTGAAAATACTGAACCAGTGTGTGTATGAATACTTGACAAAGTATATAGAAAAGAAAATACACAAGTATTATTCTTTAAAAAATACACGGCCAGATAAGCATATAAGTATCCAAAAATCATTTAAAATTCACACTTCTCAAATCATAAAAACATGTTAAGATCGTAAAGTGGTTTGAACATTTTAAAATCATTTTTCACAAGTGAAAGTTGTTCTTCTTTCACAACTGTTAGAGTATAAGGATTAGAATGATATACCTGTAGATCAGAATCCTTAACTCCCCCTGGAATGAATATAGCAGTTAAAGCATCCTTGACCAAACATCAGATATTCTCGAATGAAAAACTTCCTGAAAAGATTTAATCATGAAAGCATCCTTCAGAAGAAAACATTTGAATACGGGTTTTGAACTGAATTGTCCAAAAGCCATTGTCACATAAAATATCCTGCAATAAAAAGATTTTGGTAATCATTATAAAAATGATTCCGCTTTATTCAGTCAACATATGATGAAATAGCCAAGATATATGCAAATAAAGCACAAGATTAGAAAACTCCCCCTAGAATCATGAAGTGGCGTTTAACATACCAAGTTTGCTAACTAAAAAGTTAAACCTCTTCTCATCCAACGGCTTGGTGAAAAGGTCAGCGAACTGGTAGTCTGTAGTCACGAAAGTGCATCTCGATATCGCCCTTCTCTACATGATCCTTTATAAAATGATAACGCACGTCGATGTGTTTCGTCTTGGAATGCTGCACTGGATTGGATGTTATCGCAATCGCACTCTTAGAATCACAGTAAATAGGGACTCGTTGGTAAGTATAACCGAAATCTTTTAACTGTGTTCATATCCAGAGAACTTGTGAACAGCAGCTTGCGGCAGCTACATATTCAGCCTCAGCGGTGGATGTAGAAACACAATTTTGTTTCTTAGATGTCCAACTAACCAACTTATCACCTAAGAACTGACAAGAACCAGAGGTGCTCTTTCTATCCAGTTTGCATCCTGCATGATCAGCATCAGTATAGGCAGTTAAATCAAAAGACGAACCCTTAGGATACCAAAGGCCTAACTCAGTAGTACCTTTAAGATACCTAAGAATCCGTTTAACAGCGATCAGGTGTGATTCCTTCGGATTAGCTTGATATCTAGCACAGAAACATGTAGCGAACATAATATCCGGTCTACTCGCAGTTAAGTACATCAGTGAACCAATCATGCTACGGTACACTTTTTGATCTACTGATTTGCCAGAAAGATCTGCATCTAAAAGTGTGCCCATTGCCATCGGTGTTTTCATCACTGAACTGTCACTCATGTTAAATTTCTTTAAAATATCTCCAATATATTTTGACTGATTAATGAAAATGCCTTCGAGTAACTGTTTCACTTGAAGACCAAGGAAAAAATTCAGTTCGCCCATCATCGACATTTCAAAACGAGATTCCATGATTCTTGAAAAGTTTTTACAAAACTTTGGATTTGTAGAACCGAAAATTATGTCATCTACATAAATCTGTATTAGAATCATATCATCACCTTGCTTTTTCAGAAAGAGAGTAGTATCGATTGTACCTTTCTTGAATCCTGAAGCAAGTAAGAATTGTGTTAAAGTATCGTACCAAGCTCTTGGTGCCTGTTTGAGTCACAACAAAGCTTTGTCTAAGACATAGACATGATCAGGATTCTTCGGATCAATGAATCCTTCTGGTTGAGCAACGTATACTTCTTCATGCAATATCCCATTTAAAAATGCAGATTTTACGTCCATTTGAAAGACAATAAAACTTTTATGCGCTGCATAGGATAAGGAGATTCGTATCGCTTCCAATCGTGCCACAGGAGCAAACGTTTCTTCATAATCAATCCCCTCCTGTTGACAATAACCCTTTGTAACAAGGCGAGCTTTGTTTCGAACTACAACTCCAGATTCATCTCTTTTATTTCTGAAAACCCACTTTGTTCCAATAACGGATTTTCCTTCTGGAATTGGTATAAGTCGCCAAACTTTGTTCCTATCAAATTGTAGAAGTTCATCTTGCATCTCCAGTGTCCAATATGGATCGCGCAAGGCTTCTGAAGCTTTCTTTGGCTCGAGAGTACTTAAAAAACTTGAATATAGACAAAAATTAGCCGATGTTGCACGCATTTGTACACCCGACTGTACATCACCAACGATATTATGAAGTGGGTGAGCTCGTGTTCATTTCATTGTACTTGGAATTGGATGAATGTCAGCTTGAGTATTTTCTTACTCATATTCATCATATACGGCAGGTAAGTCTTGATCAACCCTAGATGTGCTCGGGACATCTTGTACAACCTCTTCTGAAGTAAAAATTTCCGGAGCAATAGAAGAATCACTCGGAACTTCTGTTGCAGAATTTGGATCTACATTCACAGAATCAACATTAGTACCTTCAGAATGTATATGTGTAGATGTACCTGATGTGGTTGATATTGTGACATTTTCAGAAGGTCCTGAAATATCTGCTATTATAATTGGAACCTCTGAAGTTGATGCGGATATGCTTGATTTTTCAAAATCTGCACAGATATCCAGAAAAGCATCAAAAAATAATAAATCTAATTCAGCTGTAATTTTATTTGAATTAGAAGACTTATTCTGTTTGACTTCAGGTTCTATTCCGTCTTGAATAGAAACTTTCTGTTTAAGCTTGAGTTCTGAACTGTTTCGTTCAGAAGTCAACGTTGATGATTCGTCGAATGACACATTAATGCTCTCCATGATCATCTTGGTTCGTCTATTGTAGATCCGATAGGCTTTAGACGTTAACGAATAACCAATGAAATATCCTTCGTCAGCCTTCTTGTCAAATTTACCAAGATTATCTCGATCATTGAGAATATAACACCTGCAACCAAAAGTGCGAAAAAATTTAATATTCGGTTTTCGACTATTAATAAGTTCATACGCTATCTTTTTATGTCTTTTGATAACAATCGTGCGGTTTTGTGTGAAGCACGCAGTGGCGACGGCTTCAGCCCACAGAAACATTGGCAATTCGGAATAGGCTAACATTGTCCTTGCAGCTTCCACCAGTGTTCGATTCTTCCTTTCAACTACGCCGTTTTGTTGAGGAGTATAAGCAGCAGAAAAGTTGTGGGAGATCCCAACAGATATGAGATAACTCTGAAGCTTTTCATTCTTGAATTTTGTGCCATTGTCACTTCTCAAAGATATAATCGGCAATTGTAGTCGAACCTGGATTTTCTTTATGAACTTAATGATCAGCTTTGCTGCATCTGATTTGTTTCTTAAAAATTCCAGCCAAGTATATCTGGAGTACTCATCTATCATGACCAAAATATATTTCTTACCATTGATAGATTGAGTCCTCATCGGGCCGCAAAGATCCATATGTATCAATTCAAGAGGTGTTGAAGATGATAATTCTGTCTTTGCTTTATGAAATGTTCGCTTCGTCATAAATATCAGGTTTTGTAGAAGTAGAGCCCATTTTATCAAAATTATACAAATTTTCTGGTGCTCTTTTCAAAACATTATTTTGTTCAAAACCTAAACATTTTTTAACATTATAAAATCTGACATCTTGGAGTTTGTTTGTTAAAAGATTTAATGTTTGCTCAGTCTGTCCTCTTTTCAGATTTAAATCCTCCAGTTGCTTAATTTTACAATATGCCTCGTTTCTTTCTTGAAAACACGCTTCAAATTTTAGTTGAAAATCACCTTTTTCAGCATTTAAGTTTACAAGATCTCTTTCAAGCTCAGATATTTTTGAATTTAAAACATCTTTGTCCTTTTTCAAACAATCTTTCTCAGACTCTTTTTCCTTAACAACATCTTTCAACATTGCATTTTCATCACGAAAATTCAACATTGTTTGTCTTTCATTACTAAGTTTGACTTTCAAAGATTTAAACTCATCTTTCATGAATTTAACTTGAGCCTTTAAGGATTGAATACGTATCTCGGAACCACAGTCAGAATGATCAGAAGATGATCCAATGTCCTCATCCACTTTGGCCATCAAACACACTTGAGTAAAGTGTGCAGATTCATCATCAGAACTCTTGTAGAACCAATTTTCTTCTTCCGCCATTAAGTTCTGACCATCTTCCACCTTCTTTGCTAACAGTGTTTTCCGAGCATAATATTCTGAATTCTTTGTACGCTTGAATTTGCAATCCTTGGAAAAATGACCTGGTTTTCCACAGTTATAGCATCTTCCATATTTCGGCTCAGTCTCTTCTTTCTTTCCTTCTCTCTTCTCTTCTCGTTTTTCTTCTCGCTTTTCATCTCTTTTCTCTCCTCTTTTCTCATACTTCTTTTCAGATCTCGGTTTGTACTTGTCTTTCTTGTAACTCTCATATTTCGGCTTGTACTTGTTCTTTCCAAAGCTTTTAAACTGCTTTGTGAGAAGAGCCAGATTTTTAGCGAATCGTTGCATATCCTCATCTGAATTTTCTTCACTTTCAGTGGAAGATTTATCAGTGCTTGAATCAGTGATTTCAGTTAGAAGAGCTCTGGATTTCCTTGACTTTGACTTGTAAGAAGAACTGGACTTGAAACTTGACCTTTTCTTACGTTCAGACATTAAGGCTAGAGAATCTTTGACCATCTTCTTTTCAGCACCCAACTGCTTTACTTCATCCTCATGTTGAGATAAAGTTGTGAAGATATCATTGACGTCTTCTTGTGCCATGTCCTTAGTCATCTGAATGTTGATAGCAGAGCTTTTCCATTCTGGATTCAAGTTCTTGATGAACTTATAATTGATCTATGATTCTGACTTGTTCATTCCATTTCTCCTTAGATCATTCAGAATCACATTAAAGCGATTGTATGTCTCCAACAAAGTCTCTCCTTCTTTTGCATGGAAACCTTCATATGCATTTATACTCTGATTCAACTTTGTCTGAATTGACTTCTTTGATCCTTGAAACTGTTTCTCCAATTCATCCCATAAAGCTTTTGCAAATTCCTTACTATCTACGCGATTGTAGATATCATTGGGAATTGCCATTGTGAGATAGATAAGTGCTTCTTCATCTATCTTATATCTAGCCTTTTCTTCTTCACTGAAAAATTGATATGGTTTTGAAACATATCGATCTGGAATTTCTGGAGATGTAGCTGTGGCTGCTTGTCCAGGTACAAAAGTTTGTGGCTCAATTGGACCATGTATGATAGACTCCATATAATCTCTGTTCTTTAGATTCAAGAACTGAGTCATCCTTTTCTTCCATTGTGAATAATCTTCGACAGATAAGACTGGAGGCTTCAGATGAGATCCCATAGAGAGTAATTCATTTGCCATGATTGAAAGATGTATACCTACACAAGATGAAAAATATTAGCTAGTAAAGATCTTTAAATCCAATCAAATCAAGAAAACTTTCGAAAAAAAATTTAAGTACAACACAGTGTGAAACGCAAAACATGTGAATAGTGTGAAACGCAAACCACACTTCTTTGCGTATGTAGTGTGGAACGCAAACGCTACTTTGCGTTTGTAGTGTGAAGCGCAAATGCTACTTTGCGTTTGTGCATTGGAGCGCAAAACTTACTTTGCGTTTGTGCTGAGGAACGCAAACTCTACTTTGCGTTTGTGTTGTGGAACGCAAACTGAGATTAATCAGTGTCATAAACGACTTTGCGTGTTCAGAGTGTGAAACGCAAACAACACTTTGCGTTGGTGTTGAAATAAGCAAACACCATTTTGCGTATGTGTGTTGATACGCAAATAACACTTTGCGTTTGTAGAGTGATACTCAAGGTACAAATCAAACAAAGAAACTCTCGAAGAATATTTACGCAAACCAGGATGAACACACACAAACCAAGATGAACACCCGCAAACCAAGATGAACACCTGCAAACCAAGATGAACACCCGCAAACCTCTAAACTCGATCAAAATCACACCAAAAACTCATCTAGACTTCGAAATTCGATCTGAAAATTTGACAATTTACTCAAGAACACATTTCGAACAGAATTCTAACAAGTAATTTCGATTAAAAACACACAAATCACCAAATTGATTCAAGAACAGTACGTGAAACTCGTGAACTCGAACTCAACAAAAATCACAAATTCATACTCAATTACAGTGCAATTAACAAATCTATCCAGACATACACGATCGATTATACAATACGAACATAACCTAATCAGATTCAACTCAAAAATTCCACTAAAAATCAAAATTGATTTTGACTTTGTGAACAGTAGCGTGAACAGTGTCGACTCAAAACATTTTCTTGATTTTCAAACAGATTTGGCTCTGATACCAATTGTGGCCCAATTGGACCATGTATGATAGACTTCATATAATCTCTGTTCTTTATATTCAAGAACCGAGTCATCCTTTTATTCCATTGTGAGTAATCTCCGACAGATAAGATTGGAGGCTTCAGATGAGATCCCATAGAGAGTAATTCATTTGTCATGATTGAAAGATGTATACCTACACAAGATGAAAAATATTAGCTAGTAAAGATCTTTAAATCCAATCAAATCAAGAAAACTTTCAAAAAAAAAATTAAGTACAACACAGTGTGAAACGCAAAACGTGTGAATAGTGTGAAACGCAAACCACACTTCTTTGCGTATGTAGTGTGGAACGCAAACGCTACTTTGCGTTTGTAGTGTGAAGCGCAAATGCTACTTTGCGTTTGTGCATTGGAGCGCAAAACTTACTTTGCGTTTGTGCTGAGGAACGCAAACTCTACTTTGCGTTTGTGTTGTGGAACGCAAACTGAGATTAATCAGTGTCACAGACGACTTTGCGTGTTCAGAGTGTGAAACGCAAACAACACTTTGCGTTTGTGTTGAGATAAGCAAACACCATTTTGCGTATGTGTGTTGATACGCAAATAACACTTTGCGTTTGTAGAGTGATACTCAAGGTACAAATCAAACAAAGAAACTCTCGAAGAATATTTACGCAAACCAGGATGAACACACACAAACCAAGATGAACACCCGCAAACCAAGATGAACACCCGCAAACCTCTAAACTCGATCAAAATCACACCAAAAACTCATCTAGACTTCAAAATTCGATCTGAAAATTTGACTATTTACTCAACAACACATTTCGAACAGAATTCTAACAAGTAATTTCGATTAAAAACACACAAATCACCAAATTGATTCAAGAACAGTACGTGAAACTCGTGAACTAGAACTCAACAAAAATCACAAATTCATACTCAATTACAGTGCAATTAACAAATCTATCCAGACATACACGACCGATTATACAATACGAACATAACCTAATCAGATTCAACTCAAAAATTCCACTAAAAATCAAAATTGATTTTGACTTTGTGAACAGTAGCGTGAACAGTGTCGACTCAAAACATTTTCTTGATTTTCAAACGGATTTGGCTCTGATACCAATTGTGGCCCAAGATTTACTAGCATAAACACATACAGATTATCACAAAACACTTTGTTTATTAATCACATGAATTACATCAATCCATAGATCTATAAGTGATTAACCTTTCAAGATAGAATGTGTTTGTGTGTGTACTCAATGTGTGCAACTATGTGTTCTTACTCTCTCTCTCAACTACCACCAAGATTACACCTTCACTTTCACACACTTACTCTCTTGCACGTCTACTAGAAACAAAACAAAGACTTGCTTATATATAGGTCAACATGACCAAGCAAGGTCAAACCTTCTAAGCTCATTACAACACATACCCAAACACTAATTACAACAATGACCCTCATTTAATCTTGAATACAATTTCAGTCTAACAACTACTGCAACATCTCCTGAGATCTTAGTAAGATATGTACTGAAACCGTACGGGTACTATAGCGATGCGGAGAAAGATCAGGCCAAAATTGACGCAGAAGCACTTATTTTGCTAACTATGGCCATCCCAAACGATGTTTACAACCTTGTAGACAGTCGTGACTCTGCAAAAGAAATGTGGGATGAACTTGAGCGGCAGTTGCAAAGCACGGACATGTCAATCAAAGCGAAGCTTAATCAAAGTATAAATGCTTACGAGGGATTTAAGGCAAAGGAAGGAGAATCTTTGGTGGACACCTACAATCGGTTTAATGTCATTTTGAACGATCTTCGAAGGAATGGAATGAACAAATCCGTCTCAGAAATAAACTACAAGTTTATCAAGAACCTCAATCCAGAATGGAAAAGTTATGCAATCAATTTGCAAAAATGTCAAAGGACATGGATTTGGAGGATGTGAATGACATTTTTATGACTCTAGCACAACATGAGGATGAAGTAAATATTATTAGTGAAGAGAAAAAGATGGTAAAGGAATCTCTAGCACTTCTTGCTGATTAGAAAGCTGCAAAGTCAAGTTCTAGTTCTAGTTCCAGTTCCAGTTCAAAGTCCAAGTCAAAGATCTGCAAGCCTTACTTGACTGAGTTACCGAGTTCGAGTTAAGAGTCATCAGTTGAAGATAAAGATATGGATTCAGATGAGGAAATAAGGAGGTTTTCTGAAAACTTAGCATTGATCACAAAGTAGTTTAACAAACGTTTCGGAAAGAAGAAGTTTTATTCTAAGCCCAAGTTTGATGGGTATAAGAAAGATAAGACTGAGAAGTTCAAGCCCAGATTTGAGAAAGACTATGTGAAGAAAGATGAGAGAAAGGAAGAAAAGAAAGAAGAAAAGATTGATCCTCAGAGTGGAAGATGCTTCAATTGTGAAAACCATGGGCATTTTTCCAAAGATTGTCGGTTCAAGAAAGTGAAGAACTCAGAATATTATGCTAAGAAATATTTGTTACTGAATAAGTAGGAGGAAGGAAAGGTGTTGATGTCAGAAGAAGAAAACTGGCTATGTGAGACATCGGATGAGGAGGAAGCTCACTTTACACAAATCCAATGCTTTATGGCCAAAGTGGAAGAAGAGCCTCAGCCTGCTGATAATTCTGATGGGGATTCTGAGGTAAGCGGTCAATCTGAAAACTCTGAGGTAGTTCAAACTCTAATCTCTCAAATTCAATTTATGGAAAATGAGTTTAATGTGCTTAAAGAAAAACTTAGCCTTGAAAAACAAACAATGATGAATTTTTGTGATGAAAATGCATTATTATAAGCCATACACTTTTTCTTATGCATCTATGACCCTAAGCTTATTGTGATCCTCAATGAGGACATTGAGAAGGGGGAGTAAAGTTATGTTAAGACTGAATGTCCTAGTACTTTGAAAGTTTTATAATGCATTTATAGAGTTTAATTGTTTTATTTTAAGAGTTCTAAAAAGCCTTTATTATTGATATTGGGCTTTGTCTTGTTTATTGGGCTTTGGGCCTTAATGTTTGGGGTTGAAGTATAAATATGTTTGTTTAACCTATTTCTAGGGGGGAATGGTCATTTAGTGATTACGACTCATATGACCAGATTTTGTGGATCAATCTCTACTCTTTATTGTTAGTCATTGATTATTATTATTTATTGCACCGTACTGGGATTTACAATTGGTATCAGAGCAGGATCGAATTACTTTTCATTCGATACGATCAAAAGGTTTGTCTAAAATCCTTTTGTTTATCGATTTCTGTTTTTTCCGCCATTTACTGTGTTCTTCATAATCAAAATCTTAGGTTTGAGTTTTATTTAATTTCTACCAAATTAAAGTTAGGTTTGTGGATTTTAAGCCAAAAGATCTATTAAATTTTAAGGTTGAAAAGCATTATGTGTCGATTTCTGAGTTAATCGCGGCTTTTATCGAAGCGGATCGACTAAACCCGTCGTATTCTTCTTTGTTCATCAAATTGAAGTCTTTAGTTTGTGTTTTTTGTGGTTATTTTGTTAAATTAAATTTGGGTTTGAGGTTGCTAAGCAAAATCAATGTTTAATTTTGTTTTAAAAAGTTGTTCTTGGTCGATTTGTGAGTTATCGGAAATTTTATCGAAGAACAACAAGAACCCAGAAATCCTTCTGAGTCCCGGTTCCGCATCTACCGGGATTGCACCTTCCAGATTTCTAAGTCCCGGATGTACCGGGTTCCCCACTCCTTTGCCGGGTTAATTCTTTACTGGGACTGTCGTTTTCCGGCTTCCATCCGGTACCTGTTTCCCGGGTCGTTTCCCGGTTCCTTACGTCTCCCGGTACCAAAGTTTCCCAGTACCATCAAGTTTCCCGGGTCCCTGCAACTCCCAGGGTCGATCCTTGCACTCCCAGGTCCTTGCGTCTCCCGGGTCCAGGTTTGTTTTGTCCAAATCTTAACTTTGTATTTATTCAAGTGTCTTTTAAAGCTCAAAACTTAGTCGTTTTTCAGTCGTTCTATTAAGATTACCTTTTCAGATCAAATGCATTGTCTCACGATCACAATAATGCATCAAAGATGAATTCTAGAGATGCTTTGGCCATTGATTCTGAAAACAAACCTCCAGTGCTTTATCGGGGAGAATATCAACAATGGCACGATAGGTTCATGAACTTCATTGAATCAAAGGAAAGATATCCCGAGATAACTAAGTCCCTGACAGAAGGACCACCTTCTATTCAAATGTCTGAAATACCTGCCAATGAGGCCGAAGGTGTACCAGCTCTTCGGGTCCCAAAGGCAGTCTCTCAAATGATGCCTCTAGAAAAGAAACTGTATGATGGGGACCGACTCGTGATAATGTCCCTAATTCAAGTTCTAATCACTAACAACAAATAAGATGATCAATTCGTAATCATATGTCATTGATTAATCATCACAGATTACAATCAATCTCACTACAAACTGTTTCTCTCTCTACATTCTCTCTCTAGAATGATATACAATATTCTCTTCTCTCATATGCTCCGTATTCTAACAATGACTTACTCTGAAAGGACTTACAAACTAACAAGGACAAGAACTATTTAAACTAGCAACAAATACAAAACACAAACTTTGACTTTGACTTTTATTACAAATACTTTGACATTCTTGCTTGAGAGTTGACTTTCAGCTTTGACTTGCTTTACTTTTATCTTCAATCTTTATGATCTTGCATCCAACAAATATGTGCACTAACATTCTCCCCTTTTGGATCAAGATCATCTTTCAAAGATTTAGCAATTCAATCTTTCCTCTTTAAGCTCAGGTTGTACATTCTCCCCTTTATTAAACTTTAACAAAATAGATATTAAAGCTCGGTCTTTTCTTTATGCTCGAAACAATCTCTCTTTTCTTTGACATAGAATCTTCAGTTTCAGCTCGATTTGCTTCAGCAAACTTATCTTCAAAGAAAATTTCTGGAAAATCAGCTCATCTTCAGAAATCTTTGAACTTTCTCTTTCAACTTTCAATAATCTTTCTCAAGCCAACAATTCTTGAATACTTTCCAATAACTTTCTTTATCTTCTCCCAACTTTAATATTTCTGAATCATACATTTCTTGAATTCTTTCTCCCCCTTTTTGATTATTGCGGCATAGAGATCATCAAAACTTTCAACAAGAAACGTCACTTCATCTATTCTGACCACTGATCTTATCAAGAGCCTCCGATTCTTCGTCAATTCATAATTGTGTATTCATCTAGATCTTTTCAAATCCAGACAAATAAGAATGCAACCCCTAAATCAACAAATGAATCAGGTAAGATGTTTGTCAGTAACACAAAGTTACTGTGTGTAAGGTAAGATGCTTGTCAGTAACACAAAGTTACTGTGTGTAACGAATACACATTGGAAAGGAGCTTTAGTGATGTTCACTCCTCCAGGTCTTCCATTTAATCATCGAAACACCACAAAGATATTTCTATGAATGTTATGACAAGAAAAACAAAAGTCCTTGTGTGTTTGTGCAAGTGTTTGAAAGAGTTAAGCACATGATGATTGCTTTTATTTGACTCAAAATTGGGTAAACTGTTAGATCTCAGATTTATTGGATTCAAGATCATCCAATCTGAAGACTGGAATCTGAAGCTAACGCTGAAAAGCCACTCTCAATATAAGTCTAATGTTAGTTTGTAATAATTGTCAAAGTTAATTATTGTGTTAATTATAATATTTAATATTATTCCTAAATATCTAATAAATAGATATTTAGGATATTTAGGATATTTAGTTTAGATATTATGTTTTTAGATATTATGTTAAGTTAGTAGATGTTAGGTGAGATATTAGTATTATCTCATAATATCTCATATCTGATCTCATCTCACATTTACATCGAGTCAAGAACACTATTCACTCAGAGAGAAAACAGAGAGAGAGAGAGAGAGAGAGAGCTTTAAAGAGAAATCAAATCAATCTGTAATCCTTGGTTATTAATCAAACAGGTTGGTGAATCTTTTATGTTTGTGATTGTTATTATCTGGTAAGATCTTGTTCAAATATAAGGGACCGACAATTGGTATCAGAGCTAAAACCAGATTCAAATCAAAATAGAAAAGTCGACACTATGTTCTTCAAAATTAAAATCATTTTTGAGTGTTAGTGTGTTATTGGAGTTGAAATCGATCAGGTTATATTCGAATACTGTTTTAGATCGAGTTGGTGTAGTTTAATTTCAGTATTGCACTTTAATCGATTCCAATTTTGTGATTTTAGTGTCAAACTGTTCAAAACTTCAAAAAGTGATTGTTTTTTAGACCAAAAGCTTGTAATATGTTATAGAAGTGTTAGTGGTCTATTTGTCAAAATTTGGGACTGCTAATCGAAGTCTATATAATTTAATTTGTGAATCAAAGTCGATTTTCGAAGCTCCAGGGAATAACTCGCAAGTTTGGGCAAGAACTCGCAAAGGTCAAAAGGTTTCACAGAAAGATATCTGAAGGATTCCCAGATCCTTTGAATCAGGATTCGCATGCTTATAGTTCTGAATTTTCTTAAGTGTAGAATTCGTAGGCTAATTGTCTGCGAAAGGTACAAGATTCGCAGGCCTTTATATTGAGAATCTTTAAAATTCGCAGGCGTGTGGTTTGCGAAAACTGAAGCATTCGCAGGTTTGTGGTTTGCGAAAACTGAAGAATTCGCAGGTGTGAGGTTTGCGAAATCCTAAGAATTCGTAGAATGTGTTGCGAATTTTGAGTGCATCCGAATTGTTTATCTGAATTGCTTGCGAATTGTGTTGCAAATTCTAATTGCTTACGAATTCTGTGTGTTTATCTGAATGTGTTGCGAATTCTGAGTGCTTGTGAATTGTTTGCGAATTCTAATTGCTTACGAATTCTGTGTGCTTATCTGAACTGTTTGCGAATTTAGTACATCTTTCTATATTTTGAGAATCCTTGACTTGAGAATTTTGGAAATTTCATTTTCTGATTTTCATTTCAAGTTTTTCTGATTTGTTTGATTTTATCTGGACTAACGATCAAGTACAAGTTCTTATTGAACATCTAATCAAACAGGATGACATCAAGAGAAGCTCTAGCTATCGGAACTGACACAAAGCCACCAGTACTACTCTTCAAGGGAGAGTATGAGCAGTGGAAAGATCGGTTCATGGACTTTATAGAAAGACATGATTTGGGTGAATTGATCAGGAAATCTTTAGAAGGAGTTATGCCACCTGTTATGAAGACTCGTATGGTTGGGACTGAGGAAGAACCATTTCAACTTAGGTTTGATGAGCTCGATGGTGAAGACCTAAAGAGAGCAAAAGCTGATAGATTAGAAAAGTCTTTCATTCTTCAAGGCATTACTAATGAAATAAATGTGAAGATTGACAGCTACAAAGCTACAGGCAAACAGATGTGGGATCAACTGGAGAAAATGATGCTTGGTTCAAAAGTTGGAAACCAGCTCAAGATATCCAACTGCCTTAACAACTACGAAGAATTCAAAGGCAGAGTTGGAGAATATCTAGCAGAAACATATGACAGATTTGTGACCTTGCTGAATGAGTTAAGCAAGAACAAGGTCAATAAAACACAGATAGAGCTGAATGTCAAATTTCTAAGCATCCTTCAGCCTTAATGGAAAAGGTTTACAAGACAGATGAAGCAAATAAAAGATCTGAACGATATTCCATTTCACGAGGTATATGAAACCCTCAAGAAGAATGAGGAAGAGGTGGATGAGATCATGGATGAAAAGAGACAGTCTGAGAAGACAGTTGATGATTCAATTGCTTTTGTTGTGAAGAAGAAGAAGATGATGATTGTGTCTGAATCAGATGAGGTTGAAAGTGAAGCAAACTCTGACTCTGACGACTGTGAAAAACTAAAACAGGCTATGCTTATGTTGACCAAGGCTTTTCAAAAGAAGTTCTACAAAAAGCCTAGCTCGAACAGTCAGAGGTATTCATCTGGTCCAAGCAACTATGTTCACAAGGAGAGATTTGAAGGAAAGAGGTTAGAGGAAAGGAAGCCAGAAGAGAAAAGGTGTAAAGCTGAAGAGACCAATCAGCAAGAACCTCCATAGTGCTACAACTGTGGTAGACTTGGACACTTTGCCAAAGACTTCCGAAGACCCAAAGTCCGGAACTCCGACTACTACAAGAACAAAATGCTTCTAGCCAAGCAACAGGAAGCTGGAAAGGCATTGATGGAAGAAGATGAGTTCTGGCTAGATCATTCAGACCAAGAAGATGAGAATGAAGAGAAGGACGAGACAACACATCTATGCTTCATGGGCAAGCTGGAAATAGAAGCTGAAGCTGATTCCGATGAAGAGGACAACGAAGAGGTATGTGATATAACTGAATCAGATTTCTTAAATCAAATGCATGCCATGATGATAAAACTCCAAGAATTAGAGTCTAAACTTAAATGTGAAAAGGGTGTTATTAATGACAAAAACCAATAAATACAGAAACTTAGCAAGGATATTGCTAGGAAGAAAGTTTTGATTGAGACTTTACATAAAAACATTGACACCAGCGCAAAAGAACAGACCATAATTCTTAAAGAGATTGCTGAAACAAATTCTAAATTGAGATTGTCTGAGTTTGATTTCAAAGAGCTTATGAGAATGTATTCTTCGCGATCCGAAGAAAACAAATCTTTACTTGCAAAATTAAAAGCTTTGGAAGTGAAGTTATACTCATTGGGTCAAACTGAACAAACCATTCATCTAAACAAACCCAAAGAGAATAAAGAAAGTTAGGGAATTGGTTATGAGAATCCTAACTACCTTAAAAAGGGTATATCTGAAGTGCCATCACTTATGATTTTACTTTCTTAAGACTTTCTCAACGATTCCCTGAACTTAAAGTTTTCTGGACTGGACCGTCTAAAGAGGATGAAGCCAAGGAAACAGAAAAACGAAAGATCAAATCCAAATTTCAACTTCCATTTCTTTATGGGAAGTTGAATCAAAGTTATGATTCTATTCAATCAAAGTCTCTTTCAAATGACTTTTTTGAGAGTTATTCTGTAAAAGAGATGGAGGCTAAACCTATTGAAGGTAAACTTTACGTCCCTCCTCTTATTTTGGAAAGTAAAATTTCTGAACTTAAGACATCTTTAGCAGATGAAAGACTTTTAATTGAAGTTGAACAAAAAGTGTTTTCAACTGTGCTTAAGAATACTGAACTTTCTAAATCATCTAAGGCTTCAAAATCTGATGATATGTTAGGTCTAACTGATAGAGGGTTTGATTTTCTAAACTCTGATGGTGTTTTAGATGATTGTATTGATCAATTTTTTTAGTGCCAAACTTCCTAATCATTCGTCTTTTGTTGAGAATTCCTTTAGATTATCCAGTATGTTTGAGAAAGGTAAAACATCAACAAAAGTTGATAAATCAGTCTCTGTGAAAACTAAGAATGCTAAAGGTATGAAGAAATCTCAGCATTCACAGAAACCGATCACTACTGGTAAGCCAAAGAAGAAGCATTCATTTGATTCTCACAATTCTAACTCAAAAGTTTCAAATGTTTCAGAAATGAGCAAGAAAAAACTTGGAGTTAAGTCTGAGTGGCAACCTAAGAAGAAGATAGATAAGAAGGATAAATCATGTTCTAGTGCTGATTGTAATAAGATTACTACTAGTAAAGATGATATAATTGTGGATGTTGCTTTTTCTAAACCAAAACTTGTTGATTCTCGCAAGAAATTTTCAAGACAACAATTATTCCAGTTATCCTTGTCTACTAGAATGTTTTCCAATTATGATATAAATGATTATAATTCTCATAAACACTCTGATGACTGGTTTGGCACATATAATGTATATTCTCATAGTTCTAACTCTTCATATGGTTTTAAAAAAAAAGCGGACCCAAATTTCAATGGGTGCCAAAATCAAGTGCTAACACAGTTGGATCCAAATGGAAATGGATACCAAAGATAAAGGATGAATCTGTGTTGCAGGAACCTTCTGTCAAGGGGGAGTAGAAGAACAAAATGGCTCTTGAATAATGCAGTTCAAGACCCGCACCTCAATGTTAAGATCATGGATCTTGAATAATGCAGTTTAAGACCCGCACCTCAATGTTAAGATCATGGCTTCTGAATAAATCAGTTCAGAACCCGTGCTTCAAATGAACAGAGGCTTCTAAGTAAATCAACTTAGGACCCGTACTACAACGAAGTTTGACTTCTAAACATAACAATTTAGGACTCGTACTTCAGTGATCAAAAGACCTTACTCCTGTGCTGATAAGAGATTGTACTCCAATACTCCAATGAGGAAATCAACCATCAAGGGGGAGTACATATTTGTCTGAAATTTTAAATGAATATATTTTTCACTGATAATTTTTCTGATGCATAATTTCAGGGGGTGTAAAAGGCCTATGACTTCTGATTATTTCTGATAAGAACTCGTTCTTTCATTGTTTTACTGTTTTTTGTCTTTTTAATTTAAGTGAATAAATTTGCTTTGTCTATGACTTAAGACTTTTGCAGTTTGAGAGATGCTTACAAGATCATATCATTATGACTTTAAGCTTGACTTCATGAGATATAAGATTGCACTCAAAAGGTATAATTCCTTATTTTCATCTCATATATGGTTGAAAGGTGGAAAACTTTCAATCACAGAAAACATTGTTCTTAAATGTTCAAACCACTTCCCAAATCTCAAAACGATTTCATGAATTGGAAGTGTGATTTTAAATGTTTTCAAGATCTACTTTGTGATTTAACTGATATAGTTAAACCATATTGAGCATCACATGCTTTATAGGAAAACATGATTTCATTGTGCTAGGACTTAACACAACTTCTACGGAATCACGTTGACCAGTGTTTTCTACCCAAGAGGTTAATCCATAGTGATTGAGTGTGAGGAGTCGAAAAGAAATGAGTGTGGATTGTGTGATGAGGTATACAGAAAAAGAGAGTTTGGTTAGAGTAAGCTAAATGTTTAAAAAAAAAAGGGTGTGAGAACAGAGTTAAAAGAATATCAGAACTCTGCACCAACTTTTTCTAAGTCGGGCAGCCACATGTCTAATGTTTCACAACTCTTTGGTGAACATTATTGAAACAGGCAACTAGCCCATGCCAACTCTTGATCAAACCTCACCAACCATTCATTTTCTACTCAAATAGAAAGTGTTTCACATTTTCAAAAGGAAAGCAACACATTTGTTATCTGATTTTCATTTGGAAAATCTGGATATTGAAAAGAAGGAAGTCTGCCCTTGTCAGGATCGAAATTCAAAACAAGAATTTAAATAAACACTCAGAAACTTGGTTAAAGAAGTTGCGAAATAACACTTTAACAAGAAATCAATGGAACAGTGTATGAATTCAAATCACAAGTTGTATTGAATTAACTTGATGATTACAACCAAAGCCTCAATCTGTTGAACAGGCTCAACAAACGTTCAAAACTTCTCTAATGAAAGGATCACGAAGAATCTTGAGGCTAATTCTCTCTTAAACACCAAACACGTATGTTATCAATAATCTAAGACTTCTAGACTATATTTACAAAACAAATTACAAGATAACTATGAAAGTAACGTTGATCTTCAGCATCCATTCCATAATTATCTTCAAGTCCTTGTCTTTCGCTTCAAGTAACAAACCATCCTTATCAACATCAGCAGCATTAATTCTTCTAGCAGTATCTTCTTATCATCAGCAGTACTAACATGCTAGTAGTAACTTTCAACTGGCAATACTAACTCTCCAAGCAGTACTAACTGTTCTTCTAGCAGTATTAACTATTCTACTAGTAGTACTAACCCTTCAATTAGTACTAATACTACTAGCAGTAGTAATCTCTTCAAGTAGCAGTACTAATATCTTCAGAAGTAGTAATCTTAAAGTCTCAGCAACACTATCCAAACTTAGCATATTTCAGACCCAACAATCTCCCCCTAACTTAACTTTTGAAATCAAGAAGTTAAGTTCTTCAGAATAAGGTCTTCATGATGCTTTCAAAATTACTGCTCAACTTCCCAGATCCGGATCCAATCCTGCACATTGATTGATTGTTCTTCTAATCACAATTCTTGCCATCTCTGAACCTGTAGTGTAGACCAACTTAGCGTTCAGCATCCCCTGCAACTTTTCTCTATTGTGATCATACACCTTATCAACCAGATAGTACTCATGAAAGCTGTTATCAATAGTTATGACATATACTCCAGATTTTTCAACAAGCACCCAATGATCAATGCTGTTAAATCCTTCTCTGTGAAGCAAGTCTTTGATAATATATTCAACTTTATCAGGGTCAAACATCATACACAAATACTCCAGAGCCATCTTTGTTAAGCTCATCCTTGCTCCTCTCAACAAGTCACCATACAATTCCAATCCAACCCTGTACATGTCATCCAAATCAAATCTGGTACAACTTTTGATGATCTTATCCCAGGTTGAATAGACCTTATACTTGTCATCCATATCAATTCTGGGGCTCTCACTGAGATAGGATCAATTTTTAATGGTTCGTCATCTGTCACTGTTAAATACAAATCAAACTGCTCATCAGATTGACTTTCCTGTTCTGGAGGTTGTTGACTTGATTGCTCTTGACTCTGCTCTTGAGTTTCAACATACTCTGCTTGTTTCTGCTGCTCTTGTTGATTCTGCTCTTTGAGTAACTGGATTAGATCCTTCTCCATTTCTGATCCTTTTCTACCACTCAGCTTTAATTGCAGCATACCTTTCAATCTGATCACATCATGCTTATACTGCTTTTCCACCAAATAATACTCTATCTTTGCCTTTGACATAAACAAAGCATAAACTCCACATTGCTTAAGCAAACGCCATCTCAACACATTCTGATTTTCAAGTTGTATTCTGTCAGGTTCAAACATAAGACATATCTAGTCCATGATCAGCCTTGTATCATCATGGGCTCCTTGCTGAATCCTGTCTTCATACAACTTCATCCCAACATAATACATTTCTTCCAAGTCACTTCTTAAGCACTTTTGCATGAACTGATGAAAACTTGTATAGATCTCAAATCTTTTATTTGCTCTTTTGATCCTGAGAAAGTGCTTTTCTTTCTCCACACCTACATCCCAAAAGATAATCTTTGGAAGCATTGAACTGACTGGAGTAGCAGGCACAAGAGGTGCATCTGTAGTTCTTGATGATTCAACTTCCATTCTTTCACTGCCCTGCTCTTTCTCACCTTCCTCAGTTCTTGGCCTTTTTGCCTTTGTCTTTGTGGCAATTGACTTCATTCTCTTGGCAGCTCCAATCTTCTGAGCTAGAGTCTCTTCCTTCTTAACTTCTACCTTTTCTTTAGTCGGAGTGCCTTCTTCACTTTCAAGAAAAGGTTGTTGAATGTTTAGATCATGTCTTTATTTCATCTTTCTTTCAACTTCAACCCTCTGATTGAAATCTCCTTGCAGCTTTGCCATCTCCCTTTTGTACAAATTTTTTATCCTGCTAAAAGACATTTTAGTAAACATCCCTTCAGGAACTCCAACATATCCTTTCAAGAAGTTTATCATCTTTCTTCTTTCCTGTGTAGCTAGAAAGGTCTTTGAAGACTGTCTTTGTCTTGTTGATTTCTTTGAAGGCTGCCTTTGTCTAGTTGCTATCATTGTAACCCTCTTTGCAACAGTCTTCAAACTCTTCTGGTATTCTTCATTAAGCCTTGTTGCCAAATCTATTGCAAGCTTTCTGTCTTTGGCCTTTTGGATCTCATCCTCCTTTTCAAACTGTGCATTCAACTCCTTTGCTACTTTCAAAGAAAGAGCTTCTTGTTCAACTGTAGTTAACTCTTCTTGCATTTTCTTAGCCAATTCTGCATCCAATTTGAGTGTCCCCGAATCTAGTTTCTAATCACAAACAATCAAACAATCAAACAATATGATTCAATTACCTGTTTGATTTACTTCAAGAAATCACAAGATTACACTTTCTCTCTCTACGAGTTTCTCTCTCTAAACGTATTTGATACTACTTCTCAATAGCACTAAAAACAACCAACCACAAATTACAAAGCAAAGAAACTATTTATACCCTACAACTAATTACAACAAGGAATCAAAAATACAAATATTGACTTTGACTTTTTATTACAAAGACTTTGACTTTCAGTGAGAGTTGACCATCTCCCCAACACATTAACATTTCTTGATACCATCTCCCCCTTTTTGATGATTTCAACATCGATATCATCAAAACTTTCAACAAGAAATGTATTTGACCATTCTGATCTGTCCAAGAGCCACTGATTCTGTGATCCTTAACCAATATATTCATCTAGATCTTTTCAAATCCAGACAAAATAAGAACATGTAACTCCTGAATCATCAAATGAATCAGTTAAAATGCATGTCAGTAACACGAAGTCACTATGTGTAACGAATACACAATATAAAGGAGCTTTTTGATGTTCACTCCCCCAGGGCTTCCATCCAATCATCGAAACACCAAAAAGGCAATTTCTATGAATGTTATGACAAGAAAACCAATTCCTTGTGTGTTCGTGCATTTGTAGAAAGAATTAAGCACGAATTATTGCTTTTAATAAGGCTTAACATTGTGTAAACCACTGAAACAACAGTAGATAAACACATACTCAATGTGCATGATTGAAGTGCGAAGGTGGGGCAGACTTCCTTTTTTTTCAATATCCAGATTTTCCAAATGAAAATCAGATAGATTATGTGCTGCGTCCCTAGAAAATATGAAACATTTTCTTTTTGAGAAGAAAATGAGTAGATGGTGGGGTTTTATCAAGAGTTGGCATAGGCTATTTGCCTGTTTCAATAATGTTCACGAAAGAATTGTGAATCATTAGTAATGTGGCTGCCCGACTCAGAAAGTAGTTGGTGCAGAGTTTGATATTCTTTTACTCTGATCTCACACCCTCTTTCTTTTAATCATTAAGCTCACAACTAACCAAACTCTCTTTTCCATTTTACCTCATCACACCCACACTCATTTCTTTTAGACTCCTCACACTCAATCACTAAGGATTAACTTCTTGGGTAGGAAACACTGGTTAACGTGAATCCATAGAAGTTCAATTAAGTCCTAGCACAAAGAACCCATATTTTTCCTATAAAGCATGTTGTTGCTCAAAATGGTTTAACTTTATCAGTTAAAGCTCAAATACAAATGTCAGATGAATGTATGCTCATAAAATATAATCATGAATATTTGAGCATTTGAAACATTGAAATATTTTCAAACAAGTATATTGAATGAATGATTATGAATGCAAGAAACTTGTTTGAAAATCTGACATTGTATGAAAATGATCAGAAATGAAATAATATATCCATTAAAGCTTATGGTCAAGAATAATGGATATAGTCTATATGAAACAAAAATATAGACATTCTTGAACTAAACGCTTCGAAATGAAAATATGTTCAAATTTCTTTGAAGTACAAGCTGGGTGTCTTACCATCGAAAATATGTTTCAATATGAGACATGGTAAGAACAATGTGAACAAAAAGTCAAACCGGTGTGTGTGAATACTTGAAAGTATAAAGAAAAGACAATACGCAAGTATTTATCTTTGGAAACACACGGTTTATAAACATTTCAGCACAGTTAATAATGAAAACATTTAAAAGCACACTTTCAATTCATGAAAATCTTTTTAAGAATCGGGAAGTGGTTTGAACATTTAAGAACATGTTTTCTATGATTGAAAGTCGTCCTTCTTTCAACCATATATAAGATTAAGATAAGAAATTTAACCTTTCTATGCAGTCTTAAATCTCATGAAGTCAGGCTGTAAGTCAAAAAGATATGATCTTTTAAGCTTCTCTCATCCTGCACAAGTCTCAAAGTCTAGTCAAAACAACTTTTATTCACAAAATTTATTGAAAATTAAAAGACATAAAGCAGTAAAACGATTAAAGTACGAGTTCTGATCTGAAATAATCATAAATCATAATCCTTTTACTCCCCCTGAAAATATGCATCTGAAATTTATTAGTAAAAGGCACATGATAGAGATTTACAACTCCATTTGAAGTGTAGTTCATCATATCTTCCGAATACATATTTCCAGAAAAATTTATGTACTCCCCCTTGAAGGTTGATTTCCTCTTCTGAGTATCTGAGTACACTCTCTTATCAGCCCGGGAGTAGCATTTCTTTTTCATCATTTAAGAGCGAGTCCTAAAATGTTGTGTTTAGAAGTCAAACTTCGTTGAAGTACGGGTTCTAAGTTGATTTACTTAAAAGCCTTGGTTCTCTTACTCCCTCTTGACAGTAGATGCCTGCAACACAGAATCATTTTTTGACTTTGGTACCCACTGGTATTTGGGTCCATGTGTGTTAGTTGCAGTTCTTATGGGAGTAACTGAGTAAGAACCATACCAGTAATGATCACTAGCTTTATGAACAAAATCATATGTATGACAATAAGAACAATACCTCTTTTTAGATAACCTGATCAATTGATCTCTCGAATAAGCAAGATCAGGTTTACCTTTCAGCACTTTGTTCTTCTTTGCATTTGAGGCAGATACAAATGATTTGTTACCTGTATTCTCTTCCTTCTTTCCTTTCTTTTCTTCCTTCTTCTCATCATTCTTCTCATCTTCAACTGGTTTTACCTTCCAAACTAGCTTCTCTTTTTCATATCTTTTTCTTCTCCTTCTATGTGTACCTGAACCATCTATTTTCCAATCATAGAAAATGTTAGTTGTACGAATCTGATCAAATGAATTAACTAACCTTCTTGAAGAAACAGTTTTCTGATGTGAGCTTGCAGCTGTCTTGAAAGAACCAACTGAACTATTTCTAGATGAGTGGATTTTGGACTCTGGAGTCGTATGCTCAGTCACCACCACCTTTGAAACAATCTTTTCAAGCTCTTTTATCTTTAAAGATAAACTGTCTCTTTTTTCAATGAGTAGGTCAATCTTCTTCTTGAATTCAGACTTCGTTATCTGCTCTTTCAGTGCACTCTCAGATAGTTTAGATAACTTCTTAGTAAGCTTCTTGATTTCTTCCTCAAATATATTTCTTTCTTCTTCAAAATCTTTTTCCACATTCTTTCGTCCATCAGATATCTCTTTAAAAAATCCAACGTTCTTCTGTTCAATTTCCTTTTTATCCTTTGCAAACTTTTCTCTTTCAATAATAATCACTTTCTCAAAATCAGAAACTTGTTGAGAAAGCTTAATGCATTTAAGCTCAACCGTCTTCTTCTCTTCAACACATTTTCTAGAAAATTCTGAGAACTTCTTTGCAAATGTTTTCTTTTCACTCTCAAAGTCATCTCTATCTTTGACCATCTTTTGTTCCAAATCAAATATTTTCTTTCGAAGCTCAGCAATAGCGTCTTCCAAACTCTTAATCTTTTCCTCATAAGTTTCAACAGATGCTTGCTGATGGATTTGAATAATCTGTATTCCAAGTTAAAGATTTTGCTTGTCAACTTTGTGTTCTCAGCTTCCAAAAACAATACCTTTTCTTCATTAAGCCCAGAAGTCTGTTTCAGAAGATCTTCATTAATAGTCTTTAAAGCACTAACTTCTTCTCTCAGTATCTTCCTTTCATCATTGTATCTCTTTGATCTCTTTGAGTAGTAGTCAACTGAGGAAGCAAGATTTTTGTTTTCTAATTTGAGCTTTTCAATCTTCTTTTCATCATCATCAGAAAGATATCCCATCTTGAATTATCTATTTGAAAAATATATGCAATAAGAAACTAGAACTGATCGTTAGTCCAAAATATGAAATCACAAAAATACAAGAAATCTTGAAATAGAAATTCAGGAATTTTGATCACAATCAGAATTTTGTCCCCCTTGCGCGACGAGAAGCTTAAGGAAAAGTTTGCGTGTCGTGCTACTTGAGCAAATCACGCTTTGCGGAACAAGCGACTTGCACAAATCATACTTTGCGTATCATCCAGCTTGCGCAAACAAAACTTTGCGTATCATGCAGCTTGCGCAAACAAAACTTTGCGTAAGACCTTTGCGTGTTGACCTGATAACGCAAACCTTACTTTTGTTTGAGGAACAGATTACGCAAACATAATGAACTGATAACGCAACTCTGCTTTTGCGTTTCTTTTTTAACAAACTTGTTGAATCTTGAGCAAATCAGAATGAACTTGCGCAAACTATGATGAACTTGCACAAACCTCAAATCTTGCGCAAACGATGAAACTCGATCAAAATTACACCAAAAACCTATCTAGACCTCGAATTTTAGAATGAAACTTTTACAATTTACTCGCTTAAACCTCTAGAACACAAAACGAACAATTGAATTCGATCTAAAACTCTAAAATACAAATTTGAATCAAGAACAGTGCCAAGAACTCGTGAACACGAAAAACCACAAAAATTCGAAAATTCAATCCAATTACAGGGCAATTCACGAATTTTTCTATACAAACTCGATCGAAATTACTTTTCTAACAACACCTGATCTATTACAACTTCTAATTCGTACAAAAACTCAAAATCCAAACTTCGGCCAAGAACACAAAGTCGACATCACTTTCTTGATCTGATTTCTAATCTGAATCTGCTCTGATACTAATTGAGTGTCCCTGAATCTAGTTTCTAATCACAAACAATCAAACAATAAAACAATATGATTCAATTACCTGTTTGATTTACTTCAAGAAATCACAAGATTACACTTTCTCTCTTTACGAGTTTCTCTCTCTAAACGTATTTGATACGACTTCTCAATAGCACTAAAAACAACCAACCACAAATTACAAAGCAAAGAAACTATTTATACCCTACAACTAATTACAACAAGGAAACAAAAATACAAATATTGACTTTGACTTTTTATTACAAAGACTTTGACTTTCAGTGAGAGTTGACTTTCCAACTTTGACTTCTTAAACTTTGATCTTCAGACTTTATGATCTTGTATCCAACATATTTCTGCTCTAACACAATTCTATTTGCTTATGCTTCTTTAATGGTTTCACAGGCTCAACCATCTTTTCTTTCCCTTTCTCCTTAGCCTCTGTCACACTGATCTCTTTCTTTTTCTTCTCTGTGCCTCCTTCTTTAATCACCACTCCATTAGACTTTTGAGTTGCCTTAGGAGTGTCATTATTTGCCTTAGCCAAAGTCTCTGCAATCTCAATTTCTTCCATAGACATTCCTGTTTCTGCTGCTGCTTTATTTATTTCTACTGCTTTAGCAGTTTCTACTGCTGGTTCAGTAGTTACTGCTGCTTCTTCAGTTTCTACTACTGGCTGACTTACTGCTTCTTTCACTACTGTTTCTGCTGCTTTCACACCTTGATCCTTCTTATTCTCCTCAACATTCTTTTCAGCTTCACCACCAATCCCCCCTCAAATTGAAATTCCATACCAACTGAACTTTCCTTCTCAACTTCATCTTCTTGATTCTCCCCCTTTTTGGAAGCATCAAGAGCACTTCCCCTTTTCTTCAAGACAAATTGCTTTCTCTTCTTTTTGTGCACCAAATTAAGCACCATCTTCTCGAGTTTGTCTATCTGCCCCTGTTGAGAAATGATCACCTTTTTTATCGCCTTTATCTCCAAACCCTGATTGTGTACATCCAGGTTCACCATGCCAATGGTATCCATCAATTCGTCATAGTTATATATGTCCTCACCTCCTTTAGGTGTGTTTACCACCCTTGAAGGATCATGGGATATTTTAGTAGAGGCCTTCTGCCTAGCAGAAGCACCTACTACCCCCTTGGTTTCTTGGCACCTGGGCCCCTTAGATGATTTCTCATCCAAATTTGTCGTGGGGAAGGTCTTAGCCGTATTCACACTGTCCTGACCCATACCTTGTGCAGAATCAGTAGTGTGAGCCTTGTTGCCCATATGCTCACTCTTCTCCTGAGAGAGCACCTTCTCGGGGTTGGGAGACACCCTTGTGGATTCCCTTTGGATATGCTCTGATGGAGAATGCTCCATCAGAGGGCTTGTAGGCTTTTGGGGTGTAGATACATGAAGGGAAGGAACCTTCTGTACCTTTTTCTTTGTATATTTTTGAGTGATTGGGGGAATTGGCTTATCAACAAGGATCTGAGGAAAAACATTTGAAGTGAATGGTGTGGGTAGGTCATCAGGAGGTTGGTCAGATATGGGCTGTGACCCTGATGCCTCACCATGTGGGTGGGACACAACCATCATTGTAGAGAACAATGGTGTGTATTTTCTAGCAAAGTCCTTACTAGGCCTTCTCATACTGGAAAATACCTTCCCTTTGGAAGGTTTAGGTATATACACCTCTTCAAAAGAGGGTAAATCCTTCAATTCCATGTTTAGTACCTCTTGTACAAACCTTGGATACATATAAAATCTTTTGGTTTTGGTTTTGGTATCCAAGTTTGACAGCAAATCATTTAAAATCATTTGGGAAAAAATGAACTTTCTGGAGGTAGCTAAGCATACAAGAGCATAAGCTATTGTACTGCTAAACTCACTCCTCCAGTTGTCTTGCGAGATATACAGTGTTGAAGATTATGAACAAAGAATCTCCACTGAGGTGAAAATTTGCTTTTGTAAAATGTGTAAACCTCAGTAGGACCTTCATACCCCATTCTACCAATTTTTTGAAATATATCTTTCTTTGAGAGAGTAGTAATACCTGAGGCATCATCTAGATGAAGATGAGTGCGTATGCAGCCTTCTGTGATTGTGATAGGTTTATCACAGACCCTTGATTGAATGAACTGATTGCCATCAACAGTCTGAATGGATGCATTTGCCCAGAACTGTCGCATATGTTCCACATAGATGGTAGGATTTACAGTTAGCGCATATGCAATATGTGATGTTGTTAAGAAATCCACAATTTCATGAAAACCCTCCGCTTGTTTGGGTTTTTGTAACATTGCAAGCTCATTGCGGTCATCAAAGAAATCAAGTTCTGCCATCTTTCTGATCGAGTCTAGGGTTCGAATCAAAACTAGGGTTTACACACTTGTAATCAAGAATTCTAGAGAGAGAGAGAGGATGAAAACTCAATGGAAATTCAAAGAGCCGTTAGGGTTTTGGCAGTCAGAGAGGGTATTTATAGGGTAAGGGATTCAGTTAAAAGCAGTACTAAGTACCCTAGCAGCATTAACACATACCAGCAGTAATAACACTGTCTGGTAGTAGAAATAAGGAAAGCAGTAGTAACTTTGCACTGGCAGTATAAACCACCTAGTAGTAGTAACAATACTTAACCATATTTGAACTGTCAGCAGGAGTAATAGTGAGAGCAGTATTAACTTAACCAGAAGTACCAAGTATCTAATCAGCAAAGCAATCTGAAACACTTAAAGACAAATGGTTAGCAGCACCATGCACAATGAAATATGAGAAAGTAAACATTGAAGAATCTATACAAAAATGGTACATGAAGAAAATCAAAAGAGGCTTATTCAGTGTTTATCATGCCCACACTTGTGACCAAGAATGTGAATCTACCCACATCAAAAGCTTTGGTGAATAGATCAACAAATTGGTTACTAGTGTGTACTTTCAAAACCTGAATTAACTTCTTTTCATTGCAATCTCTAATAAAATGGTACCTGATTTCTATATGCTTGGTTTTTGAGTGCTTCACTGGATTATGAACAATGCTTATAGCACTGTTGTTATCAATGAAGATGGGAGTGTGAAGAAAAGTAATACCATAGTCCAACATCTGATTCTGAATCCATAGCACTTGTGAGCAACAGCTTGCAGCAGCTATATACTCTGCTTCTGTTGTAGAGGTGGACATTGTGGTTCGCTTTTTACACTGCCATGAAACTAGCCTTGCACCCAAAAACTGACATCCTTCTGATGTAGACTTTCTATCCAAGTTTGCACCACCCAAATCACTATCAGAATATGCAAGCAGATCAAATGGTGAGTCATGACGATACCAAAGACCCAACCTAGGTTGTCCTTTGAGATATCTGAAGATCCTTTTGACTGCTTGAAAGTGAGATTGCTTAGGCCTCACTTGAAATCTGGCATACACACATACAACAAACATAATGTCTGGTTTTGAAGTTGTTAGATACATGAGGGAGCCTATCATGGATCTATAATGATGAACATCCACATCCTCCCCCTCAAGATTTGCAGTGATCTGTTTGTGTGTTTCCATAGGTGTGCTTGCAGGCTTTGCTTCTGAAAATCCAAACTTTGTAAGTATATCCTGCACATACTTGGATTGACTTATGAAAATGCCATCTTTCTTCTGTTTAACCTGTAGCCCAAGGAAGAATGTGAGTTCACTCATAGAGCTCATCTTGAATCTTTTGTGCATCAACTCCTCAAACTCCTTGCACATATGATCTTTTATGGATCCAAAGATGATATCATCCACATAGATTTGTACGAGCAGGATGTCCTTATTCTTCCTTTGAATGAAAAGGGTCTTGTCAATGATTCCCCTTTCAACAGAAAGATGGACCAGGATGATGTCAACAGAAAGTTTCTAAGATCTCTTGGTGAAGAATGGATAATGTATACAGTATCCTTCAGGCAGAATGATAATCTGGAGGATAAGGAACTTGATGACCTCTAAAATCTTATTTTCTGAGGACTAAGGATGAGACAAGTGGACTGATCAAATCCTTTGTCCTTAGGATTGAAAACCAAACAAATCTAAGAGTTAAAGTCATCAGATCTGATAATGGAACTGAGTTTAAAAACAGTGACTTAAACAACTTTTGTGAGACTAAAGGTATTGAGAGACAATTCAGTGCTCCTAGGACTCCTCAACAGAATGGTGTTGCTGAGAGGAGAAATAGGACATTGATTGAGGCTGCTAGATCTCTGTTGACAGATTCAAAGATACCCATTACTTTTTGGGCAGAAGCAGTTAATACTGCTTGTTATGTTCAAAACAGAGTTCTAGTAGTCAAATCCCAAGGAAATACACCTTATGAACTTTTCAAAAAGAAGAAACCTTTTATTGGATTTTTCAAACCTTTTGGGTGTCCTTGCACAATTCTGAACACCAAATCTCATTTAGGCAAGTTTGAAAGCAAAGCTGAGGATGTATTTCTAGTTGGATACTTCTCTCAGAGCAAGGCATACAGAGTATTCAACAGTTCTTCCAGGATTATAGAGGAAAGTGACAATGTCAAATGCAATGAGAACACACCAAATCAGATTTGTACAGGTCCTGATTGGCTGTTTGACATTGATTCACTAACTAATTCTTTGAGTTTTAGTAATGAGCAAATTGTAGGAACAAGTTTAGAAAAGGTACAAGAACAGAGACAAGAGTTTGTGCTATTCCCTATACCTACTGTTGATCCTGTTGAATTTTGTCAACAATAAAAGAAAGATGATTCAGAAACAGAGGATTCTGAACCAGAACAGGATGAAGATGACAAAGGTGATGAAGAGGATAAAGGTGAAAAAGAGGATGCTCATCCTTCAGGTTCAGGAAACACAGGTCCTGAAATGCCCACATTGTTAGAGGATGATACTGATGATGAAAATTCTTCAGTTTTTGGTGGAAACACTCCTGAAAAGAATGACTCCAATCTTGATGCAAATATTAATGAGGAGGTTTTCCATCGAACAAGAACTCAGAAGAAGCATCCTCCTCAGTTGGTGATTGGTGATATCAATTCCCCCATGATCACAAGGCATCAAAGTAAGTTAGGAGGATTGAAAGACTTATAGTCATGTTTGTTATCAATAATATAAGACTTCTAGACTACATTTACAAAATAGATTACAATATAATTATGAAAGTAACGTTGATCTTCAGCATCCATTCCATAATTATCTTCAACTTCTTGTCTTTCGCTTCAAGTAACAAACCATCCTTATCAACATCAGCAACATTAATTCTTCTAGCAGTATCTTCTTATCACCAACAGTACTAACATGCTAGCAGTAACTTCAAACTAGTAGTACTATCTCTCCAAGCAGTACTAACTGTTCTTCTAGCAGTATTAACTATTCTAGTAGTAGTACTAACCCTTCAAGCAGTACTAATACTACTAGCAGTAATAATCTTTTCAAGTAGCAGTACTAATATCTTCAGAAGTAGTAATCTTCAAGTCTCAGCAGCACTATCCAAACTTAGCAAATTTCAGACCCAACAACCCCACCTTCACACTTCAATCATGCACATTGAGTCTATGTTTAACTTACTATTGTCTCAGTGGTTTACACAATTTTGAGCCTATAAGCAATCATCCGTGCTTAATTCTTTCTAACACATGCACGAACACACAAGGAATTTGTTTCTTTGTCATAACGTTCATATAAATTGCCTTTGTGGTGTTTCGATGATTGAATGGAAGCCCTGGGGGAGTGACCATCAAAAATCTCCTTTCCATTGTGTATTCCTTACACACATTGACTTAGTGTTACTGACAGGCATGTTAACTGATTCATTTGTTGATTCAAGTGTTACACGATTATTTTGTCTGGATTTGCAAAGATCTGGATGAATATCTTTTGAATTGATGAATCAGAGGCTCCATTTGAAAGACATTTCTTACTCAAAGTTTTGATGAAATCGTTGCTCTTTTTATCAAAAAGGGGGAGAAGAGCTAATCAAGAAATAGGAGAAGAAATGGAAGAGAACAAAAGTTTAGAGAACTCTTCAAAGACAAAATATTCTGAAGACATGCTGATTTTAGAGAAATTTTCTTTGAAGATACTTTGCCTAAAATATTCTAATCTAAAACTGGAGATTATTACATATTGAAGAGAAAGAAGGAGATTGCATCTTCTGAGCTGAAAGAGAAGTCTGAATTGCTAAATGCTTTTAGTAATGATCTTGATCCAAAGGGGGAGATTGTTAGATCTCAGATTTATTGGATTCAAGATCATCCAATCTAAAGACTGGAATCTTAAGCTAACGCTGAAAGCCACTCTCAATATAAGTCTAATGTTAGTTTGTAATAATTGTCAAAGTTAATTATTGTGTTAATTATAGTATTTAATATTATTCCTAAATATCTAATAAATAGATATTTAGGATATTTAGTTTAGATATTACGTTTTTAGATATTATGTTTTTAGATATTATGTTAAGTTAGTAGATGTTAGGTGAGATATTAGTATTATCTCATAATATCTCATATCTGATCTCATCTCACATTTACATCAAGTCAAGAACACTATTCACTCAGAGAGAAAACAGAGAGAGAGAGCTTTAAAGAGAAATCAGATCAATCTGTAATCCTTGGTTATTAATCAAACAGGTTGGTGAATCTTTTATGTTTGTGATTGTTATTATCTGGTAAGATCTTGTTCAAATATAAGGGACCGACATAAACCATTGAGACAACAACAGTTAAACACATACTATATTGTGCATGATCGAAGTGAGAAGATGGGACAGACTTCCTTCTTTTTCAATATCCAGATTTTCCAAATGAAAATCAGATAGCATATGTGCTGCGTCCCCTTGAAATATTGAAACATTTTCTTGTTGAGAAGAAAATGAGTAGCTGGTGGGGTTTTTAGCAAGAGTTGGCATGGGCTAGTTGCCTGTTTCAATAATGTTCACAAAGAAGTGTGAAACACTAGTAATGTGGCTGCCCCTCTCAGAAAAAGTTGGTGCAAAGTTTGATATTCTTTTAATCATTGAGCTCACTTCTAACCAAACTCTCTTTTACATTTTACCTCATCACTCAACCCACACTCAGTATTTGACTCCTCACACATTCGATCACTCAAGGATTAACTTCATGGGTGGGAAACACTAGTTTACGTGAATCCATAGAAGTTTCAGTTAATATCACACAATGAACCCATGATGTCCTATAAGAACATGTTGTTCAACTGGTTTAACTTTGCAATTAAAGCACAAATATATACAAGTTAGATGTCTGTATGCTCAGAGATATAATCATGAAGATTTGAGCATTTTAAACATTGAAGACTTTTCAAAACAAGTATAGTGAATGAATGGAATGAATATAAGAAACTTGTTTGAAAATCTGACATTGTATGAAAAAGATCAAAATAAAAATGATTTATCGATTAAGGCTTAGGTCAGCAAAAATTGGATTTTGTCTATACGAAACAAGATATAGACAAGTCTTGAAAAAACGTTTTGATAAGAAATCACACTCAAAATTCATTGAAGTTCAATCGGGGTGTCTTACCATCGAAAATTTGTTCCAATTTAGAGACATGGTAAGAACAAATTCAACAAAAATTAAACCGGTGTGTATGAATACTTTACAATATAGAGTAGGTCACTGTTCAAGCATGTCTTGATCTTACCTCTTAGGTAAGACACTGTTCAATATCTTGATCTTACCTCTTATGTAAGATACTGTTCAAGCCATGCTTCTATTTGTCAGATAAGTACACCGTTTACTTTATGGTCCTATAAATAGGACCATCACCTTATTGTTCAAAGTGTGCTTAAGAAGTCTTATAACTGATAATATAAGTTGAATATTTTATTCAAAGAATATCTTGTTTATCTATTTGCTTTATGAACTGTGATATTTGAATCTCCTTTGGTATTAAACTATACTGCTTCCGCTGTTATTACTCTTATTGTTTATATCATTTTTGTGAGATTAAATCTGGGATCCAACAATTGGTATCAGAGCCTTCTTTGTTTTCTAAACAAAGTAAGACCGCATCTGCATACTCGGATAGATTGACATCTCATTGATTCTAACTTTCAATATCTGTGCATGTTCAAATAAACCTGGTTTATTAAAGAACACCATATGCTCAAGATTTGATAGTAAATCACTGTTCAATACAAAAAGCATATGTTCTTCAAATCTTCATCTTTTTTCAAAAATGGCAAACTCAAGCATAAGTGCCATTTATACAGCTGGGTCTTTAACAAAACCTCCTACACTTTTAAGGGATGAATATCCCCAATGGAAGATAAGGATGGTAAATTTCTTAGAAGGTATGGACAAGGATCTCTTTAGATTAGTGAACGTTGGACCTCACATTCCAATCGTGTTGGTTCCAAGAGTTCCTGCAACAGCAGATACTGCTGAAATCCCTGCATATTATGAAAAGAAAACCACAAACTTCATTGATGAAGAAACTAATATGATGGATAATGACTCAAAAGCTGTTAGATTACTGATAATGGCCATTCCCAATGATATCTTTCAAGAACTTGATTCTTGTAAAACTGCAAAAGAAATATGGGATCAGTTGTTAAATCAACTTGAAGGAGGCCTACAAACCCAAAAAAATAGAAGAAATCTATGCATCAATGAATATCATGATTTTCATGCTCTACCAGAAGAAATATTACACCAAACTTACTCAAGATTCAACATTCTTATCAACAAATGCAGAAAGTTTGGAGTGATAAGAACAAAAGAGGAAAACAACGTTCTTTTCTTGAAAAGCTTAAATGAAGAATGGTCACAACTGTCCATGTCTATACAAGCCAATCAAGATCTTAAGTCATGGTCATTAACTGACATTTATGGCTTTAGGTGGACCCCTTGCACTTGTTTCAAAACAAATTTCGAAAGAAAACAACTGTGAAGAGTCACAAAAAGGTTTGGAAACAAAAAGAAGATCCAAAAAGGTCCTAATGGCAGAAGAAAATCATTCAGATTCAGACTCAGAAGAAGATATCAATGCCTTCGCCAAATCTCTTGCATTAATCACTCATCAGTTTAACAAGAAATTTGGCAAGAAAGTATTTGAAGGAAGGAGAGAGAATGAAGAAAGAAGATATCCTGAAAGAAGATTTCAACCAGATGGTGTCAGATTTCAACAAGAACCCAGATTCACTCCATATAGTGATCAAAAGGGTACAAACTTCAACAACAATGATGCAACTCAACAATCAAGACCTCAACAATCATTTCAACCAAGGTATCCACAGCCACAGAGATATTTCAAACCTCAAGAACAGAAGCCAGAGACAAGTACTGCCACTCTTCCAACAAATCAAAATGATGGAAGATGTTTCAGATGTGGAAAAATAGGCCATTTCTCTGCAAACTGCAGAGGAAAACTTGTCAAAGATCAAGATTACTACAAGAACAAATACAAGTACAACGTAAAAGAAAGAGTTCTTGTAGTAGAAATGGAAGACTGGCTATCAGACTCAACAAGTGATGGCGAGGAAGAACCTACCAATCTCTGTGGTATGGCTTTTTCAGATGGAAATCAAACTGATGGAGCATCAGAAGACAACTCTGAAAAGGTAAACTCTCTTTACACTTCTGACAGTGATCCTGAAATAGATGCTTTTAAATTAATTAATGAACTTCAAGATCTAGAGCAAAAGTTTCTTGAAGAGAAAAAGGAAAGAGAGCAAGTGACAAAAGAGCTCATCTTTTTCAAAAGATAAAAGAATCTTCTGGAATCAGAAAAGAAAGAAATTTTTCTTGAAAAAACCAAACTTAAAGAAACTCACAAGCTAAAAGAAAAATCATTTTCAGAAGAAATAAGAAAAATTGAGAAAGTTTTAAAAGGAAAAGAAGAAGAAGTAAAGAAATCTGAGTATGAAAGGCTCAATTCTATTGCCTTAACCAAATTTTTTCAAAAGGAAAGAGAAATCCTACATCAATCTCTAGATAGAAAAAATCTTCGAATCAAAAGCTATGTTAATGCACAAGGTGTTTTCGACAAAATAAAAACTCAAATGGACTCTCAAGGGCTGGGATTCAATGAGTTGAATTCATTCACTGGATTGGAGAAAACTTCACTTTCTTCCACTTTCCGTATGGGAAAGGTCCAAAGCTTTGAAGGTCCATCTCTGAATAATTTCAAAAGAATGAAAACATCAGAGGGATCAAAAGCAAGAGCTCTAAATTTCAAAAATACTACATACTCTGAAGTAAAAAACTTTCAAGAATCTGTGTTACAAATAAAAGAAGAAACTTCAGAGGTACACTTCACAAAACCTCAGAGCTATGATCCCAAAGAAATTTTCATATTTGATGCTTTCATATCAAATGAATCAGAGACATCGGAACCAAGTACCTCTGATACAAGTACTTCTGAATCTCAGAGTTCACTTAATCCGTATGCCCCTCTGTATTCACCAAAGTCAGATGAAAACATCAGATTTACATTTAAAGATGATGTTAAAAAGATATGGAAAGAAAATGTCATGGAGGACTTAAAAAGAAAAGAAAGCATGAAACGGATCATTAAAGTCTCTAGAACAAAATAATTTGAAAAACCAATAGAGGTAGCTATCTCTATTAAAACTAAGAGAGACTTTCTTGATTCTGATTCGGAATCTGATCAAGAGATTGATGAACATATTTTTTGTAAACCAGAGAATGTAATTCACAAAAAGATAGAAGATAGAAACTGTTGGGTCTGGTATTTTGAATGTTCCAATTTCAATTTTGAAAACCAAAACCAGAATTCCAATAAATCCTGATTTTGCAAATATGTGTTTACATGCAAAAACGTCTCTAGAACTTGAAAAAGAATTACAAGAAAAGGCAAGGAATAAAACAAACACTTCTAATTCTTACACCTATAAAACAATAAAATTCTCTCCTGAACAAAAAGGCAAATGGACAAAAATTAACCATATTGATCCTGTTTGTGCAGTAAGCAGCAAAGAAAAGAAGATGTTTTTGATCAAGAAAAAGCAACTTGAAAAGAAGACTGTCTTTCAAGCAAAAAGGAAAGAAGTAGTTAGGGATACATGTAATATTCCTAATGCTTGTTTCAAAAGAAATCAAAATGTAACAAATGCTTTTAATAAAAAGAAAAACTTTGCTCCTACTTCTTCTTGTTCTATTAATTGCAACTGCATTCATCTCTTGATCAAACTGAAAAATCATTTCAGAGGATCACATTGTCTTCTGAATCAATCTCTGAAAAATATCTCAGAGACAAAATTTCAACAGAAGACAACAAACGGAAAGACATCAAAAGATGAAATGCCAAAAAGTCATACAAATCCACCAAAGTCTAACAAAAAAGGACCCATAATGAGATGGGTACCTAAGAAACAATAATCTGTCTTGCAGAATCAGTCAAAGCCAATCTGGTACCTAGATTCTGGATGTTCAAGGCATATGACTGGAAATAAGGAGCTGCTATCCTCATTCAAAGCAAAATATGGAGGAGCAGTTACTTTTGGAGACAATGTGCAAGGACAGATTAAAGGATATGGTGAGTTGTCAAGAGGAAATGTTTTAGTATCAAATGTTGCTTATGTGGATGGATTAAAACACAATCTGATCAGCATAAGTCAACTTTGTGATCATGGTTTTGATGTGAAATTTCAAAGAAAATATTGTTCACTTCTCCACTCAGAATCAGGTCAAGAATTACTAAGAGCAGACAAAAAAGGTAACCTCTACAGAATGAATTTTACCAAAATAAACGACACTGATTCAGAGAAACTTTGTCTTGTATCTCTGAATAGTGAAGAAGTCTGGATCTGGCATAAAAAGTTTTCACATCTAAACTTTTCTTCACTTGATAAATTAGTTAAACTTAATTTGGTTAAGGGATTACCATCTCTGAAGTTTAACAAAGATCATCTTTGTTCTGCTTGTGAGATGGGAAAAATGAAAAGATCTTCCCATAAAACCAAAAGTGAAAACAACTGTCCTAGACCTCTGCACATGCTACATGTGGACCTCTGTGGTCCTATCTCTGTACAGAGTCTAGCAGGTAAGAAATACATTCTGGTTCTAATTGATGAATTTTCCAGATTCACATGGATAGAATTCATCAGAGCCAAATCTGATGTATCTGATATTTTGATAAGATTGTTGAAAAGATTACAGGTTCTATTCAGCAGCAAAGTTCAGAAACTAAGAAGTGATAATGGAACAGAGTTCAAAAATGCCAAAATCAATTCATATCTATCAGAAGAAGGCATTACTCCTAACTTTTCTGCAGGAAGAACCCCTCAGCAAAATGGAGTTGTTGAAAGGAAGAACAGAAAACTTGTTGAAGCTGCAAGGACAATGCTAGCTGGATATGATCTTTCAACAAGTTTTTGGGCAGAAGCAGTGGCATCAGCCTGCTTTACTCAGAATAGAGCTACAATTGTCAAGATATTTCAGAAAACATCCTATGAACTCATTAACAATAGGAAACCTAATGTTAAATATTTTCATGTTTTTGGATGCAGGTGTTACATTCTGAACGATAGAGAATCTCTTGGAAAGTTTGACAGGAAAGCTGATGAGGGCAAATTCATTGGATATTCATTAGCCTCAAAAGCTTTCAGAGTGTTCAATCTTAGAACAAGGACCATCCAAGAGAGCATCAATATCACTTTTGATGACAATAAAAGCTCTGAACAACAAGAAAGTCTCTCAACACCTATCTCTGAATCATCAAGAGAATCTGAATTAAACAGAATATTTGAAGATTTCTTTGATGAAGATAACCCAGAAGTAAACTTCAGAGATAGACCAAGAGAAAATTCAGAAGGACCCTAAGAAACAGGTACAACCCTTTCTGGACCCTCTGAATTAACACCTTCTGTTCACCAAATTCAGATCAGCAAAGTGAATCAGAAGAAGCTGAAGATCAAAAAGAGAATGATCAAGGAGTGTCTGAAGTAACTCCAGAAACAAATAGTGAAGAAATTCAAGAATCTGCTTCACCATCTCGGGAAACAACTTCAGAGCCTCTGAACAGCACAACAGAGATGTCACCAACTGTCATCTCTGAAGCTCAAACTCCACCCCAAATCTTTGCTCCAATCTCAAGATGGACAAAAGATCATCCAATTGATCAAATCATTGGATCCTCATCAGAAGGAGTTAAAACAAGATCTGCAACAATCAATGAATGCTTCTACGTAAACTTTTTGAGCATTATTGAACCAAAGAAGGTAAAAGAAGCTCTTGAAGATCCTCATTGGATTTTTGCAATGCAGGATGAACTTCAGGAGTTTATAAGAAACAAAGTCTGGACCCTAGTTCCCCTTCCCAAAGGAAATTTTGCAATTGGAACAAAATGGGTTTTCAGAAACAAAAAGGATGAGGATGGAATTATAATCAGGAATAAAGCCAGGTTGGTTGCTAAAGGATATTGCTAAAGGATAACTAAGTTTTCATCTAAAGACTTTCAAGGGACATCAACAAGTCTGTCTCTGAAGTCAATTCAGAGTCAGTCTGAAGAAAGCAAGTCTGTCTCTGAAGTCAGTTCAGAGTCAGTCTGAAGAAAGCAAGTCTGTCTCTGAAGTCAGTTCAGAGTCAGTCTGAAGAAAGTATGTCTGTCTCTGAAGTCAGTTCAGAGACAGTCTCTCAGAAAGACATCAGAGATCCCCTCATCAGAGATCCTACTTCAGAGCTCTGAAGATGTTCACTCTGAATTGATGACAAAGAAGAACAGATGACACGTCACCTTGTGATAAGAATTACTTTCTAGAGTAGGTCATCATTCAAGCATGTCTTGATCTTACCTCTTAGGTAAGACACTGTTCAATATCTTGATCTTACCTCTTATGTAAGATACTGTTCAAGCCATGCTTCTATTTGTTAGATAAGTACACTATTTACTTTATGGTCCTATAAATAGGACCATCACCTTATTGTTCAAAGTGTGCTTAAGAAGTCTTATAACTGATAATATAAGTTGAATATTTTATTCAAAGAATATCTTGTTTATCTATTTGCTTTATGAACTGTGATATTTGAATCTCCTTTGATATTAAACTATACTGCTTCTGTTGTTATTACTCTTATTGTTTATATCATTGTTGTGAGATTAAATCTGGGATCCAACAGATAATACACAAGTATTTACCATTGGAAACACACGGTTTATAAGCATGTAAGCACAAGTAACAATGAAAACATTTAAAATCACACCTCTATATTCATGAAATCATTTAAGAATCAGAAGTGGTTTGAACATTTAAGAACATGTTTTCATATCTGAAAGTTTTCCTTCTTTCATATACGTATGAGATTAAGATTAGAAATAAACCTTTTCGTTCAGTCTTAAATCTCACGAAGTCAGCTCTAAGTCATAAAGATATGATCGTTTAAGCTTCCTCTCATTTCTGAAAACAGTCACAAAGTCGTCAAAGTGCAAAGTTTTATTCACATCATTTATTGAAAATTAAATGACATAAAGCAGTAAAACGTTGAATGTATGACTTCTGATCAGATGTAATCAGAAATCATAATTCAGTACCCCCCCCTGAAAAATATGCATCTAAAATATGTCAGTGAAAAAGCACATGATAGAGATCTGCAACTCCCCTGAAGTGTAGGTCATCATATCTTCCGAATGCATATTTTTAGAAAAAATATGTACTCCCCCTTGAAGGTTGATTTCCTCATTGAGATCTCGGAGTACATTCTCTTATTAGCCCGGGAGTATCATCTCTTTTGATCATTGAAGAGCGAGTCCTAAACTGTTGTGTTTAGAAGTCAAACTCCTTAATCTTTGAAGTACGGGTCCTAAACTGTAGTATTCAGAATCCTTGGTTTTCTTACTCCCCCTTAACTTGAGGATCCTGCAACACAAAATCATCTTTCGACTTTGGTACCTACAGGTATTTGGGTCCATGTTTGTTAGTTGCAGTTCTAATAGGAGTAATAGAGTAAGAACCATACCAATAATGATCACTAGCTTTATGAACAAAATCATAAGTACGACAATAAGAACAATACCTCTTTTTAGACAACCTATCAATTGATCTCTCGAGTAAGCAAGATCAGATTTACCTTTCAGCACTTTGTTCTTCTTGGCTTTTGATGCGTGTACAAATGATTTGTTACTTTTCTTCTCTTCCTTCTTTCCTTTCTTTTCTTCCTTCTTCTCATCATTCTTCTCTTCATCTACTGGTTTAACTTTCCAGACCAATTTCTCTTCTTCATATCTTCTTTTTCTCCTTTTGTGTACCTAAACCATCTACATTTCGATCATAGAAAATGTTAGTAGTAAGAATCTGATCAAATGATTTAACTGAACTTCTTGCAGAAACAGTTTTCTGATGTGATCTTGCAGCTGTCTTAAATGAACATTCAGAATCAGCTGAATCATCTCTAGGTGTGTGGATTTGTGACTCTGGAGTCGTTTGCTCAGTCACCACCACCTTGGAAATAATGTCTTCAAGCTCTTTAATCTTTGAAGAGTAACTGTCTCTTTCCTTGACAAGCAGATCAATTCTTTCTTGAAACTCATACTTCGTTTCCTTATATTTTCTTCAAATATGTTTCTTTCTTCTTCAAAGCCCTTCTCAACATTATTTCTCTCATTGGATATTTCTTTAAAGATTCCAACATTTTTCTGTTCTATGGTCTTCTTCTCTTAGTCAAACTTTTCCCTTTCTAGAATGATTACTTTCTCAAAATCTGAAATCTGTTGAGAAAGTTTTATACATTTCAGCTCAACTGATTTCTTCTCTTCAGCACTCTTCCTGGAAAACTCTGATAATTTCTTAGCAAACTCTTCCTTTTCTTTCTCAAAATTATCTCTGTCTATGGCTAATTTCAACTCTAGATCAGTAATCTTCTTATTCAATCTTCATTAGCATCCTCCAGATTCTTAATCTTCTTCTCATTACTGTCAACAGAAGATGCTTGCTGAATTTGCACATTTTGATTTTCCAAGTCAGAGATATTTCTAATCAGTTCAACATTCTCAGTCTTTAACTTCTCAGATTTCAACCATTTATCTTCTTTCAAAGCCTGAAGAATTTCTCTTTCAAGTTGAGTTATATGTTCTTTATATGCAACAAAGAAATCTGAAAATTTTCCCGAACCAGTTGCCTTTTTCAGTAAGCCCATATGTGAATGCATCCATTCTTTAAGACTATTAAAAGTAACAACTTGATCATTTTCTTTCTGTTTATAGTACTCAATATGGTCTTTTGATACAACAACTTCAACATGTAACTTATCAAGCTTCTCATTCTTTTGTACAATCTTATTTTCAAGAGAGGCAATCTTGGCTTTCAGTTTAGCAATCTCTTCTTTTGATGACATCTTGATCTTTACACATGTGATAATCCAAGAATCACTAAATCTCTAGAGAGAGAAAATAGAGAGAGAGACTTTGAAGCGTAAAGATAGATGTTCTATTGAATATACGTAAATCCTTTTAACAACCAAAGACCCAAGGGACTTAAATACCCTGGACTTATACAACACAGATATGCAACCTAAACACTGTATAAGACCAAGCCTATAAATATAATGATTACTATAAAATCAGACTTAACAATCTCCCCCTTAGTAATCATTGGCGCTGTGCTCTTCAAAATCAATCTTCAAAATCAGCACAAACCATCTAAGCGACTTAGCCAAGCTTTCTGACTTTTAAAAAACTTTCTTCTCAGCATCTTTCAGTTTGAGTTGTCTTTGCTGCTTTGACAAGACTGGACCAGTTTGAAATAATCTTGAAAGAACTGTCGGTTCATCAGCTTGTGCTCTAGACGACACACCTCTCCTAAATGTGCTTGAATAAACTCTGGTGGTCGGAACTGGAACAACAAAAGAACTAGTATTAGCTGAGAGAATAGAATCTTGGGCGAATCTTGATCAACAGATAAACGTTTGAGCTCTTTGTATCTTTAACTTCTCCTTGACTTCTCCACCTCATGACCTTGATGATCTGAATCAACTTGGTCATGCAAATGTTGGAGACAGCTACAGATCCGCAAAATCAAAGAAACAGAGAAATAGGGAAGATTTGCGCGACATGTTGGTGGCGCAAAGTTTGTTTTGCGCTAGCAAAAGGAAGCGCAAAGTTAGTTTTGCGCTAGAAGCTGTTGGCGCAAATCTAAGTTTTGCTCTACCAACTGTTGGCGCAAATATTACTTGGAATCTGAAAAACATTCACCTATTAAACTCTTTGACTCCCCCTACACAAATGCACTAAATTTGACAATTCAAGTTTAGCATTCATATAGAAAATCATATACTCCCCCTTGAAAACAGATATGAACTTTCAAAATTTTCTCCTTATTCGCTCCCCCTTGAATAATGCACAAACCCATTAAAACAAATCTATGAGAACACAATGATCAAACATCAATGTAGAAAGAAAAAATATACTGAATATAAATTTTGAAACAACTAAATATATAAAATTTTAAATACTAAAAAAATTAAATTATACTCAGTAAATATCACAGAATTATCAAACAATTGAAATCAAGTATGTGTTGTTGGATACATAAACAAGTTTCATTGCATATCAAGTTAAGACATGTTCAGTTTCAAAAACTTCCAGCAATCTATTCAGTGTGCTCGCATGCGAACTTCGATTAGCTTCAAGACAATGCAATTCTAAAAATATAATAGAAAAATTTGCATGTACTCACACTAAGCCATCAAAAATTAAGACTTTCATAAATTTACAGGTTTATCGCAACTCAAACATATCACCAAGTATCATGAGATGTGTTCGCATTGGCATCTTTTAGCATTGTGCACAATGGCATCTTGACATGAGTGTGCTCTTTAGCATCTTTTAAGCATGTGCACTTTGGCATCTATTATCAAAAAGTTCGGTAAGTAAAGAACATGCCGTAAACGTAACTTTCTATCTGACCCTATTGCAGGATTTGAGTCAACCGCTCCCAGACCAGTTGGCCTTAGGGGACTAGATGTCAAGCACCCCTTGGAACTTACTCTCCCAGATCAGAAAGGCTACATCAACACATCCTAAACCCATTCATACCGGTATAACATGACTTTCGATCTGGTTCTATAGAAGGATTTGGGTTCGATCACTCCCAGACCAATTGACCTTAGGGGACCAGATGACAAGCATCCCACGGAACTTACTTTACCAAACCAGAAAGGTCACAGGTACAAACTTTTAAACTTAAAGATTTCTGTATTTTAGAAACATAATAGTCATCTCAAACACCTAGTTTTACATCGAAGTGCTTAGCCCATATTTTCATTACGATCCATAATTTTGACTTTTTAGGTTTTCTAAGCATTGAAAACTATAAATATTCCGATTGACACAAATTTAAAGCAATATCAAAAGCTACAAACATGTTGCTGACTTTTCGATTTTTGTTAGACTTGAAAGATGAACATATAAAAACTTCAATATAAACAAATCAACTTGAAAATTTATCCTAGACACACATTTTATTCAAAAGAAAAAAAAATTGTAAAACTTTTACTTTCTAGAATAAAATTTGTAAAGATTTAAACTTTTAAATTCAACATGCCGAGATTTGAAAGCGGAAAACTAAAACGATTTTTTTATAAATTGGCAAGTTTATATTCAGTTGAAACAAAATATAATTCAATAATACCATCTTTCACATAATGTAAAATGAATTTGTGTCACAAATGAAATATTTTGGGTTGAACAAAATTCAGGAGAGAGTTTGAAAAGCTCAGATTCATGAAAAGATTTGAGAAAGCTGGAGAAACATCATTAATCAGAGATAAAATGCAACAGAATTAAGTAGATGTACTCACAATTTCTCATTAGTCAGAAGCGGAATTGAAGAACGAGTCCTAAACTGACATGTTTAGAAGTCGAAGTCTGTGAAGTACGGGTTCTGAGCTGAATTACTCAGAAGCCAATTTTCTCTTACTCCCCCTTAACTTGAGATGCCTGCAACTTAGAATCAATTTGAGATTTTGGAACCCACTTGTATTTGGGTCCATGAAAGTTAGTTGAAGTTTTTATGGGGAAATATTTGTTAGATTTAACATTGAAAGCACAAGAAAGATCATCAGAATAATAAGCACAACCATTAGAAGAAGATAAAGCATAATCATCTGAACTAGAATCAGAGGAAGAATATGAGATATGTTTTGAAATTCGAATCATTTGCTTTATAAGTATTTTGAAATTTTATTACAAGTAGCAAATGAATCACTTTTATAATGTTTGTCTACAGATCTATCCTCAGTAGAAGCAGGTTCATCAGATGTTCGCTTTACTCTCCATATCTGCTTTGAAAGTGTGCTCAGAGTCCTATCTGAAATCATCGAATCAAAAGAATTAGAACTGTCAAAAATGACTTGATCTTGTTTCTTTGACTTCTTTGACCTTCTTCTTTTACGCTTTGGTTTATAATAATCATCATTGAGCGTAAAAGAATCATCAAGAATTTTCGTTTTAAGATTGGAATCAGAAGAAACAATTTTACCTAAGGCACCCAACTGATCAACCAATAAATCTGAACTAACCTCGGAGTCAGAAAATTTTTGAGAAGGGTTTCCAGATTTTGAAAATTCCTTTTTGTTTTCTTGAAAATAAGAAGAATGGCCAGAAACAGAATCTTGATTTTGGAAAAATAAATGTTCTTCAAGACTTGACGTCATGAAATAAATAATAACATCAGATTCAATTTCTTTTGAAATATTTTGATCTTCCATTTTATCTTCAAGATCAATGATTTTGCCTTCTAAAACTAATGGAGGAGTATATCTCTTAGAATCATAAAATATTGGAGAGATATTTTCCTTATCAGATTTAGTGGCAAATAAGTCAACAAAATCATCTGACACTGAAGACTTAATGAAAGATATATCATTAAAGCTTTTTCGGCCTTTCCTTAAATTTTCAGGAAAATATTTAGCATTTTCGCTTGTATAAACAAAAGAAATTTCCTTTTTCTTATTATTCATCATTTTCTCATTTTTGATTTCTAACACTTACTTTTCATTCATATTGAGCAGGAGTTAGATAATCGTATTTATATAAAGTTGGGGATTTTTCTATCGCATTGTTTAAACAATGAGGATTTTCAAAACCAAGTCCCCATTTTTCTTTTATAGACTCATAACTCCTCGGTTTGTTCAAATAAATAGTTTGTTCAGATTGATTCCTTCGATATAATTTTTCTTCCAACTCATTTATTTTAGTCGAAAAATTATCTTTTAAATTAGTCATTTCAGTCAAAGATTCAAGATAAGACTTATTTGATTTTTCCAAATCATCTAATTTCTTTTGAAAGATGTCTTTTGTATTTTCCAAAATAGATTTTTCATCTTTCAAAGAAATTTTCAATTTTTCAATCAAATCTGACTTTTCTGAATTTAAATTTTTTTCAGATAATAACTTCGAGCGCAAATCATTTAAGGCAGAAATTATGATTTTCATCTGTGAAGAAATGAAAGTGTAATCAAACTCAGAAATTACCTGATCTTCATCAGTATCATCATCATCATCTGACTGATCATCTCCGATTAAGCACATTTGAGCAATTTCCACATTGTCAGCTTCATCATCGGAGTGATCAATCCAGTATTCCTCTTCTACGAGCAAAGTTGTTCCGTTCTCTCTTTTCTCGGCAAGTTCCATTTTCTTCCGATAGTATGCCGAATCCCGAACCTTCTTCACTCTACACTCCTTAGCGATGTGACCGGGCTTTCCACAGTTGTAGCAAGCAGCCGCTTTCTTAGCCTCGGACACTTTAAAATTCTTTGACCCAGAAGTGAAGCGAAGATTGTGTGGGTCCAACAATACTATATCAAGTTCTTAGATTAACAACACAATAAGATTACCAACCTGTATTGATTATAACAAATGGTTACAAGGTTGATCGATTCAAGCTATTTTGTGTTCTCTGTGTATTCTCTCTATTACACCTTTAAGTGTGTGTTTGTATGTGTGAAATCTTATCTGATCTTGTTAGAGAGATTGAGAGATAACACAATATCTAAACTAAAGTGTGTCTAACACACTACCTAAGATAATATCTAGATTTAATATCTAGATATTATTTCTAATATAAACTAGAAACTAACTAATAACTAATATCTAACAAACTAAACTATTACATTACTATAACTTAGATATTTAAATCTAAGTAAACTAAAACAATTACATTGACATTTATTACAAACAACATAGACTTTACTATCGAGAGTCGACGTTTCGGCTTTAGCTTCAGATTGCGATCTTCAGTTTAGATGATCTTGAATCCAATGAGACTGTGTCTTAACAATCTCCCCCTTTGGATCAAGATCATTACGAAAATGATTTTAGCAATTCAGTCTTCTTTTTCAGTACAGAAGATGCAATTTCTTTCTCTAGCTCTGAAATCAGCATGTCTTCAGGATACTTGCTTTTGAAGATTTCAATCTTGAACGTGATTCTTGAAACATGTGATCTTTGCCATTTCTTGTGTAGTCATTCTCCCCTTTTTTGATGTTAAGTGCAACGAATTCATCAAAATTATTTGTAAGAAATGTCTATCTTTCGGTTAGAGCCCCTGATCCGTCAATTCATAAAATATTCATCCAGATCTTTGCAAATCTAGACAAAATAGTCGTGTAACACCTGAATCAACTAATGAATCAGTTAACATGCTTGTCAGTAACACTAAGTCAATGTGTGTAACGAATACACATGGGAAAGGAGTTGTTTGATGTTGACTCCCCCAGGGTTTCCATTTAATCATCGAAACACCACAAAGGTAAATTTCTATAAACGTTATGACAAAGAAAACTAATTCCTTGTGTGTTCGTGCTTGTGATAGAAAGAATTAAGCACTTGATGATTGCTTATTGGGCTCAAAATTTGTGTAAACCACTGAGACAACAGTTAGTTAAACACAGACTCAATGTGCATGATTGAAGTGCGAAGGTGGGACAGACTTCCTTCTTTTCAATATCCAGATTTTCCAAATGAAAATCAGATAGCAAATGTGCTGCATCCCCTTAGAAAATGTGAAACACTTTCTATTTGAGAAGAAAATGAGTAGATAGTGAGGTTTGATCAAGAGTTGGCATGGGTTAGTTGTCTGTTTCAATAATGTTCACCAAAGAATTGTGAAACACTAGTAATGTGGCTACCCGTCTCAGAAAAAGTTGGTGCAGAGTTGTGATATTCTTTTTAACTCTGTTCTCACACGCTCTTTCTTTTTAACATTTAGCTTTCTCTAATCACACTCATTTATTTTCTCTTTGTACACTCAATCACTAAGGATTAACTTCTTGGGTAGAAATCACTGGTTAAGGTGATTCCATAGAAGTTGTGTTAATTCCTAGCACAATGAAATTCATGTTTTCCTATGATGCACGTGATTCTCAAAATGGTTTAACTATTTCATTTAAAGCACAATTTAGATCATGAAAACATTTAAAATACACTCCCAAAATATAAAATCTGTTGAAAAATCGGGAAGTGGTTTGAACATTTAAGAACATGTTTTGCTATGTTTGAAAGTTGTCCTTCTTTCAACCATATATGAGATGAAGATATAGAATTATACCTTTACGTACGATCTTCTATCTCATGAAGCTAACCTTTAAGTCATAAACATATGAACTTGTAAGCATCTCTCAAAAATTCTGCAAAAGTCTTATGGCAAGTGAAAGTAAAATTTATTCACTTAAATTGAAAAGACAAAAAGCAGTAAAACTTTTTAAAGTACGAGTTCTGATCAGAAATAATCAGAAGTCATATCCGTACTCCCCTTTGTCTTGAAAAGCTCCCCCTAAATTCTTGCATTACAAAAAAATTGGCATTAAAAGGTACATGCAAAATTTTATGAGCTCCCCCTCAAAGTAATATTGACCACTTGTCAATTTCTTCTCATTCTCCCCCTTGGATTATGAACATTATATAGAAGTGCAGATATCAAACAGAGTTAAGAATAAAGAAATGATGAAAAATTATACAATTTAGAAAACTTTTATTGGTAAATACTGATTAGATTTTAAGATTTAGCATTCCAAGCTTAGAGATAAGAAAGTTGAACCTCTTTTCGTCTAATGGTTTGGTGAACAAATCGGCAAGTTGATAATCAGTTTTTACAAAGAAAAGTTCAATTGTTCCTTTTTCAACATGATCTTTAATAAAATGATACCTGACGTCTATGTGTTTGGTTTTGGTGTGTTGAACAGGATTTGCTGATATTGCGATGGCGCTCTTTGAGTCACAGTATATCGGGATCTTGTTGAAGTGGAAACCGTAGTCGCACAATTGAGTTCTCATCCATAAGACTTGAGAACAACAGCTAGCAGCAGCTACATATTCTGCTTCGGTCGTGGAAGTTGAAACACAAAGTTGCTTCTTCGATACCCAACTTACGAGTTTGTCATCGAGGAACTGTACGTGTCCCGATGTGCTCTTCCTGTCTAACATACAACCTGCATGATCTGCATCTGTGTAGGTTGTTAGTTCAAAACTAGTATCTTTAGGATACCATAGACCAAGATCTGCAGTGCCCTTTAGATACCTAAATATGCGCTTCACAGCAGACATATGGATTTCTTTAGGATTGGCCTGATATCGTGCACATAAGCATGTTGAAAACATTATATCTGGTCTACTAGAAGTAAGATACATTAAAGAACCTTTCATCCCTCGATAAGTCCTAACATCAACAGCCTTTCCCGAAGGATCGGTGCCAATCTCAGTACCTGGTGCCATTGGGGTACCAATCGGTTTTGAATCTTCCATTTGGAACTTCCGAAGAATATCCCTAATGTATTTTGATTGATTGATAAAGATACCCGAGGAAAATTGTTTTACTTGTAAACCGAGAAAGAAATTCATCTCACCCATCAAATTCATCTGAAATCTAGACACCATAAGGTTTGCGAAATTCTTACAGTACTTAGTATTTGTAGAACCAAAGATAATATCATCTACATAGATTTGAATTAAAATGATATCGCCTTTTTCCTTTTTGATAAACAAAGTGGTATCTACCGTTCCTTTTGAAAACCCAGACTTGACTAGAAAAGTGGAAAGGACATCATACCAGGATCGAGGTGCTTGTTTCACACCGTAGAGTGCTTTGTCGAGAATGTAAACGTGATTCGGCTTCTCTTGATTGACAAAACCTTCTGGCTGAGAGACGTAGACTTCGTCCTTCAGAATTCCATTCAGAAATGCTGTCTTAACGTCAATTTGAAAGACCGTGAAGTTCTTGTGGGTTGCGTAGGCTAGAAACATTCTGATTGCCTCTAATCGCCGTAGGAGCATATGTTTCGTCATAGTCTATTCCTTCCTCTTGTCTGTATCCTTTGGCTACTAGTCTTGCCTTGTTTCGGATAACGGTACCATCTTCGTCTTTCTTTATCTTGAAAACCCATTTCGTACCTATAATGGTTTTACCTTTAGGATTTGGTACGAGTCTTCAGCTCTTCTTGCATTGAGATCACCCATTCTGGATCAGCAAGTGCCTCTGATACGCGTGTTGGCTCGAACTTGCTCAGAAAGGAGTCATGCATGCACATGTTCATTGATGCTGACCTAGTTTGCACTTGTTTTGATGGATCGCCAATGATCTGGCTTAGCGGGTGCTCTTTGGTCCATTTATGTTCATGAGGTAGTGGATTAGATGATTGTATGTCGGTTGTATCATCTACAAATGCACTTGTACCTTCTTCTGATTGTTCAAGAGGATTGATGGTTTCAGTTGAAGTGGCAGGTTCAGAAGGCTCAGCAGGTACAACTTGATTTGGCTGTAGATTGATCTAAATAGTATCTTCTACTGTTTCAGCTACTTCTGTCTCTTTCTCATTTGTCACTTCTTCAACTGTTGGAGTCGGCATTTGAATTATAATTTCTTGTTGAATCGGGGCGTTTGATTCAATAGGAACATCTGAACTGGTTGGATGAGTAGTCGTTAATTCTTCCATCCTGTCAACCACAACAGATTTCTTTACATTAGATCCAAGAAATTCATCATAAAACAATTCAAATAATAAATCTAAATCAGATAAATGGTTAGTAAAAGTTGATGCTTCATCTGATTTATTCTGTTGAGACGTAGGTCCTGGACTGAGTTGCCCAGAAGCTAGTATTCCTGTTATAACGGGTTCTGAACGTTGTTGTTCGGAAGCCATCTGTTCATCAAACGAGACGTTGATGCTTTCAATCATCGTCTTTGAATTCTTTAGATAAACACGGAATGCAGTTGATGTCGAGGAATAACCAATGAAGATTCCTTCATCCGCCTTAGCACTGAACTTATTTAGACTCTCCCTATCGTTTAGAACAAAACACTTACACCCAAATATATGGAAGTATTTGATTATCGGTGTTCGGTAGTTTATTAACGCATAAGGAGTCTTCTTGAATCTTCAATGTACCATGGAGCGATTCTGTGTGTAGCAAGGTCGATACAGCTTCTGCCCACAAAAATAGAGGTAAGTCTGATTGACTTAGCATAGTACGAGCAGCCTCGACTAGCTTTCGATTTCTTCTTTCGACCACTCCATTTTGTTGAGGCGTTCGAGCAGAAGAGTATTGATGTGAAATCCCGACAGATTCGAGATATTCTTCAACTTTGTTGTTCTTGAACTCTGTGTCGTTATCTGTTCGTAGAAACTTGACCGGTTTCTGCAGATTCACCTGGGTCGTCTTTAGGAATGTGATGAGAATATCAGGTGTCTCATCCTTTGAACGTAGAAACTTGACCCATGTGTATCGTGAGTAATCTTCCACGATCACGAGTATGTACTTCTTTCCGCCTAGACTCTGAGTTCGTATCGGACCGCATAGATCCATATGCAATAACTCTAACGGAGCGCTTGTACTTGGTTCAGGATTTGGTTTATGAGGTGCCCTATTCATCTTGCCCTTTTCACAAGCTGCACAAATATGTTCTCTTTCATATTTGAGCTCTGGAAGTCCTTTGACGAGCTTTCCACTGACCAGATTGTTGATGTACCTGAAGTAGAGGTAAGAGAGCCTTCGATGCCATAACCAACTTTGTTGCATCGAGGCTTTCGTCAGTAGACAAACTTGCTTGTCAGTCTGGACATTTGATAAATTGATTGTGTAGAGGTTTGATTCCCGAGTACCGACCAAGAGTTCTTCGCCTTCTTCATTGCGAACTGAACATCTCTTGGCTTTGAAGTTGACCTCTAAGTCTTTGTCACAGAACTGGCCTATACTGAACAAGTTGTGTCGTAAGCCTTCTACATAGCTCACCTTCTTGATCGTGACATTGTCATGTTGTACATCACCATATCCCATGATTGAAGAAAATTGGTCGTTGCCGAACCTGACTGTTCCGCAATATTTGTCTTTAAAATTGGACAGTATCTCTTTTTGTCCTGTCATGTGCTTGGAACATCCGCTGTCCAAGAACCATGTATGACAAGTCTGCATAAGAGAAATTACAAATTTAGATATTTATATGACAACATTGGAATATTCACTTTGATTATCGAAGTGCGGGTCTTGAACTGATTTGTTCAAAAGCCTATTTTGACTTTGATGTTCGGGTTTTGAACTGCATTATCCAAAAAACCTATTTTGACATTGAAGATTGAGTCCTGATCTATACATAATCAGAAGTCGATTTCTCTTTAAGCTTTGTGTGCCTGCAACACAGATTTAGTCTTAGCTACCCACTGGAATTTGGGTCCTTCTGTGTTAGCACAAGATTTTGGTACCCATTTCAAATTGGGTCCTCTTTTCTTTTGAAATGCTTTGGAAGAATTAGTATGAGATGAATGCACATGGTAATTGCCAAACCAATCTTCAGAATCTTGACAAGAGATAGAAACATGTTTATCATAAATAGAAGACTTTCTAGCAGATAAAGATAACTGAAATAATTGTTTCATTGTATATTGTTTACGAGAAACAACAAGTTTTGAGTTCAAAAGAGCAACATCAGCAATTAAGACATCTTTACTAAGCGAAGTCTTACTACAATTAACACTACTAAACGATAAAACGGTCTTCTCAAGCTTCCGTTTGGGTTGCCATTGAGAATTTACTTCTGGCCTTTGCTTGCTCAGATCTGAAACATGTGAAACTGGTGAGTTAGACCTTTGAGCAACAAGCGATGGCTTCTTCTTAGAATTACCAGTAGTGTTCGGTTTCTGTGAATGCTGAGATATTTTCTTACCTTTAGCATTTTTAGCTTTCACAGAGACTGAGTTATCAACTTTCGTTGATTTTGCACTTTTAACAGGCATACTGGTTTTTCTCAAAGTTTTCTTAACAAAAGATGAATGGTTAGGAAGTTTTGCATTAAAGTCAAATTGTTCAGAACAATCATCTAAACCACCGTTAGAGTTCAAAAAATCAAATCCTTTATTTGATGAACCAAACATATCCTTAGAGTTTGAAGCCTTAGAAATAACAGAATTTGAAAACACATTTGAAAAAACTTTTTGCTCAATATTCATCAAAAGTCTTTCATCTGATAAAGAATTCTCGAGTTCAGAAATTTTACTTTCTAAAACGAGAGGAGGGACATATAGTTTACCTAGAATAGGCTTCGCCTCCATTTCCTTTTCAGTATAACTTTGAAAGAAATCACTTGAAAGTGTTTTCTTCTTTTGATATATTGGATTTTCATCATAACTATTATTCAATTTCGCATAATAAAATGGAAGATGAATTTTAGATGATTTCAAACGTTTTTCAGTTTCGTTGGCTTCATCCTTTTCAGATAGTTTAGTCTAGAAAGTTTTAAACTCAGGGATTCTGCGAGCTAATTACATAGAAAGATGATCATAAAGTCCTGGCACTTCAGAAATCCCTTTTTGTAGACAGTGAGGATTCTTATAACCGATTCCCCATCTCTCTATTTCCTCTTTGGGTTTGTTCAAAAAAATAGTCTGTTCAGTTTGACCCATTTTGTATAACTTCTCTTCCAAACTTTTTAATTTTCCAAGTAAAGAAAAGTTTTCTTTGGTATAAGAAGCATGCAAATTTTTAAGCTCATATAAATCAATCCCACCTTTTAGCAATTGAGACTTGAGTTCAGAATTCTCTTTAAGAATTATTGTCTTTTCTTTTGCGTTGGTGTCATTATCTTTATGTAAAATCTCAATCAATACTTTCTTCTCAGCAAGTTCATCGCTAAGTTTCTGTATCAATTGGTTTTTGTCAGTTATGACACCAGTTTCTTGCTCAAGATTAGATTCTAACTCTTTTTGTTTTAAACTCATGGCATGCATTTTATTCATGAAATCTGAATCTGATAAATTACATACCTCCTCGTCTTCATTATTTGAATCAGCTTCAACATCTGATTCTATTTGGCCCATCAAACACATGTTGACGGTTTCATCTTTTTCTTCATCCTCTTCTTCATCATCTGAGTGATCAAGCCAGTATTCATCTTCAACCATCAGTGCTTTGCCAGCCTCCTGTTGCTTTGCAAGAAGCATCTTGTTCTTGTAATAATCGGAGTTCCTGACTTTTGGCCTTCGGCAGTCTCTGGCATAGTGACCTGTTTTGCCACAGTTGTAGCACGTTGGTGGTTCTTGCTGACTGGATCCTTCAGCTTTGAACTTTCTTTCTTCTGGTTTCCTCTCCTCTAATCTCTTCCCTTCAGACTGATACCTTCTCTCTTCAGGTTTCCTCTCTTCTGTTCTCTTCCCTTCAAATCTCCTTCCTTCAACCCTTTCCTTGTGGATGTAGTTGTTCAGACCAGAAGAATATCTCTGACTATTTGAACTTGGCTTTGTGTGGAACCTTTTCTGAAAACACTTGTCAGCATAAGCATTGCTTGCTTCAGTTGGTCATTTTCATCTATGTCAGAGTTTGCATAACCTTCATCTTCTTCTGATTCATATACAATCCCCTTGTTCTTCTTCTTCCGGACTACAAGAGCGACTATGTCTTCAACCGTCTTTCCTTTCTGTCTCTTATCTTCTAGAATTTCATCCACCTCTTCTTCATTTTGTCGGAGGGTTTCATACACCTCGTGAAGTGGAATCTCATTCAAATCTTTGATCCGCTTCATCTGCCTAGCAAATCTTTTCCATTCCGGTTGAACAATACTCAGGAATTTGACGTTTAGCTCAATATGAGATTTGTGGACTTTGTTCTTGCTAAGTTCGTTCAGCAAAGTCACAAACCTGTCATAGGTTTCTTCTAAAGTTTCTCCCACCCTGCTTCTAAATTCTTCATAATTATTTAGGCAGTTGGAGATTTTCAGCTGATTCCCAACCTTCGAACCCAGCATCATCTTTTCAAGCTGATCCCATATTTCTTTGCCGGAGGCCTTGTAGCTGTCAATCTTTACATATATTTCATTTGGAATTCCATGTAAAATGTATGACTTAGCTAATCTGTCGCCTTTGGCTCTTCTGAGGTTATCATCTCCTAGCTCATGAAACTTAAGTTCAACTTCAGTAGGCACATTTCCAACTACACGGATCGTTATGACTGGTTTCATAACCCCTTCTTCTATAGATCTCCTGATGAAATCACCCAGCTCATGTCTGTCAATGAAGTTCAGAAACCGATCCTTCCACTGTTCGTATTCTCCTTTAAAGAGAACTGGTGGCTTGGTGTCAGTTCCTATAGCAAGGGCTTCTCTGGATGTCATTTTGAAGAAAATTCCAAGTATGGATTGGAGCAGAGAGGTTTGCGTGTCTAGCACAGTGCGCAAAGTGAGGTTTGCGTTTCACGTGGGAAGCGCAAAGTTGAGGTTTGCGGTTCAAGTGGGAAGCGCAAAGTTGAGGTTTGCGTTTCTGAGGTTTGCGTTTCTTACTTGTTGTGAGAAGTGAGATCGAGGTTTGCGTATGCTTTTGGAACCGAGAAGTGGACTTTGCGTTTGGCTTGAGAGGCGCAAAGTTGAGCTTTGCGTTTCTCTTGAGGAGCGCAAAGTGAAGCTTTGCATTTCAATTGAGGAGCGCAAAGTGAAGGTTTGTGTTTGATTTGGGACGCGCAAAGTTGGACTTTGCGTATGTTCGTCTTGTGGTTTGCGCTTGTTCGTCCTGGACTTTGAAAATTTGTCTAAAAACTTGTTCCTGAAACGATTAGCAATACCAAACTCCACCCTTATGTCTAGAAACACTTCTAGAACTGAATATAAGCACTCGATCTCAATAAAACACACTTTTAAAAATGAAATCGATGGCACAGTACGTTTATCGAACTCGACTTTTTCTCACTAAAATCACAAATTGGAACTCGATTTATGCTTTATAGTGAAATCAAATAACAACAACTCTTTCTAGCATGCTAATCGATCACAACCTGATTGATTTTAACACCTAAAACACTTTAAATCTCGAAATCACTTTTTCTTGAAGAACACAGAGTCGTTTTTGCAAAAGAACTTGATTTTGATCTTAATCAGGCTCTGATACCAATTGTGGGTCCAACAATACTATATCAAGTTCTTAGATTAACAACACAATAAGATTACCAACCTGTATTGATTATAACAAATGGTTACAAGGTTGATCGATTCAAGCTATTTTGTGTTCTCTGTGTATTCTCTCTATTACACCTTTAAGTGTGTGTTTGTATGTGTGAAATCTTATCTGATCTTGTTAGAGAGATTGAGAGATAACACAATATCTAAACTAAAGTGTGTCTAACACACTACCTAAGATAATATCTAGATTTAATATCTAGATATTATTTCTAATATAAACTAGAAACTAACTAATAACTAATATCTAACAAACTAAACTATTACATTACTATAACTTAGATATTGTTGGGAATTCAAAATTATACAAGTATGGTTAATGCTGCTAGCACTAAATGGTTACTACTTCTGAAGTTACTACTGCTGAGAAAGATTAATGCTGCTAGTCAAGATTAATATTGCTTAATGAAGTTACTACTGCTAAGCAATTTTAGTACTGCTATTAGTTAGTACTGCTGAACTTAATACTGTTCAAAGTATTAATGCTGCTGAAGACTTAATAATGCTTATGAGATGAAGACTTCATATGGCAAGGATGACAGCTGTACTGAATGGAGATATTCATGGAAAGCTTGGAGATAACTTTGGAAGATTATACCGAAGATCTTTTATTCTTTGTAATTATCTTTTATCTTTAGTATATGTATAGAATGGTTTGTATCTTTAGGATAGAGAATTTTTTTTAGTTTTTAGTTTTCTTAGAGAGAATCAACCTCAAGGTTTATAATCCTAGTTCTAGAGAAGTAGAATTCGTATTGGTGAGCCTGTTCATCAATATTCAGGTTGTGTGTGAAATCTTATAGCTTTATAACCATTCAATAAAGTTTACAAGTTGTTATTATGATTCACTGTTTCATTGATATTTGAATATTAAAGTGTTATTCCGCAAACTCCTTTAATATTGTTTCTGAGTGTTTATTCTTGTTAAGAATTCAGATCCTGACAAGTGGTATCAGAGCTAGTATTCTCAGAAATCTTATTCATCATGGAAAACACAATTGAATCAAACAGTACTCTTGTCTCAAAGGTTCCAATGCTCAGATCCAATGAATTTGACATGTGGAAGATTAGAATCAAGCAATACATTCTCCTCACAGATTACTCCATGTGGGACATCATTGAGAATGGCCCATCTGATGCAGGAAAGATTGGTGCAGATGGAAAAAGGACCCCACCAAAGACAGATGCTGAAATGAAGACAAGACAGACAGAGATGAAAGCCTTGAGCACACTGCTCTTGTCTATTCCCAATGAATATCAACACCAATTCAACAATTGCACTGATGCACAGATGCTCTGGAATGCTCTAGAAAATAGATTCTCTGGTACCAATAGTACCAAGAGAAATCAGAAGGCAATATTGAAGCAACAGTATGAAAACTTTATGTCAACTAAGAATGAGTCCATGACTCAAACTTTTAACAGGTTTAGCAAGCTGATTGGTGAACTAGCTACTATGGGAGTACAGATTGATCAAGATGATGTAAACCGAAAGTTCTTGAGGTCCCTTGGAGATGAATGGACCATGTACACTGTTTCGTTCAGACAGAATGAACAATTGAAAGAAAAAGAACTTGATGATCTGTACAATGACCTTAGAGTATTTGAAGCTGAGGTGGAGGCAAAGAAGAAACCTTCTGGATATATTCATAATGTTGCACTTCTATCAGCATCAATTGATTCTAATGCTAACCCTGAATCAGTTAATGTTGCTAATGGAGCAAATCAAGAAAAAGGCACTGAATCTGTGTTTGAAGCCTTTCTTTCCAGCCATGGAAATTTCTCTTTAATTAATGATGACTTGGAACAACTTCATCCTGATGATCTTGAAGAGATGGATATTAAATGGCAGATGGCCATGCTTTCCATGAGGGTGAAGAAGTTGATAAAGAGGACTGGGAGGAACAACTTCTCCCAAAGAAGAGAAGATGGAGCAGGCTTTGATAAATAAAAGGTGGAGTGTTATAAATGTCATCTGAAGTGACACTTTGCCAGGGAATGCAGAAGTGGAGTGTCTCACAACAACAACCACCAACAAGCTCAGTCTGGAAGCTTCAATCACAACAGAAACTCTGCTCAAGCCCTTGTTTCTCAACAAGGAATGGGGTTTGACTGGAGTGATCAAGCAGAAGAGGATATCCAAAATCAAGCTCTTATGGCAGAAGTATTTGATCTCCCAACTGAGGTAAGTTCTACTCTCTGTTCTAAAACTTGCATAGACACTGTTAAAAGGTACAGAGATCACAATCAGAACATGAGTGATGACCTTAAGAGGTTAGCAAAAGATATAAAAGACTATGTGAGAATTGTTGAGAGGTTTGAGGAACAGATCAAAGGTTTTCAAGCCAATGAACTCCAACACTCATATGATACCAATTACTGGAAGTGGGAGAAAAAGGATCTAGAACTCCAACTGACCAAATCTAAAGTGGAGAGTGAAAAGTTGAGAGAGGAGCTAACCAAGGTTAAGCTTGATGTGGAGAAGTTTTCCAATGCTTCTAAAGAAATGGACTCTTTACTACAAACTCAGATTCATGACAAATTGAGAAGAGGAATTGGGTACAATACCACACCACCACCATACAACAACAACTACATTCCTCCTACGTCAGATTTGCTAGAAACCAAAGATAGGAAGGACTTGTCTGAGGGATCCACTGAGATAGATCCCTTACATGAGGTAGTTGTTGAGGATAAGACTGAGAAAGAGGTTGGTAAGAGTAAGAAGAACAATGTGAGTGGTGAGATTCCCCTAGAGAATCACATCATTACCAATGAGGGGTGTGGAAAGATTTGGGTCAAATCAAAGGACATAGAGAAGACAGAGGGAAAGTCTGGTAAGGTCCATTACAAACAGACCACAGTTGTGAATCTTGTTCCTTGCAAACAGTGTGCATGCAAGAATTCTGAGCCCCTAAAACATGATAAAAAGAGGGGAAATCAAAGAAACTGGAATAATCAGTGGGCACAAACACAAGGGGTTGATCTAAGTAAAATCAATAGACCAAAACCTTGTTTTATCTGTGGCAAATTGAATCATCTTGCCAAATACTGTTATTTCAATCCTATAAACCAAAGGATGAATTTTCAAAGATCTATGCAAAAACCCTTGGGTTATAGGAAGAAGGAAAGGAACCATGTGGCTAAGAAATCTGTTAAATCTAAAAGCCACATGAAGAAAAAGTCTGTTAAAGAAAGTGTCAATATGTGGGTTCCTAAATGCACTAAAAAGGTTAGTACTACTACCCCAAATAGTACTCCTGACAATGATAGTGCTGTTAGAAGCAATACTACTGCTACCAATGTTAGTGTTGCCAAGAGTATTAGTACTGCTAAAACTAACATGGTTAGTACTTCTTCAAATGTTAATACTGCTAACTCTGTTAGTGCTTCTAACAAGGTTAGTACTGCTAAACCTGTTAGTGCTGCTAACTCTGTTAGTACTTCTAAAGTTAGTACTGCTCCTAGTGTTTGTGCTGCTAGACCAATCATACTGACAAAGTACTCCAATAAAGAGTGCTCTGTGTTTAAAAATCTCATCAAAAAGGAATGTAAGTACTTTGATGAGAAAGGGAGACCCAAGACCACTTTGGCTTGGGTTCCCAATCAATACTAACTGTTTAATCTTATGTGCAGGGCAACCAGCAGCTCAAGGGGAAGAGCATCTGGCATGTTGATAGTGGTTGCTCTAGGAACATGACAGGGAACATGTCATGCCTCAAGAATTTCAAGAAAATTGATGGTAGGCATGTTGCCTTTGGTAATACTGTTAGGTCTGATTTTATAGTAGACTTGGTCAATACTGTGTTTAGAGTCTTATCAGTGTTGTATCTGACCAAGGGTATTTAAGTCCCTTTGGTCTTGTTCCTTGTAAGTTTCACACACACATTTGAATAGAATTACACTTTGCGCTCCATTGTTACTCTCTCTCTACTTTCTCTCTCTAAGGATTTAGAGATTCTTGGACTCACAATTGGTATCAGAGCCTGCTAGATCTTGAGAGGATTGAGAGATTGTTTGTATTGATCTGAATTAGTGATTGAAATCGAAAATTTGATCGATTTTATTGAGTTTTTCAATAAAATCTCGTTTTCTTGATTTCTCACAAAATTTGGATATGTTTCTGGTTAATTTTGTGTGATTTTAATTGGTTTAGATTCGTTTTGAATTGTCAATCATGTTTGATTCTTATTGTTTTGCATAAAATTCATGTTTTGATCTTCGATTTTGAAAAAATTGTAATTTTCTGAAAAAACGAGTTTCGGTACTGTTACATTCTTGATTTTGAGTTTTAGTGTGTTTTAATCGAAATTGGTTATTAATTGTTGTTAGAATTGTGTTTTCGAAGTTCAGTATATGCATTTCTTGCTTAAATTTCTTGGTTTGATCTGTTTTTGCAAAATTTTACGAGTTTATGAACTTTGCGTTTCATTCTTGAACTTTGCGTTTCATTCATATGCTCTGCGCCTCATTCATCATACTTTGCGTTTTCGGTTCACATTAGACCCGCAAAGTTCATTGTACGTCTCAAGTGTCACACGCAAAAGTCAGGTTCTCAGATCTTACTACACGTGCAAAGTTCACTTTGCGTTTCTAGTTAGACCCGCAAAGTTCACTTTGCGTTTCTAGTGTGACCCGCAAAGTCCACCATGCGTTTCCTTCTACACCCGCAAAGTTTACTTTGCATTTCCCTCTTCACACGCAAAGCTAACTTTGCGTTTCTGTCTTCACCTGCAAAGCTCCACTTTGCGGGTCTCCCTGTCTTAATTTTTTTTTTGTGTGTCTTCTAAATTTTTTTTCTTTTTAATCTTTGTGTCATATCAAGTGTTTTTCAAATTGTCAATTTTTAATATTTTTTTTTTTTCAAAAATTTTCAATTCAATCTGATTTTTGATTTTCTGATATATAGTTTGGGACGGTCATTCACTTCAAGTTGATCATTTTCTCAAGATGTCTTTGCAAGAACAAATCTACAAGAATGACCTCATGATGTCTCTGGGGTCTGATACTCGTCCACCAGTACTAATCAATGAGAACGAATTCGAACAGTGGCAGGATCGGTTTATCAACTTTATTGAAAGGCAACCTAATGGGGATAACATGATGAAATCTCTGTATGAGGGTCCTATGGTGAGGAAAATGAAAGTGATTCCAGCTACTGCTACTACTCCAGCTACAGCAGTTGAAACACCTTTAAGTGAATATGACGAAAAAGAGCTATCAAGATATAAAGCAGACAATCATGCTAAATCAAATCTGATTCTTGCTCTTCCCAACTCCATCTATAACAGAATCGATTGATTCAAATATAATCCTATCCTGATGTGGACACAACTTGAGAAGATTATGCTTGGTTCTGCAATGTCTACTCAGTTACGACATACCAGATACATGAACAACTTTGAAAAGCTTCAGGCAAAGGATGGGGAAAGTTTGAAAAGTGTGTTTGATCGATTCTGGGCTGTTATCAATAATCTCTACAAGATTAAAGTCACCAAGACTGAGTTGGAGGCTAACTTGAAGTTTCTGAACGCTTTACAACCTGAGTGGAACAAGTCATGCCATAGAATGAGAAACGATGTCAGAATCTCAACCATGCCAATTCAGGAGTTATATGAAATCTTGATGACAGATGAATCTTTGGTACTGGAAAAGAAGGCCAAACTGGATAAAAAGAACAAGAAAACAGTTGATCCGGTTGCTCTTCTCACCAAGAAACTGAATGAACAAGCGTTGTCTGATAACGCTAACACCGGGTCAACTGATGATGATGGAGAGGCCTTACAGAAAGCTATGATTCTTCTCTCTCAACATTACCAGAAGAAGTTCCAACGTAGATCGGGTTCCAACTCTTCACGCTTCACTTCTGGGTTTAAAGCCAAAGTACCCGAGCTCAAGACTACTGCTTGCTACAACTGTGGAAAGCCGGGACACATCTCAAAGGAGTGTAGAGCAAAGAAGATTAAGGACTCAGCTTATTACCGAAGGAAATTGGAGCTGGCTGAGAAAAGAGAGAATGGAACAGCTTTGCTGGCAGAAGAAGAATTTTGGCTGGATTATTCCGATGTGAAGCATCGAACGTCGAGATCGCCCATTTGTGCTTAGTCGGAGATGACCAGTCAGACGATTCTGACACTGATGAGGATGAGGTATATTCTGAGTTTGACTACAACTTTATTACCTCTCAGTTTAAAATCATGATTAATGCTTTATCTGATTTGCGCTCTAAATATTTATCTGAAAAGTCAGATTTAATTGAAAAGCTGAAAATTTCTTTGATGGATGAAAAATCTATTTTAGAAAATACTAAAGACATCTTTCAAAAGAAATTGGATGCTTTGGAAAAATTCAAACAAGACTTATCTTTAATCTTTGTCATCAATGACTATTTTAAAAGATGAATTTTCTGATAAAATAATTAAGTTAGAAGAAAAGCTTTATCGAAGAGACCAATCTGAACAAACAATTTATATGAACAAGCCGAGGAGTGAAGAGGCTTTAAAACAGAGATGGGGACTTGGTTTTGATAATCCTCAATTTTTAAACAAATTAATAGACGAAGTTCCCACCTTATATAAATACGATTATCTGACACTTGCTCATTATGCTCCTCAGTTCAAATTTCATTGGACTAGTGAAAAGGAAGTGTTAGATCTCGAAAATGAGAAAAAGATATATAAAAAGAAAAATGAAATTCTTTTTGTTTATACGTCTGAAAATGCAAAATATTTTCCTGAAAAATCAAGAAGAGGAGAAGAGTTTTAAATGATATATCTTCTGTTAAATCTTCAGTGTCTGATGATTTTATTCCTTCTTATGCTCCTGATTCTGATAAGGAAAATATTTCTCCAATCATTTATGATTCGAAAAAATATACTTCTCCGTTAATATTAGAAGGAAAAATCATATATCTTGAAGATCAGATAGAAGATCAAAATATTTTGAAGAAAATTGAATCTGACATTATTCTTTCTTTTATGACTTCTAGTCTTGAAGAAAATTTATTTTCTCAAAAATCAGATTCTATTTCTAGCCTATCTTCTGATTTTAAGGAAAATAAAATGGAAGTTTCAAATTTTAAAATCCTTTCTCAAAATAATTCAGACTCCGAGGTGAATTCAAATTTATTAGTTGATCAGATTGGTTGCTTGGATAAATTTATTTCTTCTGATTTAAATATTTCGTCTAAAATTCTTGATAATTCTTTTACGCTCAATGATCAATTTTATAAACCTAAGCGTAAAATAAGACGGTCAAAGAAGTCGAAGAAACAAGATACAGTTTTTACTGGCAATTCTAATTCTTCCGATACTATTATTTCAGATAGGACTGTGAGCCAGTCAAAGAAGCAGATCTGGAGAGCTAGGCGGACATCAACTGATTCTATGTTTGATGGAGATCGATGTGTAAACAAATTTTATAATAGTGATTCATTTGCTGTTTGTAATAAAGTTTCAAAATACTCTATAAAGCAAATGTTTCAAATTTCCAAAAATGTCTCATATTCGTTTTCTGATTCTAGTTCAGATGATCATGCTTTATCTTCTGATAGTTGTGATTATTTCTCTGATCATATTCCTCATGCTTTAAATTTCAAATCTGCTCATTATTTCCCCATACGAACTGCAACTAACAAACATGGGCCCAAATACAAGTGGGTACCCAAATCTTTATCTGATTCAAAGTTGCAGGCATCACATGTTAAGGGGGAGTAAGAGGATTTTGGCTTCTGAGTACTTCAGCTCAGGACCCGTACTTCATCAACTATGACTTCTAAACAAAACAGTTTAGAACTCGTTCTTCATAGGTTCAGTTTCTGACTAAATGAGATACTGTGAGTACATCAATTTTAATTCCGCTGCATTTATCTCTGATAATGATGGTATTCCAGTTTTTCTCAATGTTTCAAGAATCTGAGCTTGTTTATCTTTCTCATTAATTTGTATTACCCAAATTTTTTTTTAATATGAGACACAAATTTATTTTCTTCTATGTAAAAGATGAAATAGTTGAATTTTATTTTGTTCCAACTAAATATTAATTAAAAGTTTAAATCTTTACAAATTTTATTCTATAAAGTAAAGTTTTACATTTTTTCTTTCCTTTAAATAAAATATGTGTCTAGGATAAATTTTCAAGTTCTTTTGTTTATATTAAAGTTTTTATATGGTCAAATTTCAAGTCTTACAAAAGTCGAAAAATCAGCAACATGTTTGAAACTTTTATTTCTGCTTTAAAGATATGTGAGTCGGAATTTTTATAGTTTATTTTGCTTAGACTACCTAAACGATCAAAATTTTAGATTGAAATGAAAATATGGGCTAAGCATTTAGACGTTGATCTGAGTGATTGAGATGATTATTAAATTCTTAAAATACAGAAATCTCTAAGTTTAAAAGTTTGTACCTGTGACCTTTCTGATTTGGGAAAGTAAGTTCCTTGGGATGCTTGTCATCTGGTCCCCTAAGGTCATTTGGTCTGGGAGTGATCGAACAGAAATCCTTTTATAGAATCAGATCGAAAGTCATGTTCTACTGGTATGAATGGGTTTAGGATATGTCGATGTAGCCTTTCTGATCTGGGAGAGTAAGTTCCAAGGGGTGCTTGACACCTAGTCCCCTAAGGCCAACTGGTCTGGGAGCGGCTGACCCAAATCTTGCAATAGGGTCAGATAGAAAGTTACGTTTACGGCATGTTCTTTACTTAATAAACTTTTTGATTAAAAAGATGCCAAAGTGAACGAGCTTAAAAGATGCCAAAGAGCACACTCATGTGAAGATGCCAATGTGCACAATGCTAAAAGATGCCAATGAGCACACATCTCATGATACTTGGTGATATGTTTGAGTTGCGATAAATCTGTAAATTTATGAATATCTTAATTCTTGATGGCTTAGTGTGAGTACATGCAAAGTTCTCTATAATATTTTTAGAATTGCATTTTCTTGAAGCTAATCGAAGATTCGCATGTGAGCACACTGAATAGATTGTTGGAAGTTTTTGAAACTGAACATGTTTTAACTTGATATGCAATGAAACTTGTTCTTGTATCCTACAACATATGTTTGATTTCAAATGATTGATAAATTTGTAATATTTTACTCTGTAGAATTTAATTTGTTTAGTATTTAAAACTTTATATGTTTAGTTGTTTCAAAATTTACATTAAATATATTTTTCTTTCTACATTAATTTCTGATCATTGTGTTCTCATAAATATATTTTAATGGGTTTATGCATTATTCAAGGGGGAGTGAACAAAGAGATGTATTTCAAAGATTAAATCTGTTTTTGAGGGGGAGTGTCTGATTTTCTTTACATGAATGCTATCTAGAATTGTCTTATCTAATGCATTTGTGTAGGGGGAGTCAAAGAGCTTAACAAGGTAAATTTTTTCTAAGTCTACTTTGCGCTTCAGGCATGACACGCAAAGCTTGTTTTGCGTTTCCTTCATGAACCGCAAACCTTGATTTGCGCGTCACATGTGAACCGCAAACCTTGCTTTGCACGTCACATATAGAACGCAAACCTCCTCTGTTTTCTCTGTTTCTTTGATTTTGCAGATCTTACACTGTCTCGTCTCCAACATTTGCATGACCAAGTTGATCAAGATCATCAAGGTCATGAGGGGGAGAAGTCAAGGAGAAGTTAAAGAGACAAAGAGTTCAAAAGATTATCTTCTGATCAAGATTCGCTCAAAGATTCCATTCACTCAGCTATTTCAAATTCTTTTGTTGTTCTTGCTCCGAAAACCACAGTTCATTCAAGATCATTCAAAAGAGGTGTATCGTCTTGAGCTTAAGCAGCAAAGAAAATTTTCAATCTGCAAGATGCTGAGAAGAATTTTTTTTCTTAAAAGTCAGAAAGCTTCTGAAAGTCGCTTTGTTGGTCCGTGCTATTATAGAAGACAATTTTTGAAGACCAAAGAGCCAATGATTACTAAGGGGGAGATTGTTAGGTCTGATTTTATAGTAATCATTGTATTTATAGGACTTGGTCAATACTGTGTTTAGAGTCTTATCAGTGTTGTATCTGACCAAGGGTATTTAAGTCCCTTTGGTCTTGTTCCTTGTAAGTTTCACACGCACATTTGAATAGAATTACACTTTGCGCTCCATTGTTACTCTCTCTCTACTTTCTCTCTCTAAGGATTTAGAGATTCTTGGACTCACAAATACTCCAGATGGAGGTAAGATTAGTGGTAAGGGGGATGTAACCAAAGGTAAAATGACCTTTCAAGATGTATTCTATATTGAGCAGTTAAGGTACAACCTGTTAAGTGTATCACAGGTTTGTGACAAACAGCATAGTATATTATTTACTGATTCTGAATGCATTATCCTTGCTCCTGGATTCAAGGTAGTTGATGAAAAGATGATACTACTAAGAACTCCAATAAAGGATAATGTATATTGCTTAGATATGGAAAGTGTTTCAACTGATTCATCCCTAAACTGTCTTGTTTCAAAAGCTTCTTTGGATGAATCATCATTTTGGCACAGAAGGATGTGTCACATGAACTTTAAAACAATGAATAAACTTGTTAAAAACAACCTTGTAAGAGGTTTACCTTCCAAAGTCTTTTCATGTGATGATCATTGTGCTGCCTGTCTCAAAGGCAAACAACACAAAACTTCTTATAAGTCCAAAGAGTTGAACACAATCTCTAGTTCTCTTCAGTTGTTGCATATGGATCTGTTTGGTCCTACAAATGTTATGAGTATAGGTACGAAATCATACTGCCCGGTTATTGTTGATGATTACTCTAGATTTACTTGGGTATATTTTCTAAGGACTAAGGATGAGACAAGTGGACTGATCAAATCCTTTATCCTAAGAATTGAAAACCAAACAAATCAAAAGATAAAGTCATTAGGTCAGACAATGGTACTGAATTTAAAAATCATGACCTAAACACCTTTTGTGAGGAAAAAGGAATTGAGAGGCAATACAGTGCTCCTAGGACTCCACAACAAAATGGTGTTGCTGAGAGAAGGAATAGGACACTGATTGAAGCTGCTAGATCTCTGTTAGCTGATTCCAAACTTCCAATTACTTTCTGGGCTGAAGCAGTTAATACTGCTTGCTATGTCCAAAACAGAGTTCTAGTAGTCAAGCCTAAAGACAAGACACCATATGAGCTTTTAAATAACAGAAAACCATTTATTGGATTTTTCAAACCTTTTGGGTGTCCTTGTACCATTCTCAATACCAAAACTCACTTAGGAAAGTTTGATAGCAAGGCAGATGATGGTTTTCTTGTTGGTTACTCATCTCAGAGTAAGGCTTACAGAGTTTTTAATTCTTCTTCTAGAATAATTGAGGAAAGTGACAATGTCAAATGCAATGAGAACACACCAAATCCTATTGGGTCTGGTCCTCAGTGGTTATTTGACATTGATTCACTAACTAACTCTTTGGGTTTCAGTAGTGATTATCATGCAGGTTCAGGAAGTGGAGGATCAGGGGATGAACAAGTGAAAGTACAAGACATTATTCCTCAGTCTGTGATCTTTCCCATACCTCCAATAGAGCCTGTTGATGTCTGTGAAAAGGAGAATGCTACTGAACAAATTCAGAGTGAAGAAGAAAGAAGAGATGTGGAGAATCCAATGCATGAAGAGCCAGAAGCAGCTGATGAGATCCCCTGAGCTGACTTAAATGATTCCAATCTAGATGTGGGAATCAATGAAGAACCTAGTCATCAGACTAGAACTCAAAAGAACCATCCTCCAGAGTTGGTCATAGGAGACATCTCTTCTCCTATGATAACAAGGAATCAAAGCAGACTTCAAGAGCTGCAGGATCAGCAACACACAGTACTCTCTTGCTTTCTATCTCAGATTGAGCCTAAGAAGATTTATGATGCAATGAAAGATTCCAGTTGGATAGAAGCTATGCAAGAAGAGTTACTGCAGTTCAAATTGCAAGAAGTTTGGGACTTGGTGGACCTTCCAAAAGGTCATAGAGCTATTGGCACCAAGTGGATTTTCAGAAATAAAAAGGATGAGAGAGGAATTGTGATCAGGAACAAAGCAAGGCTTGTGGCACAAGGGTACACTCAAGAAGAAGGCATAGACTATGAAGAAGTGTTTGCTCCAGTGGCAAGGGTAGAGGCAATTAGGCTATTTCTAGCCTATGCCTCATTCATGAAGTTCAAGGTATATCAAATGGATGTGAAGAGTGCCTTTCTTTATGGTACAATTGATGAAGAAGTATATGTCTGTCAGCCCCCTGGATTTGAAAATCCATCATATCCAGACAGAGTATACAAACTGAAGAAAGCACTTTATGGTCTTCATCAAGCCCCAAGAGCATGGTATGATACACTGTCTACCTATCTCTTGGAGAATGGGTTTGAAATAGGAATAATTGACAAGACCCTCTTCATTAAAAGAAGTAAGAAGGACATCCTACTTGTTCAGATCTATGTGGATGATATCATCTTTGGATCCACAAAAGATCAGATGTGTAGAGACTTTGAAAAGTTGATGCACAAGAGCTTTAAAATGAGTTCAATGGGTGAACTTACCTTCTTCCTTGGGCTTCAAGTGAAACAGAAGAAAGATGGGATCTTCATAAGTCAATCAAAATATGTGAAAGACATCCTGGATAACTATGGTTTAACAGACTCAAAGCCAGCAAGCACACCTATGGAGACTCATAAACAGATCATTGCTGATCTTGAGGGGGAGGATGTTGATGTCCATCTATATAGATCAATGATTGGATCTCTCATGTATCTCACAGTCTCAAGACCAGACATCATGTTTCCAGTGTGTTTGTGTGCCAAATTCCAAGTCAAGCCAAAGCAATCACATCTTCAAGCTGTTAAAAGGATTTTCAGATACTTAAGAGGGCAACCTAGATCAGGTCTTTGGTATCCTTATGAATCCAACTTTGACTTGATTGCATACTCAGACAGTGACTTGGGTGGTGCTAATATGGATAGAAAGTCTACTTCAGGTGGTTGTCAACTTTTGGGTGCAAGACTAGTATCTTGGCAGTGTAAGAAACAAACCACAGTGTCCTTATCAACAACAGAAGCTGAGTATATTGCTGCTGCAAGTTGCTGCTCTCAGGTTCTATGGATTCAGAATCAAATGCTGGACTATGGGGTAACCTTTCTTCACACTCCAATCTTCATTGACAATAGCAGTGCTATAAGCATTGTTAACAATCCAGTCAAGCACTCCAAAACAAAGCACATTGAGATCAGGTATCACTTTATTAGAGATTGTAGTGAAAAGAAGCTAATTCAAGTTGCTAAAGTTCATACTGACAACCAGTTTGATGATCTATTCACTAAAGCTTTTGATGTGGGTAGATTCACTTTCTTTGTCACAAATGTGGGCATGATCAACTCTGAATGAGCTCATGTTTTTAAAAAGTGTTTACATACCTGGTATTGGTTTATTCTTTGGTGCTACTAACTTCTTTCTCAGGAAGTTATTACCTTGCTCAGAGTACCTCAAGCTTCAAAAAGTGTAAGTATAGTTAATGCTGCTAGTGCAGTTTCAATACTGCCAGTGCAAAGTTAATACTGCTAGTTAGTTAATACTGCTAGTGGTTAATACTGCTCTTAGTTAATACTGCTAGTTAGTTAATACTGCTAGTGGTTAATACTGCTCTCAGTTAATACTGCTAGTTAGTTAATACTGCTAGTGGTTAATACTGCTCTCAGTTAATACTGCTAGTTAGTTAATACTGCTAGTGGTTAATACTGCTCTCGGTTAATACTGCTAGTTAGTTAATACTGCTTATGTCCCGAATCGTATAAATACCCTTTTTGCCCGCCTAAAAGTTCATAACGACTCTTTGATTTCTATTCATCTACTCTCTAACCCTTTTCTCTCAAGCACCAAGTATTTCAGTCCAGAATACTCAAGCTCGATGGCAGCTATGGCGTTCATTGATGAACATAATGAGATTGCAATGCTACAGAAGCCTAAACAAGCTGCTGGATTCCATCAAATTGTGAATTTTCTCAAGTCCATCCACATTGCCCATGCTCTTACAGTGTCGCCAACAATCTACATAGAGCATCAAAGACAATTTTGGGCAAATGCCACTGTAGTCATAGAAATTGGTGTGCAGATAATCAAGACAAGGGTGTGTGACAAACCCTTGTCAGTTTCTGAAGAGGTGATTCGCATCTGTCTACGTCTAGACGATGCTGCAGGTATTACTTCTATTCCTAATGAGGACTTGTTCTCAAATCTTTCAAGAATGGGGTATGGAGGCCAATTGGGTGGTTTCAAATTCTCAAAAGCTAAATTTTATACCCAATGGCATTTTCTTGTTCATACCCTTATGCATTGCATTTCTAAAAAGACTACTGGATGGAGTGAGTTCAGCAGTACCATTGCTTATGCTTTGGTCTGCTTGGCCACTGCCAGAAAGTACAATTTTTCAAGAATGATTTTCAATGACCTTGTGTCAAACTTGGGAAACAAAAAGAGTTTTTATATGTACCCAAGATTTGTCCAGGTAGTTATAACCAATGAATTGACGGATATGCCTCACTTTGATGAGGTATATGTACCAAAAATCCTCAAAGGTAAGGTCTTTTCAAATATGAAGAGATCTCCATTGGACTCGGAAGGAGTTGACACCCCATTGTTCTCTACAATGATGGTGGTGTCGCACAATGAAGAATATATGGCTTCAGGGTCAAGGCCCTCATTAGACCATCCCACTGAAAGCCAATCCCAACCTTCAATCACCATATCAATCCCACAGTCCCTTATTCAAAAACCCACTTCTCCAATCACCAATACCTACATAAGGAAAATGGTAAAGAAGGCTCCTTCCCTTCTTGTACCTTCACCCACAGAGCCTTTAAGCCCTCTAATGGAGAATTCTCCATTAGAGAATATCTATAGGGAAACCACAGGGGTGTCTCCCAACCCCAAGGAGGTGCTCACTGAGGAGATGAATGAGCATATGGGTGCAAAGGCTGCCACTACTCCTGCTAGCACAGAGGAGGTCAATGGTAACATCAATAAGACCTTCCTCATGGCAACTTTGGGTGAGCAATCATCCAAAGGTCCCAGGTGCCAAGAAACCATGGGGGTAGCAGGTGCTTCTGCTAGGCAGAAGACCTCTAACACAAAAAGATCCCATGATCCTTCAAAAGGGGGTCACACTCCTGGAGAAGGTGAGGACAGATATGACTATCTTGAATTGATGGAAACAATGGGCAACATCAATATGGATGTAATCAAGCAGGGAAATGCCATAGAAGAGCTGAAACTGATAATTCTGTCTCAACAAGTACAGATTACCAACCTGAAGAAAATGGTGAAGAGATTGGTCTAGAAAAAGAAGAAGAAACAGTTTGTGCTCAGAAGAAGGAAACAAGTGACTGATGCTCCCAAAAAGGGGGAGTCAGAAGCTGATGCCAACATGGAAGATGCAAAAGTTGAGGGGGAGTTTGATGGGGTTAGTGGAGATAAAGTACAAGTGGCAGAAACTGTTAATACTGCTGAATTGAATGAAGCAGCAGAAATGGTGCAAGAAGTATTAACAGACCTTGAGATAGCAGAAACTTTAATCAAGGCTAAGCATGATACTCCCAAGGTCACTTCAAAGGCCAAAGGAGTTATCATCAAAGAAAAAGGTGAAGTGATCAAGAAAGCAAGGATTGAGAAGGCAGTAAGCAAAGACAAAGGGAAAGCAAAGTTAGTGGAATCTGATCAACCAATTAAAAAGCAAAAGTTGGTTGAGTCAGATGAAGATTTGGCCAAAAAGATTCAGGCTGAACTTGAGCAAGAAGAAAAGGCTCAAGTGGACAAAGATAGAGAGATGGCTAAGGCTCTAGCTGCAGAGCTAAATGAAGCTTATCAACAAAGTTTGGCAACTGAAATAGCACAGAATAAAGCTGCAACCCTAAAGAAGTCTGTGTTGATCAAAATGGATGCAAAGAAGAGACAACCTTCAAAGACCTACCTTGGTACTCAAGAGAGAAAGAAGATGATTACTTTTCTCAAAGGTGCTGTGGGAGTCAGAAAGGAGATGTTCTCAAAGATGACTTTTGAACAGATCAAAGGGTCGTATGATTCAGAGATGACAAAGCTTCAAAGGAATGAAACAGCCAGAGTTGAAATGGAAAAGAGGATGAAAGAAAGTAATGATTTTCTGATAGAAAAACCTTTCCCTTATGAGCAAGAAACACCAAAGAAAGAAGCAACTCTAGGTGAAAGTCTGAGGATTTTAAAAAGAACTAAAATGATGGCAAGAAGAAAATCAGCCAAGAAGCCTAGAGTGGATAAAGAAGAAGCTGAGAAGGTTGCTGAAGAAGAAGGGGCACCTAAGTCAGTTGAACAGAAAGAACCATCAAGTACTGATGATGTGAATATGTACATGGTAGTGATGGACAAAGTTCCTGAACCTATAACAGCTGAACCTGTTGGTGTTAAGCCTCTTGAGCTCATTCTCTGGGACACAATGAAGGTTGATGGAAAAGAGTATATCAGGCTCAAAAGAAAAGATGAGAAGTATGAAGTGTATAATACTTTGGCCAAGATTGTCAGAACATGTTCCAGGTCTGATCTAGAGGAGATGTTTGAAATAGGAATGAAGTTGTATGCTGATCAATTAAAAGCTCCAGAGATTTCAATCACAAAACTTGTGATGGAGTATCTGTGTATGATGTTCAAACCAGAAGAAGTGGAGGAAGTTATCAGAAATGTGTTTCAAATAGTTAACAACTGGACTCTATATGAAACTAGTGGAGTGTATGCACTGACTATGGACATAAATCACATAGAATACTTCTTGGTGGATAGAGTTTACAACCACAGTAGATTGAGGCTGCATGCCATGTTGAAGGAAAAGCTTGGTTGTGCACCAGATTCAGAAATGGCAAAGTATTTGATCCAAAGAACAATTAATCAAAGCTTGGGGTTGGATGCTAATACAGGGATATGAAGAATGGTGTTTTGGGAGCATCTGAAGAACTTGACTTCTCTTCCTAAAAGTCAAGTTAGGGGAGATTGTTGGGAATTCAAAATTATACAAGTATGGTTAATGCTGCTAGCACTAAATGGTTACTACTTCTGAAGTTACTACTGCTGAGAAAGATTAATGCTGCTAGTCAAGATTAATACTGCTTAATGAAGTTACTACTGCTAAGCAATTGTAGTGCTGCTAGTAGTTAGTACTGCGGAACTTAATACTGCTCAAAGTATTAATGTTGCTGAAGACTTAATACTGCTTATGAGATGAAGACGTCATATGGAAAGGATGACAGTTGTACTGAATGGAGATATTCATGGAAAGCTTGGAGATAACTTTGGAAGATTATACCGAAGATCTTTTATTCTTTGTAATTATCTTTTATCTTCAGTATATGTATAGAATGGTTTGTATCTTTAGGATAGAGAATTTTTTTTAGTTTTTAGTTTTCTTAGAGAGAATCAACCTCAAGGTTTATAATCCTAGTTCTAGAGAAGTAGAGTTCGTATTGGTGAGCCTGTTCATCAATATTGAGGTTGTGTGTGAAATCTTGTAGCTTTATAACCATTCAATAAAGTTTACAAGTTGTTATTATGATTCACTATTTCATTGATATTTGAATATTAAAGTGTTATTCCGCAAACTCCTTTAATATTGTTTCTGAGTGTTTATTCTTGTTAAGAATTCAGATCCTGATATTTAAATCTAAGTAAACTAAAACAATTACATTGATATTTATTACAAACAATATAGACTTTACTATCGAGAGTCGACGTTTCGGCTTTAGCTTCAGATTGCGATCTTCAGTTTGGATGATCTTGAATCCAATGAGACTGTGTCTTAACAGATTGTTAGAACCCGAACGAGGTTGGAACTTCTTCTGATAATGCTGAAAGAGAAGAGCAATTGGGTCCACTGACCCATCATATGCATTTTCTAATAAAGCTTGTTTTGCCAGCTGATTTGGTAGAAGAGCAATTGGGTCCACTGACTTCTTGTCTAGTTTTGCCTTCTTATCATTGACTATGCACTCATCTGTCAGCAGGATCTCGTACATTTCTTGGATCTGCATAGAAGATATTCTGACATCATTCCTCAAGTGATGGCAAGATTTGTTCCATTCTGGTTGCAAAGCATTGAGGAACTTCAGATTTCTCTCCAGCTCAGTCTTTTCTATTTTAATTTTCCTCAGATCATTAATCACGACACATAATCTGTCATACACAGTTTTTAATGACTCCCCATCCTTGGCTTTGAATTCTTCAAAGTTGTTCAAGTAACGTGTATGTCTGAGTTGAGTAGCAACTGAAGAACCAAGCATAATCTTTTTTCAATTGTGCCCAAAACAGATTTGGATAATCCTTGCAATGATCAACCCGGTTGTAGGCAGGGGTTTGGTAAGGCTAGCATCAGGTTAGCTTTTAATTCTCGATCAGCTTTCACTCGCGAAGCCTCTTCAGTTGTTGCAGGAGTCTCTTTATTAGGCTTTACGAAAGGTCCTTCAGTAAGAGACTTCATCATGTTATCTCCATTCACATGACGTTCGATGAAGTTCAGGAACCGATCTTGCCATTGAGTGAATTCGTTTTCGTGAATCAGAACTGGAGGACGATTTTCTGTACCCAATTGCATCATAAGATCATTCTTGTAGAACTGAGCTTGAAACGCAAACTTTGCAGAATCCATATTATCAGAAAATGCTAAGTCTGAAACAGATAAGATGGCGCAAACTGAAGGTTTGCGTGAACAGTAGATGGCGCAAACTTGCTTTTCGTGAGCCATGGAAGACGCAAACTAGGATTTGCGTGAGGTATTGATGACGCAAAGCAAACTTTGCGTGAGATGTTGAAGGCGCAAACAAGGATTTGCGTGATGCACTGAAGACGCAAATTGACTTTGCGTGAGAAGACAATGACGAGAACCTCTCTTGCGTGAGACAAGGATGGCGAGAACTTGACTTTTCGCGAATCACTGAAAACACAAACTTGACTTTGCGTGATGAGAAGTTAGCGCAAATCTAACTTTACGTTAAACAAAGGAGACGCAATCCTTGACTTGTTCGATTAAATCTGAACTTGGCAAGATAAACTTGCGCAAAAAAGATGAACTTGCGCAAACCACGGACGAACTTGCGCAAACTTTATGAACTCGCGCAAACTTTATGAACTCGCGCAAATGCTGGATCTTTCGCAAACCGCTGAAAAACACGAAAAAATCAACAAAATCAATTACAGATTAGAAATTAAAAATAGTTTCTTCCACAGATAAGTTTGAAAAACAGTTTCTAACAAATTCCAAACAACAAATTCGATTAAAAACCACAAAAATCAAGAATTTGATAAACTAACAGTTCGTGATAAACGATTTTCCAGAATTTCAAAAAAATTAAAAATTGAAGATCTAAACACGATTTTCTTGCAATCTGATATGAATCAAAAGTATTTTACATGTAAAAACGGATCCAACAAACCAAAAATCAAGAAAAATCGACCACAAACAATTCCGAATTTGATGAAAAATCACCAAATGATATTTTCTTGAAAAATTCAAGAAAATCGATCAAATTTACTGATTTAAACACAAATTCAGATTATGAAAAATGAATCTCTCAATCCTCTCAGATTTAGATTGGCTCTGATACCAATTGAGAGTCCAAGATCCTCTAATCTTAGAGAGAGAAAATAGAGAGAGAGACTTTGAAGCGTAAAGATAGATGTTCTATTGAATATACGTAAATCCTTTTAACAACCAAAGACTCAAGGGACTTAAATACCCTGGACTTATACGACACAGATATGCAACCTAAACACTGTATAAGACCAAGCCTATAAATATAATGATTACTATAAAATCAGACTTAACAACCTGTTATCACAAAAAGAACTTGAATTTCATCGTTAGTCCAAAATGAAATCAAGTAAATCAGAAAAACTTAGAAAGAAAATCAGAAATGACATTTCCATAATTCTCTATGTCTGGAATTCGCAAGGCATTATGAAACACAAGGAATTCGCAAAAACACAATGATACACACAAAATTCGTATATAAGAGAAAATAACCAAGAATTCGCAGAAAATTAAACTTCAAAAATTCGGAAGCAATGACAAGTTAAAAATTCGCAAGTACTTCAACGATTTCAGAATTCGCAGACAAAACAAATAAGAATTCGCACACAAGGTGAAAACAGAATTCGTAAGAAGAATCTTTCACTTTTCGCAAAAAGACACCTGCGAATTTTGAGTTTTCGTAAACTAGAGATCTGCGAATTCTGTGCTTGAAGATTTTCTAAAATCACTTTTCGTACACAAGATCTGCGAATCCTTAGCTTTTCTCAAAACACACAAATGCGAATTCTATGAGATTCGTCTGAGACACGTATGTGAATCCTGTGCAATTTGCAAGAGACTCCTCTGCGAATTCTATACTTGAAAACTTTCAGAATCAAATTTATGCGAAGACTAATAAAAAAACTGCGAATTCTTCAATCAATCTACGAATTCTACTAAATCTGCGAAAACTAAATATCTGCGAAATCCATCAATTCTCCGAATTCTTTCTGCGAGTTCTTCGTGTAATCCTACGAGTTCTTGAGGGACTTGCGAGTTCTTCAGATCTCGAACAAAATTCATAGTGATTCGCTCAAAAACTTATCTAAACTTCGTATTCTGAACTGGAACTTCGACAATCGACAATCTAAACAATTACAACCACAAATTCACTCAAGTACTCAGAATTCGATTCAAAACTCAAGAACACAGTACGACTTCATTTTCTCGATTGATTTCACTTGGATCTGCTCTGATACCAATTGATAATGTCCCTAATTCAAGTTCTAATCACTAACAACAAATACGATGAACAATTCGTAATCATATGTCATTGATTAATCATCATAGATTATAATCAATCTCACTACAAACTGTTTCTCTCTCTACATTCTCTCTCTAGAATGATATACAATATTCTCTTCTCTCATATGCTCCATATTCTAACAATGACTTACTCTGAAAGGACTTACAAACTAACAAGGACAAGAACTATTTATACTAGCAACAAATACAAAACACAAACTTTGACTTTGACTTTTATTACAAAGACTTTGACATTCTTGCTTGAGAGTTGACTTTCAACTTTGACTTGCTTTACTTTTATCTTCAATCTTTATGATCTTGCATCCAACAAATATGTGCATTTACAACTCGCAAAAGCATATATCCTCCAAATCTTGCCCAATGACATATACGCAAGCATCGACAACTACAAGGCCACTGTGAAAGCAATGTGGGACCAAATTGAAAAAATGATGATGTGCAGCCGAATAGGCAATCAGTTGAAGATCAGTAGTTGTATTACCCGATATGACAACTTCAAGGCGAGAAAAGGCAAGACACTCACTGAAACATACGAACGATTCAACTAACTTCTGAACGAGCTGCATAAAAACAACACCAGGAAGGCTAACACCGAGAAAAACATCAAGTTCATGAACAACCTCCAGCCAGAATGGAAGACGTTTGCTTTATATATATGTCACAATCATATCCTGGAGAATCTTCCCCTGCACGAACTGTTTGAAATGCTTCTACAAGACGAAGATATCGAACTGATGGTCAGTGAAAAGACAGATGACAAGCTTGTGGTTGATCCCTTAGCACTCGTCTCAGACAAAAGAGATCGACCTTTCAGTTGCCCCTCTGAAAAGGAATCAGTGAAGAGTGATTCTGAACCAGAAGACACTACAATGATTCGGATCCCGAATATGCTCAGATCAAGGAATCCCTATTGTTCCTATCTCAAGCCTTTCAGAAAAAGAAGTTCTTCAAAAAGCCATCATCAAACAATCAGAGGTACTCCACTACTCCTCACAAGCAACATGATCATAAGGAGAAGTATGAAGGTAAGAGACGATTTGATGAAGTAAAGAAGGTCGAGAAGAAGCATGATGAAAGAGCCAAGGAAGAACCGATCAAATGTTATAATTGTGGTCGATTGGGACATTTTGCCAAAGAATGCCGCAAGCCAGTCATTCAGAACTCTGAATACTACAAAGCAAAGATGCTATGGCCAAACAAAAGGAAGCTGGTAAAGCTCTTCTGGCTGAAGATGACCACTGGCTCAACCTGACTAATGAAGATGATGCAGAAGCTCACATGTTCTTCATGGGTAAACATTCGACACAGTCTGATACAAATGACGATGATCGCGATTCCACTTGTCAGGTATGTGCTCCAATCCATAAAACCTTAATTGATCAGATGCAAATCACTGTGAAAAAGTTAGACTCTTGTAAGCTAATCATCAAAGAAAAGTCTCGTCTTATATCCACCTTAGAAACACGAGTGTCCACACAGGATAACACCATTGAAAAACAACTTGTCAAAAATGTTGGAAACTTGTGCGAAATTTCAACTCTAAAGGAACAATGTGAGATTTTTTCAAAAGAGTCTAAGGAGCTAAAGATCAAAGTAGATGAATTTACTGACAAGCTTCGTATGTCAGAAAATGAGAAGACTGAGATTATTAATAACATTCTTTCTTTAAAAAATAAAAACAAAAAGTTAACTGACGAGTTAAAGGATCTTGAGTTGAAACTTTATAAACGTGGTCAAACTGATCAAACAATTCATCTGAATGCACCTAAAGAAATCAAGTTCTTTAATGCAGAGATGGGTCACGGTTACGATAACCCGCATTATATGAAAAGAGCCTTGTCTAAAGTACCCACTTTATATGCATTTGAATTTTTGGGATTGGATAAGACTTACCCAGAGTACAAAATCACATGGACCAAACCACTTGATAACGAGGATCTGGAAATGGAAAGTTTGAAAATGAAAAATAAAGTCAAGATGCAACTTCCTTTTGTGTATGACTCCCTAAATGCGTCATACAACAATGCTAAACCCACTTTTTTGCCAAATGACTATTTTCGAAGCTATTCTAAGGATGAACTAGATTCAAAACCTGTTGCCCTTGAGGAGGAATCCATGGATCACAAAATCTATATTCCACCTCTGATTTTAGAAAAGAATATTGTTCAGCTAGAAGAGTCATTTGAACATGAAAGAATCAATTTTCAAAAGGAAAAACAAGATTTGTTATCCAAACTTGATTGCGTCAATTCCAATCAAAAGGAATCTAGATCTAGGGAGGAAAAGGAATATCTTCAGACAAAGATAAACACGCTCATTTCTCAACTGTTTGCCTTGGCAGCATATGTGATGAAAGAGCAACTTCACAAAGCTGAGCTTAAAGCTCAGTTTGATACACTCCACAGGGAGAACATTAATCTGTCAGAACATTCTTCTCCACCATCAGATACGTCTTCCTGTAAAGCCTTTATGTGTGATTGTTCACCAAATTTCTTTAATAAAGTAAAAGAGCCTTAGTTGGAGTGTTTCAAAAAGGATCGCCATTCTGATTTTCAAAATGCTTCCGCAAATGATCCTTTGAAAAACAAAAGTCCATCTAGTTTCCCGAATCCCACATGTGATAATGTCTCGTTTGATGAGGAAATGAAATTTTCAACTTTCTTGAATTCAAAGGTATGTTTAGATAGTAAGTTAGATTAGTTTGATTTCGATCCAAAACTTCCAAGTCACGTTGATTTTTTGGATTCAATTGGTAAGCCACTGGTCAAATTTTATAAAGGTGAATGTTCTACATCTGCCTCTCAAAAGGTTCCAGTGAACAAATCTTCAAAAAATAAATCTAAAAGACGTTTACAGAAGCAAAGAAAGACCGGTACCACTACCAAAAGACATACTTACTACTCCAGTTCTTCTTATTGCGAGCTTAATGATTCTTCAGAAAATCATGTTTTCAGAAAAGTAAAGAGGGTTTGGAAAAAGAAATCAACTACAGAACACAGTGATGGAAACAAGTCTCATGATTCTCCTGTAGTTGATATAAAGTCATTTATTTCCATGACTGATTCACATACTTATGTTTATTCTACAACGAAGTTGATCAGTCTAAACCGAGCAAAGATCTGTTGCACTCATTGTTGAAAGAGTGACTTTGTCCATCCAAGGTATATTAATAATTGGTATGGTACTTATAGCATCCCAAATCCCAGTTTAATAGCTTCAAAGCTAAGGCATCTAACTGTGAAGGATCTATCACAGCATGGATACCAAAACCAAAATCTTCCTAATTTGTTTTGCAAGAATGTCATGTGTGATTTAATTCAGATTATTTACATCACATGACTACAATCGAGGGGGATGCCGTCTTTTAAGGGGGAGTACCATTTTTGTTAAATATCATATCGACTTCTGAACACTTCAGTTCATAACTCGTTCTTAAATGATTTTTTACTTCTGATTACATCAAATCAGAACTCGTACATCAATGTGTACTTCAATGATTTATTTTAGTGAGTTACAAGAGTGTTAGGACTTACAAAGTTTCTATGATCAATCCGATAAACCGGAAGGACCTACCCAAGAAACACATCTAGTTCATAGATATCAGTGAGGAGTCTAGATTGATAGATGAGTTCGGAGTGAAAAGAATATGGTGAGGATGTGACAGGGCTTAAAAGATTTATTGGTCCTTACCAAACCGAGTCAGTTATCCGAGTTACCACACAATCTATTTATTCTCGTTCTTTGGAGATGAATATTGAAACAAACATGGACCCAATGTCGATAACTCGTGTCACCCCACCTAGCCGTTCAAGTATCTCACAAAAGATACTTGTTTGATATATGCACGAATATTTAGCATATAATCTATCTATTCCTCACTCGGAGGTCTTAGATACAGAAGAAGGAAGACATCATCTCCCGTATCCGAACCTCATATTCATTTCACCCTGTCTATTGATTTCTAACCTGCATCCTAGGTTGAATCAATCTTTGAGCCAAAAAGATACATATTTATATTTCTTTCACACACGCAAGAATCTTTGCGATTCCCCTTGCATATCTTTGTGATATTGGCGGAACAGTTTGAGAAGTAATTTTTAATATTTTACTTCGATGATAACTGGAAGTCCTATCAGAGATACCCCATAGCCAACTCTAAAAATAGGCCACACAATTATTTTTAATTGTTGTGACAACAGTTAGTATTGTGTTTCTGTGTTAGCTGATTACCCACCTTGGTTACTAAAACGTTTAATCTAATCTTTTGCTACTCATCTGGTTAGTCTTTAAACATACATGATGCTCAGGATTCTCCTAATCATCACGAGGGGGAGAACGACACACATTACAAAGACACATATCATCATGTTGAAGGGAGCTAGCAAAAGTTTAGGGGGAGTAACATAATTTTTTAAATCTGAGGTTGAAAAGCCATTAGATTCAAAGATTTTATTGGTTCTTCTATCCCTATCAAATGGTGTTTGCTACTCATTGATACCTCCTACGAGCTGATTGAAACAAGTTCTGATGCTGAAAGCAAATTCAACTCGCGATTCAAGGACAGATTCATTGTTTTTAAACTGAAGATGCATCGTGGAATGTCATGTAACTCGTACGTTATCTTTCTTGTGTGCTGATCCGATGTGTTGACTTTCTATAGTTGAAAGCTGCTCAATAGTACGTTTAGTCGAGGCTATTGTACATTGAATCTGGTTACAAAGTTGAAACTATGAAGATCAAGAGCTTTATTCAAGGGGGAGCTTGGAAATACATGAAGACATGTAACGCCAAAGTTTTTCAAAGAATCAAGAGGAAGAGAAGATCAATACCTGAAGGTTTCAAGATGATAAATGCTTAATTCAACTTTAGGGGGATATTGTTAGGACTGAAAGTCCTAGTGCGTTGAAAGTTGTATAATGCATTTATAGAGTTTAATTGTTTTATTTAAAGCGTTGTAAAAAACCTTTATAATTGATATTGGGCTTTGTCTTGTTTATTGGGCTTGGGCCTTAAGGTTTAGGATTGAAGTATAATAGGTTTGTTTAACCTATTTCTAGGGGGAATGGTCATTTAGTGATTACAACTCATAACTCACATTCTCTCTGTAATCCTTTAAACCCTTTCTCGATCAATCCAATCATATGACCAGGTTTTGTGGCTCAATCTTTACCCTTTATTGTTAATCATTGATTATTATTGTTTATTGCACCGTATGGGATCTACAAGTTATCACTCTTAAAAATGATCAATGAGCAGAAAATAAGATAAAAAAGAATGAGTGATGATAACAAAAGTCAAAGAAGAAAATATAAAACATGATGCAACAACTGTATTCTATGCTACATCCTACCAAACCAGTACTTGAAGGTAGTTTGAGGAAGATATCTGAGGCCTAAATTTTGGAACCCATAAAAATCCTAATGGTTCTATGTTTAAAAGATGGTGTGTGCCTAACAAAATGAATCTTGAATCTTGGCTTATGGTGCTAAAACTTTCGGTTTGGATAAACTTGGATTTATGATAGGCTATGGTCTTGTTTTAGTTTATTAACCTCTATCACTCACCTTTGTTTTTCTTTCATATATTGAGTCTTTTATTTGTCATTTTCATTGCTTGAGGAAAAGCAAAAGTTTAAGTGTGGGGATGTGATGTGTGTATATTCATACCCACTTTTAGTACGTTTTTAGGATTTTATTTTATCTTATTTTTGTCTTCCCAATCACATATTGAGTCTTTTTGTTCTTATTTTATAGTTTATTGTTAGGAGCTATGTCGTAGAAATTGGTTTTGTTCTGCCTTATTGTAGATAAATTGTTAATAAAATGTCGTTGTAGTAGGTTGTAGCAGCAAGTATTGCCACAACAACATAAGCTATCCAATTTCATGATCAAACTTGAAGATAAGTTTTGGCGCTCAAGTTTTGAAAGGAGCATCTTTTGAATGTAACCAACAGGCTTTTAGGGGAATTGGTTCTCCTGAAAGATGCCTTACATATGTACTTAGCTAGTAGTTTAAGAGTTGACATTGTATTGGATATTAACCCTTGTAATTTTCTTTATCCTTTGGTCCTCCACTTTAGTATAAATAGGATGGATGTAGTAATTTTAATCACAGAGGGATATCAAGCTTTTCTAAGCTTTGATCTCCACCTATTTTGTATAATCATGTATTTTTAATTTCAAGTTCTTAATATTTTGGTTACTATGGTATGTTGCTGCAACAACGTTCTTACTTACCATAGCACTTTAAGATTTCCAACACATTTACATTTATGCACATTTACATTTCTGCAACCTTTACATTTCATGCACTTTATGTTTCTTGAATCTGTATATTTCACGCAACTTTACTTTTACATCATCTAAATACATGTCTTTTCTTTTTCCAGCAATGATGGGCTAAACACCCTAGCTTAGGTGTAAGTGAAGGTTGGAAGATTATGCCAAATGTTCGTGGTTAATTGCTTTTGCCATAACAATCTACTTCACTATTCACTATTGGGATTGATGTTTCATCTAGTATTATTTGAAAAATTGACACATGTTATTTTACTTAGATGATTTGGACATAAAATTAAGACAACGAAAATGTTTAGACTAATTGTGTTATAGAGGCTATAAAGAGCTGCAACAACCTTATATGGGTTGCAAAACTATATGGAAAGAAAGGTAAAATATGTACTAGCTTGGATTTGTACATCTCCATGTGTACTGCCACATGGATAAACCTTACTTGAGGTTCTTATATATAAAAGGTACGGACCTTTGTTTGATACTTGGACATGTATTTGTACATGTGTGTCTATGTCTTGAATATGGTACACCATGCATTACCTATCACATAGGTGAAATGGTAACTTTCCCTATTAAACTTTTAGAATTTGTTTGGTTGTCAGGTATCATGTGACTTTATTACTTCGTTAAGGATTATTTGATTAATGATTATATGTGCTTTCTTCACTTTGAATCATGATTCATTGGTGAACAAATGAATTAAAACCTTCAAGGTTTAATGGATTTTGGAACTTGTTTCCCTGAGTTCACATGTGTTGTAGACCCATGATTTCCCTTTTTTTTATAGAATATTCCGTCATTGGGGGCACCAAGGTCGGGATGCTTCCACGGTGGCTATACAATTGTGGCGTCCTCACTTAGAATGGACAGGTATGGGTTCTGGCCAAGTAATGGCTATCGAGAGCGAATGGATCAATCCTAGTTACACGAGTCGGATCGTGAATTATTCACGACATGGGTTAAATGGTGAGTGTACCCACACTGCTACCCCATGGGACTTATGTGGTCTGATCAACCCGTGAGAATGTTGTGTCTTCGTGATACACACAGGTCTTTGTGACCCTTGTTACATCTTTGTGATTTTCGGTTGGTCTTACGGTTTTTGCTCTTTTATAAATTCATCCTTTTTATATATTTTAAATGATATATGAATTATTATTATGAATCAGATAGGCCTTCGTGGTCTACTTTTACTGTATATTTGTTCGATATTTACTGATATCAATGTTCTTTTATTCTACTTCCGCTTCCACTTGTTAGTTTATCACTTCTTTTTATATTTTAATTCGTTTACTGGGGAAAGTTGCTAAGTCATGCATTTTGTTGACACGCCACGTACATAGATGAGTAGATAGGGGACATGAATATAGAGAAGAGAACTATTTTGGACTTTCTTTTGAAGATTTTTGGATAATCTACTTTTTGGTTCTTTTGTACTTGTCACCATGTAAATATAACTGTAAATCATACTTATAGTTGTCTTCATACATTGGTTTGTAATTTCGTGTTTATATTGGTTTAATCAAGCTCTGAATTTTATAAATCTGCTCAATGGATTTATTTATTGTTTTGAATGTCCCCTGAACTATGACATTGTCCCGTTTTTTACCATGCGGGACATGGGTGTTACATTTAGTAATACACTTTAATATTCAATAAAATCATAAATTATGCCCATATTTTTTTTATTTTTACAACAATATAATAACTTTTATTATTAATTATGAGTTAGATCATTTTATTATATAAAGCAAATATTTTGTTAAATAATGTGTCTTTCTTTTGGTGGTTGTTATGTATTTTTAACTTGCTTGTTATTATGTTTTCGTGTTTTATTATTGGGGATTTACTTTTACTTAATATGGTAGTGTGTTTTACATTATTTAAAAAGTATTTAGTTTTTAAAACAAGTTGAATATATAACCATTCAATGTACAAGACTTAAAATTAATGGAAATATAATTTATAATCTAATACAGATAACACATTACAATTCCAACACTTCTAAAATAAAAATACATAAATCTCAAAATTGAGACATCAAAATGAACCGTGAAAAATGTTAAAAAAATGGTGTTACACAATATTTGGTGGGTGACTATGATTACATTTACACCACATGTTCTAGTACCCAACATTTTGGCGTCTATATATATTTAAAAAGACCACATGTTCTAGTACCAAAACTTAAAGGTTATTAACAACATGAGATGTGAGAACAAAGTCAAGCTTTAATTCTTAGTTATAGTGATGTCATGACGTTTTTCAAATACCTCGCCATAAGGCCTTTCGTGCTCGACCTGGGAGATTAGCCGGTGCACCTAGGTTATTTCTCACACATCTCACGAAAATTGACATTTCTCACATGAACCCAATCACACACACACACACACATATATATATATATATATGATCAAACGAGAATGCAATCATCTTACGAGAAGACGAGAAGCAATCTAAACCATATAACTCGTTAGAATATACCATAAAATGAAAATAAAAAATATTTTTAGAAATTACAATAATTGCCATTTTCAATGTGGTCAATTATTCTGTTAAGAGTAGAATTGGAACCAAAAAACTTTTTGAATCTCTTAAAAACCTTGTTATATCATTTACATTTATTTGTTTTTGGATTTTACTTTACTCATTATTTTTTACTCATGTTTTATATGATTTTTATCACTATTTTTAGATCTACTTTTGATATGATTTTGTCATAATTTTTGCCAAATATCACATGTGGTATCCAAATTTAGTATATTATTCTTTTCACAACTTTTTTGACCCATGTTTTGATTCACCTATGATTCACTCTGTGAATTTTGTACATACCGATGTGATAAAAATAATGGTAAAACACATTGACAGGTGTCGAGCCTGAAAAAAAATAATTTTCTATCACCTCGTATTACAACCTAAATTACAATAGTAGCAAGTAGGGTTAATTCCGCCATAGATTCGTCGTGGATGATATTTCACTTCTACTCTTTATGTAAAATTAGGGGGTGGATTGATATTTTAAACTAAGCTTACAAATAATCAAAGACGGTAAACAATAAAAAGAAAGGTTCGCAATGAGTTATAATCCAATTAAAGTTTAGACTTGTGTATCATCGACTCCCCGAATACATTTTCTTGATAAATTCTAGACTTGCCATAATTAAGAGTCGATACGCAACCACACATTTTGTTTATCCTTATGATTAGACTTTCATGAAATGCTATATGACAAATCCCTAATTAGGTAAAACAACTCTAGCTACAAACATAGAATATTGAGCTACTAAATGCATTAATAGCGAGATAAACATGAATCCTAACTAATGATAAGACACACAATCATTTAAGCTAGATTATGAAAACCTATAACACATACCAAATAATATGGTGGTTATTTAAAGTGCTAATTTCTTTTATATCAAAACTAAGAACAATTATGGATCCTCAAATTCAAATAGAAATTCAAAGTGAGGTTATACAAATTAATGGGCCTATCAATTTAGACAACCAAACAATGATAAATGTGTTTAATCAAAATTAACATAAATAAAACATGGAGGGGACATATTTAGATTGGAAGTGTTGGATCCCAGAACTCTCAATTTAATGATCTAATTTATAGTATATGAGTGGAAGCAACTCACATCAATTTAGGCAAGAACAGATAATGGTAAGCAGTAATGGTATCACCAGAATTATCGAGTCACCATCGTCATATGTATTGATTAGAGATTGATTACAAATGTATTGATCTTCAAATTACTCACAATGATTCACTCAAAGTGTGTGTATAATCTCTCGAAGTTCTCTCTATACGCCTGTTAGAAAGTATTAAAGTACAAAATATATGATCTATTATTTATAGCCTAGGAGTGAGAAAGTCAATGCACTATCCATTGGGTTCCTTCCAAGTGTAAATTGCACTAACAAACATTAGGCAGGAATGGTTAGGCTTTGATAACATCATACTTGGAGAAATAAAGCTTCATGTTGAGTTTAAAGGTAGATCTAGAGATTGTCCGGGGTCTCTGCCTTGCCTTGTGATCTTCTGGTTAAGTGTCTCGTGATTACCTCCAAGGAATGGTTCTAGAACTCAACACTTACTTCTTTTACATTTCTTTTAAATATAAAAATTGGACTAATAATCTCCCTCTAATTATTGGAAACACAGAATTGGAATCACACAGAATTGCAGTTCTGGCATTTGTATCATGTATGATAGCATCTGTATATTCTATAATTTTAAAACCAGAGTTCTTTGGATACCAGAGACCCATTGAAGGTGTACCTCTAAGATATCTATGGACTTTTTTAACTACAGAGAAATGAGATTCCTTTGGATTATCTTGATATCTAGCACAAAGCTAGGTAACAAACATTATATCTAACCTATTAGCAGTTAAGTATAAAAGTGAACCAATCATTCCCCTGTACCTCTTGACATCTACTAATTTTTCAGAACGATCAAAGTCAAGCTTAGCTCTAGTAGCCATTGGTATTTTCATGGGATATGAATTATTGAGATTATATTTCTTTAATATGTCAAAGACATATTTTGCTTGATATATGAAAATCCCTTCTTGAGTTTGCTTGACTTGAAGACCAAGGAAGAAGGTTAATTCTCATATCAGGCTCATTTCAAACTCACTTTTCATAAACTCTTGAAACTCATCACAATATTTGGAGTTAGTAGAGCCAAAAACAATATCATCTACATATATTTGTACTAAAAGTATCTCATTTTTGTGCCTTTTGATAAACAAAATGGTGTCAGTAGTACCTTTTTCAAACCTATTGTTAATCAAAAAGTTTGAGAGAGTGTCATATCATGCTCTGGGTGTTTGCTTAAAGCCATACAGAGCCTTATCTATAAGGTATACATAATCTGGATATTTTGAACTCTCAAACCCAGGTGGTTGTTGAACATATAATTCTTCTTGTAACTTACCATTCAGAAAGGCTAATTTGACATCCATTTAATAAACTTTAAATTCTTTGTGTGCTACAAAGGCTAGAAATATTCTAATAGCCTCAAGTCTTGCAACATGTGCAAAAGTCTCAGCAAAATCAATGTATTCTTCTTGACAATAGCCCTTTACAACAAATATTCCTTTGTTTCTGACCACAATTCCATCCTCCTCCTTCTTGTTTCTGAACATCCACTTGGTTTTTATGGCCATTTTATCTTTAGAAAGAGGAACCAGAGACCATATATTATTTCTTTGAAAGTGAACAAGCTCTTCTTGCATAGCATTGATCTAGCTTGGGTCTTGGAGTGCTTCAGAAACTTTCTTGGGTTCTACCATGCTTAGAAAGTTCACTTTGAAACATTCATTTGTAGTAACAAATCTAGTTTGAACACCAGAAGAGGGAGCACCCATCACTTGGTGTAGAGGATGTTCCTTTGTCCATCTAGTCATTGGAGGTTAAGGTTCTGGAGCATTCTGAATCACTTCATCTTGATGAGTATGAGGTATATCATCATTGAAGTCCAAGATTGATGAATATTTATCTACTTTATCCCCCTCAAATTGATGTCCATGTGTGGAACTTGAATTTATACCTATAGAAACATAGATAATAGGATGTAAAGTATCATAGGATTCAGAGGGTGTTGTAAGAACAGACACATGTTGAGATGTATCTCTGGATGAGTTGTTAGGGATAATCTCTTCACCAAAGATATCTTTAAATAGTAGATTGAATTCTGATTCTCTGGACTTTGAACATGAAGAATCAGAAGTCACTTGGTTTTGCTTGAGTTCTAAACTAGAGTATTTAGAAGTCATTGAGGCCTTATCATCAAATGTTACATTAATGCTTTCAAGAACCATCCTTGTTCTTTTGTTGAAGACTCTGAAGGCTTTGGGATTCAGAGAGTAACCAAGAAATATGCCTTCATATCCCTTCTTGTCAAACTTACCAAGATGGTCTCTGTCATTCAGAATATAACATATGCAATCAAAGACATGTAAAAACTTCATATTAGGCCTTCTATGGTTGATATGTTCATAAAGATTCTTTTTTAATCTTTTGTTGATAATGGATCTGTTTTGGGTAAAACAGGCTGTAGATACAGCTTTTGCCCAAAATGAGATTGGAATATCAGAAGAGGCAAGCATGGTCCTTACAGTTTCCAATAAGGTTATGTTTTCCACAATACCATTTTGTTGTAAATTTCTTGTTGCAGAGAAGTTTTGAGAAACTCCTTCATTGATAAAGTATTAATCAATTCTAACGTTCTTGAATTTTTTGCCATTGTCACTTCTCAGCTTCTGGACCTTGCTCTGGAGTAGTACTTGGATCTTCTTGAGAAGCATAATGAGTATCTCCAGGACATTAGATTTCTTTCTAATGAACTCAACCCAAGAATATCTAGTGTATTCATCAATAAGTACTAGAATATACTTCTTTCCAGAAAGATTGTGGGTAGATACTGGACCACAAAGATCCACATGAATCATTTCCAAAGGTCTAGAACATGAGGATTCAGTCTTTGACTTTTATGTTTCTCTCTTTAACTTACCCATCTCACAAACAAGATAGAGATGATCCTTCTCAAATTTCAAGTATGGTAGTCCTTTGACTAGTTTATGCTTTGCCAATTTATCCAAATTTGAGAAATTTAAATGTGAAATTTAATGTGTCATAGCCAACATTTTTCATTCTTCTTAAAAACAAGACAAGATGTCTCTAGACTTGTTAATGAAGGAAATTTCATCAAATATTGGTTTCCTTGTATGTTTGCTCATAGTAACTCTTGTCCTGACTATGTAAGAAGTGTGTAGTACTTCTTCTGAAATTTGACATCAAAACCATTCTCCTAAGTTTGACTTATGATAAGAAGATTGTGCTTTAGTCCTTCTACATAATTAACTTTTGACACAGAAAGAAATTATTTTGACGACAGACCATATCATTTTATTGTCCCCTTGTTGTCGTCTCTAAAAGTCACGGAATGTAGATCCCAGTTACAGTGCAATCACGAACAGTAATATCAATGTAGAACAATCAATATACCACAACTTCTAGTCATATGATTAATATTCAATAAAAGATTAGGTTTACAGAGAGAATATCTGATCAGCAAATGTAAACCTATTGACTAGAATGATAATGAATGAGACTCTAACCTCTAACCTAATTTTCAATAATAAACACATTATATATATGTGTCGAATTAGGCCTAATGGGCTTTAGGCCCATTTACAATAACTATCAATTTATTACAATTTTAACCCTTATAAATGCTTTATACAACTTTCAACACACAGGACTTTCGGTCCTAGCAATCTCCCCCTAAAGTTGAATAAGGCATTTTTCTTCTTGAAATCTTCAGGCATTGATCTTCTTTCCCTCTTGAATCTTTGAAGAACTTTGGTGTTGCATGTCTTCATGTCTTTCCAAACTCCCCCTTGAATAAAGCTCTTGGTCTTTATAATTTCAACTTTGTAACCAGATTCAATGTACAGTAGCCTCGACTGAACGCACTATCAAGCAACTTTCAACTGTAGAAACTCAACAAATCGGATCAGCACACAAGAAAGATAATGTGCGAGTTACTTGACATTCCACGATGCATCTTCAGTTTAATAACAAAGAATCTGTCTTTGAACAGCGAGTTGAATAGACTTTCAGCTCAAGAACTTGTAGAACCAATATGCTCGTAGGAGGTACAAACTTGTAGCAGACACCACATGATACGGGATAGAAGATCCAATAAAATATTTCCTGCTGCAATTCAGATTTAAGCTCTGACTTTGAAATTGAACTTTGTAAATCTCTCCCCCTTTTTGATGATTGTGAACATCATGATTGTCAGGATCGAATTCTTAACAAGAATAAGTTCTCAAAAACTAATATCAAAGAAGTTTGCGGAATAACACTTTGATATTTACTAAAACAGTAAACCAAAACAGTATATAATCAACAACTTGTAAACTTATATTGAATGCTTGAAGTTACAAGATTAAACATACAACCTCAATATTGATGAACAGGCTCACCAATACGAATTCTACTTCTCTAGAATTAGGATCTATGCCTTGAGGTTGATTTTCTCTCTAGAACTAAAACTTAGAATTAATTTCTATCTCATCTCTATCTTAACTATACAATATATATACTGAAGATAAAAGCTAATTACAATTAATAAAATATCTTCAGAATATCTTCCATCATTATCTCTAAGCCTTCCATGAATATCTATATTCTTTCCAGCTGTCATCCTTTTCATTCGGATCTTCAAGTCATAAGCAGCACTAACTATGCTCAGCAGCATTAACTTCTTCAAGCACTAACCACTAGCAGTATTAACTAGCTAAGCAGTACTAACTTTGACTAGCAGTATTAATTCTACTAGCAGTAGTAATACTCAGCAGTATTAACTTTGAAGTCTTCTAGCAGTAGTAATTCTGAACTAGCAACCATACTTAAGCTTTTCTTCAGGTCCCAACAATCTCCCCCTAACTTGACTTTTAGGAAAAGAAGTCAAGTTCTTCAGATGCTCTTCAAGATGCTCCCAAAACTTCATAATGGCCTAAATTCCAGTATTTGCATCCAATCCCAAGCTCTGATTGATAGTTCTTTGGATCAAATATTTAGCCATCTCTGAATCTGGAATACATCTTAGCTTTTTCTTCAGCATGGCATGAAGCTTCAATCTGCTATGATTGTACACTCTATCCACTAGGAAGTATTCAGTGTGATTTAAATCCAAAGTCACTGTATATACTCCACTAATTTCATATAGAGTCCAACTGTTGACTGACTTGAATACATTCTTGATCACATGCTCTACTTCTTCAGGTTTGAACATCATACACAGATACTCCATTACCAGTTTTGTAATTGAAATCTCTGGAGCCTTCAGTATATTTGCATACAACTTCATTCCTATCTCAAACATCTCTTCAAGATCTGACCTAGAGCATGTTCTTACAATCTTTGCCCAAGTATTGAACACCTCATACTTTTCATCCTTCCTTTTTAGCCTTATGTATTCCTTTCCATCCACTGTCAATGTATCCCAGAGAATGACCTCAGGAGGCTTAACTCCTACAGGTTCTGCTGAAATTGGTTCAGGAACTTTGTCCATCACTACCATATACAAATTTACATCATCTGTGTTTGATGGCTCTTTCTGTTTAGATGACTCAGGTGCCCCTTCTTCTTCAGCAACTTTCTCATCCTCTCCTTCAGATACTCTAGGCTTCTTAGTTGACTTTCTCCTTGCCATCATCTTGGTTCTCTTTAAAGTCCTTAGACTTTCACCCAGAGTGGCTTCTTTCTTTGATGGTGTTTCCTGCTCATCTGGAAAGGGCTTTTGTATCAAAAAATCATTACTTTCTTTCATCCTCTTCTCCATCTCCACTCTTGCAGTTTCATTCCCCTGAAGCTTTAACATCTCTGAATCATACAGCTCTTTAATCTTCTCAAAATACATTTTGGAGAACATCTCCTTTTTGACTCCTACAACACCTTTGAGAAATATAATCATCTTGTTTCTCTCTTGGGTACCTAGGAATGTCTTTGAGGGTTTTCTCTTCTTTGCAGCTGTTTTTACTACCACTGATTTCTTCAGAATTTCAGCTTTCTTCTGTGCAATTTCAGTTGCCAGGCTTTGTTGATAGGCTGCATTTAGTTCAGCAGCTAGAGCCTTTGCCATTTCCCTGTCCTTTTCAACCTGAACTCTTTCTTCCTTTTCAATGTCATCTTGCATCTTCCTGGCTAAGGCTTCATCTGATTCAACCAACCTTTGCTTTTTGACTGGTTGATCAGATTCCACCATCTTTGCTTTTCCTTTGTCTTTGTTCATTTCCTTCTTACTGTTATCTTTCTTGATCACTTCACCTTGATCTTTGATGATTACTCCTTTGGTCTTTGAAGTTACCTTGGGAGTATCATTCTTGGCTTTAAGTAAGGTTTCTGCAATCTCAAGATCTGTTAATACTTCTTTCACTATCTCTGCTGCTTTACTTGAACTAGCAGTATTAATGATTTCTACTGCTTGCTCTGTTGTTACTGCTGCTTCTTGTGTTTCTATTTGCACTGGTTCTCTTTCTGTTGATGCTTCCTGCTCCCCCTCAACATCACATTTCTCCCCCTCACCACCATATTTCATACCATCAAGCTCCAGCTCCCTCTTTTCTGTAGCTTCTTCCATGTTGATCTCCCCCTTTTTGGGAGCATCATTCTTAGATTTCCTTCTCCTTAGCACAAATTGTCTCTTCTTCTTTTTCTGGACAAGCTTCATCACCAATTTCTTGAGTTTGGTAATCTGCACTTGTTGGGACAAGATTACCAATTTCATTTCCTCTATCTCTTTGCCTTGTTTGAGAACATCTTGGTTGATGTTGCCCATTGTTTCCATCAATTCATAGTAAGTATATCTGTCCTCACCCTCTCCAGAAGTGTTACCTTCTTTTGAAGGATCATTGGATCTTTTTGTAGTGGAAGTCTTCTGCCTAGCAGAAGCACTATCCACCCCCTTGGTTTCTTGGCACCAGGGACCTTTGAATGATTGCTCATTCCAAGTTGCCATGGGGGAGGTCTTATTTATGTTACCATTGTCCTTCTCTGTGCTAGCAGAAGTAGTGGCAGCCTCAGTACCCATATGCTCTACCTCCTCCTTAGAGAGCACCTCCTTTGGGTTGGGAGACACCCTGTTGGTTTCCCTTTGGATATTCTCTAAGGAAGAAGTCTCCCTTAGAGGGCTTAAAAGCTGAGTGGGTGATGGTACAAGAAGGGAAGGAGCCTTCTTTACCTGTTTTCTTTGATAAGTTTGGGTGATTGGTGAAGTTGGTTTGTCAAGAAGAGACTGAGGAATTGATTTAGAGTGGGAAGGTTTGGATTGGATAGCAGTGGGTTGATCTAATGGGGGCCTTGACCCTGCTACCATACCTTCATTAGTTTGGGACACCACCATCATTGTAGAGAACAATGGGGTGTCTACTCCTTCCGAGTCCCCAGCAGATCTTCTCATATTTGAGAAAACCTTGCCTTTAGGGGGTTTTGGTACATATATTCCATCAGAATGAGGAATATCCGTCAATTCATGGTTGATAACTGCTTGAACAAACCTGGGATACATATAAAAGCTCTTTTTGTTTCCCATGTTTGAGACAAGATCATTGAAAATCATTTGTGAAAAGTTGTACCTTCTGGCAGTGGCCAAACAGACCAAAGCATAAGCAATGGGACTGCTGAACTCACTCCATCCAGTGGTCTTTTTAGAAATGCAGTGCATCAGGGTATGAACAAGAAAACGCCATTGGGGTGAGAATTTAGCTTTTGAGAACTTAAAAACACCCAATGGGCCTCCATACCCCATTCTTGTAAGAGTAGAAAACAGTTCATCATTAGGGATAGAAGTTATACTAGAGGCATCGTCTAGACGTAGACTGATGCGAACTACCTCTTCAGTAACTGTCAATGGATTGCCACATTCTGTCGTCTTGATCATTTGCACACCATCCTCAGTAACAATGGTGGCATGTGCCCAGAATTGCCTCTGATGCTCTATGAAGATAGTAGGAGACATAGTGAGAGCATGGGCAATGTGGCTAGACTTCAAAAAGTCGACTATCTGAGGAAAACCTTCAGCTTGCTTTGGCTTTTGGAGCATCGCGATTTCATTGTGCTCGTCAAGAAACGCCATTGATGCCATTAACCTTGAAGATTCTTGCCTGAAAACTTTGAACTTTGAGAGAGAAAGGGTTTAGAGCGCAAGAGAACAGTATGCAAAGAGTCGTTATGAACTTTTAGGCGGGCAAAGAGTATTTATAGTATTCGGAACATAAGCAGTATTAACTGAGAGCAGTATTAACCACTAGCAGTATTAACTATCTAGCAGTATTAACTACTAGCAGTATTAACTATCTAGCAGTATTAACTACTAGCAGTATTAACTAACTAGCAGTATTAACTGAGAGCAGTATTAACCACTAGCAATATTAACTATCTAGCAGTATTAACTACTAGCAGTATTAACTAACTAGCAGTATTAACTGAGAGCAGTATTAATCACTAGCAGTATTAACTATCTAGCAGTATTAACTACTAACAGTATTAACTAACTAGCAGTATTAACTGAGAGCAGTATTAACCACTAGCAGTATTAACTGAAAGCAGTATTAACTGAAAGCAGTATTAACGACTAGAAGTATTAACTAACTAGCAGTATTAACTACTAGCAGTATTAACTAACTAGCAGTATTAACTGAGAGCAGTATTAACTACTAGCAGTATTAACTAACTAGCAGTATTAACTGAGAGCAGTATTAACCACTAGCAGTATTAATTGAAAGCAGTATTAACTACTAGCAGTATTAACTAACTTACTTCTTTAAACTTGCTAAACACTGAGTACTGCTATGCATATCCTGAAAAAGAAGATTAGTAACACCAAGAATAAATAATATACAGGTATAGAACCACTTTTTGAGAAGGGGATTATTCAGAGTTGATCATTCCCACACTTGTTGCCAAGAAAGTGAATCTACCCACATCAAAAGCTTTAGTGAATAGATCAGCAAACTGATTATCAGTGTGAACTTTTACAACTTGAATAAGTTTCTTTTCATTACAGTCTCTTATGAAGTGATACCTGATCTCAATGTGCTTTGTCTTTGAGTGCTTGACTGGATTATTCACAATGCTAATAGCACTGCTATTGTCAATAAAAATTGGAGTGTGTAGAAAGGTTACCCCATAATCCAACATTTGATTCTGAATCCATAAGACTTGAGAGAAGCAACTTGCAGCTGCTATGTACTCTGCCTCTGTTGTAGATGTGGATACTGTGGTTTGTTTCTTGCACTGCCATGAGACTAGTCTTGCACCCAAAAACTGACATCCTCCAGAAGTAGATTTTCTGTCCAAGTTTGCTCCACCTAGATCACTATCTGAGTATGCAAGTAGGTCAAAGGATGAGTCATGAGGATACCAAAGTCCCAATCTGGGTTGCCCTTTGAGATATCTGAATATCCTCTTAACAGCTTGATAGTGAGATTGCTTTGGCCTAACTTGGAATCTTGCACACACACAGACTGGAAACATTATATCTGGCCTAGAGGCTGTAAGATACATGAGAGAGCCAATCATGGATCTATAATGATGAACATCCATATCCTCCCCCTCAAGATCTGCTGTTATTTGCTTGTGTGTCTCCATAGGTGTGCTAGCAGGTTTTGAATCTGAGAAACCAAACTTGGTTAGAATGTCCTGCACATACTTGGACTGACAGATGAAGATTCCATCTGACTTCTGTTGAACTTGGAGTCCAACAAAGAAAGTAAGTTCTCCCATGGAACTCATTTTGAACCTTTGATGCATTAGTTCCTCAAACTCCTTGCACATGTTGTCTCTTGTTGATCCAAAGATAATATCATCAACATAGATTTGGACCAGCAAGATATCCTTCTTCTTTCTCTTGATGAATAGAGTCTTATCAATGACTCCTCTTTCAAAGCCATTTTCCAAGAGATAGGATGACAGAGTGTCATACCATGCTCTTGGAGCTTGATGTAGTCCATAAAGTGCTTTCTTCAATTTGTATACTCTGTCTGGATAGCTTGGGTTTTCAAACCCTGGTGGTTGACAGACATATACTTCTTCTTCAATTGAACCATAAAGAAATGCACTTTTCACATCCATCTGATAGACTTTGAATTTCATGTAGGAAGCATAAGCCAGGAATAATCTGATTGCTTCTATCCTTGCCACTGGTGCAAATACTTCTTCATAGTCTATCCCTTCTTCTTGTGTATACCCTTGAGCCACCAGCCTTGCTTTATTCCTTATCACTATACCTCTTTAATATATCTTATTCCTGAAGACCCATTTTGTTCCTATTGCCCTATGGCCTTTAGGAAGGTCTACCAGATCCCAAACATCTTGCAGCTTGAACTGCAGTAGCTCTTCTTGCATGGCTTCTATCCAACTAGATTCTTTCATAGCATCATGTGCCTTTTTAGGCTCAAGCTGGGATAAAAAGCAAGAAAGCACTGTGTGTTGTTGATCTTGTATTTCTTGAAGTCTACTTTGATTTCTAGTCATCATAGGAGAGGATATATCTCCTATTACCAGTTGTGGAGGATGATTCTTTTGTATTCTGGTGTGATGACTAGATTCTTCATTAAGTCCCACCTCTAGATTAGAGTCATTCAACTCAACTGAAGTGTTTTCAGTAGCCACTTCTGGTTCTTTATTTTCTTGAGTCTCATCATCTCTACTTTCTTCTTCACCTGGACTTGGTCCAGTAGATGGTTCCTTTTCACAGTCTTCAACAGGATTCACTGTGGATATGGGAAATATCACAGATTGAGATATACTTTCTGAGACTTGTGTAGTCCCTGATCCTCCAGTCCCTGTACCTGTATAATCATCACTACTGAAACCAAAAGAGTTAGTTAGTGAGTCAATGTCAAATAGCCACTGAGGACCAGACCCAATTGGATTTGGTGTGTTCTCATTGCATTTGACATTGTCACTTTCTTCAATTATTCTGGAAGTAGAGTTAAAGACTCTGTAGGCCTTACTTTGAGATGAGTAACCAACAACAAATCCATCATCTGCTTTGCTATCAAACTTACCTAAGTGAGATTTGGTATTGAGAATAGTACAAGGACACCCAAAAGGTTTGAAAAAACCAATGAAAGGTTTTCTTTTATTTAAAAGCTCATATGGGGTCTTGTTCTTTGGCTTGACCACTAGAACTCTGTTTTGAACATAACAAGCAGTATTAACTGCTTCAGCCCAAAAGGTAATTGGTAGTTTTGAATCAGCCAACAGAGATCTAGCAGCCTCTATTAGTGTCCTATTTCTCCTTTCAGCAACTCCATTCTGTTGAGGAGTCCTAGGAGCACTATATTGTCTCTCAATACCTTTCTCTTCACAGAAGGTGTTTAGATCAAGATTTTTAAACTCAGTTCCATTATCTGATCTAATGACTTTTACTCTTTGATTAGTTTGGTTTTCAATTCTTAGAATAAAGGATTTGATCAGACCACTTGTCTCATCCTTAGTCCTTACAAAAATATACCCAAGTAAATCTGGAGTAATCATCAACAATAACTAAGCAGTAAGATTTCTTGCCTATACTCATAACATTTGTAGGACCAAACAGATCCATATGCAGTAACAGGAGACTAGAAGAAATAGAATTTAACTCTTTGGTCTTATGAGAAGTTTTGTACTGTTTGCCTTTAAGACAAACAACACAATGATCATCACATGAAAAGACTTTTGAAGGTAAACCTCTTACAAGGTTGTTTTTAACAAGTTTGTTCATAGTCTTGAAATTCATATGACACATCCTTCTGTGCCAAAGAGAGGATTCATCCACATAAGCTTTTGAAACAAGACAGTTTAGGGATGAATCACTATCAACATTGTCCATATCTAGACAATAAACATTGTCCTTTCTTGGAGTTCTAAGTAGTATCATGCTTTCATCAACTACTTTGAACCCTGGAGCAAGGATCATACACTCTGTGTTTGTAAATAATATGCTATGTTGTTTGTCACAAACCTGTGATACACTTAACAGGTTGTACTTCAATTGATCAACATAGTAGACATCCTCAAATGTCATCTTACCTTTTGTGACATTACCTTTGCCACTTATTTTACCACCAGTAAGATCATTTCCAAAAGCAACATGTCCTCCATTGATATGCTTGAAATCCTGAAGGCATGACATGTTACCTGTCATGTGCCTAGAGCAACCACTATCAACATGCCAAATGCTCTTTCCCTTGAGCTGTTGATTGCCCTGCACATTAGATAAATCAGTTAGTTTGAATAAGGAATCCAAGCCAAAGTGGTCTTGGGTACCCCTTTCTCATCAAAATACTTGCATTCTTTCTTGACAAGATTTTTAAATTTTGATTCCTCATGCTTGGAGTATTTTGTCACAATAATAGGCTTGGAAATATTTTTGCTAGAGGCAATACTGATTTTAGAAGAACTTGCATGCTTAGAAGTACTAACCTTGTTAGCAGTAGTAACTGTGTTAGCAGCATTAATATTTTCAGCAGTACTAACACTGTTAGCAGTATTAACTGTGTTAGCAGCATTAATATTTTCAGCAGTACTAACACTGTTAGCAGTAGTAACTGTGTTAGCAGCACTAATATTGTTAGCAGTACTAACACTGTTAGTACTTCTAGGTACCCATAGTAAAATACTTTCTTTTAAAACCTTATTTTTCAAAGGGCCTTTACTTTCAACAGATTTCTTCATCACATGTTTCTTTCCAGCCTTCCTATAACCAACAGGCTTTTGCACAAAACTTTGAAAGTTCATATGTTGGTTAATAGGGTTAAAGTAACAATACTTAGCCAAATGATTCAACTTTCCACATATGAAACAAGGTTTTGGTCTATTGATTTTATTCAGATCAACTCCTTGTTTCTGAGCCCATTGATTATTCCAGTTTCTTTGATTACCTCTTTTTATACCAGAATTTAGGCTCTTAGTTGTATTGCAAGCACACTGTTTACAAGATCCAGGATTCACAACCGTGGTTTGTTTGTAATGGACCTTGTTATCCTTTCCTTTTGTCTTCTCTATCTCCTTGGACTTGACCCAAATTTTTCCACATCCCTCATTGGTGATAATATTGTTTTCTAATAGTATGTTTTTACTCACAGTATTATCCCTATTCTCACTGGCTTCTTTCTCAGTCAAATCCTTAACTACTACCTCATCCAAATGATCTATCTTAAAAGCTTCCTCAGACAAGTCTTTTTTCTCCTTAGTTTCTAACAAGTCTGATGTAGGAGAGATATAGTTGTTGTTGTAAGGAGGGGGTGTATTGTTGTATCCAATACCAGGCTTCATCTTATCATGAATCTGAGCCTTTAGAAGAGAATCCATTGATTTTGAAGCATAAGAAAACTTTTCTATGTCAAGCTTAACTTTAGACAGTTCCTCTTTCAGCCTATCATTCTCTGCTAAGGACTTAGACAGTTTGGTTTCTAACTCATTCTTTTCCCACTTCCAATAGTTTGTGTCATAAGAGTGTTGCAGTTCATTAGCTTGAAAGCCTTTGATCTGTTCTTCAAATCTCTCTACTATCAACACATAATCTCTTCTATCCTTTTCTAATCTTTTGAGGTCATCACACATACTTTGATTGTGATCCCTGTATCTTTTGACAGTATCTATGCAGGATTTAGTGCAAAGATTTAGAAATTACCTCAGAGGGGAGATCAGACACTTCTGCCATAAGAGCTTGATTCTGAATGGCTTCCTCAGCTTGATCACTCCAGTCAAATCCCATTCCTTGTTGAGAAACAAGAGCTTGAGCAGGATTCTTGTTTTGATTGTATCCTCCATTCTGAGCTTGTTGGTGGTTGTTGTTTGGAACAACACTTCTACACTCTCTAGCAAAGTGTCCTTTCATGTGACACTTATAGCATTCCACCTTAGTCTTGTCAAAACCAGCTCCATCTTCTCTTCTTTGAGAGAAGTTGTTCCTTCCTGTTCTTTTAATAAACTTCTTCACTCTCATAGATAACATGGCCATCTGCCATTTAATGTCCATCTCCTCCAGGTCATCAGGGTGAAGTTGATCTAGATCATCATTAATCAAGGAATTGTTGCTATGACTGGACAAAAAGGCTTCAAAGATAGTTCCAGTGCCTTTTTCTGAATTTACTCCACTGGCAGTACTAACTGCTTCAGGGTTAGCAGTAGTATCAGTAGATGTTGAAAGAAGTGCAACATTGTGGATCTAGCCAGTGGGATTCTTCTTGGATTCTACCTCAGTTTCAAAAACTCTTAGATCATTATATAGATCATCAAGTTCCTTCTCTTACAGATTGTCACTCTATCTATATGAGACAGTGTACATAGTCCATTCATTCCCAAGAGATCTGAGGAATTTTCTGTTGATATCATCTTGTTCCATCTTCACTCCTACAGTAGCCAGTTCACCAATGAGCTTGTTGAATCTATCAAAAGTTTGAGTCATAGACTCATTCTTTGAAGAAGTGAAGTTCTCATACTGCTGCTTTAGAACATCTCTTTGATTTCTTTTGATACTTTTAGTTCCAGCAAATCTTTTCTCTAGAGCATTCCAGAGAATCTGAGCATCAGTGCAGTTGCAAAATTGATGCTGATATTCATTTGGAATGGCCAAGAGCAGAATGCTCAATGCCTTCATCTCTGTCTGTCTGATCTTCCTTTCACCATCTGTCTTTGGTGGAGGTCTTTTCCCATCTGGTCCTATCTTTCCTGCTTCAGAAGGACCATTCTCAATAATATCCCACATTGAGTAGTCAGTGAGAAGAATGAATTGTCTAATTCTGATCTTCCACATGTCAAACTCACTGGGTTTGAGCATTGGAACCTTAGAGACCATAGTACTGTTTGATTCTGCAAAGTTTTCCATGATGAATGAATAGATGTTTCTGAGAGAGTTTGGCTCTGATACCACTTGTCAGGATCGAATTCTTAACAAGAATAAGTTCTCAAAAACTAATATCAAAGAAGTTTGCGGAATAACACTTTGATATTTACTAAAACAGTAAACCAAAACAGTATATAATCAACAACTTGTAAACTTATATTGAATGCTTGAAGTTACAAGATTAAACATACAACCTCAATATTGATGAACAGGCTCACCAATACGAATTCTACTTCTCTAGAATTAGGATATATGCCTTGAGGTTGATTTTCTCTCTAGAACTAAAACTTATAATTAATTTCTATCTCATCTCTATCTTAACTATACAATATATATACTGAAGATAAAAGCTAATTACAATTAATAAAATATCTTCAGAATATCTTCCATCATTATCTCTAAGCCTTCCATGAATATCTTTATTCTTTCCAGCTGTCATCCTTTTCATTCGGATCTTCAAGTCATAAGCAGCACTAACTATGCTCAGCAGCATTAACTTCTTCAAGCACTAACCACTAGCAGTACTAACTAGCTAAGCAGTACTAACTTTGACTAGCAGTATTAATTCTACTAGCAGTAGTAATACTCAGCAGTATTAACTTTGAAGTCTTCTAGCAGTAGTAATTCTGAACTAGCAACATTAACCATACTTAAGCTTTTCTTCAGTTCCCAACAATGATCATCAAAACTCTTCAATTTCAACACATTCTTTGATCTCCTCCTTTGTGATAAACTAACAATCTCCCCTTTATGATAATTTGACATTCTCCGCCCTTTGATCTGATAATTCATCAACTCATGAAATGTATATATCCGAATCTTTTCAAATTCAGATATAATAGGAATTGTAAACCTGAATCAACAAATGATACAGTTAGTATGCCTGTAAGTAGCACGGAGCCACTTTGTACAACGGATGTACTTTGGAAAGGAGCTTTTGTGATATTCACTCCCCCAGGGCTTCCATTCAATCATCGAAAATCCACAAAGGAGTTTTCTATGAATGTTATGACAAAAAAACTCATTCCTTGTGTGTTCGTGCAAGTGTAGAATGATTGAAGCTACTTAGCTTTCTCAGGCTCAAAAATGTGTAAACTGTTGAGACAGCAACAAATATTACACGGACTCAATGTGCATGAAAGAGGTGTGAAGGTGGGGCAACTTTCCTTCTTTTTCAATATCTAAATCTTCCGAGTGAATACTAGATAGCAGATATGTTGCGTCTCCAAAGAAAATGAAACATTTCTTTGTTAAGAAAGAAACGAGTGGTTGGTGGGGTAAAAACAAGAGCTGGCATGGGCTCACTGCCTGTTTCAATGATGGTCACCAAAGAATGTGAACCAATCAGTAGATGTGGCTGCCCGACTCAGAAAGTGTTTGGTGCAGAGTTTTCATATTCTTTTAACTCTGTTCTCACACCCTCTTTCTTTTTGTCATTAAAGCTCACTTCTAACCAGACTCTCATTTACATTTTACCGCTCAGCACAATGAGAAAAACTCAACCAGATGAGTTATCTCCCCCACTCTTTGATTTAAGACCCCTCACCCCTCAATCACTCTAGGATAACTTCCGGGGTAGGAATAACTGGTTAACGTGAATCCATGGAAGTTCTGTTTAAGTTCTCACACAAATCCCATGTAAGTCCTAAAAAGAATAGTTGCTCAACAGTTTAACTGAACAGTTAAGTACAAAATGTACGATAACATTGTCAAAATGTATGCTCATGAGATTTGAGCAATTGAACTTTGAAGATTTCTCAAAACAAATATATTGAATGAATGAAATGAAATCAAGAGAATTGTTTTGAGATTCTGACAATGTATCAATCAGATCAAATAAAATGGTTAGGGTATCAAAGAACTGGATATTTTGTTTATATGAACAAATATAAACAATTTAGCAATGAAAGCACAAATTTTGAAATGATGATTGATGCTCAACAATATTGAATTTCAAAAGAGGGTATTACCATCGAAAAATTGTTTCGTTATGAGACATGGTAATAACAAATTCAAACGAAGTACTGAACCGGTGTGTGTGAATACTTGACAGTATATGGACAAGATAACACGCAAGTATTGATCTTTGGAAACACACGGTCAGTTAAATATTAAAGATCAAAATTGAAAAACATTTAAAATCACACTTCTAAATTCATAAAATCTTTTGAGAACCAGAAGTGGTTTGAACATTTCAGAAAACGTTTTTCAGTTCGAAAGTTGTTTTTCTTTCAAACAAACAGAGATCTAGAGCAGAAGATATTTACATTTTAAGCTCCCCCTCAAATCATGATAGAATGATTTAGGTCTTTTAAGCTCCCCCTGGATATTTGCAAGATATCCAAGTCTGAACATTGAAGAATGGGTCCTGATCTGTTGTAATCAGAAGCTATCACCTTTACTCCCCCTATAAATTATGCATCTAAAATATGTTAGAAATAGTACAAGATAGAGATCAAATACAACTCCTTTTTGAATTGTAGACCGTCATATCTTTCAAATATATTGTCAATGAAAAAGCACAGGATAGAGATCAATACAACTCCCTTGTGAATTGTAGATCTTCATATCTATCGGATGCAAAATAATTCATAAAAGAATGTACTCCCCCATGACGGTTGATTTTATCATTCGAGTATTTGAGTACAATCTCTTATCATGCCAGGAGTAAGGTCTTTTGATCACTGAAGTACGAGTCCTAAACTGTTGTGTTTAGAAGTCAAACTCCATTGAAGTACGGGTCCTAAGCTGATTTACTTAGAAGTCTTTGTTCTCTTACTCCCCCTTGACTTGAGGTGCCTGGAACACAGAATCAATTTTAGGCTTTGGTACCCACTGGTATTTGGGTCCATGAATGTTAGTTGCAGTTCTTGTGGGGGTAATTGAATAAGAACCATACCAGAAATGATCACTTGTTTTGTGAACATGATCATGTGTACAGCAGTAAGAACAATAGTATTTCTTACCTGATAACCTGAGTAATTGATCTCTCGAGTAGATATGGTCAGGTTTACCTTTATGCGCTTTGTTCTTCTTGGCTTTGTGTGTTTGTACACATGATTTCTTTCCTTTCAGCTCATCTTTCTTCTCATCTTCAACTGGTTTCTTCTTCCGGACCAGTTCCTCTTCCTTGTATCTCCTTCTTCGTCGATGTGTACCTGAACCATCTATATTTCTATCATAGAAAAGGTTAGTACTACGAATTTGATCAGAAGATTTAACTGACCACTTGGAAGAAACAGTTTTCTGATTTGAACTTGATGCTGTCTTTTCAAGCTCTTTAATCTTTGAAGCAAGACTATCTCTTTCTTTGACAAGAAGGTCAATCTTCGTCTCACATTCAGACTTCGTTTTCTTCTCTTTCAGCACACTTTCAGATAGTTCAGATAGCTTCTCAGTAAGCTTTTTGATCTCAGCCTCAAACATACTTCGTTCTTCTTCAAATCCCTTCTCCACATCCTTTCTTTGGCTGGATATTTCTTTGAATAATCCCACATTCTTTTGTTCAATAGCCTTCTTCTCTGTGGCAAACTTTTCCCTTTCCAGAATGATTACCTTCTGAAAATCAGAAACTTGCTGAGAAATTTTTATACACTTAAGCTCAACAGTCTTCTTTTCTTTAAAACACTTTCTTGAAAAATCTGAGAACTTCTTTGAAAATCCTTTCTTTTCACTCTCAAAATCAGCTTTATCTTTAACCATCTTTTGTTTCAAATCAGATATTTTCTTTTGAAGCTTAGCTTTAGCATCCTCCAGACTCTTAGTCTTCTCATCATACTTTTCAACAGATACTGCTTGCTGGATTTGCACAATCTGATATTCAAAATCAGAGATCTTTCTTTTCAGCTCAGAATTCTCATATTCCAATTCTCTTCCTTTTAATACTACCTTTGTCCCTAACATCAACCATTCAGTACAATCCCACAACTCTTTTTCTGTCATTTTGTAAGTATATATTTGACCAGAAATTTCACAAAAAATGTCACGAAAAAGTTCACAAGAAATACTATTTGTCATAAAATTTCGAGCTATATTATTAGCCCTCTGTCTTTTCTCCTGTTCCTCAGAAGAAGCTTCTGTTGGAATTTGGGATTGCATCTCTCCTTCAGTCAATGATAATCAGATATAGTAACCCAACTCACGTTCATCCACAAAAGTCAAAAAATTAACTTTCCACTCTTCATATTTTCCTTCGAACAACAATGGTGCCTTCATACCTTTTTATCGTATCGAATAGAATTAATTTGATCCGGCTATGAAAAGCTTGATTTCCAGGGACTGAACTTGACAAGAGATGAAACTTGAACGGGTTTAAACATTAATCTTAAATGCACTGTAGCGATCGTGAGACAAATAAATTGATCAAAATAAATAAATAAAAAAGGACAAGGACCCGGTCGAGCAAGAACCCGGTCGAACAAGGACCCAGTCGAACCCGGTTGAAACAAGGACCCGGTCGAACAAGGACCCGGTCGAACCCTGTCGAACAAGCACCGGGCGCAAGGGTAAGGGCACCGGTCGAACAAAGCACCGGTCGATTGAGTCCGGTCGAAGAATGTTAGCAAGGCACCTGTCGCTTGCACGGCACCGGTCACAAGGTATCGGTCGCAAGGTCCGGTCGCAGGGGCCGGTCCAGAGACGAGTTCGGTCAAGAAAGGTACGGTCGCAAAGCACCGGTCGTCAAAGCGATCCGGTCGCAGGAACCGGTCAAGGGATCCGGTCGATGATTAACAGATATCAATAACAGTAAGCAACACAAATCGATTAAGTAATCAAAAAATCGATTCAGCAGATTAAGTAAAAACAAATCGATTCTAGTAATGATTAACCTAGATTATGCAGATATACCAATTGATTCATAGAAAAGACGATGAACCAGAACACAGTAAAAAATCTATCCAGAATACTATCGATTTAGCAAAAATTTAGATCAATCAATTCAACCAGACTTGTTTTTCCAGAAAAATTTCAATCCAAATTAATTCAAACGTGATGAACCCAGAAATCGATATGGCAGAAACAGATATCAATCAAACTTAACAATTCAACCAATATTATACCGAATTTGAAAAAAATTTCGACCAACCTCACTGTTTTTCAGAAAAAAAAAACTTTAATACTGGAAATCAATTATGCAGATCAACACGTATATCGAACTCAAAATACATCGACCGAATACACTATCTTTCCAGAAAAAAATCCAATCCAGAACACAGATATGAACAATCTTGAACCAGAACAAGAAAAAAAAATCGATGAACAAGACAAGTCAAATATGCAGACTTCGATCAATAAGAATATTATCTAATTGGCGATTAAAGGGTTTTAGACAAACCTTTTTGGATCAAAACTTCTGTCTCCTCTTTGCTCTGATACCAATTGTAGATCACAGTTACAGTGCAATCACGAACAGTAATATCAATGTAGAACAATCAATATACCAAAACTTCTAGTCATATGATTAATATTCAATAAAGGATTAGGTTTACAGAGAGAATATCTGATCAGCAAATGAAAACCTATTGACTAGAATGATAAGGAAGGAGACTCTAACCTCTAACCTAATTTTCAATAATAAACACATTATATATATGTGTCGAATTAGGCCTAATGGGCTTTAGGCCCATTTACAATAACTATCAATTAATTACAATTTTAACCCTTATAAATGCTTTATACATCTTTCAACACACAGGACTTTCAGTCCTAACACGGAACCTCTCATTTTATCCTTGAATAAGGAAAGTAAACTTTTTTCACCACTCATGTGCCTTGAACATCTAGAATCTAAGTTGCATATCTGCACATGTTGGTTCGGCAAGACAAATGAAGGAGTTTTTGGTACCCATTTCATAATGGGTCCTTTTTTGTTTGCTTTTGGTGTTTCCTTCAAGCCTTCTGTTTTAATAGATTTGGTTTTCTCTTTTGATTGTGGCTTCTGAGTCATAGTGTTACCATGTTTGAACATGGACTCAAAGATAGCACACTTGTTTCTAGAAAAGTGTTTCCTTAGTTGAAATAAGAGATCTGAGCATTTTCAATGATGAGTGCATAGAGATGATTGCTTAAAAACTATTTTAGATTTGACAGGACTATAAACATTTGCCTTATGCTTTGCTTCTGAACTATCATGATTTATTTTTACAAACTTCTTATCTAGTTCATATGCCTTATTCTTTCGTAAATTGTCTTTCTTCTCTGGATATGACCCTTTCACTATCCTCTTTTTTTCTTTCCTTAGCTTTTTTACTGTTCTAGAAGAAGAAGGAACATATTTATCAAAAAACTTCTTTTGCTTTTTGTTCTGGAGTGAATCTTGTTGCCTTAAAAGGATAAGATTTTGGCTTTTGTTGCACTCTGTCAATTTTAGACTTATCTTTCATTTCTTTGTCTAAATCCAGAGAATATTTGACTTTAAAACATATCTCTATAAAGTCATAGAAGATGGGAATTTTTGGAATCTGGTTTTTTATAGTAATTGGTTGATTCAAGATTCCAGATTCATCATCTCTGGAGTGGCATCAGATGATTCTTCATCTGAGTTAGAGTCTGAGTCTAGAAAGTCTTTTTTTCGGCTTTCCATAGATAGGTTCTGATTCATAGATACCATATCCTTCACTATCTCTTTTGTTAGGACTAAAAATCATAGTGCGTTGAAAGTTATATAAAGTATTTATAGAGTTTTATTTATTTATTTAATGTTTTGTAAAAGCCTTTAATTTGTTTATTGGGCTTATTTGGTTATTGGGCTTTGGCCTTATTGTTAGAGGTGATGGTATTTAAAGTATTTTTTAGAGTGTCTTTAGGGTAACAGGAGATTAGAGAGTTTAGTCGTGTGCCTAATAGGGTTTAGAGGGAGTTTTGCTTATCATTCAATCATTTGTAACTGTCGTTAATCATTCAATAAAAAGTTATTCGTTCAATTCATTGTTACTTGATCGTTACTGGGATTCACAATTGGTATCAGAGAAGAGAGACAAAGTTATCGATCCACAAAGGTATCACTTTTTTTGCTCTGTGTTCTTTAAACGGCGCACCAAGTAAGTCCCTGACTTTTTTTCAAGTTTTGTTCAAATTAATGATTATTAATTGTTCCGTTATATCAATTTGACTCCTTGATAGTGTTTGGTAAAGTTTCATATTCGGATTCTAAGGTTTTAAGCATCAATTTTGAAAAATCGCTTCTTCAATTTTTGTTCACTGTTCTTCATAATTCTTGGTGTTTTTCGAGAAATTGATTGTATTTGTGGTACTAATCAATTTGGGTAAGTTGTGTTTGTGTTTCTATACTGATTTGAATATCCAAGAATCATCAACTTTCATCTGGGGTTGAGTATTAGATCTAATAATATCGAACAGTTCGCTTTCCCGGTAAGCATCTACTTCCCGAGTGTTCTTGTTACCCGGATTCCTCTTAAACCCGATAACTATACCAGGAATTTTAAAATCCGGTTACTGATAATCCGGGTGCATATACCAAAAACTTTTTATCCGGTTTCTCGACTATGAAATCTCACACCTGAAACTCATTACCGGGAAACTAGTGCCCGGGACTCTTCCACCCGAATAATTCAATCGGGAATCAGGTCTACCCGGTAAACCCCATACCCGAAAACCCCGTTACCGGGAAATCCCTTACCCGGGAAACCAAACACCCGGGAAAGTCGTACCTGGACATCTCATCCGGGTTTCACATTACCAAGGCAAGCCTTATATAGGAATTCCCTATCCTGATCTACCCGAAATTCCTTAATCCAGACAAGGTATCTGTTATCTATCCTGACCTAACCGGACAAGCCATACTCGGGACCCTGTGCTAAGTTGCTGAAGGGGAGCTATTATGTATTCTCTATTATTGTGTCTGTTTTGAAGCGATATTTTGAATTGTCTCACGATCATCTTATTCAAGTAACAATGTCTTATCAAACCATTTTTGACCATAAAGCAAAGATTACAGCTCTTGTAGCGAAATTGGAGACCAGTTCAAAGGTCGTTAACAAACTGTGTCTTAAGAAAGCATGTCTTCAGTTAGATTTGGACAATCTGAGATCGGAAAGCCAGGCATATAAAGATATATGTGCCTTAAGTAACAACAGGGATTGGCTCAAGCGCAGGAATTTTGAACTTGAAAAGGGAGCAAGGAATGGTTCATATTACCATATGTATGGCGACGAAATAGATTCTCTTAAAAGAAATATCTCATATCTTGAAAGAGAAACTGATATGAAGAGAAGTGATCTAACAAGTGTTGAAGCCTCAAAGAAAATATCTGAACTTGAAACCAAGATTGTAGAATTTGAATCCAAAGAAGAGCAGAACATGGCACTTGAAGATAAACGAAAAGCTGCAGTTGATACAAAGTTACTTATTTCCAAGACTAATTCACCTACTTATGTCTCTTCTACAGCGAAGTTGATCATTCTAAGTCGAGCAAAGATCTTTTGCACTCATTTTAGAAAGAGTGATTTTGTGCATCCAAGGTATGTTAATAATTGGTATGGAACTTATAGCATCCCCAATCCTCAGTTTAATAGCTTCAAAGCTAAGGAAATAACTGTCAAAGATCCATCATAGCATGGATACCAAAATATGGCTAATCTATTTTGTAGGAATGTCATGTGTGATTTAATTCAGATTATTCACGTCACATGACTACAATCAAGGGTTATGCCAATTTTTGAGGGAGAGTACCATGATTTTTAAATGTTTTTGGCTTCTACACAACTCAATTCAAGACTCGTTCATAAATGTTTGACTTCTAACCATTTTCATTTAGAACTCGTACTTAAATGTTTACTTCCATGCTATATTTGGTGAATGAAAAGAGTTTAAAAGGAGTGTTAGGTCTTTTATCATTTCTATGGTCAATCCAGAACTGGATGGACCTACCCAAGGAACACACCCTATTTATAGATATCAGTGAGGGGTCTAGATTATTAAATGAGTTCGGAGTAAAAAGAATATGGTGAGGGTGTGACGGGACTTAAAAGAAATATTGGTCCTTACCAAACCGAGTCAATTATCAGGGTTACCACACAATCTATTCATTCTTGTTCTTTGGAGATGAATATTGAAACAGATATGGATTCAGTGTCGATAACTCGTGTCACCCCACCTAGCCTCTTAAGTATCTCACAAAATATACCTGTTTCATATATTCACGTAGATTTTGCACATAATCTATCTATTCCTCACTCGGAGGTCTTAGATATTGAAAAAGGAAGACATCATCTCCGGTCTCCGAACTTCATATTCTACTCACTGTGTCTATTGATTTCTAACCTGCGTCCCATGTTAAATCAATTTTTGAGCCAAAAATATATATGATTTTATTTCTTTCACACATGGACGAATCATTGTGATTCCACTTGCATATCTTTGTGATATTTCCTGAACAGTTTGAGAAGTAATTTTTTTTAATTTTACTTCAATGATAACTGGAAGTCCTATAAGAGATACCCCGATACCAACTCTGAAAATAGGCCACACAATTATTTCAATTGTTGTGATAACAGTGACTAATTTGTTTCTGGATTAGTTGATTACCCCATCTTGGTTACTTAACAGTTTTATCTGATCTTTTGCTACTCCTCTGGTTAGTCTTTGAAGATACAGGATGCTCCTAATCATCATGAGGGGGAGAAATGATATAAAGATTCAAAGACACAAATTATCATGTTGAGGGGGAGTAAATAATTTCTTTAAATATGAGGTTGAAAATAAATTAGATTCAAAGATTGCAGCTAAGTAGAAAAGATTATAGTATTATTTGTTTGGTTCTTCCATCCCTCATCAAGTGGTGTTTGCTACAAGTTGTTTCCTCTTACGAGCTGATTGAAACAAGTTTTTAAGCTAATAGCCTATTTAACTCGTGGTTCAAAGACAGATTCTCCATTTTTAAACTGAAGTTGCACTGTGGAATGTCATGTAACTTACACATTATCTTTCTTGTGTGCTGATCCGACTTGTTGAGTTTCTACAGTTGAAAGCTACTTTTAGTGCCTTCAGTTACAGTTATTGTTAGTTGAATCTGGGTTTGAAGTTGAAACTATGAAGAGTAAGAGCTTTATTCTAGGGGGAGCGTTGATTGACATGAAAACAAGCAACACTGAAGTTTTCAAAGAATCAAGAGGGAGAGAAGATCAAGACCTGAAGATTTTAAGAAGATAAATTCTTTATACAACTTTAGAGGGAGATTTTTATAAAAGTCCTAGTGCGTTGAAAGTTATATAAATTATTTATAGAGTTTTGTTTATTTATTTACTGTTTTGTAAAAGCCTTTAATTTGTTTATTGGGCTTATTTGGTTATTGGACTTTGGCCTTATTGTTATAGGTGATGGTATTTAAAGTATTGTTTAAAGTGTGTTTAGGGTAACAAAAGATTATAGAGTTTATTCGTGCACCTAATAGGGTTTAGAAAGAGTTTTGTTTATCATTAAATTATTTGTAACTATGGTTAATCATTCAATAAAAAGGTATTCATTCAATTCATTGTTACTTGATCGTTGATAAGGATGTTTGCACATCTCTAGACATGTGATAATTGAACCTCAAAGCAAATATACAATGGGATCCAATATCGTCTTTTCAAGTAATAAAATGGTAAGAACCAAGTATCGTATTCCACAGGGATAGGTATCTTAAATTGCTAGATCTCGAGATGAAAAACTAACTTCAGTTGGTGAGTTTGAAGACTTTGTTTGAGTTGGTTAACAGTGATATGATTAACAAGATATATAAAGATAGAATGGGTGCAAGACTTAAAGTGAGGAATAAACACAAATTCTAGAGGCCAATGCTATAGGGATGCTATAGCATTAGTTTAACTACAACAAGTTCCACCATGTACTTTAAAGAGTATCATTCCGGATATCTACCATTGCACTTTTGTTTAGACTTCAATCAACATATGTCTATGCAAATGTCCGGACCAGTGTGAATGTCAAATGGTTTCTCTAAAGTATATGGAAAAACAAATGCCTTTGTTTAAAAATCACTCTTCCGAGTTGATTCCCATATCATTCAAGTTGACGTGTTCTTAGTGGCTCATTCCTGAGTCCACTACACTTTAACACTTTGACTAGCTAGTGATCAATCCGTCAAGAATCAATCGTTTTGAAAAACAAAGATAGCAAGTTCCCTTGCTAGTAACTCTTCCAAGTATACTTCCCGTATCATTCAAACTGACGTGCTTTTTCATGGCTTATTCCTAAGTCCATGGCACTTTCACACTTTAAGAAGTGATCAATTCGTCAAGAAGTGCTTTTGGATTTATAAAACTTAAAATGACATAGTGGAACAATGTTATTGAAGAACAAAGTCCACTAGTTTTTGGTTTACAACCTCCCTTTTCGTCTCACTCCCGAACTATAAATTGGAATTTAAAGTAAGAAATATAAATGACATAAAGTAAGACATAATGTAAAAGACGGAAAATAAATGACGAAAATGTAAAATGAAATAAGTAAAGACAATAAGTAAATAAGGAATTTAAAGACTTAATATTAAAGTTTCTAGAGAGAGATAGAGAAAGAGAGAGTTCATAGATCAATTCTATAACTTATATTGCAAGAAATATAAATGACATAAAGTAAAGACATAATGTAAAAGACGGAAAATAAATGACGGAAATGTAAAATGCAATAAGTAAAGACAATAAGTAAATAAGGAATTTAAAGACTTAATATTAAAGTTTCTAGAGAGAGAGAGAGAGAGAGAGAGAGAGTTCATAGATCAATTCTATAACTTATGGAATACTAAAACCTATATCCATAAAAACAAGAGACCATACCACCTATTTATACCAAAACATGAATGGCAAAATAGTAAATAGAAAACTTAAAATAAAATAAAAGGTACAAACAACTAAAGTTTTAACCAAAGACTTGTCCAACATATTGCACCTACTTCCAGCCAATAATCTATTGCTAATTTATCAAAAGATTTGAAGGGGCAAAAAATAAGGATTGCAATCTTCTTAAAAAAATATCTTCATAGCCTCTTTCCAAAACAACCTCCAATGCTGCAACATCAATCTGGCATCACAATAAACAAAAGATTTTAAGTTGGTTTTTACAAAATAGCAACAAATAGGTAAATCATAAACTTAGCTCCATGAATAAGAAAAATTGGAAAATAAGATAAGAAAATGACTCAATTGTTGTGATAAAAAGAAATTGAAATCCTAAAAGACGAGAAAAAGATGCAATATGTATTGAATTCTCAATACATCTCACAACCTCGAACTTAAAGTTTTGCTTGTCCCCAAGCAATAAAAATAAAATAAGAAAATGACTCAAAGTTGAAAGATTGCCAGATCATGGCAATAAGTGCACACAATGTGTAGAGTATATCCACATACAATTCATAGTCTTTCATAAATCCAAAGTGAGACTTCCATAGCCTAGTTGTGTGTATGGACCATATGCTAGCAAGACTCTTTTCTTTGTCAAACATTACACAAACTTTATTTAGGATCACTAGGGCTTGTAGGGTCACTCTTTTAATGGAATATCTTTTCTCACCAAGCCTTTTCTTGTCAGGATCGAATTCTTAACAAGAATTAATTCTCAGAAACAATATCAAAGAAGTTTGCGGAATAACACTTTGATATTTAATCAAACAAAAAATAAAGACAGAATATAATCAACAAACTGTAAACTTGTATTTAATGCTTTGAAGTTACAAGATTACTCACTCAACCTCAATATTGATGAACAGGCTCACCAATACGAATTCTACTTCTCTAGAATTAGGATCTATGCCTTGAGGTTGATTGTCTCTCTAAAAGAATGAAAACTGAAAGTTAAATTATTATTCTAAACTATACAATATATACTGAATACAAAGATAATTACAATAAATAAAATATCTTCAGTATATCTTCCATGTATATCTCTAAGCTTCCATGTATATCCTTTCATACGAATCTTCATCATATAAGCAGTATTAATCTTCAGCAGCATTAACTTCCTTCTAGCAGCATTAACTACTAAGCAGTACTAACCACTAGCAGTACTAACTAGCTAAGCAGTACTAACTTTGTTCAAGCAGCACTAACTTTGACTAGCAGTATTAATTAATACTAGCACTAGTAACACTCAGCAGTATTAACCTTTAAATCTTCTAGCAGTAGTAATTTTGAACCAGCAGCATTAACCATATTTGACGAATTCTTCAGTTCCCAACAATCTCCCCCTAACTTGACTTTTAGGAAGAGAAGTCAAGTTATTCAAATTTTCTTCAAGATGCTCCCAAAACTCTATTATGGTCTAAATTCCTGTGTTTGCATCCAATCCCAAACTCTGATTGATAGTTCTTTGAATCAAGTATTTAGCCATTTCTGAATCTGGAACACACCTTAACTTTTTCTTCAACATGGCATGTAGCTTCAATCTGCTATGATTATACACTCTATCCACTAGGAAGTATTCAGTGTGATTTAAATCCAAAGTCACTGTATATACTCCACTAATTTCATATAAATTCCAACTGTTTACTGATTTGAAGACATCCTTGATCAAGTGCTTTACTTCTTCAGGTTTGAACATCATACACAGATACTCCATTACCAGTTTTGTAATTGAAATCCCTGAAGACTTTAGAATATCTGCATACAACTTCATTCCTATCTCAAACATCTCTTCAATATCTGATCTAGAACATGTTCTGACAATTTTAGCCCATGTGTTAAACACTTCATACTTTTCATCCTTTCTTTTCAGCCTTATGTATTCCTTTCCATCCACTGTCAATGTATCCCAGAGAATCACCTCAGGAGGCTTAACTCCTACAGGCTCTGCTAAAATTGGTTCAGGCACTTTGTCCATCACTACCATATACAAATTAACATCATCAGTGTTAGATGGCTCTGTCTGTTTAGATAACTCAGGTGCCCCTTCTTCTTCAGCAACCTTATCAGCTTCTTCTTCAGATACTCTAGGCTTTTTAATTGGCTTTCTCCTTGCCATCATTTTTGTTCTCTTTAAAGTCTTTAGACTTTCTCCTAGAGTGGTCTCTTTCTTAGGGGGTGTTTCTTGCTCATCTGGAAATGGCTTTTGACAATCAAAGTCATTACTTTCTTTCATCCTCTTCTCCATCTCCACCCTAGCAGTTTCACTTCCCTGAAGCTTTAACATCTCTGAATCATAGAGTTCTTTGATCTTCTCAAAAGACATTTTGGAGAACATCTCCTTTTTGACTCCTACAGCACCTTTGAGAAATATAATCATCTTGTTTCTCTCTTGGGTACCTAGGAATGTCTTTGAGGGTCTTCTCTTCTTTGCAACTGTTTTCACCACAGATTTCTTCATACTTGCAGCTTTCTTCTGTGCAATTTCAGTTGCCATGCTCTGTTGATAAGCTTCATTCAGTTCAGCAGCTAGAGCTTTTGCCATTTCCCTGTCCTTTTCCATCTGAACTCTTTCTTCTTTTTCAATATCCTCCTGCATCTTTTTAGCTAGGGCTTCATCTGATTCAACCAACCTTTGTTTTTTGATTGGTTGATCAGATTCTACCATCTTTGCTTTTCCTTTATCTTTGCTCATTTCCTTCTTACTGTTATCTTTCTTGATCACTTCACCTTGTTCTTTTATGATTACACCTTTGGTCTTCAAAGTGACCTTGGGAGTATCATTCTTGGCTTTTAGTAAGGTTTCTGCAATCTCAAGATCTGTTAACACTTCTTTCACAGTTTCTGCTGCTTTATTAATGTCAGCAGTAGTAACTGTTTCTTCTTGCTGCTCCCCCTGAACATCAACGTTCTCTCCATCAAGCTCCCCCTTTCTTGTGGCTTCTTCCATGTTGATCTCCCCCTTTTTGGGAGCATCATCCTCAGTGGTCCTTCTCCTTAATTGGAATTGCTTCCTCTTCTTCCTTTGTACCAGCTAACCACCATCCGTTTCAGCTTAGCAATCTGTTCTTGTTGTGACAGAATTTCTAGCTTCATTTCTTCAATTTCTTTGCCTTGTTTGAGAACATCTTGATTGATGTTCCCCATAGTTTCCATCAATTCATCGTACGTATATCTGTCCTCACCCTCTCCAGAAGTGTTACCCTCCTTTGAAGGATCATTGGATCTTTTATTTGTGGAAGTCTTCTGCCTTGCAGAGGCACTATCCACCCCTGTGGTTTCTTGGCACCAGGGACCTTCAAATGATTGCTCATTCAAAGTTGCCATGGGGGAGGTCTTATTGATGTTACCACTTTCCTCCTCTGTACTAGCAGGAGTAGTGGCAGCCTCATCACCCATATGCTCTACCTCCTCCTCAGAGAGCACCTCCTGTGGGTTGGGAGACACCCTTGTGGTTTCCCTTTGGATATTCTCTAGGGGAGAATTATCCCTTAGAGGGCTTATAGGCTTAGTGGTTAATGGTACAAGAAGGGAAGGAGCCTTCTTGACCTGTTTTCTCTTGTAAGTTTGGGTGATGGGAGAGGTTGGTTTTTCAAGAAGGGATTGGGGAATGGATTTTGAGAGGGAAGGTTGGGCTTGGCTAGCAGTGGGTTGGTCTAAAGGGGGCCTTGACCCTGCTGCCATACCTTCATTGGTTTGGGACACCACCATCATTGTAGAGAACAATGGGGTGTCAACTCCTTCAGAGTCCCTAGCAGATCTTCTCATATTTGAGAAAACCTTGCCTTTGGGGGGTTTAGGTACATATACCCCAACAGGTTGAGGTATATCCGTTAATTCATGAGTAATAACTGCTTGAACAAACCTGGGATACATAAAAAAGCTCTTTTTGTTTCCCATGTTTGAGACAAGATCATTGAAAATCATTTTAGAAAAATTATACTTTCTGGCAGTGGCCAAGCACACCAAAGCATAAGCAATAGTGCTGCTGAACTCACTCCATCCAGTAGTCTTTTTGGAGATACAATGCATAAGAGTATGGACAAAGAAACGCCATTGGGGTGAGAATTTTGCTTTACAAAATTTGAAAACTCCCAATGGGCCTCCATACCCCATTCTTGTAAGGTTTGAAAAGAGTTCATCATTTGGGATAGAGGTTATACCAGAGGCATCGTCTAGACGTAGACAGATGCGAATAACCTCTTCAGTAACCGTGAGTGATTGATCACAGATTCTTGTCTTGATCATCTGCACACCATTCTGAACAACAATGGTTGCATTGGCCGAGAACTGCCTTTGATGCTCGATATAGATTGTAGGGGATACACTAAGAGCATGAGCAATGTGGCTTGACTTGAGGAAATCCACAATCTGATGAAATCCTGCAGCTTGCTTTGGCTTTTGTAGCATCGCAATCTCATTGTGCTCGTCGATGAAAGTCATGGATGCCATTGGTCTTAGTGAAAAGCTTGCCTGAAAACTTCGAACTTGAGAGAGAAAAGATTTTGAGCGCAAGAGAGCAGTATGCAAAGAGTCGTTATGAACTTTTAGGCGGGCAAATAGTATTTATAGTATTCGGAATATAAGCAGTATTAACCTAGAGCAGTATTAACTACTAGCAGTATTAACTGAAAGCAGTATTAACTACTAGCAGTATTAACTGAAAGCAGTATTAACTACTAGCAGTATTAACTGAAAGCAGTATTAACTACTAGCAGTATTAACTGAAAGCAGTATTAACTACTAGCAGTATTAACCACCAGCAGTATTAACTGAAAGCAGTATTAACTACTAGCAGTATTAACTGTAAGCAGTATTAACTACTAGCAAGATTAACCACTAGCAGTATTAACTCAACTTACTCCTTTTAAACTTGCTAAACACTGAGTACTGCTATGCATATCCTGAAAAAGAAGATTAGTAACACCAAGAATAAAAATATACAGGTATAAAACCACTTTTTGAGAAGGAGATTATTCAGAGTTGATCATTCCCACACTTGTTACCAAGAAAGTGAATCTACCCACATCAAAAGCTTTAGTGAATAAATCAGCAAATTGATTATTAGTGTGAACTTTTACAACTTGAATAATTTTCTTTTCATTACAGTCTCTTATGAAGTGATACCTGATCTCAATGTGCTTTGTCTTTGAGTGCTTGACTGGATTATTTACAATGCTAATAGCACTGCTGTTGTCAATAAAGATTGGAGTGTGTAGAAAGGTTACCCCATAATCCAACATTTGATTCTGAATCCATAAGACTTGAGAACAGCAATTTGCAGCTGCTATGTACTCTGCCTCTGTTGTAGATGTGGATACTGTGGTTTGTTTCTTGCACTGCCATGAGACTAGTCTAGCACCCAAAAACTGACATCCTCCAGAAGTAGATTTTTTGTCCAAGTTTGCCCCACCTAGATCACTGTCTGAATATGCTATTAGGTCAAAAGGTGAGTTATGAGGATACCAAAGTCCCAATCTGGGTTGCCCTTTGAGATATCTGAATATCCTCTTAACAGCTTGAAAGTGAGATTGCTTTGGCCTAACTTGAAATCTTGCACATACACAGACTGGAAACATTATATCTGGCCTTGATGCTGTGAGATACATGAGAGAGCCAATCATGGATCTATAATGATGCACATCCATATCCTCCCCCTCAAGATCTGCTGTGATCTGCTTGTGTGTTTCCATAGGTGTGCTGGCAGGTTTTGATTCTGAGAAACCAAACTTGGTTAGAATATCCTGCACATACTTGGATTGACATATGAAAATGCCATCTGACTTCTGTTGAACTTGGAGTCCAAGGAAGAAAGTAAGTTCCCCCATGGAACTCATTTTGAACCTTTGATGCATTAAATCCTCAAACTCCTTGCACATGTTGTTTCTTGTAGAACCAAAAATAATGTCATCAACATATATTTGGACCAGCAAGATATCCTTCTTCTTTCTTTTGATAAATAGAGTCTTATCAATGACTCCTGTTTCAAAGTCATTTTCCAAGAGATAGGATGACAGAGTGTCATACCATGCTCTTGGGGCTTGATGTAGTCCATAAAGTGCTTTCTTTAATTTGTATACCCTGTCTGGATAGCTTGGGTTTTCAAACCCTGGTGGTTAACAGACATATACTTCTTCTTCAATTGATCCATAGAGAAAAGCACTTTTTACATCCATTTGGTAGACTTTGAAGTTCATGTAAGAAGCATAGGCTAGGAATAGTCTGATTGCTTCTATCCTAGCTACAGGTGCAAAAACTTCTTCATAATCTATACCCTCTTCTTGAGTATAGCCTTGTGCCACCAGCCTTGCTTTGTTTCTTATAACAATACCTCTTTCATCTCTCTTGTTTCTGAAGATCCATTTTGTGCCAATTGCTCTGTGACCTTTAGGAAGGTCTACTAGATCCCACACATCTTGTAGCTTGAACTGTAACAGTTCCTCTTGCATTGCTTCTATCCAGCTGGATTCTTTCATAGCATCATGTGCCTTTTTAGGCTCAAGCTGTGATAGAAAACAAGAAAGCACTGTATGCTGTTGATCTTGCATTTCCTGAAGTCTGCTTTGATGTCTAGTCATCATAGGAGAAGAGATATCTCCTATTATCAACTGTGGAGGATGATTCTTTTGAACTCTGGTGTTGTAACTAGGTTCTTCATTTAATCCAGCCTCAAGATTAGATTCATGCAACTCAACTGAAGTGTTTTCAGATGCCACTTCATTGTTTTCTTGAGTCTCCTCATCTCTAGTGTCTTCTTCACTCTGACTTGGTTCAGTAAATGATTCCTTTTCACAGTCTTCAACTGAATTTACTGTGGGTATGGGAAAAATCACAGATTTAGATATACTTTTTTGAACTTGTGTGATCTCTGGTTCTCCACTACCTGTTCCTGTATACTCATTACTGAAACCAAAAGAGTTAGTTAGTGAATCAATGTCAAATAGCCACTGAGGTCCAGACCCAACAGGATTTGGTGTGTTCTCATTGCATTTGACATTGTCATTTTCTTCAATTATTCTAGAAGAAGAGTTAAATACTCTGTAGGCCTTACTCTGAGATGAATATCCAACAAGAAATCCATCATCTGCTTTGCTATCAAACTTACCTAAGTGAGATTTGGTATTTAGAATTGTACAAGGACACCCAAAAGGTTTAAAGAAACCAATAAAAGGTTTTCTTTTATTTAAAAGCTCATATGGGGTCTTGTTCTTTTGTTTGACCATTAGAACTCTGTTTTGGACATAACAAGCAGTATTAACTGCTTCAGCCCAGAAGGTAATTGGCAATTTTGAATCAGCCAACAGAGATCTAGCAGCCTCTATTAGTGTCCTATTTCTCCTTTCAACAACACCATTCTGTTGAGGAGTCCTAGGAGCACTATATTGTCTCTCAATACCTTTTTCTTCACAAAAGGTGTTTAGATCATGATTTTTAAACTCAGTTCCATTATCTGATCTAATGACTTTTACTCTTTGATTAGTTTGGTTTTCAATTCTTAGAATAAAGGATTTGATAAGACCACTTGTTTCATCCTTAGTCCTTAGAAAATATACCCAAGTAAATTTGGAGTAATCATCAACAATAACCAAGCAGTAAGATTTCTTGCCTATACTCATAACATTTGTAGGACCAAACAGATCCATATGCAATAACTGGAGACAAGTAGAAACAGAATTTAACTCTTTGGTCTTATGAGAAGTTTTGTGTTGTTTGCCTTTAAGACAAGCAACACAATGATCATCACATGAAAAGACTTTTGAAGGTAAACCTCTTACAAGGTTATTTTTAATAAGATTGTTCATAGTCTTGAAATTCATGTGACACATCCTTCTGTGCCAAAGGGAGGATTCATCTACAGAAGCTTTTGAAACAAGACAATTTAGAGATGAATCACTATCAACATTGTCCAAATCAAGACAGTAAACATTGTCCTTTCTTGGAGTTCTAAGTAGTATCATGCTTTCATCAACTACCTTGAACCCTGGAGCAAGAATCATACACTCAGTATTAGTAAATAATATACTATGTTGTTTGTCACAAACCTGTGATACACTTAACAGGTTGTACTTTAATTGATCAACATAGTAGACATCCTCAAATGTCATCTTACCTTTGGTGACATTACCTTTTCCACTTATCTTACCACCAGTAAGATTGTCTCCAAATGCAACATGTCCTCCATTAATTTGCTTGAAATCCTGAAGGCATGACATGTTGCCAGCCATGTGCCTAGAGCAACCACTATCAACATGCCATATGCTCTTTCCCTTGAGCTGTTGGTTGCCCTGCACATTAAATAAATCAATTAGTATGATTTGGGGACCCAAGCAAAAGTGGTCTTGGGTCTCCCTTTCTCATCAAAGTATTTACATTCCTTTTTAATGAGGTTTTTAAACTCAGAGCACTCTTTATTAGAGTACTTTGTCAATATGATTGGCTTAGCAGAACCAACACTAGAAGCAGTACTAACCTTAGAAGTACTAACAGAGTTAGCAGTACTAACAGGTTTAGCAGTACTAACAGGTTTAGCAGTACTAACCTTGTTAGCAGCATTAACATTGTTAGCAGTAGTATTACTTCTAGCAGCACTATCATTGTCAGCAACACTATTTGTGGTAGCAGTACTAACAGTTTTAGTGCTTTTAGGAATCCACATATTGACACTTTCTTTAACAGACTTTTTCTTCATGTGGCTTTTAGTTTTAACAGTTTTCTTAGCCACATGGTTCTTTTCAATTTTCTTATAACCAAAGGGTTTTTGCATGGATCTTTGGAAATTCATCCTTTGTTTCATAGGATTGAAATAACAGAATTTTGCAAGATGATTCAATTTGCCACAGATAAAACAAGGTTTTGGTCTATTGATTTTACTCAGATCAACCCCTTGTTTTTGTGCCCACTGATTATTCCAGTTTCTTTGATTTCCCCTCTTTTTGTCCTGTTTTTGGGGCTCATTCTTCTTACATGCACACTGTTTACAAGGACCTGGATTCACAACTGTGGTCTGTTTGTAATGGACCTTACCAGACTTTCCCTCTGTCTTCTCTATGTCCTTGGATTTGATCCAAGCCCTTCCACAATCATCATTGGTGATAATGTTATTCTCTAGAGGAATCTCACCACTCACCTTGTTCTCCTTACTCTTGCCAACCTCTTTCTCAGTCTTATCCTCAACAACTACCTCATCTAAGGGATCTATTTCAGTGGCTCCCTCAGGCAAGTCCTTCCTATCTTTGGTGTCTAACAGGTCTGAAGTAGGAGGAATGTAATTGTTGTTATATGGTGGAGGTGTTGCATTGTACCCAATTCCTCTTCTCAGCTTATCATGAATCTGATTTTGTAGTAAAGAGTCCATTGCTTTAGAAGCATTGGAAAACTTTTCTACATCAAGTTTAACCTTGGTTAGCTCCTCTTTCAGTTTTTCACTCTCCTCTTTAGATTTGGTCAGTTTAAGTTCTAAATCCTTTTTCTCCCACTGCCAGTAATTGGTGTCATATGAGTGTTGTAGTTCATTGGCTTGAAAACCTTTGATCTGATCTTCAAATCTCTCTACAATCCTTACATAGTCTTTTATATCTTTTTCTAATCTCTTAAGGTCATCACTCATCTTCTGATTGTGATCCCTGTACCTTTTAACAGTGTCTATGCAAGTTTTAGAACAGAGATTAGAACTTACCTCAGATGGGAGATCAGATACTTTAGCCATAAGAGCTTGATTCTGAATAGTTTCTTCTGCTTGATCACTCCAATCAAACCCCATTCCTTGTTGAGAAACAAGGGCTTGAGCAGAGTTTCTATTGTTATTGAAGCTTCCAGATTGAGCTTGTTGATGGTTGTTGTTGTGAGACATTCCACTTCTGCATTCTCTAGCAAAATGTCCCTTCAGATGGCATTTGTAGCATTCTACCTTTGATTTATCAAACCCTGCTCCATCTTCTCTTCTTTGGGAGAAGTTGTTTCTTCCAGTCCTCTTTATAAACTTCTTAACCCTCATGGAGAGCATGGCCATCTGCCATTTAATATCCATCTCTTCCAGATCATCGGGATGGAGTTGTTCTAAGTCATCATTAATCAAAGAGGGATTTCCATGATTAGAAAGAAAAGCTTCAAACACAGAATCAGTGCCTTTATCTTGATTTGATCCATTAGCAGCATTAACTGATTCAGGGTTAGCAGTAGAATCAATTGATGCTGATAGGAGTGCAGCATTATGAATATATCCAGAAGGCTTCTTCTTTGCCTCCACCTCAGCTTCAAATACTCTAAGATCATTGTACAGATCATCAAGTTCTTTTTCTTCCAACTGATCATTCTGTCTGAATGACACAGTGTACATGGTCCATTCATCTTCAAGGGACCTTAAGAACTTTCTGTTCACATCATCTTGATCAATCTGTACTCCCATAGTAGCTAGTTCACCAATTAGTTTATTAAACCTGTCAAAAGTTTGAGTCATGGACTCATTCTTAGTTGAGATGAAGTTTTCATACTGTTGCTTTAAGATTGCCTTTTGATTTCTCTTGGTACTTTTGGTACCTGAGAATCTCTTCTCTAGAGCATTCCAGAGCATCTGTGCATCAGTGCAATTGCAGAATTGGTGTTGATACTCATTTGGAATGGCCAAGAGCAGTGTGCTCAAGGCTTTCATCTCTGTCTGCCTTGTCTTCCTGTCTGCATCTGTCTTTGGAGGGGTTCTTTTGCCATCTTCACCAATCTTTCCTTCATTAGATGGGCCATTCTCAATGATGTCCCACATAGAGTAATCTGTGAGGAGAATATATTGCTTGATTCTGATCTTCCACATGTCAAATTCATTGGATCTAAGCATTGGAACTTTTGAGACCAAAGTACTGCTTGATTCTGTAAGATTTTCCATGATGAATAACTGTTTCTGAGAGAGTTTTGCTCTGATACCACTTGTCAGGATCGAATTCTTAACAAGAATTAATTCTCAGAAACAATATCAAAGAAGTTTGCGGAATAACACTTTGATATTTAATCAAACAGAAAATAAAGACAGAATATAATCAACAAACTGTAAACTTGTATTTAATGCTTTGAAGTTACAAGATTACTCACTCAACCTCAATATTGATGAACAGGCTCACCAATACGAATTCTACTTCTCTAGAATTAGGATCTATGCCTTGAGGTTGATTGTCTCTCTAAAAGAATGAAAACTGAAAGTTAAATTATTATTCTAAACTATACAATATATACTGAATACAAAGATAATTACAATAAATAAAATATCTTCAGTATATCTTCCATGTATATCTCTAAGCTTCCATGTATATCCTTTCATACGAATCTTCATCATATAAGCAGTATTAATCTTCAGCAGCATTAACTTCCTTCTAGCAGCATTAACTACTAAGCAGTACTAACCACTAGCAGTACTAACTAGCTAAGCAGTACTAACTTTGTTCAAGCAGCACTAACTTTGACTAGCAGTATTAATTAATACTAGCAGTAGTAACACTCAGCAGTATTAACCTTTAAATCTTCTAGCAGTAGTAATTTTGAACCAGCAGCATTAACCATACTTGATGAATTCTTCAGTTTCCAACATTTCTCACACCAATATTCACCAAAATGTTCAAATTTTGGCATTTTGTGCTCTTTTACCCCTATGGGCATTTTTTAACTTTTTGTGCACCTTTACCCCTATGGGGTATTTGTGGTGTTCTTGTCATGAGAGATTTGTACACCTTTACCCCTATGGGGTATTTATGGTGTTCTTGTCATGTGAGAGCTTTGCTCTTTTGTATTGACATGTTTTTCCCATTTTCAGTAACTTCTAATCCCCTCAACCTCAAACTTAGAAGTTGACAATGTCCTCATTGTCTTAGAATGAACGCATAGAATTGTGTTTGAAAATGTTACAAGTGGCTAAAATGGTGTATGAAAAGAAAACCTAGGTCATCCCCTAAATATATGAAGTATGTGTAAGTCAAATTGTGTCCCAAAAAGAGTAATTCTAGTTCTAGCAAGAACACAATGCTAGGTGAATGTCATGCAACTATGGAATTAGTAGGGCTATGTACTCAAAAGATATTAACATTCTACACATGCAATCTTGCAAATAAAAGAAACCTAAAAATGAAAATTTTATCCCAGACTCAAAAACTGAAATGTAAAAACATGGAGACTAAGATATATGACTAAACCTGCCCTACTCATGAGGAGTAGGTTGTGAAGCCTCTGTCGTTGATGTTGCATGTTGCGGTACCAAGCTCTGCATTTTTTTTAGTAAGGTGCTCTCCTTCTTCAGATGATGGATCACTTGTTGACAACTTCTTGAGGAATGGTGGAATTTGTTGGAGCACATCAGTATGCTCCTCAGCCTGAACGATCGTCACCAACTCATTTTTGATGTTTCTCTTTCCACTTGTGCTTATATACTTCCCATATCACTTCCTTCACTCCTTGATCATGACACAAGACTTCGATGGCACATATGGGGGAATATTTCATCCCATCCTGATTTTTCGACACCACCTTACCAATAATATAACTTGATTTTATGAAGCTTCCCAAGCCCTTGAATTGATCGTCACGTCCCCTTTTCAAAACAACTTGAAGACCTTCTGCACAACTTTGCTGCAAGGGTACTGCAACATCTGCAATAATATAGTTATTCTGCACAGATTCAAAGCATGGGTTAATGACAATCTTGACATTTTGTTGCACCTCTTCACTATTTTGATGTGAAGAGGGGTTGCTCAAATGCTTAGATGCTTCTTCGGAACTCTCTATCTCTTGACTATTTTCCAAAGTATTGACATCATCCTTATCCTTACCAATACTCTCAAATTTTTCAATCTCACTTGGTATAGGATTTTGGATTTGTCTATTACGCTCACTAATGATCTCTCCAACATAGGTCGTTATGTTAGTAACAACTCCATTTATGTTCTGTAAGAAATCATTCATCAAACTTTCAAGAGATTCAAAGTTTTCAGTTTGTTCTAAAGAAGGTGTAGGGGATAAAAATGAGTTGTTAAAATCATCCCCTAGAAAACTTCCAGAAAAATCAACTTGTTCCTCCCAAGATTGGTCAAAAGTATTCGAGTAAGTGTTACTCCAATCTTGGTAGGGAGGTCATGGTGACGTGAAAGTGCCATGATCTTGACCATTTAAAAACAAATTAGGATGGTCCTCCCATGATTGATTGTAACCATTGAAGTGTGAGGTATCCCAATTACTATCTCCTATGAAATAATGAGATTTGGGGTTCGAAGGACAATTATACGAGAAATGATTTCCACCACAATAGTCACAGAAAACAGTTTCATACGGACCAAACGAATGTCCCATGGAATCCATATTCACAGAAAGAAAAACTCAAAGATTTGTTACTCGGACATACATGCAGACGTATGACGAGCAACAAAGATGTAGAAAAATTAGCTTAACAAAACTCAATCTCTAAACAACAATAGATTTACGCTTATCCCCGACAATAGCGCCAAAAACTTGATACGGATGTTTGCACACCTCTAGACATGTGATAATTGAACCTCAAAGCAAGTACACAATGGGATCCAATATCGTCTTTTCAAGTAATAAAATGGTAAGAACCAAGTATCGTATTCCACAGAGATAGGTATTTTAAGTTGCAAGATCTCGAGATGAAAAACTAACTTCAGATGGTGAGTTTGAAGACTTTGTTTGAGTTGGTTAACAGTGATATAATTAACAAGATATATAAAGATAGAATGGGTGCAAGACTTAAAGTAAGGAGTAAACACAAATTCTGGAGGCCAATGCTATAGGGATGCTATAGCATTAGTTCAGCAACAACAAGTTCCAACATGTACTTTAAAGAGTATCATTCCGGATATCTACCATTGCACTTTTGTTTAGCCTTCAATCAACATATGCCTATACAAATGTCCGGACCAGTGTGAGTGTCAAATGGTTTCTCTAAAGTATATGGAAAAACAAATGTCTTTGTTTAAAAATCACTCTTCCGAGTCGATTCCCATATCATTCAAGTTGACGTGTTCTTAGTGGCTCATTCCTGAGTCCACTACACTTTAACACTTTTACTAGTGATCAACCCGTCAAGAATCAATCAGTTTGAAAAACAAAGATAGCAAGTTCCCTTGCTAGTAACTCTTCCAAGTATACTTCCCGTATCATTCAAACTGACGTGCTTTTTCATGGCTTATTCCTAAGTCCATGGCACTTTCACACTTTAAAAGTGATCAATTCGTCAAGAAGTGCTTTTGGATTTATAAAACTTAAAATGACATAGTGGAACAATGTTATTGAAGAACAAATTCCACTAGTTTTTGGTTTACAACCTCTCTTTTCGTCTCACACCCAAACTATAAAATTAGCTACTCATTACGTAAAATAAATTGCAAGAAATATAAATGACATAAAGTAAAGACATAATGTAAAAGACGGAATGTAAATGACGGAATGTAAATGACGGAAATGTAAAATGAAATAAGTAAAGACAATAAGTAAATAAGGAATTTAAAGACTTAATATTAAAGTTTCTAGAGACAGAGTGAGAGAGAGAGAGTTCATAGATCAATTCTATAACTTATGGAATACTAAAACCTATCTCCATATAAAAGAGAGACCATACCACCTATTTATACCAAAACATGAATGGCAAAATAGTAAATAGAAAACTTAAAATAAAATAAAAGGTACAAACAACTAAAGTTTTAACCAAAGACTTGTCCAACATATTGCACCTACTTCCAGCCAATAATCTATTGCTAATTTATCAAAAGATTTGGAGGGGCCAAAAATAAGGATTGCAATCTTCTTAAAAAATATCTTCATAGCCTCTTTCCAAAACAACCTCCAATGCTGCAGCATCAATCTGACATTACAATAAACAAAAGATTTTAAGTTGGTTTTTACAAAATAGCAACAAATAGGTAAATCATAAACTTAGCTCCATGAATAAGAAAAATTGGAAAATAAGATAAGAAAATGACTCAATTGTTGGGATAAAAAGAAATTGAAATCCTAAAAGACGAGAAAAAGATGCAATATGTATTGAATTCTCAATACAAATCAATCGTTACTGGGATTCACATCTTTGAAGGACAGTTTTTAGATTTTCAACTTCAATTGGAGTTTATCCTTAGAAGTATGAATAGAGTTCTGGTTATCAGAGTCTATCAAGACTTTTTCAAATTTAGCTTGAGTTCATCTTCTGTAAGGATTAGAGGAACAAATTCATTTGCCTCTAGATTAAGTACTTTGTCAATTGAGACTTTTTATTCTAGAAGTACTTGGTTCATAGGTGACTGAGACTTGTGACTTGAAGAAGTCAAAGTTAAAGTTTTAATCCAAGTCAATGTTCTGTGGTCTGGTTTTGAATCATTCGACAAGAAATCAAAACTTTACTTTTGGTTTCATAATATTTTCATAGTTTTATCTTTTCCAGGAACACTGGCATAAGAGATGTTTTTAAACTTCCATCTTTTGATAAAAAAAAATTCCTTCAGAGATCTTAACCCTCTTGAATGTAGAAGATTCTTTTAAAGAAGGAAAATCAAGCTTCTGGATGGATCCAATGTGAAATGTTGAAGAAATATTTGTTTTCTTTTTCCAGTAAATGGATCAAGATCACTGAATCCCAATGTTTGTCTGTCCATTTGTGAATTAATTTGTATGTGCCCACTTGTGCATCTTGATATTTCTTTATTAAGATATCTTTTAAAAGAAGACTTTGATGCATTCTCTCTCCTTCTAGAAGAAGTTTTTCAATGCCACATAGTTAAGTCTTTCACTTTTAAAGGCGTTAAGCTCCTTTTCTTTTTCAGCCAAAGCCTTTTCTAGTACATCACTCTTTTCCAGAAATAACTCTTCTTCTGTTTCTCTAACTTTTTCAACTTTTAGCTTTTCTTTGGAAATACATTCTTTCTTCTTCTAGAATCTATTTTTCTCTTTTGAAAAAGGTTTCTTATTCTTGAGCTTTCTTCCTTCCCTTTTTCTTAAAACGCAGTTTCTGTTTTAGTTAGATGGAAACTTTTGAAAGTTTTAGAACACTCATCTATAGATCAGAATTAATTTGTTCATAGATAGAACATACCTTTGTTTCAGAATCAGAGGCTTCTGAAATGTTGTCATTTGTCTTTGCCATGATGCAAAAATGGGCTTCTTTTGGCTCATCATCAGAGGTGGAATCTGAGACCCAGTTCTCTTGTTCAACCATTAGGCTTCTTTCCTTGTTGTTGTACTTGTACTTGTTTTTGTTATAGTCTATGTCTTTCACAAGCTTTCCTCTACAATCAGTAGCAAAATGACCTGGCTTGTAACATTTGTAGCATTTGTCAAAATTGTTTTTGACTTCCTTTACCTCTTTCTGTTCCTTTTTCTGGTTGTGCTTGTAAGGTTTCTGTTCAAAACTAGACTTCTGAAATCCCTCACCTCTGTATTCGTTTCTATATCCTATTGCAAGAGGCTTCTTTACAACCTTTCTGGAGATTCTTTAGTGATTAATGCAAGTGAATGTGCAAATGCTCTAAGATCATCATCTTCAGAGCCAAAATCTCTTGCCTCTGAATCACTTTCAATGACCAATGCCTTTTTCTTGTTCTTCTTCTCACTATCTCTAGATGAACTTACCTTTGGTTTCTCTTTCTCTTCAGAGACTAGTGCCAAATGAACTTCCAGAGTAGTCTTCTTCTTGCAGATCTTCTTTTATTAAACAGCCAATGTGCCATATAAATCATGAAGTGACAACCCTTCCAGATCCTGATTGGCTTGTAGAGACATGGATAGTTGAGACCATTCATCATTAAGGCTTTTCAGAAACAACCAATTATATTCTTCACTAGATCGAATAACATCGTTCTTTTTGCACTTGTTAACTAGAGTGTTGAATGATCATATGTCATATGCAGTGTCTCCTCTGGAAGAGTGAAAAAACTATTGTACTCAATCACACACAGCACCCTTCGGTTCTTCTTTGTCTTTATGCCTCCATCAAGCTGACTTGCCAACTCATCCCAGATTTCTTTTGCATTTTTGCTTGAGTCTAGGGACTAGAAAATTTAGTTGGGAATGGCCATAATAAGTAACCTCTTAGTCTTTTTGTCAACCTCCGTTTTCTCGATGTTCCATAATTTTTCATCCTTTGGAGGGTAGTAAACAAAAATCTTAGGAGTGGTATGTAGCAGGTACTCTTGGGACAAGAACAGTAGGCATAAAAGGACCATTAGGACCATTGATTAATGATTTATACAAATTAACATCCAAACCCTCAAGGAAAATTCTCATTCAGATCTTCCATTGAGTGTATTCTTCTCTAAGAAGGGTTGGAGGTTTGGTGAGAGAACCTACACTGTAGGTTGAGTTCCAGGAATTGTTTGCCATGATTTCAACAAAAACAATACAATCTATTCTTCAAATCAAAATTAAAAACATATTCACATAAATTGGGTTCGAAAGCAGATCTAAGTGAAAACAGGATTTAAAAACGGAAAAACACATATTCGAAGAAATTGCCTAATTAAATTGAGAAACAATAAACAATAGATTCGATCATGATTTTATACAATTAATATGCAATGACATCAATTGTTGGATCCCAGATCTCTCAATTTACTGATCTAGTTTAGAGTATATGAGCGAAAGCAATTCAGATCAATTTAGGCAAGAACAGATAATGATAAGAAGTAATGATATCACCGGAATGATTGAGTCACCATCGTCATATGTATTGATTGGAGATTGATTACACTTGAATTTATCTTCAAATTACTCACAGTGATTCACTCAAAGTGTGTGTATAATATCTTGAAGCTCTCTCTCTCTCTCTCTTTCTCTAAGTTTGTTAGAAAGCATTAAAGTACAAAAGATATGATCTTCTATTTATAGCCTAGGAGTGAGAAAGTCAATGCACTATCCATTGGGGTCCTTCCATGTGTAAAGTGCACTAATAAACTTTGGGCGGGAACGGTTAGACTTTGGCAGCATCATAATTAGAGAAATAGTTTCATTTTGAGTTCAGAGGTGGATCCAGAGATGGCCCAGAGTCTCTGTCTTGCCTTGTGATCTTCTGTTTAAGTGTCTTTGGATTATCTTCAATGAGTGGTTATGGAACTCAACACGTGTTTCTTTTACAATACTTTTACATATCAAAATGGAACTAACAGGAAGTCTCAACACAAATCCGAGCTTCAAGTGATTGGAATCTCATTGCTTGAATAAGAAATACCAACGAGGAATGCAAATACTAAACCTAAAATCTAAGTTATCTAATTAACGAAAATAAAACATAATTAAATCTCCCAAAAATGCCTCATTTGCTCCTCTCTTTGTTATCCAATGAGTTTTGCTCGATCCCCCCCTTGAAAACGGCAGTTTCCAACCATAAATATCCTTCAAAACCGCCTCCCCATGTTATTTGAAATGTATTCTTAAACCAATGATTATTTTAGAAATATGCCCGCTTGAGTAATTATTTTTCGAATATGTTGGATTTTCATTTAAAAATTTTCTAATTTGAATTCTCATTTCAGAAATATTCTCACCCACACGATAATTTGGAAAATATGTTCATTAGAAAGCTAGGCGACTTATGACGCAAGTTAAGTCGCCCGAAAGGTCGTTGGAGTCACTTTTTCATATCTTATCGCCCGTCTTTGCTCCTATTCACCAATAAATATAATAGGGAGCTTAGATAGCTCATAACATGCATAGAATCAACATAAAAAAGGCATCTTGACTATAAAAATGATTTCAACTATGTGGTTATCACATATGAATCCAATACTAATGATCATATGTGAAAATATCAATATCATATGTGATAATATCCATATCATACTGGGACAGACCCAATTCTTTTTTTCATACGGTGGCAATATATAATAAAAATAAAAATAATTACAATAAGCACGGTTTTTATCGACGTGTTACCAACGTTCAATATCGTCCGATGTGTTATTAGCCTAATTCAATAGTCCCGAGGGATTTTTATAGCTTTTTGTTTGATTTCGAATGATATTTAAGTTTTTTTTACTTATCGATTTCGAGGGATATTTTTTCCGGTTTTTTTGGTTGATTTCAAAAGTTTTTTTTTTGGGTTTTTGGTTAATTAGGGTACGGTTGCACCTTCTTGAACTTTTGAATATCATATGGTTAAAACGATATGATTGCACCTTTCATAAGCGTAAAATTTTTAATCTTTTGGCAGAGAAATAATACGGTGGCCCTATGTTAGGTTCGTCCCTGATATCATGTGTTAGCTAGTATCGCATATGATTTTCATGAATATCGACTACATTAATATATGTGATTTCATATTATAATTCAAGCAAAACTGGTATTGATTGATTTATCAACATATCTGACCAATTGTTGAACAATGGAAAGATAGAAAATTTCAAACGTAAAAAAACAAAAAAAAAATGGCAGGTGACACCAAGACTAGAAAATTGTCGATGTTAAGAAACTCGATTAATCTTTTGGTGCATGAAGCAACAGTGGGATAAGATTATATTGTTCGAATTGGTTTGGAATTTAAAATAAAATTCGTTGTTTATTTGAGATTTAATCATGATTAGATATAAGCGTCTATTATAAAATGGCATTTATACCCCTTCTTATTTAAATTTAGAGAGTTTTATTTAAGTCAGTGATTTAAATAAGTGTGTGGTTGATATTATTTCTAGTATTCTCGTAAGTTGATCGGCTTCTTGTATGATCCCACACACACACAAACACACATAAATTGGAGGTTCAGTTGAGAACAAGGAACCTGTATATTCAATATATTCATTGATGCATATATGCTAATGGGTTTTAGTAAGTATATATATATATATATATATATATATATATATATATGCATCAATGCATAATAGATATGCATTGATGAACATATTCATTGATAAGATACATATTTTGATAATTAATTTATATGCATCCATGAATATACAAGTTCTGTCGTTCTCAAATTTTTGTGGTTCTCAAATGAACCTGATCACCTTGAGAATTAGTACATCATGTGTTATTCATATGATTTTTTTATATGAGACTAAGATTTATAATATTAATTAACATGCATTTGTTTCACGATGTATTTGTTTTACATGTATTTGTTTCACGACATGAACCTTTTTAGTCTGTTTGTGAAATAAATGTTACATGTAAAAAAGTTTCACATTGTGAACTAAACACATATGAAACAAACAGTGAAACAAAGATATGTTTATGAATACATTAAATGCTAGCCTTATATAAGAAAAAATCATGTGAAATAATATCTTAAGTTAAAAGTTCTCACAATTATCACAATATATCGAGTTATCATTTGATTTGATTACACCTCTATATGTTAGTGTAACACCCAAATTTTGGTTAGACATCATCTTCACGCTTTTAGCCTTTCCCCTAATCTTGTATACTTTATGTTGTGAATTTAGAAGGTCGTATGTTCAAAGCTCTGAGTAGTTAACATTTTATGAGTTGGTTCGGAGTCGTTCGGGCCAAATTTGGATTTCGTGACCAAAGGGGGGGGGGGGGGAACTGGAGACAGTACCCTTGGGCACCGTCGTGTGTCACAATCGTGGGGGTCTTATAACTCACGGTACATTCGGGGCAAGTATTCCCGACGACAATGCCAAGGATATACTCGCGGAGGGCGTTGTCGCGGATGGGACCAAAGCTATGGTACACTCTCAGCGAGAGTGCCCGACGACAATGCCTTGGGCATTCTCGCATTGCAAGGTCGCCGTCGGGCCTGGGGACTTTATAACTTGGTCCGATTTAGGAGTTTTCATTTGTAATTTTGGGAGCTTTTGCTAGGGCCGATTTTTCTCTCATCTACAAGGTAAAATTCGAACCTCTTCACTCCCTTTCCCTCATTGAATGCAACCCAACCACAATCTTTTGACATTTATGATCATTAAAGGCTTCTAGGGTTCAAGTGAGATAACTAGCTTCATTTGGGAACTTCAAGTCATCATCTCTATTTCTAGGGTTTTTCCATCTTTAGGGTTTTTACATCACAAACCCATTTGGTGAGTTCCCTACCATTAAACTACCATAAATATTGTTATTTGCTTAAATGTGATTCTTTGTAGGTACATTGCATTTAACCTAAAAATTAGGGTTTTATGATTTGGTTTTAATATGAGTTATAGGCACCTTCACATGCATTTAATAGAAATGATTGATCTTGTTAACTCAAGAAAATGTAATAATGAAGGGTGTGAAAATATTGAGACATCTTTATAAATGAGGGTTTTGCCCCAAGTGAAATATGTTTGTAGCTAGTCCCATTTCATTAGTTTATTTGATGATCTCTTAATGGTGGAAATGTGTTACGTTGATATGACCATGAGATGTGAAATGTTGTGAACTAGCAAATGTTATGTATAGATGTCATGTACCTAAAGTGGTAACGAAATATGCATTGGCAATGTCATCTATACTTGTTCATAACTGTATTTGTGGCATTTGAGGTCTATCTCCTTGTGCATGAGGATTTATACCATTTGGGATTTGGTGTTCATATTGATTGACCATTTTGGGTCACTAGCGAGTAGGCAATGGGGGACACGTATGTCCTTGAGGTGTAACTCATCTTGATTGCGTAGGCAATAATGTCCCGTAAGTCCTTGAGGTGTAACTCGACAGAGTAGGCAATAAAGACAATAAATGGTTTGAGGTTATGATGTCTTTATGGCATGGGAACTAGAACCGGGACATGAGATGTAACCCAATAACATCATAGGTGAATCCACTCACGTATTCTTGTCACTTTGATGGGAACGGGCCTCCCCCGTAAATCAAGAGGCATATCTTGTGAGTTATATTCAAGTGTAGAAATTGTTTGCAAGATGGAATATTGGTATAGTGCAACCAAAATGAATTTTGGTAACCTCTAATTTCATTGTTGTTGTTCCTCTTATGAACTGTTTAATTATTTTGTGGTTTCACTAGGCTCTTAGCGTAACACTTGTGGTGGTGTTTGTTAGTTCTCAGGTCCCACTTGCACTGCGACTAGGATGCCTTGATGTGCCGGCCGTGCATTTAGGAGCACTTAGATGGTCGGGCTTTTGAGAAACTTTTGAGAAGAGTGTTTTGGAGATATAGCGACACCCGTATTAATCTAGTCTTAAAAAGAATTGTTTCTAGATTAAGTAGTTTGTTGTGTATTATGTCTTGTCTTCTGCTACTTTACAATTGTTGCAAATTATCCCAACTTTCTTGGGTTTTAGTTGTCGTAAGTTAAAGGTTTTATTTTATGATTTTCCGAAAAATTCATATTTAGTTATTTAAATTTTTAGGGTGTTACAAGTTGGTATCAGAACTCTAGTTTAAGTGAACTAGGTATGCGAATTTGATGCCTAGACAATCAAGTTATGGATTGTGAGAATTGGGTAGAACTTTTAGGATGCGACAATCGTAGAGTCGACGGAAACTACATTGTTGAGAATTATAAAAGTGGTAGAGACAATTCTTATGTAGAGTATGTTCATAATTTTAATGAGCTGCTGTTATTATGAATATATTATTATGTGGGATACTTGAATTACTATGATTATGATGATCGATGAACTGTATTAGTATGTTTCCTTGTGTATGGTCTCGTATAACCGATCTTTTACCTTTTCTCGATTGTGTGACAGACTGAGATGGTAAATACTCGGAGTCATCTTCAATCCTCTCTAGAAGGGCAGGTTGTGACTGAATCCACAACTAATCAGCCAAATGAAACAACGACGGTTGTGCCTCCTCAACTACCACCCTTATTTGGAGGGAGGGTGGAGCATATACCGAGAACGAATATTGCCACCGTCAATCCAATTCTGACAGAAGTAACTCCTCAAACACAAATGTTGGACATGACGAGAGCCATGAACGAAACCATGGCAAAACAACAAGAAATGTTCATGAAACTATTGGAAGACAGAGATGGTAATCACCGCCGACATGAGACAAAAGAGGAAAATGTAGTTGTAGCAGGGTCTGGGGGTACCGGAGACGAGAACAGCACAGATGGGTTAGTAACCTTGGAGACGAGACAACCGGTAAGAACTTGTTCCTACAAATCTTTCCTTTGTTGCAAACCGCCGGAGTTTGCCAAATTCGATGACCTAGTGGTGTGCATGAACTGGCTTAGAGAGATTAAGCAAGCTTTCAGTGCTTGCGACTGTGAAGAGAGCCAAAAGGTAAAATTTGGTTCTCAAATGCTCAGAGGTTCTGCCTTAACATTGTGGAACATTTTCACCTCAACCCTAGAGGATTCTGTATTGGCGAAAATGACTTGGCAGTGTTTAAGAAAAAGATTTTGGAGGAGTAATGCAATAAGCAAGAGATAGATTTGATAGAGGAGGAGTTTTGTACGATAAAGAAAGGGAATTTGTCGGTGAGGGAGTACACCTGATTATTTATGGAGAAGCTGAATCTAGTGAGGCATGTGGCCCCAACTGAGAAGGAAAAAGTGAAGGCATATTTGAAGGGTTTGCCTGCGGGCATGATGTCAATGGTCCGCAACTCCAAAGCTATTAACCTTCGAAAGATGATATAAGAGGCCAAGATCCTGGAAAGAGTCTATGCGAGAGATAAGGAGGAGAATACCAAGGTCGTGGAGAAGAGAAGGTGGGAGAGCCCGCTAAGTTTGTTCAAATATCCGAGGTTCCAACCGGGAGGTAAAGGTTTTGACAATCGCCGTGAGGCGAAGTGGTGCCCTAAGTGCAAAAGCAAGCACTTTGGATTTTGCAACCCCAACCCCAACCCCAACCCAATATCATGCTTCAAATGCGGTAAGTCGGGTCATCGTAGCCCAGATTGTCCTATTAGAGGGACGATCTGCTATGAATGTAAAGAAATGGGGCACGTAAGGAGGGAGTGCCCCAAATTAAAAGGGTTTGCAAGAGGATCTAGTTCGGGAAACCAACCAAAGAAGGAGGCCATCCCTAAGGCTCAAGAGAGGGCTTTTCAAATGACGAGAGAAGAAGCAAAGGAAACCACCGATGTGGTACGTGTCGGGTACGTTCTTAATCAACTCCCTTACCACTAGAGTACTATTTGATTCCGGTGCCAATTTCTCTTTTGTGTCCATTGAGTTTTGAAAAGCATTGAATGTGCCTTCTAGTACTCTTAGTGAGGCATTGGTAGTAGAGGTAGCAAATGGGGAGCAAGTGATCTTGCATGAAATCTTAGAGAAATGTCACCTAGAGATTAGTGGTGGAATCTTTGAGGTAGATTTACTTCCCATGGTGATGGGGAGTTTCGACGCGGTGATTGGTATGGATTGGTTGTCCAAACACCAAGCGAAAATCTCATGTTCAAGGAAGCTTATCAGGTTACCGACCTCAAATGGGGAGCTTGTCTATGTCTACGGGGAGAAGCGTAAAGGTGAAGTGGTCCTCATCTCATCCATCAAGTTGAGAAAGTGTCTGGTGAAGAGTTATCTGTCGTTCCTTACTTATGTAGTTGATGCCAAAGCGGAGTAGGAGAAGATAGAAGGTGTTAAGATCATCAACGAATATCCGGACTTTCCCGACGATCTTCCGGGTTTGCCGCCTGATCGCCAAGAGGAGTTCCGGATCGACGTGGTTCCGGGAGCGGCACCGATAACCCGCACACCTTACCGTCTTGCTCCGACCAAAATGCAGGAGATGTTGTTCCAACTGCATGAATTGCTTGAGAAAGGATTTGTGAGGTCGAGCTCTTCGCCTTGGGGAGCTCTGGTACTATTCGTCAAGAAGAAGGACGGGTCGATGTGTATGTGTATCGATTACCGAGAGTTGAACAAGGTAACCGTGAAGAATAAATACCCGTTACCTAGAATAGACAATCTCTTTGATCAACTACAAGGGGCTGAGTGCTTTTCCAAAATCGACCTCCGATCTGGTTATCATCAGATGAAGGTTAGAGAGAAAGATGTCTCGAAGACGACATTTAGTTGTTTAAATTTTTAGGTTGTTACAGTTAGTATGTGTGTTTGTATGTGTGTATATATATAGGGGAGGGTTAAAATGAGAAGCCCAAAAATATTGAGAAGATGAGAAGAGATCTCAATCATTAGATGAGATTTTTCAATGACCACGATGGTAAAATTGTGACTAAGTTAAAAGATCACCTAAGAAAGTTGTGGGAGACATTTTCCAAGATTTATATAATTATACCACTAATCCACCGATTTTTAAAACAAATTACCCTCTTTCTTTTAAATAAAAAATATATTATCCATTTTCTTTTAAACTAAGTTATTTAAGATATAGCCAATAATTTATTTAAATAAATTATATCAAAAAAAAACAAAAATTTCTTTTATCGTTAATTTAATTAAGATCCATGGTAAATATATATATGTGTGTGTTTGTTAGTGTTATTAATAACATCGTAAGAGCAATTTAAATTTATATAAAGTAATAAAATTAAAAAAGAAAGAATTATTGATATAAATTATATAGAGCTTATAAAAAAATGATATTTGCATGCAAAAATCGGATTAAATTTCTTGAGTTTCTACTCATTACTTTCTTTAATCGTCAATGAATTTGTGTAAGACTCTTTATATACGGGAATAGAAGTAAGGATTTACCTATTTAGGGTTCTAGTTTTTTAAGTTTCATTTTTATGTTTATTTAAGTTTTATGTCATGTATATAATTATCATTTATCCCAGGGACGGACCCAGCTTGGTGGCAACGATGGCACGTGTCACCGTATTATTTCTCAACGAATGGTAAAAATTTTAGGTTCGTGAAAGGTGCAACCGTATCGTTTTGGAAGGTGCTACCGTATTATTTTGGAAACTTCAAAAAGTTACAACCGTACCTCGTAATCAACAAAAAAAAAACTTTTGAAATCAACCGAAAGACCGAAGAAAACTCTTGACATTAACCAAAAAAACATAAAAAATCCTTCGAAATCGATAAAAAAAGAATTAAAAAAAGGTCAAAATCAAGCAAAAAAACTTTAAAAATTTCTCGAAATATATAGTGGAATTAGGCTAAAAACAAATCAGACAATATTTAACATCGGTAAAAAGATGAAGACACGTCGATAAACACCGTGTGTTTTGTAATTATTTTTTGTCTATATTATGTGGTGTCACCGTATAAATTTTTTTTAGGTTCGTCCCTGATTTATCCCCAATTTATATTAGGCCTTCACATGCCTTTCCGTCCGTGATTTATCCCCAAATTATATTAGGCCTTCACATGCCTTACAACATAACACGCCATGATGTGTTACAACGCAAGCTAAGTCAAGCCTTAGAGCGGAGGCACGTAGGTTAACGTGGCAGTGAAGCGAAACTTCGACACGTACCATAACACACCATATTGCTTCCATAACGAGTTAAGCCCAACAAATGACTTGGGTATTTTAATGCGAGAATATGTTTCTCAAAATATATTTTCAGTAATAATACATACATTTTACATGTAATTTGTCCTCGTAATAATCCAACTTATCATCATGATTTCCTTGTACATATAACCGGTCCATTGTCGACCTCTCTTTCCTTCTACAACATGATGAATATGAGATGGAGGGTTGTACTCTTGATCTCTTTTATCCATCCCCCATCTCCTATCGACCGTTCATTTCGGTGTTTACCATCCTTCATTGTTCTCGAATTTACTTTTCTAGCCGTCGACATCTCTTCTCCACCTTTTATACTAGCTACCTTATATACTTGTCTCGAGTCCGACCCATTTTATAAAACAAAATGTAAATGTGGCCCCAAAAGGAATTACAAAATGCATATCATGTAAATATTTAAACTAACTTTCGTTTCGACAAATTTGTTAAAAACCGAAAGTTAAATCTTAAACAATGTTAGTTAATTATACATAAAAAGGGTATTTTAGACATTACAACCCATATAACATTATAATTTTTCTTTATGGCATATGGTGATGGGTGAAAAAGAAGATAAGAAAGATGAGATGGTTTTTGTTGAGGGGAATCATGACAAACAAACCTCATGTGCACTTTCTATTGGTTTGGTCCCCCATCCCACTATCATCCCTAATATTACTCTCAAACATTATTTATTTATATAATATTATTTATATTTATTAATTTTTTACAGATAAATTATACGATATTTGTATTTTTATCAAATATATTAGAGTAAATTACATCAAGGGTCCCTATGGTTTACTCAAAATTTGGATATGGTCCATATTTTGAAATAATTACAACAGAGATTCCTGTGGTATGCATTTCGTTTCACTTTGGGTCCTGTGGTTTGAATTTTGTTGCACTCTGGGTCCTGTGGTTTGTTGAAAGTTGCATTATGGGTCCCTGCATTTCGTTGCACTCTAGGTCCCCCAGGGACTCAGGGTGAAACGAAATGCAAACCACAGGATCCCTGATGTAATTATTTCAAAATAGGGACCATATCCAGATTTTGAGTAAACCACAGGGACCCTGGTGTAATTTACTCAATATATTATATAACAAATATTTACATTCAAACCAATGTACAGCTTTTGGATGCACGATGTACAAGTCCATAATACATAATTGCTCTGAGTTTAGAAACTTCAGTTATGGAAAAAGTCATCACCTTTATTATCTGTTTTTTTGTTATCTTCTATATGGATACTTGTAACACTCTAAAAAACCATTTTCTTATACCATTATTGATTTTCGGAATCATCGTATCCAATGTTCTCTCTCTCACATATATACATATATATATAGAGAGGGGTTAGATTCAAACGATAACAATACCTATTTGAAAAAATACAATAACGACCAAATCATATGTGATTTTACACTAATATCACGTACAAATCATATGTGATTCACGGGACTTTGCCCCACGACCAGAAGACGCAGTCAAAGTCGTCTGCACATTTTTTTTTGCCCGTTAATGTAAAATTACATGTGATTTTTGTATGTGATTTGACCGTTTTCGTATTCTTTTAAATAGTTAACATTCTCATTTGACCATATATTCAACTCCCTCTCTCTCTCTCTCTCTCTCTTTATATATATATATATATATATATATATATATATATATAGGTGGTTTCATTTGCAAACAATCCAATTTGTACAAACTCTACATACCATTTTAAGCCGTAGATTTCATTAATGAATGACGTAAATCATTTCTGTCTATTTTTGTTAATTAAATAAAAATTAATGACGGTCAATGTTTTAAAAACCGGGACCCGGGGAAGAGGACGGGTCAATTGTGACCGGGTTTTTGTCAATTTATGGTCCGGATTGAACCGGTCGGTTTTATCAAAAACCGGTTGAACCGGTGAAAAAAAAACAATTGATTTTTTAATTTTTTTGGATTGATGTAAAACTTGTTGTTATGTGTGTTTTTAAGATTTTAACTTGTGGAGATCAAATTCTTGGTTTTACATATATATGTATGCAAGAAAATGAAAAATACATAGATATTTTAGAAACCGGGTTGACCCGGTGGTTGAACCGGTTGAACTGTGACCCGGTTACCACACCGGATCAACCAAAAAACCGGTTTTTAAAATATTGATGACGGTTATTAAATGAAATGAGTCATAAGGGTAAAGTTGTCAAGAAATTTCCCTAAAATTTTCTAAAAAAACTCCTAAAAAACTTTCCATTATCCAACTTGTTTCCAAAAAATTATCCTAAAATCAAATAAAAAAATTCGGTTAAGAAAGCTATTACAAAAAAATAAAAGAAATCATGATCATTTTATGGTTTCGTTAATGAAAAAGACTCATGATTTCAAGGTTTTGTCCAGAAAATCAAACTCATGATTTCATGATTTCGTCTATGAAAAAATTCATAATTTCATGCTTTTATGAATGAGAAAAACTCATGATTTCACGATTTCATGAACACAAGCAAAAAAACAAAAAAACTAACTATTTCATGGTTTTATCAACACTAGAATTACCATCACTACAAAACAAATGAACAAATATCACGAAATATTACCGACGGTCGAAATCCGTCGGTAATTACCGTCGGATCACCGACGGATTACCGATGGATCCGAATATTTACCGACAGATCCATCGGTAATTCCGTCGGTGATCCGTCGATGATACCATCGCCAATGACATTTAATCCGATAGAGGTTACCGACGGATCCAACTTTCACCGACGGATTTTTCCGTCGGTGATAGTCATTTGTTTTGTAGTGCATATCCCATCTTCATGAAACAAATGAATCTTCACATGAAATCAAAAATATCACGAACATTAGTTTTATTTAACGAAATACACTCAACAATAGATATATCTCTCAAACCCACCATTGATGAACACGCGAAACAATATTTTCTACACTGTCAATTATGAAAAATTGCAGTATCGATATATTTTTCAGAAAAAGAATAATAATAAAAATTGCAGTATCGACCTGCTTTTAGAAAAAGAATAATATTTTTTTGCCGTAATTAAACGGTTATATTAATCAATATCACAAAATATTAGCGAGTTGATACTTATCATAATTAATGGCTAAAATATCAAAATGACGAATCAACCCTTATAATTAAAACAATCAAAAGAGAAAAGGAAAATATGTGATTTGTTTAAGGAATTTTTATAGTTTCTACAAACAATACTAAATAAAACACCAATTTCAGCATAATTTTCTGATGGATTTTCCATCGGAAAATTTCCGACAGATTTTCGACGGACTACAAAATATTCAAGGAGCGTTGACATTCGCTGGAAATCCGCTGGAAATTAATTTTTTTCTTAGAAAAAAATATAAAATAATTTTTTTTAATTTTTTTCCGACGGATTTCCAGCGGATAATATTTTTCTTTATTTTTTTTGAAAGAATTAAATTCGCCGTAAAATATTTCTTGAATTTTTAAATTTTATTTCCGACGGATTTAACTTAAAAAGAATAATATCCGCCGGAAATATTTAACTATTTTTCACGGATTTCCGGTGAAATTAATTTTTTAAAGAATAATGATAAAAGAATAAATTCCGAAGGAAATCCGAAGGAAAATTTTCTAGGGAAATTTTCTTTATTAATTTTTCCGGTGGATTTCCGGCGGAATTTATTTTTTAAAAACATAAAAATAAAATAAAATTCCGCCGGAAATCTGCCGGGAAAAAATTAAAGTCAATTTTTTTTTATTTTTTTCACAGTGGATTTTCGACGGATTTTACCAAAATTTAGAATTTAAATTTAGTTTCCAAAAATCATTTGATTAATTAAAAATATCGGCGGATTTAATTTCATTTTAATTGTTAAATTATATAACGTCGGTAAATATTCGGTTCATATAGCGGTTCTCACACTTTCAAATATCAAATATATATATATATATATACTTTCGGTTCACATGTAGTTGTTCACATGCATGAGTTCACATGTATAGCGGTATGCATACACATGTATTCATATATATATATATATATATAGAGAGAGAGAGAGAGAGAGAAAGAGGTTCAAAGGAAAACCTCAAAAAAACGGAAAGTTGTTCATGGATTGATTGGGTTTTAATTGATCTATTTGGGCTTTAATATATATAGTTGTTCACATGTATGAGTTTATATACATGGTACATATTCATGGATCGATTGAGTTTTAATGGATCTATTTGGGCTTTAATGGATCCAATCAGATTTTAATGGATCCAATTTAATGGATCAGTTGGGCTTTTAATGGATCCAATCAGGCTTTAATTGATCCATTTGGGTTTTTATGGATCCAATTGGGCTTTAATTGTTCTATTGCGCTTTAACGAATCTTTTTGGATTTTAACAAATCTATTAGGTTTTAATGGATCCATTTGGACTTTTATGGATCCAATTGGGCTTTAATGGATCGGTTGGACTTTAATGGATCCATATATGTGTATGTTTGAGAATGTATATATGTGTATGTTTGAGAATGTATCTTTCAATTTCTTTCAATGTGTGTATGCATATGTGTATGGTTGAGAATATATACATATATATTTGTGTTTATATATATGTATGTTTGAGAATATGTATATATATTTGTGTAGAGGAAGATTCAAATAAGGATGTTAATTATTTAAGAAAACAAGAAAACAACAAATCATGTACAAAATAATATATGATTCGGCATTAACGGCCAAAATATGGACACGGACGACTTTGGCCGCGACTTAAGTTGCAAGACAAAGTCGAGTGAATCATATATGATTTTGTATGTACTCGGGCGTTCTCGTGTTTTTCTTAAATAGATATTGTTCTCGTATGAACCCACCTCTATTTGTGTATGTATATATGTATGTTTAAGAATTTATGTATATATGTATTTTTGGTCAATTTCTTTCTATTTGTGTATGTATATGTATGTGTATGTTTGAGAATGTATACATATACATATATATATATATATATATATATATATATATTTGTGTATGTATATATGTATGTTTGAGAATATGTATATATATTTGTGTAGGTAGAGGGAGGTTCAAGGGAAAACCTCAAAAAAATGGAAAAATGAGGAACACCCTGGTAGCCTTTAATCTAGACAGTATGCACTTGTGCATATAAGTAATTTAGAACATGCACATGTGCATATACACAAGTGCATAATATGCACTTGTGCATAAAAACCAAAAAACAAATTTACTTGTATGCACAAGTGCATACCGTCCAGATTAAAGGCTACTAGGGTGTTCCTCAGTTTTCCCCTTTTTTTGAGGTTTTCCCCTGAACCTGGCCCTGTGTAGGTATATTTGTATGTTTGAGAATTTATGTATCATGTATGTTTAAGAAATTTATATATGTTTATATATCTATTAGGGGTGAGCATCGGAAGCGGGTACCTGCCTTTAGAACCGGAACCGCTTCGGAACTACCGGTTCTGGAACCACTTCGGAACTACCGGTTCTGGAACCACTTCGAAACTATCAGTTCCGGAACCGCTTCGGAACTGCTGGTTCTGGAACCGGAACCGATGTGATTGATCCGGTTCCGGTTCTCATTTTTTTGGAACTGTTACCTGCTGGGTACCCCCTGGGACTGGGTACCCGGTCCTGCTGGTACCCAGCACCGGAACCAGCGGGTATCCGCTATTTTTGTAATAAAATATATTTTATTTATTTATAAAAATTTAATAAACTACCTTTTAGTGAAACATCGTTTGTTGTATTTATTAACATCAACTAATTTTAATAACGTGAAGTGTTTTGGAAACACCTTTTGTAATATCTATTTATTGTGTAAGCACCGTTTGTAATATTTATTTGTTTTGTAAGCATCGTTTGTAGTATTTATTAGTTTTTAGTTTTTATCTTATTATTTTTCACATTTGTGGTATTTATGTCATTACGTTTGGAATTTGTAATATAATTAATATTTACCTTTTTATCATATGAATGATAAAAAATAATTAAAAATTAGACAGTGGGTACCTGGTACCGGAACCGGAACTGATGGTTCCGATTCTGGTTCCCAAATATAAAGAACCGGTGTAACTGGTTCCGGTTCCTTCATTCTAGGAACCGCTGGTTCCTTCCTTCCAGGAACCGCCGGTTCGGTTCCGGTTCCGGGAATTTTTGGCGGGTACCCGCCTTTGCTCACCCCTAATATCTATTGGTGAGAATATCTTTATGTTTGAGAATATGTATTTGTGTATGTATATATGTTGGAGCAAATATTCTTGTATCCGAGATCATCAAGTTTGAAGTTGAAAGCCTCAAGTCAAAGACTCAAATTGTGAAGTCAAAGTCAACTTGCTTAAAGAGAAAGTCAAAGTCAAAGCTTTCTTTGTAAAAGTCAATAGCATTAGTTTTGTTTTCTTTGTAATGCTAATAGGTATAAATAGTTTGTATTGTAATCTTGTAGTAGTGAACTTATTGTTACATTTGAGAGAGTTTATTCTAGAGAGAGAAACTTTGTGGAGAGAGAAATATTGGATCATCAATATACATGTGATTTGTGATTACATTGTTAGATTTACATTGATTACATTTGCATATGGGACTAATATTTGGTATCAGAGCAGACAAGATTCAAAGATTTTGATAAAAAAATTGGAGATTTGGTGCTATTTTTAGAAAGTCGTAGAAAAACTACTGTTGAGAATTAAATTTTGTTGGTTTTTGATGTTTTGGATCGAAATTTGATTGTATTGTGTTCGATTCTTGTAATAGAACATTTCTTGTATTGTCAAATTCACATCACATTAGGCGAATTTTGTGATTTTTGTCAATTTTTGTTCGAGAATTGTAAAAACACTGTGTCTCGATCGAATTGTGTTTTAGAGCGAGTTTTAGTTGAAATGGTCAACTAAGGATTTGTTCAGAAAGTGTTCGTGAAGTGTTCTACAAATTTTGAGATCGAAATTCGAAGAATTGGTCGATATATGACTGAAAAGGCACTCTGAGACCGACTTCTCTCTAGATCCAAAGAACTCGCAAGCTTCATCTACTTCTCGCAAGTTCCTCGTAGTTGTCGCAAGCTTCATTTGTTGTTTTGGATTATGGCAGGTGAAAATTTCTCTAAGTGTGGAACTCGCAAGTATGGCATACGACTAGTGCACTTCTCGTTTCGCGTTGCACACGACAAGTGATAACTCGCATCAAGGCACATACAATAAGTATACTTGACACAAGCTTCGATTTGCGACAACTTACTGTTGAAGTTGTTTGATTTACGACAAGTGTTACAACTCGAGTTACGCGTCTTACTACAAGCTCATAACTCATATCCTATTGTCTGCGAATAGTTCACTTCTCGCTTTTTTCGACTTACAACAAGTTTAGAACTTGCATCTTTTGCATTGCGACAAGCTAGAACTCGTAAATTGCGGTTTACGATAAGTTCATAACTCATGTCCTGCGGCTTGCGAATAGTGACTTCTCGAGTCACGTGGTCTAGGAGTTGTTACTTCTCGGCTACAGTGTCTTACGACAAGTTCATCTTCGTTGGTTTGCGACAAGTTTAACTCTTTGAGTTGCGACAAGTTTGTAACACCCGGAAATTCGCAAGGTAAGTATTTTGTCTCCTTAATGCATTTATTTCGCTTATATGAGAATATGTGTCTTTGTGTACATTTTATGATCATTATTATGTTAAAATGTCATATAATTGAATTACCATTCTTAATCGTTCAACCTCGCGCTCGTTTTCGAAATTGGCTAAGTTTTCGGGCTGGATTGGGTTTGGCACGACAGTGACACGCGATTGTGACATGGTCACTCTCGTCGTGTCACTCTCGCGAGGAGTGTACCGAGAGTGGGATGGTAGCCGTGACTATGACACGCGACTATGACACCGTCAATGTCGCGGTGTCAATGTCGCGAGGGATGTACCGAGACCTTGGGGGTGTTCGCGATTATGACACGCGACAATGCCCATGGGCATTGTCGCCGAGGCATTGTCACCGCAAGGGACCAATCCTCTTTGACTTAAACCCTTTTCAACCCTCATTTATCACACTTTTTCACATCCAAAGACGGGAGAGTTTCTCTTTGGGCGATTTTTGAGCCTTCCAAACACACACACATTTATTGCTAGGGTTTTGGGTCGTTGGGAGCATTAATTGATGATCAAGTTTTATCCAAGTGTCCCCATTGAAGTGTTCTTCAAGATTCTCATTTCTTACCTTCAAGTCTCATCTTCTCCAACTTCTAGGGTTTGACACTTTTCTAGGTTTTGGTCCAAAAACCTAGATTGTGAGTTTACTAAACCTTTGTTAAAACTAGATACACATCATAATCTTCTATTTGTTACTTTATCTTTATGTGTCCAAGTATTTGGGTTTTCTTGGTAAAAATAGTTGGAAATGTGTATATTGGTGATATGCCATGATTTATGTTATAGATATCATTTTTGGAGATTTTCTCATGGATACATAATATATGTGCCTTGATATGTTAAATGTATGCATGTATGGGTAATGTGATGGTTATAGTTGGAATACCACTTTGATGACATATTTATATGCATGAGTAGTATGTTGGTCATTTGGGTCTCTTGTAAACTTCATGAGGATAGGATGGTAATATTGTACCCATAGTCGGTATGGAAATACGTGGGTTGAAATATACCTAAAGGACCTCCTATATGCATTATGTTGGACGAACCAAGTCAGTTCACAAGGAGGATGTAGTCTTGGGCGCCACTGTGATGGCATGTGCCTAGACCTCCGCCATTCGGGGAATTTCCTTAGCGGTAGTCTCTGGGTGGGCCGGGCCTTGCGGGTGTTCCTTGTTAAAGGCATCAAGGTATATCGACTCTTGGGGTGGGCTTGATTGGTGCTTTGGGTCTCCCCTAATGACTCCTCATATATTGGACACTGGTTAACTGCTGATAAGAATTTATGACTGTTCATGCATGCTTATTATTGATCAACTCACTAGGCATTTTGGCCTAATACTTGTTTGGTGTCGGTGTGTATCTCAGGTTCTAGTGGAACCGGTCCTAAGCAGGTTTAGTTGCTTTGGGGTGAGAGCTTCGGGATTTTGCACACGGACGCATTATATTTTTGGAAACAAACCGTTTGGGTTTATAGATAACAACCCTTTTGTAATCTCTTTTCTAGTTGTAGAATTTATATTAGTTGGATGTTATTTATTGTCCGTTAAATTACAGTTGTAATTAAACAGGTTGTTTATACATTTCCCCATTTCTGGGAGGCTTTTGCTATGGCAATTTTAGTATACCTCATGTCCGTTTTTCGGATTTTTGTTATCCCTATTTTTAGGGTGTTACAAGTTTGTATTAGAGTTTTAGTTTAAGTGAACTAGGTATTGTTTAGCATATCTAGACTTAAGCTTTAGACGTTATGACTTCACTGTCCACTTGGGTAGCAATCCTAGGTGGGGAGAGCGTTAGGAATAGGATTACGGAATTACTTTAATTGAAAGTTGTAATGATGGTGACAAGAATACTTGTGTATGGTTCGTTCATAATTTTTACTTATCTACTGCTATTATGAATGCATTATTACGTGAGCATACTTGGTTTGCTATTATCATGATAATTGATGAAGGTATTAGTACGTACAATGAGTTCAACTCGTTTAGTCTTTTCTCAATCTATTTCTCGTACGTGTATGGCAGATTGAGATGGTAAACACTCGAAGTAGGTTGCCGGACATGCCAGAGGGTCAACCAGAGGTGGAATCTGCAACTGTACGACCTCCCGTGGGTGTAACCACCGATGACATTCCTATACCCGAAATCTTGGGAGGAGGGCCTGAGCATATTCCGCGCCGGAACCTCAATGCAGGTAACGCCATCATGGAGGAAGTTACCATGGAGACCCGACTTCGGGATAGCATGATGTTGGCCATGAATGCGGCCATGGCTCAACAACAGTTGGCCATGACTTCGGCCATGGCTCAATAGCAAGAGTTTTTCATGAAGCTCTTAGAGGATCGAGACGCCAACAACCGTCAACCTGAGACTATGGCTGAAAACATTATTGTGGGGTCGGGTGGACCAAATGTGGTAACGGTTGAGGAACCATCTGTTTCAGGGATCCGTACGAAGACTAAGGGTGCACTTACAAAGCGTTTATGGGGTGCCACCCTAAGGAGTTTGCGGGTTCAGATAACCCAGTTGCTTGTATGTACTGGCTCAAAGAGGTAGAGATGGCATTTGAGGCCAGTGAGTGTGATCCTTCTCAACGGGTCAAGTTTGCTTCCCAGCTACTTCGGGGAGAGGCTCTGATTTGGTGGAATCTCACTCGATCCGCCCTCACCCCGGAAGTTCTGGCTAAATTAAATTGGCCGGTGTTCAAGGAAAAGATCATGGATAAATATTGTAGCGAACGTTCGTTGGATAAGCTAGAGCGGGAGTTCCGAAATTTGAAGAAGGGGACTTTGTCCATTGCTGAATACTCCAAACTCTTTTTGGAGAAACTAAACTTGGTGGGACATCTAGTTCCCGATGAAAAGTCAAAGATGAAAGCATATCAACAAGGTTTACCAGCCGGGATACGAACGGATGTAAGAAATGCTAAGTGCTCGACCTTGCAAGAAGTCATCGAAGAGTCCTTGCTCACCAAGGACGACATTAATGCTGAAAAGGAAGAAAGGATACAAGTGGGAGAGAAGCGGAAATGGGAAGGGACATATAGGCTCATTCGTCATTCAAGACCCTTTACGAGTGGAAGAGCAGGTGATCAACGCCGCGAGGATCGATGGTGCCACAAGTGCGGGTCAAAGCACTCGGGGTCATGCGCTACAAGGACTCACTCCGGGCCAGTCGGGTGTACCAAGTGTGGTGAGAAGAACCACACAACTCGAGAGTGTTCCCTCCGTTGGTTGGTATGTTATGAGTGCGGAGAACCGGGGCATTTGAAAAGAAGATGCCCAAAGCTAGTAAAGGGAATCGGTGGAAATTCGGTGGGTTCGACGGCCAGAGTTAAACAACCACCAAGGGTACCGAGTAGGGCTTTCCGGATGACTACCGAGGAGACAAAGGAGACAGTTGATGTTGTTTCGGGTACGTTCCTAGTAAACTCATTGCCAGCTCGTGTTTTGTTTGATTCGGGTGCTACATGTTCTTTTGTGTCGGATATCTTCTGTAAGCAATTCACTACTCCTATTAGTGTTCTTCCTGATGCGTTAGTAGTAGAAATAGCAAACGGGGATCAAGTAATCATTCAAGATCGTTTTTGTGATTGCACTTTAGAGATTGATGGGAATCCTTTCGGGGTAGACTTGCTACCTATGGTTATAGGTGGGTTTGACATAGTTATAGGCATGGACTGGTTAGTAAGATATAAGGCGGACATCTTTTGCTCTAAAAAGATGATCCAGGTGTCATCGCCGGAAAATGGTGTGATCACCATTTATGGAGAGAAAGGAAAGAGAAATAACCCCATTATTTCATCTCTCAAGGCTCGCAAGTTTCTAGCGAAGGGTTACCCTTCGTATTTGGCCTATGTGGTGGACGCGAAGAAAGAGAAGAAGTCGGTAGAAGACGTGGAAGTAGTGCAAGACTTTCTAGACGTCTTTCCGGAAGATTTACCCGGGTTGCCACCGGAATGGCAAGTGGAATTTCAGATCTACCTCACTCCGGGAGCGGTTCCGATAGTCCGAGCTCCATATCGTTTGGCACCGACGGAAATGAAAGAAATGATGTCTCAATTGCAAGAACTGTTGGAGAAGGGTTTCATCCGGCCGAGTTCGTCACCATGGGGAGCACCGGTGTTGTTCGTAAAGAAGAAGGACGGGTCCATGAGGATGTGCATAGATTACCGGGAATTGAATAAAGTCACGGTGAAGAACAAGTATCCCTTACCTCGTATCGACGATCTTTTTGATCAACTTCAAGGCGCGGGATGCTTTTCTAAGATTGATCTTCGATCCGGTTATCATCAGGTGAGAGTGAAGAAGGAGGACATTCCGAAGACGGCTTTCCGGATGCAATACGGCCATTACGAGTTTTTGGTGATGCCTTTTGGTTTAACCAACGCTTCGGTCGTGTTCATGGATTTGATGAACCGTGTGGGTCGCCCATTCTTGGATAAATCTGTGATCATCTTCATCGACGATATTCTAATATATTCAAGGGATGAGTTCGAGCATGGGAAACACATGTGGGAAGTACTAGAAGTTCTAAGAAGGGAGAAATTGTTCGCGAAATTCTCCAAGTGCGAATTCTGGCTCCAAGAGGTGCAATTCTTGGGGCATGTGGTATCAAAGGACGGCGTAAAGGTGGATCCGGCAAAGATCGAGGCAATGATGAGTTGGAGCCTCCAACCAGTCCGACAGAGATTCGAAGCTTCTTGGGCTAGGCGGGTTACTATCGGCGTTTCATTCAAGACTTTTCTAAGATAGCTACACCGCTCACTTCTCTTACAAGGAAGAACGTCAAGTTTCTTTGGACCGATGCACAAGAGCAAGCCTTTCAGACGCTCAAGAGGAAGTTGTGCGAAGCTACAATCTTGTCCCTACCCGAAGGATCGGTAGATTTTGTTGTGTTTAGTGACACTTCCAAGATGGGGCTTGGGTGTGTCCTAATGCAAAGGGGGAAAGTAATAGCCTACGCGTCGCGGCAATTAAAGGATCATGAGAAGAATTATCCGACTCATGATTTGGAATTGGCGGCGGTAGTGTTTGCATTAAAGTTGTGGCGACATTATTTGTACGGGACGAAGTGTACTCTTTTCACCGATCACAAGAGTCTCAAATACATTTTCGATCAAAAGGAACTCAACATGCGGCAAAGGAGGTGGCTTGAGCTCTTGAAGGATTATGATTGTGATTTACTCTATCATCCCGGTAAGGCCAACGTGGTGGCGGATGCGTTGAGTCGAAGGAGTCATGATGGAGGTGTCAAAATGTCCCTTAAAAGAATCGATGTGGTGTCGAGTTTGTTGGAGAGTATAAGAACGAGCCAAGCGGAAGCACTTAAAGAAGACAACCTCAAGGCCGAGGTTATGTCCAAGCAAAAGGAACTCTTAACAGAAGATGGTCGTGGACTCAAGCTCTTCCAAGGGCAAATTTGGGTGCCAAAGATTGGGGGAAATGGTGACTTACTTCTCGAGGAAGCACATAAGTCGAAATATTCTATATATCCCGGTAGCACCAAGATGTATAGAGACTTAAAGTTGAAGTATTGGTGGCCGGTGATGAAGCTGGATGTGGCTAGCTATGTGGAAAGGTGTGTCACATGCCTTCAAGTCAAAGCGGAGCATCAAAGACCGTATGGAAATTTGCAACCGTTGTCTATTCCCGAGTGGAAGTGGGACAACATCAACATGGATTTTGTGACGAAGCTACCAAAGACCTTACGTGGTCACGATACAATTTGGGTGATCGTGGATCGGTTGACCAAGAGTGCGCATTTTCTTGCGATGCGGGAGACCTTGCCAATTGATAAGTTGGCTAAACTGTACATCGACGAGGTGGTGTCAAGGCACGGAGTTCCGCAATCTGTAGTATCGGATCGGGATAGTCGTCTCACTTCGAACTTTTGGACTAGTTTGCAAAAGGAGTTAGGGACTAGACTGAATCTGAGCACGACATATCATCCTCAAACGTATGGTCAAAATGAGAGGAAGATCCAGACGCTAGAAGATATGTTGAGATCGTGTGTGATAGACTTCAGGGGAAGTTGGGACTCACACCTACCTTTGGTAGAGTTCGCGTACAACAACAGTTACCATTCTAGTATCGGAATGGCACCGTTCGAGGCTTTGTATGGACGTAAGTGTAGGACCCCAGTTTGTTGGCTAGAAGAGGGCAAAAAGCAATTCGCCGGGCCGGAAATAGTACAAGAGACGGCGGACAAGGTGAAAGAAATTCGAGAAAGACTAAAGGCGGCGCAAGACCGACAAAAGAGCTACAAGGACAAGAAGAGAAGACCAGTTGAGTTTCAAGTGGGTGACCGAGTCATGTTGAAAGTATCTCCATGGAAAGGGATCATACATTTCGGGAAGCGTGGGAAGCTTAGTCCTCGTTTCCTTGGGCCTTTCGTCATTTTGGAGAAGGTTGGTTTACAAGCCTACCGGTTGGATTTACCACCGGAAATGGATGGGATACATCCTACATTTCATGTGTGCTACCTTCGAAAGTGTCTAGCCGAGGAGGAAAGCGTGATCCCTTTGTCAGAAATTCGAGTGGACAACGGGAATCGTTGCATGGAAGAACCAAAGTCAATTTTGGAGTCAAAGGTAAAGAAGTTGCGACACAAAGATGTGGTCATGGTTAAAGTCCAATGGAAGCACCATCGGGGTGCTAACATTACTTGGGAGTCCGAGGATGATATGAGGAAGCGTTACCCTCATCTGTTTAACCTAGTGTAAGATTTTGGGGACGAAATCCCAATTAGGTGGGGAGGATTGTAACACCCGGAAATTCGCAAGGTAAGTATTTTGTCTCCTTAATGCATTTATTTCGCTTATATGAGAATATGTGTCTTTGTGTACATTTTATGATCATTATTATGTTAAAATGTCATATAATAGAATTACCATTCTTAATCGTTTAACCTCGCGCTTGTTTTCGAAATTGGCTAAGTTTTCGGGCTAGATTGGGTTTGGCGCGACAGTGACACGCGATTGTGACATGGTCACTCTCGCCGTGTCACTCTCGCGAGGAGTGTACCGAGAGTGGGATGGTAGTCGCGACTATGACACTGTCAATGTCGCGGTGTCAATGTCGCGAGGGACGTACCAAGACCTCGGGGGTGTTCGCGATTATGACACGAGACAATGCCCATGGGCATTGTCGTTGGGGCATTGTCGCCGCAAGGGACCAGTCCTCTTTGACTTAAACCCTTTTCAACCCTCATTTATCACACTTTTTCACATCCAAAGACGGGAGAATTTCTCTTTGGGCAATTTTTGAGCCTTCCAAACACACACACACATTTATTGCTAGGGTTTTGGGTTGTTGGGAGCATTAATTGATCATCAAGCTTTATCCAAGTGTCCCCATTGAAGTGTTCTTCAAGATTCTCATTTCTCACCTTCAAGTCTCATCTTCTCCAACTTCTAGGGTTTGACACTTTTCTAGGTTTTGGTCCAAAAACCTAGATTGTGAGTTTAGTAAACCTTTGTTAAAACTAGATACACATCATAATCATCTATTTGTTACTTTATCTTTATGTGTCCAAGTATTTGGGTTTTCCTGGTAAAAATAGTTGGAAATGTGTATATTGGTGATATGCCATGATTTATGTTATAGGTATCATTTTTGGAGATTTTCTCATGGATACATAATATATGTGCCTTGATATGTTAAATGTATGCATGTATGGGTAATGTGATGGTTATAGTTGGAATACCACTTTGATGACATATTTATATGCATGAGTAGTATATTGGTCATTTGGGTCTCTTGTAAACTTAATGAGGATAGGATGGTAATATTGTACCCGTAGTCGGTATGGAAATACATGGGTTGAAATATACCTAAAGGACCTCCTATATGCATTATCTTGGACGAACCAAGTCAGTTCACAAGGAGGATGTAGTCTTGGGCGCCACTGTGATGGTATATGCCTAGACCTCCGCCATTTGGGGAATTTCCTTAGCGGTAGTCTCCGGGTGGGTCGGGCCTTGCGGGTGTTCCTTGTTAAGGGCATCAAGGTATATCGACTCTTGGGGTGGGCTTGATTAATGCTTTGGGTCTCCCCTAATGACTCCTCATATATTGGACACTGGTTAACTGCTGATAAGAATTTATGACTGTTCATGCATGCTTATTATTGATCAACTCACTAGGCTTTTTGGCCTAACACTTGTTTGGTGTCGGTGTGTATCTCAGGTTCTAGCGGCGCCGGTCCTAAGCAGGTTTAGTTGCTTTTGGATGAGAGCTTGGGGATTTTGCACACGGACGCATTATATTTTTGGAAACGAACCGTTTGGGTTTATAGATAACAACCCTTTTGTAATCTCTTTTCTAGTTGTAGAATTTAGATTAGTTGGTTGTTATTTAATGTCCGTTAAATTACAGTTGTAAATAAACAGGTTGTTTATACATTTCCCCATTTTTGGGAGGCTCTTGCTATGGCAATTTTAGTATACCTCATGTCCGTTTTTCGGATTTTTGTTATCCCTATTTTTAGGGTGTTACATATTCACTGTTGTTTGCGACAAGTTCCAGTTTTTGAGAAATTTTTTGATTTTTCTAAACGGTCATTGCAAGTGTTATCAGTGACAATGGATGATTTATATTTTGTTGAGGAATATACTTCTGAACCACATCGTGTGAGAGAACAGAAACGTAAGATTTCAGAACTTGGACATCAAGAGCAAGCACATCTGTGTATCATCAAAAGTTTGAGAGAATAAAATGATCAGCTCAACAAAAGTTTGAGTCATATAAGAAATAAAAAGAAGGAGTCTGATGGGATATTAAAGAGTGAGACCAGTACTTTGAAGAAAACCAATCAAGATCTCAAACAATAGATTTTTGATTTACAACAAAACGATAAGATCAAAATGGTTGAAGATAAAGCAAAAGCTTTAGAGACTAAAAATGTTGATCTAGAGAAGAGGATTTCTGAATTGGAAGCTAAGATTGTCAGAGACAATAAAGATGCTACCAAGAAAAGTGAAGAGAAATCCAAGGCTTTAGAAAGTACAAATGCTGAGATGAAAAAGATTTCAGATTTGGATCAACATATTGCTATAGACAGAGCAGAGTTTGAAAAGGAAAAGACAAGATTTGCAAATGAAAAACAAATGTTTACCCAGAAATTTTATGAGTTTTCAAGAAAAACTTTTGAAGAAAAGAAAGTAGTTGATCTCAAGTGTGCAAAACTTTCCAAACAAGTGTCAGATTTTGAGAAAGTGATAATTATGGAAAGAGATAAATTTGAGAAAGAAAAGAAGATGTCTGAGCAGAAGCATGTTGAAGTCTTCAAAGAAATATCAGATAAAAGAAAGACTGTGGAAAAAGATTTTGAGGAAGAAAGGAAGGTGTTTGAAACGGAAATAAAGAAGTTATCAAAGAAGCTATCTTAATTATCAACAATAACAATGAAAGAAAAGAATACAAAGTCTGAGTTACAGAAAAAGATTTATCTACTTTCTACAGAAAGAAACAGTTAGTCTACCAAGATATCAGAACTTGAAGGAATCATTTTCAAGGTGGAGTTGAGAGCACAAAAGAGTCCATATACTATTGCTCAATCACCTCTGAATGATTCAACTGACTCACAATGTTCATTCAAGACAGCTTCAAGTTCACATCATACAAACGTTTCTTCAAAAAGGTCAGTCAATCCTAAGGATCAGATTCATACTACTAATCTTTTCTATGATAAATCTATTGATGGCACAGGCAACATTAGAAAGAAAAATGTTCAGGAAAAAATTGTTTGGAGAGTTAAAGGTTCTTCTGATGAAAATAATGTTCAAAAATCATTTGTGCACACATAAATTGCCAAAATCTTTTGTTAAACCTTATCTTGTTTACTCTATAAATCAATTAATCAGGTTAGCACAAAAGAAAATATCTTGTTCTTACTGTGGTTCAAATGATTTTGTTCACAAAGATTATGTTCATAATTGGTATGATCATATCATATTACTTCCCATAGAATTGCAACTAACAGATATGGACCTAAGTTACAGTGGGTACCAAAACCAAAAGCTACTCCATATGTGTTGCATGCACCTCAAGTGTAGGGGAGAAAGAACAAATCGGATCATCAATATACATTTGAGAGAGTTTATTCTAGAGAGAGAAACCTTGTAGAGAGAGAAAGATTGGATCATCAATATACATGTGATTTGTGATTACATTGTTAGATTTAGATTCATTACACTTGCATTTAGGACTAATAATATATGTATGCTTTTGTTTGAGAATATGAGAAATATCATGATAAAGAATATGGTTACGTTTGAGAATGTGTATTAATGTATGTATACATGTGTATGAATTTATGTTTGAGAATATGAGAAATGGTCTAATGGGTGCACTTAGAACTTTCAAATGTATAAACCCAACTCTATTTGTTTTAAATGCATGGTTTGACTTTCAAATACTCTAATGGGTGCACTTAGGGCTTTTAAGCATACAAACCTACCTGTATTGGTTGTAAATGCATGGTTTGACTTTCAAATGGCCTAATAGGTGCATTTAGGGCTTTCAAGTGCACAAACCCAACTCTATTTGAACTATATGCATGGTTTTACTTTCAAATAGTCAAACCATTAAACTTAGGGCTTTCAAATGCACAAAACCAACTCTATTTGTTCTAAAGGCATGGTTTGACTTTCAAATAGTCTAATGGATGCACTTAGGGATTTTAAGCACACAAACCCAACTTTATTTGTTGAAAATGAATGGTTTGACTTTCAAACATTCAAACGGGTGCACTTAGATCTTTCAAGTGCAAAAACCCAACTCCGTATGTTCTATATGCATGGTGTGACTTTCAAACAATCAAACCATTGAACTTAGAGCTTTCAAGCGCACAAACTCAACTCTATTTGTTGTAAATGTATGGTTTAAGTTTCAAATAGTCAAACAATTGCACTTAGGTCTTTCAAACGCACAAACCCAACTCTATTTGTTTCTATATGCATGGTTTGACTTTCAATAAGTCAAACGATTACACTTAGAGCTTTCAATCGCACAAACCCAACTCTATTTATTGTAAATGCATAGTTTGACTTTTAAATAGTCTAATGGGTGCACTTAGAGCTTTCAAGCACACTAACCCAACTCTATTTGTTCTAAATGCATGATTTGACTTTAAAATAGTCTAATGGGTGCACTTAGAGCTTTCAATTGCACAAATCCAACTCAATTTCTTGTAAATGTATTTGACTTTTAAAAAGTCTAATAGGTGCACTTAGGGATTATAAGCGTACAAACCCAACTCTATTTGTTGTAAATGCATGGTTTGACTTTCAAATTGTATAATAGGTGCACCTAAGGCTTTCAAATGCACAAACCCAACTCTATTTGTTTATATGCAAGGTTTGACATTCAAACCGTCAAACGGATGCACGAAGAGCTTTCAGGCGCGCAAACCCAACTCTATTTTTTTCTATATGCATGATTTGACATTCAAACAGTCAAACCATTGAACTTAGGCATTTCAAGCGAAAAAACCCAACTCTACTTGTTCTAAACGATGATTTGACTTTCAAATAGTCTAATGGGTGCACTTAGGGCTTTTAAGCACACAAACCCAACTTTATTTGTTGAAAATGCATGGTTCCACTTTCAAACAGTCAAACGAGTGCACTTAGAGCTTTCAAGCGCAGAACCCAACTATATATGTTCTATATGCATGGTTTGACTTTGAAACAGTCAAACCATTTCACTTAGAACTTTCAAGCGCACAAAACCAACTTTATTTGTTGTAAATGCATGGTTTGACTTTCAATTAGTCTAATGGGTGCACTTAGAGCTCTCAAGGGCACAAAACCAACTATATATGTTGGAAATGCATGGTTTAACTTTCAAACAGTCAGAACATTGCACTTAGAGCTTTCAAGGGCACAAACCCAACTCTATTTATTTCTATATGCATTATTTGACTTTCAAACAATGTTCTAAAAAACTCGCCGCACAGCCGCCATGGCGCGCCATGGCACCAAGGCTTGTGTGTCACGCCACGTTAAGCCCATGACACACCATGGCCTAATGCACGGTTATTGTAATGAGATATTTGATTTTTTTTACGTTTTTAATGTCTTATTTGCAAGTTTTTTTTATATATATACAACCTAATTTAACTTCCATATTACTATTGACTCATTGAGTAACACTACAAAACATACGTTTTTTATATATAATATTATATATGAAATAGAAATTTGACGCCATAAGTCACGCCTTGAAAAAGCCATGGCTTCGCAGTGGCTCCTAAGGCTTGAGGCTTGGCCTCGCCGCCACGCCACACCTCACGCCATTTAGAACCTTGCTTTCAAACAGTCAAATGATTGCACTTAGAGCTTTTAAGTGCACAAACCCAACTCTATTTGTTGTAAATACATGGTTTGACTTTCAAATAGTCTAATAGGTGCACTTAGGGCTTTCAAGCGCACAAACCCAACTCTATTTGTTTTAAAAGCATGATTTCACTTTCAAACAGTCAAACGAGTGCACTTAGAGCTTTTAAGAGCAGAACGCAACTATATATGTTCTATATCCATGGTTTGACTTTGAAACAGTCAAACCATTGCACTTAGAACTTTCAAGCGCACAAAACCAACTTTATTTGTTGTAAATGCATGGTTTTACTTTCAATTAGTCTAATGGGTACACTTAGGGCTTTCAAGCGCACAAACCCAAATCTATATGTTGTAAATGCATGGTTTAAGTTTCAAACAGTCAAACCATTGCACTTAGGGCTTTCAAGCGCACAAACACGTCTCTATATGTTTCATATGCATGGTCTGACTTTCAAACAGTCAAACCATTGCACTTAGAGCTTTCAAGCGCACAAACCCGACTCTATTTGTTGTAAATGCATGGTTTGACTCTCAAATACCTAATAGGTGCACTTAGGGCTTTCAAGCGCACATACCCAACTCTATTTGTTCTATATGCATGGTTTGACTTTCAACCATTCAAACATGTGTACTTAGAGATTTCAAGCGCACAAACCAATGTCTACTTGTTTTATTTGCATGGTTTGACTTTCAAACAGTCAAGCCATTGCACTTGGGGCTTTCATGCGCACAAAACCAACTCTATTTGTTGTAAATGCATGGTTTTATTTTAAAACAGTCAAATCATTGCACTTAGGGCATTCAGGAGCAAACCTAGTTTTATTTATTTCTATATGCATGGTTTGACTTTCAAACAGTCAAACCATTGCACTTAGAGCTTTCAAGCACACAAACACAACTTTATTTGTTGTAAATGCATGGTTTGATTTTCAAATAGTCTAATGGGTGCACTTAGAGCTTTCAAGCGCACAAACCCAAATCTATTTGTTTCTATATGCATGGTTCGACTTTCAAACAGTCAAACAGGTGCACTTAGAGCTTTCAAGCGTACAAACCCAACTCTATATGTTCTTTATGCATGGTCTGACTTTCAAACCGTCAAACCATTACACTTAGAGCTTTCAAGCGCACAAACCCAACTCTATCTGTTGTAAATACATGGTTTGACTCTCAAATACCTAATAGGTGAACTTAGGGCTTTCAAGCGTACAAAACCCAACTCTATTAGTTACGTATGCATGGTTTGACTTACAAACAATCAAACAGGTGCACTTAGAGCTTTCAAGCGTACAAACTAAACTCGATATGTTCTATATGCTTGGTTTGACTTTCAAATAGCCTAATAGGTCCACTTAGGGCTTTTAAGCATACAAACCCAACTCTATTTGTTCTGTATACATGGTTTGACTTTCAAATAGCTTAATATGTGCACTTAGGCCTTTTAAGCGCACAAACCCAACTCTATTTGTTCTATATACATTGTTTGACATTCAAATATACTAATAGGTGTAGTTAGGGATTTTAAGCGCACAAAACCAACTCCATTTATTCTATATGCATGGTTTGACTTTCAAATAGCCTAATAAGTGCATTAAGGCTTTTGAGCACACAAACCCAACTATATTTGTTCTATTTGCATGGTTTGACTTTCAAATATCCTAATAGGTGTACTTAAGGCATTCAAGTGCACAAATCCAACTCTATTTGTTCTATATGCATGTTAATGGGTGCAATATAACATTGTGTTATATATTCTTGAATTTGTGTTGTATGTTTTCTAACGTTGCTTTGTAGACAATGTCGCGTATCTCGCAAACAATATGAGGTATAGGCAATACTCCTATCCGAGGTACAAGAGGATCCTCAAGGAACGACTCAACAAACCCAGATGAGCTACAGTCTGGGAATGTCCTCCGTGGCAACGCTGCTCCGAAACAGCTCACAGCGCAACGGATGTCGTTATCACCTCGCGACAGAGAGTAAGTAAGTTCGTATTAATTTACTGATCAAATTAATTATTCTTTGTATCGATATTAATTAACTTTATTATATAGATGGTATGATTCCGGCGCGGTCCGAAGGGCCACGAAGATAAACCGGAGCTTTATTGTTGGGCCATGGCGCACTTGGTCCCAATCTCTACAGAGGTGAGGCAACGGATATGGGAGCGTTTTCAAGTTCCTAGTGTATATTTACCTAATCATCTCTTTGGTAGTTTTATATTAAACATAAAATAACTGAACTTTTACATATAGAGCTTCTACACATGGGATGCGAATTTGGACGCCTAGATGCCAGAGATATGGGAGAGAAAGTGTGTCAAGACTTATAATGACAATTTAAGTTTCGTCAGGTCTAGAGCTACCAATTTATCCAACCGGGCTGGTCATACGAGAACGACCCTAATAGAGATATGAACTTGTTGAAGAACTCCCCTCCCCCGATTGGCTCTCTCCAACAGTCTGGAACATGATGATCGATCAGTGGAATACTGAGCATTGGAAGACTGTTTTCGTGGTATCGCGTGTGAACCGGAATATCGAGGTGGATGGAGATATATCCAAACTCACCTCGTGATCAATATCGTTCAGGGAGCATAGTCTTCGTTTGGTAATACCTTAATATGTTATAATTAACCCTTAATATGGTATAAATCTAATGTTTGTATTATTTGACCTTTGTAGACGAAAGCAAAACAAGGTGTGCCACCGTCCGCTTTGGATCTCTTCAATCATACCGATAAGAAGAGGTCGAGTTCAGATACTACCTCCTCTTCGGATGCCGGGGAGTACGTTACATCGAGGTATATCCGGGTTGCGGTAAGTATTTAACTTTAAACTTTATAATTGGGTAACTATTATCTTAGCGTGTATATATATATATATATATATATATCTCAATCTAGTTTGGGTTACCATTTGTTGGGCAAAAATTAGGATTGTTTAAGTTATAATATCTCTATCTATCTATCTAGTTGAGGTTGCCATTTGTTGGGCATACATTAATATTGTTTAAGTTAAAAATTTCGTATATATCTCTATTTATTTATCTAGTTTGGGTTACCATTTGTTGGGCAAACATTATGATTGTTTAAGTTAGTTGGAAACGTCCCATTTACAATCGTTATGTTGTCGAAATTGACTTGTAATATTTTGTAAACCACAGGGTGACTATGCAACGAATATCACCCAAAAGTACGGCGAGGACGCCACCAATATCCCCTAGTTGTGATACAAAGTTTTGGCATCAGGCTGTTGGGGGAACGAAGAAAGGTCGTCTGTTTGGGTACTACCAAGATCTGAATTTGGTCTTGATAGGTACATACACACAGGGTGGTGCGTCTTCTTCTTCTACCCAGGTGTGTACCTCTTTTTCTTTGATGATTTTTATCTATTTCATTTATAAATTCATATTAAATATTCTAACGTGTTCTTTATTTTATAGGAAATTGAAGCTTTAAGGTCTCAAGTTCAAGTATTGATGGAGGAAAACGAGTATCGATGGGAGGAAGATGAGAGACGACAAAACAATACGAGGAGATGGCCAATTTGGTTAGGCAACTCAGACAATCTCAGTAGATTCCGCCGCAAACCCCCTTCCCCCAGATTCCTAAGTATTGATATGTTGTTTTAGAACAATTTGAATTTGGTTAATTTGGAACAATTGTCTTTGGAACAACTGTGTTATTTTCGCCTAGATAATTCTATTGGGCATTTAATTAATTTATAATATCTGGTAGTATATTATGGTTTTAGCTGCTATTTTTTATATTTACAGGATTTTCCAGTTTAAAAAACAACATTTTTTTGGAACTAGACTATTTTTCGGCCGATTTCCGGCGAAATAATCCACCGGAAATTGTTTAATTTTTTTTAAATATATTTTCCGACGGATTGTCCGCTGGAAATTGTTTAATTTTTTAAAATAGATTTATTATAATTTAGAAAATAAAAAACCGGTGGAATTTTCCGGCGGATTTCTGGCGGCTTATCCGCCGAAAACTTTATTTAATATTTTAATTTTATTTTCAGAAATTAATGTTTGAAAGATTTATTTAGAAATCCATCGAATATTAATTAACTCTAATTAACTTAATTATTAAATTAAGTAAATCTATTTTTTTCATAAAAAATCCGGTAGAAAATTATTGCCGAAAATCAACCGTAAAACTCAGATCCGCTGGTAATTCTGCAGGATTTTTTTTTTTTCCGTCGACCGTTTTTCCGGCAGTCAAATCTGTTGGAAATCCGTCGAAAACTTTAATTTCCGACGGATTTTGCGCCGGAAAAATTGGTATGTTTTGTAGTGAAATGGGGAGGTTTGCAAATGATCCATCTCATATATATATATAGGGGAGCGATCAAATGGAAACCACTCTAATTTTTAAAACCGTGGAAACCCTCGATTTCATTGGTTAAGTTAATGAAATTGTTTCATAAAATTGTTTAGTTTGATGAAATTGTTTCATATAATTCTTTTATTGATGAAATCGTTGCATATACTTGTGTTTTTTATGTAAAAATGAAAAAGTTTCATCAGGCTACGAAAATACATGAACCAATTTCATCAGAATGAGAAATATAGATGAAACTACATAAAAAACACAAATATATGAAACAATTTCATTAACAAAAGAATTATATGAAACAACTTGATCATATTAAACAACTTTATGAACCAATTTCATTAATTTAACCAATGAAATTGACGGTTTCCAAAGTTTCCAATCTAATATGGTTTCCAATTGAAACCACCTCTCTCTCTCTCTCTCTCTCTCTATATATATATATATATATATAGGGGCCTAATCAAATGAGAACTCGATAGTTTGTAATAACCGTGAGATCCAATGTAAACCAATCATTTAAAATAATTAATATTATTTACTAAAATAAAATAAAAAGTAAATTGGTAATTTAATTTTTTTAAACAACCCATAAAACCCTAAAATGAGACTCTACGGCACCATCAACCATTTCCAAAACCATTTTCTATTCCTCACAACTATCATTCCAATATGGTCTAATCAATTGAAGCATACCAAATGATCAAAACTCATTATTCGATTACAACGTTGGCAAGCCGAGAGAAGAGTGTGGTGTTGTTGGAATCTATGGCGACCCAGATGCGTCTTGTCTATGCAATCTAACCATCTACGCACTCTAACACCACAGCCAAGAAGGAGCGGACATCGCCGCCGCTGCACCCGACGATGTTCCTTGATTGTCACCGGTGCCGCCGTAGAAGGTGGTGGTGGTCATCGTGGGAACCACAAGGGTTTTCAAGATTCAACAGTGAATTGGAATGTATAACATTTTCCTCTTCACAAGATTCCGGTGACAGAGCCACCGCCGGAGAAATGGTTGCGACGACGGGTGGAGGCGGAGGTGGGGGTTCGTGGGATGAGACGACGGCGGGAGGGCAACACTAGGAAGAGGAGGAAGTGTTTTCAGGGGAAATGACGGATGGTGCCACAAGTGCAAGATCAAGTACTCAGGCTAATGAAAACCAAGAACTTACTCGGGTCCGGTCGGTTGTGCCAAATGCGGCAAGAAAGAGCACACGACTCGAGAATGTCCTATCCGGGGACCAGTGTGTTTCGAGTGTCGGGAACCGGGCCATATGAAGAACGATTGCCCGAAGCTAGTGGGTGTCAACCGTGGGAATTCCTTTGGATCATCGGCGCGACTCGATAAACTGCCAAGGGCGCCAAGCCGAGCTTTCCGGATGACTACCGACGAGGCAAAGGAGACTGTTGATGTTGTTTCGGGTACGTTCCTAGTAAACTCCTTGCCCGATCGTGTATTGTTTGATTCGGGTGCTACTTTCTCCTTTGTATCGGATATTTTCTGTAAAAAGTTTGTCGCTCCTAGTAGTGTCCTTTCTAATGCTTTAGTAGTAGAAGTAGCGAATGGAGATCAAATGATCATCCGGGACTGTTTTCGTGGTTGTTCTATAGAGATCAATGGGAATCCATTTGGAGTAGACTTGCTACCTATGACTATAGGGGGGTTCAACGTGGTCATAGGCATGGATTGGTTGTCGAGGCATAAGGCCGACATCTTTTGCTCTAAGAAGATGATCCAAGTACCGTTGTCGGGAAGCGGAGTGGTTACCATCTACGGGGAGAAAGGGAAGGGTAACAACCTTATCATCTCCTCTCTTAAGGATCGTAAGTTTCTAGTGAAGGGTTACCCTTCGTATCTAGCTTATGTGGTGGACGCAAAGAAAGAGAAGAAGTCGATGGAAGATGTGAAGGTTGTGCAAGACTATCCGGATGTATTTCCGGAAGACTTACCCGGGTTACCACCGGAACGACAAGTGGATTTCTAAATCGACCTCACTTCGGGAGCGGCTCCGATAGCCCGTGCTCCCTACCGATTGGCCCCGATGGAAATGAAAGAGATGATGATGCAACTTCAAGAACTATTAGAGAAGGGTTTCATCCGACCGAGTTCGTCACCTTGGGGAGCACCGGTTTGTTCGTGAAGAAGAAGGACGGATTAATGCGGATGTGCATCGATTACCGAGAGTTGAACAAAGTCACGGTGAAGAACAAGTAACCTCTACCTCGAATCGACGATCTTTTTGACCAACTCCAAGGCACGGGATGCTTCTCTAAGATTGATCTTCGGTCCGGATACCAGTAAGTGAGAGTGAAGAATGAGGACATTCCGAAAATGGATTTCCGAACACGATACAGTCAGTACGAGTTTTTGGTGATGCCGTTCGGTTTAACCAACGCTCCGGCCGTATTCATGGACTTGATGAACCGCGTGTGTCACCCATTCTTGGACAAATCTGTGATAGTCTTCATCGACGATATTTTAATCTACTCAAAGAACGAGTCCGAGCATGGGAAACATTTGCGGGAAGTGTTAGAAGTCCTAAAGAGGGAAAAGTTGTTTGCAAAGTTCTCGAAGTGCGAATTTTGGCTCCAAGAAGTGCAGTTTTTGGGGCATGTGGTGTTTAAAGATGGAGTGAAGGTAGACCCAACAAAGATTGAGGTAATGATGAGTTGGGAGCCACTAACGAGTCTGACGGAGATTCGAAGTTTCTTGGGTTTGGCGGGCTATTATAGACGTTTCATTCAAGACTTCTCCAAGATAGCTACGCCCCTCACTTCTCTTACAAGGAAGAATGTCAAGTTTCTTTGGACCGATGTACAAGATCAAGCTTTTCAAACGCTCAAAAAGAAGTTGTGTGAAGCTCCTATCCTGTCTCTACCCGAGGGATCGGATGATTTCGTAGTGTATAGTTATGCTTCCAAGATGGGGTTCGGGTGCATGCTTATGCAACATGGAAAGGTGATAGCTTATGCGTTGCGGCAACTAAAAGACCACGAGAAGAACTACCCGACTCATGACTTGGAATTGGCGGCAGTGGTTTTTGCTTTGAAGTTATGGCGGCACTATTTATTTGCGACGAAATGTACTCTTTTCACATACCACAAGAGTCTTAAGTACATCTTCGATCAAAAAGAACTCAACATGCGACAAAGAAGGTGGATTGAACTTCTAAAGGACTACGACTGCGATTTACTCTACCATCCCGGTAAGGCCAACGTGGTGGCGGATGCGTTGAGCCGAAGAAGCCATGATGGTGGTATCAAATTGTCCCCCACAAGGATCAACGTGGTATCAAGTTTTGTGTGTCCCTGATTCAAGCTTCTAATCACAATTAATCAAACACAAACAAGATTATCAAACTACCTGTTTCAATTCAATTCTCAATTCAAAACGATTACAATCTATTTATCTCTCTCTCTCTCTCTCTCTCTCTCTCTTTAGAACAATATTTCTCTCTCTACAACTCTCTCTCTCTGAATTCGTACAATCTTCAAGTCTAGTCATATATCTATTAAACAAAAACAAAACTATTTATACTAAGCAACAAATACAAAGAAACAAAACAATACATTGACTTTGACTTTATTACAAAATGACTTTGACTTTCACTAAGAGTTTACTTTCCAGCTTTTGACTTCTTGTACTTTGACCTCTAGTCTTCATGATCTTGTATCCAACATATTTCTGCTCTAACAAGTTTGTTAGAAAACATCAAGTCGTGTCAAGTGGAAGCACTTAAGGAAGAAAACCTCAAATCCGAGGTTATGGTGAAGCAAAGAGAAACGTTGACGGAAGACAGTCGCGGACTTAAACTCTTTCAAGGACAGATATGGGTGCCAAAGTTTGGGGGAAACCGAGACCTACTCCTTGAAGAGGCCCATATATCTAAGTATTATATTCATCCCGGAAGTACCAAAATGTATAAGGACTTGAAATTGAACTATTGGTAGCCGGTGATGAAACCATACGTGACTAGTTACATGGAGAAATGTGTCACGTGTCTCCAAGTCAAAGCGTAACATCAAAGACCGTACGGGAGTTTGCAACCGTTGTCCATCCCCACTCACTATCGCTGGTCACTATCACGTGGGATGTACTGCGGACTTTGAGCCTGGCGAGATTGTGACTCGTGACAGTGACAATGTCACTGTCGCCGGGCACTGTCTCCGACGGGGTCTGAGACTTAAATGAGATCCTTGTCCGATTTCTAACTTCATTTCTCACTTTCCTCTTTTTCCTTGGACGATTTTGAGAGCTCCTAAACCTACCATTTCCCTTCTAAACACTAAACCTCATAAATACAAACCCTATTTGGTAGTTGGATGCTTGATTCTTGCAATAACTCTTCTCAAGGAAGCATTTATTAGGGTTCTTCAAGTTCAACATCTCCTCTCCAAGACTCAATCTCTTCAAGCTAGGGTTTCCTATTTTCTAGGTTTTGGTCAAAAAACCTAGATTGTGAGTTTACTAGACCTTTGTTAAAACTAGATACACATCATAATCTCCTACTTGTTATTATTGTATCTTTACTTGAAATGTTCATCACTAAATGTTCAAGTATTTTGGATTCCTCATGGAAATATGTTTATGTGTAACTTGTCATGATTTAATGTATGCATATATTGGTATTATGATGATTTCTACTTGGGATGCATTTTGGTGATATAATATCTATATGGCGAAATTGGTTTTCATACGAGTCTTACGTTGGACTTTATGCGGATTAGGATGGTAATATTGGACCCATTGTTGGTATTGAAATATACTTGGTTGAAATATGTCTCAAGACCTCCTATAAATTATGTTGGACGAACCAAGTCAGTAGACACTAGGAGGATGTAGTCTTGGGCACCACCATGATGGTATGTGCCTTGACCTCCGCCATTCGGGGTAATGCCATGGTTGTAGTCCTCGGGTGTGTCTGGCCTTTCAGATGTCACTCTTGTTAGTTGGCATCAAGGTATATCGTCTCTTTGGGTGGAACTTGATTGGTGCTATGGGTCTCCCCTATTGACTCCGTATTTATTGAACATTGGTTAACTACTGATAAGAATTGTAATTGATCTTATATGCTATTTCTTGTTCAACTCACTAGGATTTTTGGCCTAACACTTGTTGGTGTCGATGTGTATCTCAAGTTCTAGTGGCGTCGCTTCTAAGCAGGCATAGTTACTTTGGGTGAGAGCTTGGAGAATTTGCACTTGAACATATACTTTTAGAGAAGACGTTTGGGTTTATAGATGACACCCTTTTTGTAATCTCTTTTCTAGATACAGAAATTAGATTAGTTGGTTGTTATTTATTTGTCCGTTAAATTACAACTGTAATTAAACAGGTTTGAATATTTCCCCATTTTTGGGAGGCTCTTGCTTTAGCAAATTTATATACCATGTTTCCATTTTTTGGAAAAAATTTGTTATCCCTATTCTTAGGGTGTTACAGGCGGAATGTCACGTTTTGATGTCACCATTTTGGTATTAGGCGTCGACTCGTTTCTCGAAGTCAATGAATCCTGGAATGTTTGGAAGTATCCCGGGTAGATCATGAGAAAAGTTGACCTCTTGATGGTGGAATTTAAAAGAGGATTGGATGTTGGTAATTAAGTATCGATGTGTATAAGCTTTCCTGTTATGGTAAATATCTTTTAATGGAATTCTTTGAGGTTGGGAGTAGATCGGAGTTGAGTGATTGCCGGATCTGCACTAACCAGTTACCCGAAGAGCGTATTGGCACGCCCTTGGAAGGACGACCTTATCAAGATCAGGAATGGATCATTAAGAATATTGAGAATTCTTTGGGGTTTGGTGACGATCGTTGGTTGTGGGTTTAGAAACATGTGGACCGGAGGTAAATTTGCCGGTATGAAGTTGAGGTCACAAACTACCCTTGAGGTAGTAAGTGTCATCCAAGGTTGGGAGACAACTGCAGTCTTATGGATAAAGACTGCTTAGTGAGTTAAGTGTGCACTTGGATATAAGTGTAATGTGCCCAAGAAGGCTGCTGTCGGCAGTATCCGTATAAGAATTAGGGCAGTGGTGCGGGAAAGTGGAATAGGGACAATCTATCCCGCGGACAGCAATCCATAGGAATTTAGATTTCGAGGACGAAATTTCCTTTAAGGTTAGGACGATTGTAACACCCGTAATTTTCAGTAAGTAAATGTCACCCGAACATTTCTGTGACTTGAAAGCAGTGGGGTTTTGTTGGGAAATGTTTTGTTTAAAGTCCCTTAGAGTATCGGGGGTATTGGCGTTGAAAAAGTAGAGTTTCGGTGTTTGCTTAGGGCACGACTACAATGCCCGGTGACTATGACAGTGTCACAATCGCACAGGCTATTGTCACAGCAAAAATCAATAGCTCAGGGATGCCAGGCGACATTGCTCAATGCCCTAGCCATTGTCGCTGGTCAATGTCGCACAAGGTGGGCAGGCTGCTGTAAATTTCGGATTTCAGCTTCTTTTCTCATTATTCACTTCTCATTTCCTTCCCAACTCTCCCAAAACTCTCCCAAGACCCTTCCTCCCCATCTATAGTGTTTTGGGGTTCTAAATCCTTGAATCCCCATGTTATGAGTTATCAATACTCTACCAAGTGCAATGAAGGAAGCTAGCTATCAAGAACCTTCATCTTCATCTTCAACCTCATGATCTAACTTAGGGTTTTCTAGGTTTTCATCAAAAACCTAAGTGGTAAGTGTACCCCTTTCGTTTATAAACCCTAATATAAGATATAATGATTTCCTAGTGATTGGTTTCTCAAATTTCGGATTTGATAGTTTTGGTGAAATTAGGTCACATTTAGGGTTTTGGTCAAGATTGGGATTTTGATGTAAAATGTTTGGGGATTGATTCTTAACGGTTGGATGTGTATATTCATGGTTGGAAACTTGTGAATTAAGGTTTTGGAAGGTTTTGCTTGTGGATGCAAGTGTTCTTCAAAGGAGCTCAAGTTGGGGTAAAATCTAGATTTAGCCGAAATCTAGCGAGGTGAGTTCAAGTTATTTGTGAAAACGGTGTACATGCCAAAATGCTTATTTTAAACTTTTTACATATTTTACATGAAATTATTAACTGTTGAGTTATTTGATGAATTTTGATTATTTGAAGTGTCTAACTTTATAAACTTGTAAAATACCCATATTTGGGATTTTGGGCATTTTGATAAATAAATCATATATTTTGGTATTTTAAGGATTTATTTCATGAAGTAGAATTTAGGTTTTAAATACATTTTAATGTGTATTTTAAATGAGTGTTTGAGTTTGTGTTATGAGGCGTTTTTGAAAGGATAAATGATATAAAACACTTGGAAAATGATTTGTCCCAATCTACACTACGTTGGAGTTATTTATGCAAATTGGAGTATGGGTTTACATACCTGCGAGTCGTTTACATTTGGTTTCACTTTATGATTTTCAACGTTGGGTCTTTTGGTTTGTTGAGCTTATGGCTCGGTTTGGATTTTGTTGGGTTTTGAGGATACTTGTCCGTTTTAATAGCTCATTGAAGAGCATTTGGTTATGATTTACATTTACTGCATCTTATTTGAGATTACATGTTTCAATGCAATAGTTCATTCGTTTTGAGTCATGTAATGGTTTAGTTAGTGCAATGGATCCATAGGCACGGTGTTCCTATATCCCCGTTTTGGACATTCGGCTCACCACATTGGCACGGAATAGGCATCGGGCTCCATGGTAAGTAGGGTGTGGGCCTATACGGTCGGGCAGCGTCCCATAGACAGTAAGGTGTAATTCCATTGGGTGCCTGAGTTCCCCTATTTTGGAACTCTCAAGGATAGACCTGGAGTGGTTGACTTGATGTTTTCGAGCAATAGACTTGGAGTAGTCGAGCTCGGTGGGTTTTATTTTGTAACCCACATGTTTTGATTTCCTACATAATTATGTGACCTACTTTTGTGTTCCGTCGCGTAAAATGTAATTGGGTCTTCCCCGTCACCGATAGGTGTTGTTTTGGCAATGGAGTTTTATAATCCATGTTTTCGGAGACGTTTGAGTATGGGTATTTATCTATATTTTAAGGTTTTGGATATTGAAACTCATTCGAGTTATTGGGATGTTTTGGAAGTTGGAGTTATCTACGTTTTCAGTGTTTGACCATTATAATGTCAGTTATGTTTTACGTACGCTTTGGGTATTGTATTTATTTAAGGAGGCGTTTGTTTTATGATTTTAACCACGAAAAGGGGTGAATGACGAAAAGGAGATTGTTTTAAGATTTAATGTATTTCATTTTTGGTTTCTTTCAAATCAAATATATTGCATTTTGGAAATCATGATTTTAAATAACATTCTCAAAGTTATTGCTTTATATATCCCAAATGAAAACTCTTGAGCTCACTAGGCGTTAAGCCTAACCTTTTTATTTGTCGGCATGTACATCAGGTTCCAGATGGGGGTATGGTTCTAGAAGTATTGAAGAGATGTGCCTTAGTGTTCACAAGTGTAAGTGTTGTTGAAGTCTTCCGCAGTTTGAAGATAGTGACTATTATTGGGTTTTAGTAACACTCGTACCTTTTATAGTTCGCTTATAAGGATTGAAACGTGTTTATTGAAGTTAAACCTTATTTTGTTGTTGTAGATGTTTTAGTTATCGATGTAATTAGGAAATTTTAATTTAGTTGTTATATCTAGATTGAGGGTGTTACACGATGCCATTACCAACTTCGATGCTAAAATACCCCTCAACTTTGTTCAACAATGGTGGTACGCCAATGTGTACAATGAAGAGGCCAAAGGGATCGTAGGTTATATTGACGCAGGACATGAAGAAGGTGTTTTCATCCGAATTTCACCATAAACTCTTCATCGTCACCTCTTTCTCCTAGACATAACTGACCTAGAAATTGTCAAGTTCAAAAAACCTCCTACCCAAGAAACCCTTCTTCAATTTCTTATCCATTTGGGCTACAACAAGGAGATCTCAAGACTAAGTGAGTTCAGACACAACACCTTCCACCAATGTATAATTTCATGTTTAGTGTGCTCAATCGCACACTAACCTACAAAATTGGCAGTAAAGATCAAACAAACCCTACCTTGCTATCCATAATGTATTCTCTGTTCTTTAACAAAAACATTGACATGGCCAACCTCCTCCATTAAGCTCTTCACTACTGCAGAAAGGAAGAACAAAGCTTTGGCCAAGGGAAAACCACCAGTCTCTGTACTTTTTCCCAGGTTTATTTCATTGGTCATGAGGGGAGCCATGACCAAATTTGAGCTCTTAGAGGAAGGACCTAAAACACCACTCTTTGTGATGAACAACTTCAAACCCACAACTATTCCTCCTTACCCATACGAAAGGAGATTCCCTCAGAGCATGCAGAAATTCATCCAAAAGAACCACCCAACCCTTCTCATTCTTGGTCGTGTTGCCCAATCATCATAATCGATGGTGGGATCCCCAACACATTTAGGATCTGAACCAGAGCCCGAGTCGGACAGTGAGGACTCAGTGGACACTTTGGATGAGCGCAACGGGCAACCAGAGGGTGAATCTGAAGAGGAAGAATCAGAAAGTGCTTCTGCATCTGATGAAAAGATTAACTCTATCATAGCAGAAAGCGGTGAGACAGAGCGTCCCCCTTAGAGAGAGCGAATTCTGAATACTTAAGAACTGAGGGGAGTAAGGTAGCAAAAGATGCCCCCAAAGACACGCATGTGTATTTCCAAACCTTAAATCCAGTGCAAGCATGCAATCTGTCCTAGGGGATCCAGCACCAAGGGACATTGAAACTGAGGTGCACACATCGAACCCAACCCAAGCAAACCTCATAGAGGCGTTTCCTGATGCCTCTGATGCTCACAACCAAGGGGAAGCCACACTTCTAGATCTGTCCTCTCCAGAGGACTTATCTATTGAAAAAAGATAAGTACCCAATTATCCCGGGGTACGCCACCAAAATCCACACAAAATGATGCCTCTATGGCTCATTCTATAGAGGACCATTCCCTACTACCAGAGATCTTTAGAATCTCACGTAGGGAGTACCCAACTCAAGGGCAATGGGAAGACCTAGTTGCACAAGGGTTGACTTGTCTGGATAACAAGTCTTCCTAACACATCAGGTTCTCTTCCTTTGAATCTGAGTCAGAGGAAGCTGAACTGATCAAAACATCAGTAGAGAAATCCTTTAAAAAATACTCTCGATGATCTAGTGGAAGTCCCTCCAGAGGTAACATCCCTTCCCCTCTGAAGAAGGGCACCTCTGAACTCGAGGTTGGCTTGGACTCATGTGTTGGGTCCAAGGTTCCCTTATCTGAGTTTGTCACCAAAGAAGATTTCAAAATCTTTGGTGATGAAATCAAAGGATCCTTGCATGATCTAAAAATGAATATTGAGAAGACCTCAAAGGCCTCTGCCTCGAACTCTGAAGTGGCCAAACTTACTTCAGAGGTCTCTAAGCTAAGGACGCAGTTGAATGCCAACAACACCAAATTGGCAGCTCTGGAAACTCTTATCAACGGTCGCTCTGATCAACTATCAGATGCTCTTTGCTCTACCAAAGCTGACATCATTAAAGCCATTCCAGAGTTACCTTCTGTTGCACCTTCAACAATTACCCCTGTTGATCTGGAGACTTTCAAGGCAAGGATGAAGAAGATGATCTCTGTAACCACTGTTGCCATCCGAGTCTCTTCAACTCCTCATGCTTAAGTCTAACCTCCAAGGACTGCAGAGGACTTGGCTACGAAGTCTGACCTCAAAGAGTTCTCCAAATAGGTCACTAGCCGTATGCTCACTGTCTCAAGCAAATTTATGGCCAAATCTAGAAAGACCACAAAGGTTGTCAAGGCATTGCTAGAAGTGCACAATTATAGTGTAGATGACCAAATCAATGAGATGCAACTACCAACTAATGATGTCAAGGGGGTAATAGACACTGCTGCTACAAAGCTCTACCCTACAAACATGCCACCTCCAGCAGGCAAGGGAAAAAGGAAGGTTGGTGAAACTTCCTGTGCAGAGGAGGCCTCTAAGAAGGCTAGGTTTGAGGACTCTGACGACAAGGATGATGATATGCTCGATGGGTCGTCAGGTTCTCAAAAGGGTGAGAACATAGATCAGAACATCATAACAGAGGAAACCAATACCTCTACTCCCTCCTCCTCATCTGCACCAAACCAAAACAAGGACAAACCAACTGAAGATGTCCAGAGGACAATCGTATAATAGACTCTAGAATCTGGTAGAATTGAATCAGAGAGGAATCCCACATCTGCTGATGACCAACCATCTACAATTATGCGATCACCAGTTCCAGTGATTCTCCTTGCTGCTACAACTCCAGAGCTTCCATTGGTACCCTTCGTAACTGCTATTCTAGTGATCATCATCCTTGAAGCCATTTCTGAACCCCCTGCTGTTGAAGTTGATGACACTCAGTTGGTGGACTACTCCAGCACTTAATCAGAGGATGCATTTTCTTCACCTGAAAGACCAACTATTATAATGAGGGATGCATTTGACAATGAACCAGAAGCCGGTCTATCAGGGCTAAAAGATAAAGTGCAAGAGCTAACCCAACAAATGGAAACATCAGAGGCTGGTCCTTATAAAGTAAATGAAGACAGGGTTAAGGAGATCACTCAGCAGATAAAAACCTTGATTAGTCCACCCCAACCTGAACCTTCAAAACCCAAAGAGTATGTAATGAATGAATACGTCTTCAGGTACTTATATTCTGACAGGGGAATACATTACAAGCATTACCAGACCTCTAAACCCCAGGTTAAATGCTCCAACACTCGATCTGGTAAGACAAAATTATCACAGACATGACCCAAAACAGAGATAAGGTCTACTCTGATGAGGGTATCAGAAGAGTGATGGATGTGAAGATCAGATAATTCTGCTACAATCAGATTCACTACCTTGAATATACTGTAGAAAGGGCCAACCATGCCATCTATATATTCAATGATAATGATCTAGTGAATCTGAACCCATATGATATGATTCACTTGCATGGGTACTTCTTCAATCAAGCAGACAAGGCAAATAATTTCAATGTAGCTCTGGGAGAAGTAAAAATGGCGATGGAAAAGCATGTTGAGATGAGATCTAAGACAAATTTTCAGATTGCTATGGAGCTTGGAGTAGATCAACTTTCTATGACTGCACCAAATGAAGAACTAGAAGGCCTGAAGAACCTTCAGAGTGGAACTACTCTTGTTGAACCACTTGGGTTGGTCTATAGAAATGAAGAGAAGAAGAAAAGATTCTACAGAGCTAGAAATTCTTTCAAGTACTCTTCTCTAACTCTCAAATACTTCAGATAGAAGATACTCGAAGCCAGAGGACAACCTAGGTGTTCAGAAGAAGCAACACAGAAGCTCATAATGGAGATCAACTCAATGCTTGAATATAGAGATCTTATTATGAAGTTTCATAGAATTTGTAAAGGAGAATACCCTTAGATTTGTTTAACTTTTCAAGATTCTGCAATGTATTTCTTCTTTAACATTAGTGAAATTTTGTTTAAAGAGGATGACTTTCTCTTCTATGTCTCAAGCATGCTAGTTTAAAATCTACTCAATTTTTATTTTCAATACTTAGGGAAGATTGTTAACCCTATTTCTGAATGTAAAAGTATTGAAAATATTTTAAGTCCTTTCCAGAGGACTTCCAGAGATAGATACCAGAGACAACAAGCCTACCTATGAAGACATTTCAGAGATAGACACTTCAGCAAAGAAGACATCAGAGATAGCTTCATCAGAGGCACTACATTAGAGCTCTGAATACATTCTCTCTGAAGTTCCAACTGAAGAATTCTACAAGTCTAGATAGAAGCTCAGAAGACACGTTATCAACTGACAGGATTTACCTTTTAGGTAGAACACTGTTCACACACGTCTTTTGTGTTAGGAAAGGACACTGTTCATCTTATAGTCCTATAAATAGGACGTGCACCCCATTGTTCTAAAGTGTGCTTTATAGGACTTGCACCCCATTGTTCTAAAGTATGCTTTCCCTTACCTACTTGTATAAAGAAATATTCTTTTTTACGGTAAATTGTACAAGAAGATTGTGTATGATTTAAACCACCGTTTATGGTGTTCTTGATAATCTACATAATTATCCGGTGAATATTTGGCTTGTTCACTATTTATACTTTGGATATATCTTATTTACTGTGAGTACGAATCAAACAATATGGTTTAAACAATCTTTTCTTCTGCTATAATTTCATATGTTTGTTTGTTTAAATCATTAAGCAAGAACCTGGGATCCAACAGAAACGTCCCATTTACAACCGTTATGCGGTCGAAATTGACTTGCAGTATTTTATTAAAACCACATGATGAATATGCGACAGGCCTCACCGACAGGTACGACGAGGACCCTAGCAATTATCGCTAATTGATACACAGTCGTGGCATGATGTTGTTGGGGGACCGAAGAAAGTTTGTTTATTTGGTTTCGGGTATCACCCAGATCCCAATTGGATTTTGTGTGGGATACCCTCACAGGTTGGTGCGTCTTCTTCTTCCCAGCATGTGTGTACCATTTTTCATTTAATGATGTTTATCAATTTCATTTATAATTCATATTAAATATTCTTAGCTCTTCTTTATTTTTTAGGAAATTGAGGAATTAAGGTCCGAAGTTCAACAGTTAAAGGAGCGAGATGAGAGTCGTCGGGCGGAAGAAGAGGCACGTGGGATGCACCTTTGGACGCCCGGATGTGAGAGATATGGGAGAGAAAGTGTGCTACAACATACAACGACAATATGAGTTCCGCTCGGACTAGAGCTGCCAATTGTCCAGACGAAATGGTGGTCCATATGATGAGAATTACCCATATCGAGATATGAACTTGTTGAAGCCATTCCTTCCCGATTGGATCTCCCCGGCAAACTGGATTACGATGATCGATGGATGGAACAACAATCATTGGAAGGTTGTTTCTGTGGTGTCGCGTGTGAACCGGATGACAGAGGTGGATGGTGAAATATCAAAGCACACATCAGGATCAATCTCGTTCGGAGAGACATCTACTCGTTTGGTAGGACCTTAATATGGTATAATTAACCCATTGCTTTAGTAGTTTGATTTTTAATATGTTATAATTAACACATGTTTGTATTGTTTGACCTTTGTAAACGAAAGCAAAAGGTTGCTTGCCTCCGTCGGGTTTGTAGCTCTTCAATCATACCCACAAGAAGAGGCTATCAAGTGCGGATACCTAGGAATACGTGACAACGAGGTGTCGTTGGGTTGCGGTAAGTATATTTTGCACAAAACTTTAGAATATCTATATACTTTGTTTTAACTTTAAAATTTATAATTGGGTAGCTAGCTATTTTATATATCTAGTTTGGTTGTCATTTATTGGGCAAACATTAGGATTGTTATACCGTTCGACTTTATTTTATCTAGATAGTTTGTGTTTAACTTTAAACTTTATAATTGGGTAACTATCTATCTTAGTGTGAATATATATATATATATATATATATATATATATATATATATATATATCTAGTTTGGGTTGCGATTTGTTGGGAAAACATTAGGATTGTTTAACTTAGTTTGAAACATCTCATTTACAGCCGTTATTTTATCGAAATTGACTTGCAGTATTTTGTAAAAACCACAAGATGAGTATGCGACACGCCTCACCCACAGGTACGGCGAGGACCCTAGCAATTATCGCTAGTGGTACATAGTTGTGGCATGATGTTGTTGGGGGACCGAAGAAAGGTCATCTATTTGGGTTCGGTATAACCCAGATCCCAATTCGATCTTGTCTGGGATACCCTCACAGGGTGGTGCGTTTTTTCTTCTCGGCAGGTGTGTACCACTTTTTATTAAATGATATTTATCTATTTCATTTATAATTCATATTAAATATTCTAACCACTTCTTTATTTTATAGGAAATTGAGGAATTGAGGTCCCAAGTTCAGGAGTTGAAGGATCGAGATAAGAGTCGTCGGATGGAAGAGGATAGACGTATAATAAACAATATGATGAGATGTGTGAATTGGTCAGACGTCTCAGTCAATCCTAGCAGTATCCGTTGCCACCGTCGCCAAACTGGTGTTGAGTGTCTGTACCTTTGAAACAATTTTAATTGTGTTGTTGGAATAATGTTTCAAACAATTGTTTGGTATTTCCGCCCGAAACAATGTATTGGTATTATAATATTAATTTATGATATTTATTAGTATTTTAAGTTTTTAGTAGTTTTTACAACTTTTAGCAGGTTTTTAAATGAAAAAAATAAGTGTTTTTTTTTTCTGGACTGGGTATTAGAATATTAAGTTATGATATTTAGCAGTATTGTAAGCTTTTAACAGGTTTTTAAATGAAAAAAACAGGTGTTTTCTTTTCTGGACTAGGCAAATTTCCGGCAGATTAATCCACCAGAAACTATTAACCGTTTTTAATAATAAATAATATTTTGTAGGATATATCCGTCGGAAATCTGCCTGAGAAATCTTAGGGGCGTTTGGTTCATTATAAAGGAATGAAAATGAAAATGAAAATGAAAATGAAAATGGGAATACAGGAGAATGGGAATAGGAATGGGCATTGCATTGATGTTGTTTGGTTAAAGGCTGCCGGAAAAATCAGTTTCCGACGACTTTTATTTCGACAGTCAAATCCGCCGGAAATCTGCCGAAAATCATCTTTTACGGCGGATTTCCAACGGATTTTTTCGTCGAAAAGGTGGTTTGTCTAGTAGTGTTAGGGATGATCAGTGTATATAATTTATTTAAGGAATCAAATCCAAAATTTGAACAAACCAATAAAAACGACGAGTGTAATTTAATCTTTTAATGTTATGTGTCAAGTTTTCTATCTAAAAAATTCAACAAAAAAATCACAACAAATTATTTGGATCTACACATTTTTTTTTTTGAACGTTTTACACACTTGATGTTTACAAATGCTTCTAAATCTTTATACGTGTCAAGAAACTTGCAAAATATCTAACTTTTTAAATTTAAGAAAATTGTGTAAATCTTTGTAATTTTACATGTTTACAGTTTTTATACATTCAATACATTTTTTAATTTTACACACTTTCTTTTATATATTCTATATATTTTAATTTTACACACTTTTTACAAAATAATATTTTACACATTTATGATCGTTAAGAAAAACAAACAAATTAACTCTTATAACATGTAAACATAAAACATGGACTATCTAATGGTCGATTTGTCGCAGCATATACATAACATATATAATAATTTGTATCTTGTAAATAATTTATATTTTTATGAATAATATGTATATTGATGGGGATCACTAATATACAATATAATAATGATGTATTTTATTCATATCTCTCTATAAGAGGTGTGTGAGTGAGGAAGGTGTAAAAAACCTTTGTAACTTGGCGATTACTAGATTGTTTAAATAAAGTTTTTCTTTGAAAACCTTTTAATTTTAAGTTGGGGGTTGTTTACTAACTGCTGATCAAACTTACTCGGTTAGCACATCTGACTCTGTCAGTCGTCAGCACGTTTACCAAATGTTAAATCTGACCGAAATATGACTATCCTGCTGACCGAATGCTTATCGAGCCAGACCTAAAATCATGCTTTTTTTTAAACAACCACCACCTAAAATCATGCTTACCCGGTCATTTTCTTGGATAGATCGACATTTCCACCCCCACCCTTCTCAAGATGTGCGATGGTTAGGTTTTTCTGTACGAGGGTCGCTCCTCTGCCGCTCCTCTGCCGCTCCTCTGGTCGCATCTCCTCCAATCGCACCTCCGCCGTCGCTCCTCCTCCACCGCTCCTCCCTTCGACCCTCTTCACGACGCCGCTCCTCCCTTTGACCCTCTTCACGACGCCGCTCCTACCTTCTCCCTTCTCCGCTCGTCGCTCCTCCTCTGCAGGTATCATCATCCATCGATTTCTTTTTTTGATTCCAGTTAAATCCCAATTTCGATAATTTTTTTGACACCGGCGACGGCACAGTGGCAGTGATCTTTACGGTTAATGTGTTGGTGGTGGGGTGGTGGTGGTGGTGGTTATGTGGGTGATGGAGGGAGGGCGGCGCAGTGGCGGAGGTCTTGACGTAGAAGGAGAGATGAGAAGGGAAGAATTGGAATTTGGAAATGGCAGAGGTCTCGTGTTTGGAGAAGAAAACTCGATGAACATTTCCTTAGGGTTTTTTATTGTATCTATGCTGACTTTGACCATTTTTTTTGGAGGATAATAGTATTTTTTTTATTTGGTAATTTTAAAATTAATTAATTATTTAAAAAGTACGAATTTTTTTCCATCCATTAAACAACGGATAATAGAAATAATTATATTTAATTTAACATCTAAATGTAAAAGGGTTATAATGGTCATTTTTTGTCGGTAAGTACTTACTAGAAAAACACTTGGTAAACATTTTTATCCGGACAACACTTACCCGAGACAGCATTTATCGGGGACAACACTCTTACCTAGACAACACTTACTCGGTAAGAGTTGGTAAACTAGTTTGACAAACCAACAAATTTTGAATTAATTGTTTTGTAAAAGAAAAATTAAATTGAACTAGTCATTTCATCATTGATATTCTAAAAGATTTAACGCGGTAGCTTCCTTGGCACGACATGGACCCATCTCTGATGCCACGTTAAGCTTGTATCACTCCATGACCGGCCAATCCCGGATTCTGTAAGATGTTATTTATTTTCTTTTTACCTTTTTAATTAATGTCTTACTTAATTTTTAGTCGTTGGTGCATATATATATATATATATATATATATATATATATTTGTTGTATAATTAAGTCATGTCTTATAAAACGTCGTGACCCGGCCGTATCTCGCAAGGGTTGAGGCATTCGGTTGACTCAAAATACTTGGTTTGGAATCTTTTTTGTTAATACAGTAGCTGGTCCTTTCTTTAGAAACCTGTTATGCATGTGACATTAACATCAACATGACATGCATACATATGCAGTACAGGACATGCATGCATCGAATACTTGTACCTCTGCATGTTTTTTTCTTTACGTACTGTACATGGATCTTCAAAAGGGTCATTCTAAAATCAAGTGGACTTGTTGTGTACATGATGTGTTATATAAGAATAAATAAAAATCAAATGCTGCATTATTTATTGGACTAAAAGTAACAGAATTATTAAGAAAAAATAACTAGGGAGAGAAGAACATCATTGAATGATTAATTGAACATTAATTATAAATTAAAGACAACATGAAGCAATAATCAATCTTTAGAAGAATATTGCTTCTCAACAAATGAAAGGGAATATTAATTTCCATAAACAACTAACTCCAAGTTTAGCTGAGAATAGACATCCTCTCCTGGAGGTAGATTTTATCGATGCCTCCGTCAACTTAAATACCCCTGCAAATTAAATTCATGGATGCATAATTAATTATATAAGCACTTGAGAAATTTCTGCAAAATTGGGTTGCAATTTTTATTGCATAAGTGGTAGTATTATTTTATGGTAAAGTTTTTTCCCACTAATTAATTCACCTCCAAGAAAGTTTGCAGAAAAGGGAACATAACAAATTATGTGCATGAATACACACACCAAAATAAATATATAGAGGGTTTTTAAGTGCTTGTAACAAAAGTAGAAATTTCAAGATTTAATTAGGGTTAGGGTTTTGTGAGAATACTATAAATGGAAAGTTACCTGAGTAGGGAGCTTCTTAATTAATTTAGATAGAGCAAGTGTAGCCGGGAGGAGGGGACTTGCCACAAGTAGCAAGCAGCTGAAGAGCAATTGGTAGATAGATATTGAGGTTCAACAGATTGACCTTTAGGGTTGTGCACAAGCAAACTGCAGCCTCTATCTCTGCTAGCCCGGAGAGAACCGCGCAACATTTGTTCTCCTTAGGGTCACCCAATCCGATGTGGACTAACCCTCCAAGAAGATCCACACAGGCTCCGAGCTTTAGGGTGTCAATTGGGCATGTTTCCGGTGGTTGAACTGGTGTAAATGTCGGTGGCGGGCAGGGTTTCCCCCCTGGTGGTGTCACGACGGGTGGTTTGACAACCGGTGGGGTGGTGATTGGTGGTACAACAGGTGGGATATCAATTGGTGGTTTAATTGGTGGGATACCGACGGGTGGGAGATCGATTGGTGGTTTAACCGGTGGGATACCGACTGGTGGGAGATCGATTGGTGGTTTAACCGGCGGGATACCGACCGGTGGGAGATCGATTGGTGGTTTAACTGGCGGGATACCGACCGGTGGGAGATCGATTGGTGGTTTAACTGGCGGGATACCGACCGGTGGGAGATCGATTGGTGGTTTAATGGGGGGGATACCGACCGGTGGGAGATCGATTGGTGGTTTGATCGGCGGGATAGTGACTGGTGGTTTGATCGGCGGGATAGTGACTGGTGGTTTGATCGGCGGGATAGTGATGGGTGGTTTAATGATTGGTGGCTTAACGTGCGGTGGTTTTACAATTGGTGGCTTAACGACCGGTGGTTTTACGATTGGTGGCTTAACGACCGGTGGTTTTACGATTGGTGGCTTAACGAGCGGTGGTTTTACGATTGGTGGCTTAACGACCGGTGGTTTTGCGGTGGGTGGTTTTGGTTTGTCGCATGGTCCACAATCAAGAACGGGGTTTGCCGAAGAAAGCAAGAAGAGTGAAACAAAAAAGAGAGCAGAAAGTTTCGTAGAGGACTCCATTTGTGATGGATGTCAAGTGAAGGGATATGTAGAAGGTGTTATATAGAGTTCACGGGTTTTTTCTAATTTAATTTCAATAATTGTAAATATATGGGGTACATGTATAATTTAGGAAAACAACAAGAAGTTTTAATGAGAGGGTAAGAGAAAAGCTAGGGCACATGTATGTGTTTTGTGCATATTGGGAGGTGACAAATTTTGCAAGTTGGCAAATAATTCTACCATTTTATGCATCGCTAAGGTTGGATATTTTGGTTTTGTTTTTCTTGAAATTATATATTTTTGATAAATATATTGTATAAAATAAATCAAAGTTTCGTAAATAATTAACACACTTATAATATTGTAAAAATTGTTGAACTAGTTATGAATTATGAAAAGGGGCCCTCGTTGATACTTATCCCTCGCTAATCCGTCACTGATACTTGTTCGTCGCTAATCCGTCGTTGATAGTCCGTCGCTCAAATAGTCGTAGCTGATGCTATCATACACTAATTTTTTTTGCAGATAAAAATAAATCCTTGTTCTTGTAGTGTATATTATTAGTGACCAAATTTTTTGTCACTAAATAACAATTTTCTTGTAGTGCAAGAACAAGGATCAAGGGGTTAAGATGCAGCTTAATCTCAATATTGAAATAAACTCAATGCCCTAGGGGTTGTAAGTGAGCAAAAAAACAAAACAGATTGCAATATATGGTTTGACAGATCACCATTGTCTAAATACTTGATGCATATATGTTTTTTTCCATACATAGATCAAATGACAAACTCCTGTATCTTCATCTGTCTGCTACCAATACCATTTCACTGATCAAAAGAATTGTTTTAACTCAATGTAAACCCAATTTTCATCAACAGACATTAGTTTCCTCTTCTTTAAACAGCAGTTGCATTAGTGGAACTTTAAACACAAGTATTTAAAACAGTGATATGAACAAGTTGATTTTGTTACCCTCTACATTTTCATATGTATCACCAATCTCTATTCAAGAAACAGAACTCATTGGGAATAACATATTTTATCAAAGAACTTTAAATCAAGAACTTGTAATAAGGGATTACAAATTCAAAATTACAGTGGTCTACCAGAGGGTGAAGCAGCTTGATGAACAAACTAATAGAACCCGAATAAGGGTTATACGCATCATATCTCCAGAATACTCAAAGTCAGCCATGAGCCAACCACCGGTCTTGGTGATGGCATTCACTAAATCTACTCTCCCAGCATCCGATACTTGTTTCCTAGTTGGGGACTCATTTGGGTTCCTCAAATTCTTCATGAACACCAAAATTCATTTGGAATCAAGATAACTCTAGAATGAAGTATGCTACTCTTCTTTAGTGCATTTCAACTTGCAAAAATCATTACATTGTTGAAAAGTGATCTGGTATTCTATAACAATAGCAAACTTACATGTATCTGGATATACTTTACAACCTAAACCAATTACAACCGAACAAGTGTTCTCATAAATTACACATTCTTCTGAGTTTTGCATCAAGAGAACAATGTGTGATTAAACTCTGCACACATACACAAGTATTACACAACTCATGAAGAAATCATTATAAGAATGTGTTAAAGCTTCCCCAAAACAATTAGTATGTGAGTTGTATGCAAATTTAACATCAAAACAATTTTATCTACAGTAATTCAATACAAAATTGAATATAGTTCACAGTATTATCATGAAAAAGGTTAGAATTCAATCAATTCATTCAAAATTGAGGATGAGAAATACCACATTTGAAATTTTGGAAGAAATATATCTTTGTGAAGCTGAAGCATGGGGCTCTTAAACCGACAATTGGCACGAAACCAACCAGCTTCAAGGCTTCTCTTTGGTTCTTCATCTGCCCAAAGAAGTGGTCAATCGCGAACGTTTAAGGAAAAGACTGTGAATCGAAATTGGAAACCGAAGAAAACCATTATTGAAGAAATTGGAAAAGTAAAACAACAATAATAAACATGATATTACAATAAACGGGTTTGGATTCTCGATTGTGAGAAACAAAGGATTAGAGATTTGTTCCTAAATTGCTACGAAATAAATAACAATACTTACCAAAATCAGTTGTTTGATTTCGAGCAAAAAGTCGATCACAACACCAAAATCAGTTGTTTGATTGTTTCCTGAAAGCTGATATCGATTCTCTGAGGGAACAAAAGTCGATAGGTGTGTCGATCGAGAGAGAGAGAGAGAGTGTGTGTGTTAAGGCTAGGGTTTTTGATGATCGGTGAAGGGAAACCAAATAAATTGACCACTATTTTTTGATGATCGGTGAATGTTTTAAATCGAGACATCGAGTGTTGAAGATCGGGTCATGGGTCGTCTCGGACTAGGAAAGTAACCCCACGTGTTTCTTAAGAATTTGCGAAATTGGCACTTTTAGCCCTTAAAATTCTATTTATATAATGATGCCACGATTTAGTACATAGTGTCCATTATTTTTAGGTCACCAACCTTTCTAACTTAGTGATGACAATTTCTTAGTCACTAACCTTTTCAACTTAATGACCCCTATTCTTTTGGTCACTAACCCTTCTAACAATTCTAACTCAGTGACCACCAATTTTTGGTCACTAACCATTCTAAGTCATTATAATTATCTAACTAGTGAAAATTAATTAGTGACCATTATTTTTTGTCACTAACAATTCTAACTTAGTGACCACCAATTTTTGGCCACTAACCATTCCAACTCATTATAATTCTCTAACTAGTGAAATTAATTAGTGACCAATATTTTTTGTCACTAACAATTCTAACTTAGTGACCACCAATTTTTGGTCACTAACCATTCCAACTCATTATAATTCTCTAACTAGTGAAAATTAATTAGTGACCATTACTTTTTGTCACTAACAATTCTAACTTAGTGACCACCAATTTTTGGTCACTAACCATTACAAGTCATTATAATTCTCTAACTAGTGAAAATTAATTAGTGACCATTATTTTTTGTCACTAACAATTCTAACTTAGTGACCACCAATTTTTGGTCACTAACCATTCCAACTCATAAAAATATCTAAGTAGTGAAGTCTAATTAGTGACCACTATTTTCTAGTCACTAATAGTTCTAACTTATTAGTGACCACCTTTTTTGGCCTCTAACACATTCAATCACGTTTAGTTTGGACTTACTGACCATCAATTTTAGTCACTAACCATTTCAACTCAGTGACCATTATTCTAGTCACTAAATACATGAGTTTTTATAATTAGTGACGAAAAATTCGGTCGTCACAAATTTTAGCCATTAAATTAGATTAATAATGAAGAAAAGAAAGTTTTCATGAGAATTAGTGACCAATCTTAGTGACCAAATTGTAGTTTTTGTCACTAATTTATATTAGTGACAATATTTTAGTGACAACCTTTATTTATGTCATTAATCTCATAGTTAGTGACCAAAATAGAAGTAGTCACTAAAGTTATGGTCACTAAAACCTTGTAGTGGCTTAGCGACGGACATCAGCGACGGATTAGCGACGAACAAGTATCAGTGAGGGATTAGCGAGGGCCCCTTTTCAACACCGGATTAGCGAGGGCCCATTATTAGCGAGGGATTTGCGAGGGCCCCTTTTCAGCGACGGATTAGCGAGGGCGACTTATTAGCGACGGATTAGCGAGTGCCTTTGTTAGCGACGGATTAGCGAGGGCCCTCATTACCAATGGATTAACAACGGATTTGCTAACTTTTAGCGAGGGAAATCCGTCGCTAATCCGTTGCTGATTTTCGTTATTTTTTTAAAAAAAATTAATTAAAAATCTCTATTTCCTGTATATTATAATACAAAACCTTCCCATAAATTGAAAATAACAAACCGACATTGTCCAACAAACTAAAATAACCAAATTCATACAATTCAAAATACCAAGTATCCTACAATTCAAGACAATGTCCGACAATTAACTAACAATCTAGCTACTGAGAGGGCCAGGAGGGGGGAAATTGTATCCTTGTTGTTGCATGAAAGAAGCAAAATGCACTGATAACGCGACCTGTTGGGCTAATCGGACAACTTGATTGCCATGTTCGGTCTCTAGATCTTCCCTTATCTTCTGTTCGGACTCCAGTTGGGCTACATAGTCATAAACACTATTTAAATAAGTTGATAAGTTAAAATCAAATGACTTATCAACAACTCATTTTCAAAGCTAAGCTAAAAAGCACTTCAAATAAGCAATCCCAAACACTCAAACACCAAATGACTTATCTCCGGTGTCCCACCGCAATAAGCTAAAAAGCACTTCATATAAGCAATCCCAAACACCCCCTAGTTCTAATACTTTTATTATTTAGAGGTATGACTGCGAGGATATATATGTAGAATTTCTTCATATATCTTTAGCTTTGAGGATAATATACTAATATGGACATCAAGAAAAGGTTTCTATGGAATCTCTAGGGTAAATGCATTTTTCTAATCATCAGTTGACTTGATTCTTGCATCCTGGTTCTACAATACATTCAAAACACATATCTTAACAACCTAAACAATTCTTGACGACATATTTTCTTTTTGACTTGTAACTAAGGGAAAATGAATTTAAAATAATTTAAATACCCTAAAGACAAAAGCACATCCTAAGACTCCCACAAAATGATTCAAGCCTATGTGATCTCCAGTTACATCTACTGTCTATAGAAGTTATTTAGATTGTTTATTGGTCTGAATTGTATGCTTCCCAATTATTGCTACCATTATTCTGATATTAGATCAATGGCTGAAATCAAATACCTTGCATGTTCGGTTGCATTCTTCCACTCTTGGTTGGCCACTGTCAACCATTGAATCAAACACATGCCTAACTATATTGGGTTAGTGGGTCTGGTGTAGCATGCACTGGGTTTGTGCATTGGGATTGAGTAGGAGGGTCTTGAGGTTGTTAAGTAATCATCACATTAAGTCACTAGACTATTTTTAGTTTTGTCATTTTTAACGTCGATAACTCATTAAGTAATAAAGGCACTGTCCCCATTTTAATTCCATAGGTGCTCTTGTTTGTGTCACGTAACAAATTGTTTCTCATTTATTTTATTGTTGAAGATCGTAATGAAAGTAGTTAGACTTCTGACCTTATCCTAACCGTGAAACAATTAATGGTTCTACAATACATTCAGAACACATATCTTAACAACCTAAACAATTCTTGACAACATACGGATCTACAATAAACAACACATATCTAACATTTTAAAGAAAAAACTGAGAAATAAGCAAAATTGAAAGAGATTGAACCTTGTGGGGCGATAAATCTGGGAGAGATCGATCCAATGGGACGAAGGCGAACCAGTGAGAACTCGATACACAAAGAGACGACGTGTTACAAAGAGAAGATCGATAGTATTTCACGGAGAGGAAAGAGCGCTTGGAACATAAATAAATCTTGTCGTTCAAACCCGTATCTTGTGGTGACTGTTTCTAGGATTGAAAATGAAGAAAATTCATAACAATAAGGGGGCGTTTGGTTCGCTGAATGATTTCTGATGGAATGGAATCTGTCAATGAAATTGGAATCTGGAAGGAATTGGAATGGAATGTTTTCAGGTTTGACCAACTGTTTGGTTGGCAGGAATGGAATGTAATCAGTCAAATGAATTGGAATACGTCTGTTTGGTTTACAAAGGAATTGGAATGGAATTCTGAAAAATGACAAAAATACCCTTTCTTTTATTTTTTTTTATTTATTTTTTTTTAAATGTCGAGAGGGAGAGAGAGGAGAGGAGAGAGAGGAGAGGAGAGAGAGAGAGAGAGAGGAGAGAGTGAGAGAGAGAGGAGATAGAGAGGAGAGGAGAGGATAGGAGAGAGAGGAGAGAGGAGAGGAGAGAGAGAGGAAAGAGAGAGAGGAGAGAGAGAAGAGGGAGAGGAAAGAGAGAGAGGAGAGAGAGAGGAGAGAGAGGAGAGGAGAGAGAAGGGAGAGAGAAGAGGAGAGAGAGAGAGGAGAGAGAGGAAACCAAATCCACATCTGATGGGTTTTAATTTTGTTAGAAAAGGTTTGGAGGGTATTTTTGTCTTTTTGAAAAACCATGATGGAATGGAATTCAATTCCATCCATTTTCAAATGGAATGACCAATTCCTTAATCTAAGGATTTCATGGAATTCAATTCCATTCCCTTGGCAACCAAACAGCACGACGTAATTCGGTCAATGGAATTGACCATTCTAATTCCACCAGATTCCGGCAGAATCCAGCGAACCAAACGCCCCCTAACTGAATCCATTGAAATCTCAAGGAATACAACATATACAAATTAGAAACTCATGATGTTATTTATCATACCACATCAAATTCCTTTGGATGAGTAAGCATATAGACTCAAGCATCAACAAGGTTTGATTCCACCTTTTCACTTGCAACCGAACCGTTGAATTTAATATTTCTTCTACAAAAGAACACACCAATTTCTAACCAATATATTTGTGTTCAATAACATAATCTAGGCAGCATGTGATACTAGTTAAAAGATTCGTGAAACATAATTCACAAATATACACCAATACCATCACCAACCATTATCGTTGTCCAGTGCCACAACTTGTCCGATCCCTTGCATTTCACGAGCATATCTTATAGCTCTTAACCCTAAAGCTGATAGAGCCTATTCATTCAAAGAAAAAACTTATGTTAACTATTTCTTTCCCTGCAACAATGGATATATTGTCTACAATTGATCATGATTGAACTTGCATATGATTTGGGAATCCATTACAGTTGAACATGTAATTGAAGAAAAAGGATTAAACCAACACGGAAAGAAGCCTTCCAGAACCCCATAAATTTATTCCAAAGATGAATCTAATTTTTCTATTAGAAGATAACTCAGTCCACATTATATATATATAGTCGAGTTCAAACAAGAACAATAACTATTTAAAAGAACACGAGAACTAACAAAATCATTAGTGATTTTACATTAACGCGCAAAAAGGGGACTTTGGTCGCGGCTTCAGGTCCACGTGACTTTTTTGCACGTTAATATAAAATCATTAGTGATTTTTTTAGTTCTCGTGTTCTTTTAAATAGTTACTGTTCTCGTTTGATCCTCCCTCTCTCTCTCTCTCTCTATATATATATATATATATATATATATATATATAGATATTAACAACGAAAACCTATGAAATATAAGTTGAAATAGAACAGAAGGTTCATAGTTCAGCAGTATAAAGCAATGAGGCACCAAAGGGTCATTGGGTCAGCACTAGCCAACCTCTCAAGAGGTCAAGTGTTCAACCCTCACCAGATCCAGATGTGAGGAGTGTGTGTGAGTATTTTCCGTATATAAATAGTATATACTTCAAAAGGGTAAAATAAAAAATAATGCAATTAGTCGCATGCCGTAACATCATGGAGCAGACCCTGCCTGTGTTAGAGATAACCATACTTCTGCCTGTTTTTGCTCCTGGTAGTATTTCTCAAACCCTGATTCAGTTTAGTTCATTCAGTTAAGAGAAGAAATTATATAGAGTACATCATGGGCAACAAACCGAGATAGATAAAACCTTAATTTAGTATCTACTTTAAATAATATGAACATAATGACAAAGTTAGCTCAATATCTAACACTCCTAAAAGTTTATACATACATCACACATGCCAAAGGACTAAATTTGTGTATCTAACAGTGGGTTTGTCAATACGTTGGCAATCTGATCTCCTACGCAAAGCCAAACTGGCTCCAAAGATGTGGATTCATGAGCTTGTTTCAACCATCTTTTCTCCTAGAAAATGATGGATGACCTCTGTATACTTTGTTCATTCATGAAAGATCGCGTTCTGGAGATATGCATAGCTGATAGCTCACTGAAATGAGTTCAAATATCTCACTAATCTCCTATCCTCAAAGGTCTCTCCATCATCATAAGAAGCACGACATTCAACAATGGTGATCATTTGAGAATCGGCTATTCAACATTCAAGCATTCCTACTTCAAGACGAAATGCGGACCTAATGCCCCCTTGAAGTAAGACTCATCTCCTAAGTTCTATCCAACCATCATTGTTGGCTTTGTTAATGCACATAGATTATTTCTATGTAATCTTCAAGGGACAACCCAAAATGGAAAGTGTAGCAATGTCTTATGGGACAGAGGGAGTAAAAAGTACCCTCTAAACCATACCTTGTGAGATAAGAGCTCACGTATTGTATCAGCTAGTAATGTATGTAACTTGATTCTTAATATGCTTACTACCAAGTATGATTGAATCAGTGGTGTGCACAAGCGTGTAATATCTATCATAGAACCTTAACAGATCGAAAAGGGAAATTAATTAATTAATTGATTAATTAGGCATGCATTTTCATGTGATTAATGACAAGGGAATGAAGCTAAAAATTCAGCAAACAAATAAATCTGTAGAGGAAGTCAAACTTACTGTGCAGTTCGAACTTGAGCCTTGAGAAAGTTTGGATCTATGGTGGCAGCCATCAGACAGTCTCCCAATGCTTCTCTCATCCTTCCAAGAGAAATCCTGGTTGTTGCACGATTACTATAGCACAACATCAAAGCCCTAAGGTAGCTTCCAAATTGCTCACTTTGAGACACAGAGTTTAATCCTTTTGTGTAACAATCCTCCGCTTTAGCCAGATCACCATTACTGTAAGCTTGGTTTCCCCTGATTCAAATCACCATGAGTGCTTTGAACTAACATGCCACTGTTAACTTATGCTTAAAATGAAAATGTAAGACTATAAGGCAGAATCTCATACCTCAATCGCCATTTCTCACAGGCTTCCAACGCTATTTTGCTGGAAGATGAAATCGAGAAACACATGGAGAACGAAGATAGAACATTGCAATCGATTTTCAGCCAGAAGATAGAACATCACAGAATCTGATTGAAATCGATTTTCAGAAATCGAAATGAAGAAGAGAACATTGCAATCGACTAGCCTGATGGAGAAGACAGAAGACTACCTGTGTTTGTTGCTGCAATGAAGATCGAAGCCTGATGGAGAAGACGACAACAATGGAGAAGACGAGAGAGAGAGAGAGAGAGAGAGAGTATGTTCGATCTATGGTAGGCGATGGAAGAATGGTAGGGTTTGAAGGGTATATACATATATCTAATTTTAGGGTAAAGGCTGACAAAAAAAAAAGGGGGGGGGGTGCAATTTGCACCAAAAAGGTGCAAATAGTACTACAATGTTTTCCGATCCAATCATTAAGTGTCATATTATTTATTATATATTATTATTATTATTAGAGGTATCTTTTATATATATATATATATATATATATATATGTTTTAATATATATAAATCTATATATATTAGGGGTATCTTTTTATATATATATATATATTTTGATTTTATAAATTTATATATATATATATATATATATCTTTTAACCTATTATTATAATTATATATATATATATATCATATATATATGCTTTGATATATATATATATATATATTTTTTTTTTTGATTTTATAAATTTATAAATTTGTAACTTTTGATTTTATTTTATAAATTTGTAACTTTTGATTTTATTATAACTTTGTAAAATGTATTTTTCTTTTTGTAACAATTACATTTTATTATAACTTTGTAAAATGTATTTTTCTTTTAGGGACCAATTCCGTAACAAACTCCAAACGTTAGGGACCAAATTGTGTGGTTTTGTTTCACATTATGCATTAAACATAATATTCCAAGAGTACGAGCGAGCTCAATCTGTTGGCTTATTTTCTGAAAATTGTAGTTGTAATGCAATACTTGAACGAAGGTCATCCTATCCCAATTGATTCAGTTGATGTATTTTGGACGACGCTTGATTTATCACCGTGCAAATCTTTACAAGATGATGACGTAGGTTGTGAAGCTGAAGTCCAAATGTTTACTGAGGAATTTAACAAGCAATCGAGATCCGGTAAGTTCAGTTTACTGAGGAAGCTAAAAGAGATAGCCAGTAGATCAAAAACATCGGTTCGTGAACCTGTTGTTAACAAGACTACTTGTGGGCGACCCTCGTTGAAAGATAAGCTTTTCAGAAAAACTCATGTTGATCCCTCATTTCTCACTCATGTTGACCCGTCTTTTACAAGTGAAAGACCCCTTAGACGTAGCAGTTCGAACGCGTCTAGATTTGTTGACAAGGAAAAAATGAGCTACCAAGAACCAGCGAGACACAGTTCTTTCATGTTCAAAAATAATAATGCACATCCATACATCATTCAATTTCCAACATTGTTTCACCCTTACATCAAGCAGGTACATGATGTGATAGGTGATGGAAATTGCGGATTCCGAGTAATAGCTGTCTGGATGGGTCTTCATGAAGATGCATGACCCACAATTCGGTATAACTTGATGGAAGAGTTAGAGCAATACAAGACATAGTACATCAACGCTTTTGGAGGTGAACATTGGGATATTACTTACAACAGTCTAAACTTTTTTCGATCAGATCAAGGTGCACCATTTGAACACTGGATGACAATGCCTGAAATAGGTGTCTTGATTGCTTCAAAATATAATGTGATATTACATGTTATAAGTATGACCGGCAGTGGGACGTACTTGCCGCTTAGGTCCACTCCTCCATTGTGGTATGAACATGTTGTTTTTACAATTGGGTACGTTAATGGTAACCATTATGTCAAATTAGATATGGAAGAAGGATATCCGTTTCCGCAAATTGTATCACTTTTTTTCCATCACAGTTATCGGTGTGCTGTTGGATGGGCTACCCCGTATTCAGAGCGAATAAAGAAGTACATGAAGCTTTTACGTGTTAATTGTACTACGGATAATGTTATTTTAGAATAATCGAATGTAATATAGATTATTTTATGTTCTATTTATATGTTAAATTGCAATATTTATGTTTTATTTTTATAATTATTAAATCGCAATATTTATGTTTTATTTTTATAATTATATAATTAAAAAAATTAGTAATATTTATATTTATAAATATTTATTTATTTATTTTCAAATCAAAACAAAAATATATAATAAAAATATATAAACAAAAATATATAATAAAAAAAATACAACTAAAAGACAAAAAACAAAAAAAAACAAATGATTTTTTGCAATCATTTGGTGCATTTAGCAAAATGAAAAGTGCATTTAGCCTCCAAAAAAAAAGTGGGAAAAAGGAGTGGGAAAGATTTTGAGAAATTTAATTAGATTTAAATTTTTATTATTTTTTTTATTTGAAATAATAAATTTTAAATAATATATATACTTTTAATCTTTAATTTGAATTCTTTTTAACATAATGTATATATGTGTAATACTTTATTATTAATGGGGTAATGAAAATATTAATATAATTTTACATTAAAAAAGACCATATTTCAGTCGTTAGGGGTTCATGGGATCGTACAAGACCACTTTGTTTCTCTTGAGACCGTGAGACCACATTTCAGTTGTTGGGTCATATTTGTCTCCCTGCCGCTTAATGAACTTCAATGGGCCTTCATGGGCTATAGAACCCTTTAAAGCCTAATGGACCCCTTTAAAGCTCGATAGATCAATTAAGCCTCAATGAAACCCTTTAAAACCCGATAGATCCATTAAGGCCCAATGAAACCCTTTAAAACCCGATAGATCCATTAAGGCCCAATGAAACCCTTTAAAACCCGATATATCCATTAAGGCCCAATAAAGCCCTTTAAAGCCCGATAGATCCGTTAATACCCAATGAAACCCTTTAAAGCCCGATAGATCCATTAATGCCCAATGAAACCCTTTAAAGCCAATAGAACCCTTTAAAGTTAGATAGATCCATTAATACCCAATGAAACCCTTTAATGCCTAATAAAACCCTTTAAATCCTAATGGATTCCTTTAAAGTCCGATAGATACATTCAAGTCGAACTAATCCTTTAAAGCCCCATAGAATCCTTTAACGCCCGATATATCCATTAAGGCCTAATAAAACCCGTTAGAGCCCAATAGATCCATTAAGGCCCAGTGAAACCCAGTGAAACCCTTTAAAGCTCAATATAACCATTTAAAGCCCGATAGATCAATTAAGGCCCAATGAAACCCTTTAAAGTCAGATAGATCCATTAATGCCTAATGAAACCCTTTAATGTCCAATAAAACCCTTTAAATCTAATGGATCATTTTAAAGCCCGATAGATCAATTCAAGCCGAACTAACTCTTTAATGTCCGATATATCTATTAAGGCCCAATGAAACCCATTAAAGCCCAATAGATTCATTAGGGCCTAATGAAACCCTTTAAAGCACAATAGACCCACTTAAGGCCCAATGAAACCCTTTAAAGCCTAATATAACCATTTAAAGCCCAATAGATCCATTGAGGCCCATTGAAGCCCTTTAAAGCCCGATAGATCCATTAATGCCTATTGAAACCCTTTAAAGTCGGATAGATCCATTAAGGCCTAATGGAACCCTTTAAAGCCTAATAGTTAGGGACAAAATATTCTGTCACTAATTTTTCGTCATTAAAACCCACTAAGATCCATTAAAACTTAATAAGATATTTTATGAATTATTAAGGTCCAATAACACCAGTAGTAACTTATTATATGTTTGTATGCAAGTATATACTACATATACATTCAGATATATAACACATATACACATCATATGCAATTACCAAACAACACATGCACATTGTCTATACATTCACATATACACATGCATATAAACCCATATACAACACATATACACATGCATATAAACCCATATACAACACATATACAAATAGACACAATAATATACACGTAGATTCAATTGCTATTATCAACCAACACACACATCATGTATACAAGTATATAGCACGGACCGAAGGATATATAAAACACATACACAACTATACATATAACATATACACATATACATGTCTACATATAACCTATACAAATGAGAAAACAATAAAAAAACCAATCCCTCGCTAATCCCTCACTAATTAGCAAGGGATTAGCGACGGATGCCAAGAGTCCCTCGCTAATCCCTTGCTAATTAGTGAGGGATTAGCGACGGATTGACCACAAACTCATTTCGTCGTTAATCCCTCACTAATTAGCGAGGGATTGGTTTTGTGGTCAATCTCTCGTTAATCCCTCGCTAATTAGTGAGGGATTAGCGAGGGATATGTGGTATCCGTCGCTAATCCCTCGCTAATTAGCGTGGGATTAGTGAGGGATTGCGCTTTTTTCTTGTTTTCTCATTTTATGTGTAATGTGTAGACATGTGTATGTTTATATTTTATATGTATACATGTGTATATGTTATATATATCTGTCGCTCCTTGTTATATTTATATATACATGATGTTTATATGTATTGTTAGCTAACTTTTAGTGGTAATAAGTTAACATATATACAATGCATATACACATACATATGTAGATCAACATATACACGTGCATATAAAGCTATATACAACACATGTACATATAAACCCATATACAACACATAGACACAATAATATATACGTAGATTCAATTGGCATTATCAACCAACACACACATCATGTATACAAATATATAACATTGACCGAATGATACATAAAACACATACATCCCTATACAAATAACATATAACCCATACACAACTATACAAATAACATATAACCCATACAAATGATAAAACAAGAAAAAAAACCAATCCCTCACTAATTAGCAAGGGATTAGCGAGGGATTGTGTTTGTGGTCAATCCCTCGCTAATCCCTCTAATCCCTCATTAATTTAGCGAGGGATTGGTTTGTGGTCAATCCGTCACTAATCCCTCGCTAATTAGTGAGGGATTAGCGAGAGAATGGCCACAAACGCAATCCATCGCTAATCCCTCAGTAATTAGCGATAGATTAACGAGGGATTGTATTTGTGGTCAATCTCTCGAATTAGCGAGGGATTAGTGAGGGATTGGTTTTGTGGTCAATCCCTCGCTAATACCCATTTTTCTAATAGTGATACGGCTTAGATCGGTTCTCACGATTCTCAATCTTTTTTTGGTTCTCACATGATTTAACCCCTATGAATATATATATATATATATATATATATATATATATATATATATATATTATTAATCACAAATACAATAAAAACTTCGTAGTAACTTCAACATAGTAAAAATTTATTAAACCTCTCAAACTTACAACATACGAATGATTACAAGAGAACTCTCAATCAAATCTACACATCTTAAAAAGATTTGAAGATGAAAAAGTATAAACCGAAAAACTTTAGAAGTTTTAGAGAGAGAGAGAGAGAGAGTGAGAATAAAATGAGAGCTAATTTGTCTAAAACAAAAATGTGAGTCGACTTAAATCCACCGAGTAAAACAAGTGTTTTATATATTCCATAATTGCACTTCAGCCCTCCATCTTTCCATGAATTGCTCCGCTAACCCTGAAGTACTCCAAAATGTGAGGCGCAATCCCTGAAGTTCTAACAGCTTCCACCTTTCTTCCAACTTTCACAACTAACCCTTGCACAATGAATAACAACAAATAACCACCTTAAGTTAGAATGAGGTGACAAGAATGGTAACCAAATAATACTTTCAACACCCTCCCTCAATTTTGACAACGAAATAGATCCAACATATTTAATTTAGAGCAAAGATACTTATGTTGATTCACACCAAGTGACTTGGTAAAAATATCAGTTGGATTTTCAATAGATAACACTTTTACAGCTTTTAACATTCCATCATCTATTTTATCTCTCACTTGGTAATCATCTATTTCTATATGCTTCATTTTTTCATGAAATACAGGGTTATTAGCAATCTGAATAGCAGATTTGTTATCACAGTTCAAACTAACAGGAAGAAAACTATCTACTCTCAGATCAACTAAAATACTATGAACCCAAATTATTTCGCAAAGAGCTGAAGCCATAGCTCGATACTCAGATTCTGTAGAGGAACGATAAACAATAGATTGTTTCTTACTCCTCCAAAAATCATACAATTTCCCAAAAATAAACAATACCCAACAGAACGCCTTGTTGATAAACATTTGTCCCAATCAGCATCAACAAAAGCATTGAGCTTAAAATCAGAAGTAGACAAAAAATTAACACCTTTACCTGGTAAAGTCTTCAAATACCTCAGAACTCTAAGAGCTAATTTTAAATGAGACTGATGAGGTGAATGCATAAACTAACTTAGACAGTAGACTGCAAAATCTATGTCAGGACGAGTTGCTAAAAGATAAATCAGTCTGCCAATCAATTTCTGATATCCAGTAAAATCATTTAAGAGTGGATCCTTTGAAACAGACCCAACAGAATCAGTAACAATCAAATTCATATCTATAGGAGTACTAATAGGTTTACAACCTAAGTACCCAAAATATTCAACAACTCAAGACAATATTTGCGCTGTGACATAAACACACCAGTAGACCTGCAAACGTGTCTTGTCGTATCGAGTTCGTGTCGGGTTCAAAATTAAACGGGTTGAGAGTATCTAACACTAACCCGACCCGTTTAATAAACGGGTCAGAAAATCTCAAACCTAACCCGACCCGACAAGCCTAACCCGTTTAACATTTATAAAACTGAAAATTAAAAATCGAAAATTCACAAAAAAATATAAATCCAAAATTCAAATGAAAGCATTAGAAATTCAAATTTTATAGTTATAACTTATAAGTTCTAACAAAATCTAAAACGTTAAAAATCCAAAGCATTAAAAAAACTTATAATATATATATATATAGGGGCAGGTTCAAACGAGAAGGTGGTCAATTTGCGAGAATGCGAGAAAAAATATGAGTCACATAATTTATTAATTAAAAAATATCATAAATAAAAATAATTAATTTTAAAAATTAAGATAATTACAATTAGAATTGGATAAATTATTAAAAATCTCATTATATCTTTTAAATTTATTTATTTTTAATAAATTCATAATTTTTTATCAAAATTATTTTATTATTTTCTAGATAAAATCATAATTTTCATTCAAATATCACATGTGATATCCATAACTAATTCATTATTTATTTCAACATTTTTTTCCTCTATTTTTTGGATTTACGTTTTGAATCATATGTGATTAACTTCGTTCAACATTTAATCTATTATTATGTATCACATATGATCCCACCAGGTGAATTTTTGTAAATATCACATATGATAATACATATCTGAATATAAGTGACGCATAATCACATGTGATAATATTTACATCACAAAAAGATTTATAAATATAAATTTACATAATCACATATGATTAACTAAAATATATACAATTATCACATGTGATAATATTTACGTCACAAAAAGATCTACAAATATAAGTATACATAATTACATATGATTAACTAAAATATATACAATTATCACATGTGATAATATGATATGTGACATAAATATTCATATAATGATATCACATGTGATATTTGGTTAAAATTGTGATTTTTTTAATTAAAAATATATTTAGAAAAAAATTAATAAAAAAATTACTAAATAATTGAAATTAAAAAATAAATAAATCTAAAAGATATAATGGTAATTTTAAGGATTTATTCAATTTCAAATGATAATTATCCTAATTTTTAAAACTATTTTTTATTTATGATATTTTTAATTAATAAATTATGTGGCTCACATTTCTTCTCGCTTTCTCGCAAATTAGTTTGCTTCTCGCATGATCCTCCCCCTCTCTCTCTCTCTCTCTCTCTCTCTCTCTATATATATATATATATATATATATAAACAGATTATTCGAGTCATTTTCGAGTTGAAAATTTTGACCCTGGCCTTACCCGTTTAATTTTCGTGTCGTGTTGTGTCAACCCGTTTACTTAAACGGGTTGAAATGTATTACCCAAACACGTTTATTTCGTGTCAAATTCGTGTCGGGTTAGCGTGTCGTGTCAGTTTTTGCAAGGTCTGCACACCATTATCATTTTTTAAGTTTCTATACCCAAGAAGAATTTTAATAGACCAAGATCTATAATTTTAAAATTAAATTGCAAATGATTTTTTACCTTTTCAATTTCAGAATTAGAATTACCAGTTAATACAATGTCATCAACATACACAAGAAGAACAAGGAAAGCAGAACCAATAATCTTAGTAAACAAAGAATAATCACTCGATCATTGACAAAACCCATGATCAATTAAACACGATGACAGTTTAGCATACCACTGCCTAGGTGCTTGTTTCAGCCCATATAAGGACTTCACAAGTTTACATACACGTTTATCATTTGCAAAAAAATAACCGGGAGGTAAACATATATACATTTCTTCAGCTAGGTCACCATAAAGAAAGGCGTTATTCACATGAAGTTGACACAAAGGCCAACCATTTTGAACAACTATGGCTATCACACACCTAACAGTTACCATTATCACAACAAGTGAAAAAGTTCCCTCATAATCTAAACCTTCCCTTTGAGAGTAACATTTTGCTACAAGTCTCGCTTTATACCTTTCAATCTCACCGGTCGATTTATATTTAATTTTGTAAATCCAACGACAACCTATTGGTTTTCGTCTAGGAGGTAAATCAGTCAAAGCCCAAGTTCTATCATGATATAAAGCCTCCATTTCATTATTTATAACAATAACCCAATTTTGATCCTTACTAGCCTCAAAACAATTATTGGGCTCAACATATTTGTTTAAAGTAGATACAAAACAGAAATTTTCAGTACTAAGATAAGAATAGTTAACAACCTTTTCTAGACCATATTTAACCTTTCCTTCTACAATGTAGTCATTAAACCTTCTAGGTAAATTTGACACATGACTAGATTTTCTAACAGATGAAGTAGAAGAACTTGGATCAGAAGTATTACCCTCAGAAAGGGAACTCAAATGATCATCATGATGAGGTTGAACATTCAACCTAGGAAACTCAGCATCCTGTAGACCACTGGTCAGTGCTACCTGGATCAATAGATTCGGCAGCTCTTCTTTGATAATTAAACACACTAGTACTACCAGAATCACCAGATCTGGCAGCTCTATTTTGGCTACCTAAATGGTCATGCTTACTAGTACTTTCAGAAGCAGTAATAATCTTCTCATTCTGAGTTATATCCCTTAACTCATCATCAATCTTCTCATTCTGAGTTATATCCCTTAACTCATCATCAGGTATTTCAGAAACAAATCCATCAGTTTGAACCACAATAGAATCAAAAGAAATTTAAAGAACTTATGCCACTAGAGTCATGATTTTGCTTATTTGCGCTCATTTTAAAAGGAAAAATTGTTTCATAAAATTTTACATCTCTTGAAATAACAATTTGTTTGGTATCCAGAATGTATAGCCTGTAACCTTTCTTTGAATTACAATATCCGAAAAAAACACATTTTTCAGCATGAGAAGAAAAGTTATCCGGAACAGTAGGTTTAACCGCAAAACAAAGATATCCAAATTCCTTAGATGTGATAAAATAGGTGCAAACCTAAAAACCAGTTCATAAGGACATTTTCCATTTAACACATATGAAGGAGTTCTGTTAATGAGATAGGTAGCAGTTAAAATACATTCACTCCACATATTTAATGGAATGTCTCCTTGAAACATCAAGGCCCTAGCAACATTTAATAGATGTCTATGCTTACGTTCTACAATCCCATTCTGTTGAGGTGTATAAATGCAAGTAGTTTGTGTAAAATACCATTTGATGTAAAAAACTCACCCAATCTGAAATTAAAAAACTCAGTTCGATTATCAGTTCTGAAAATTTTCACACTTTTGTATAAATGCAAGTAGTTTGTGTAAAATACCATTTGATGTAAAAAACTCACCCAATCTGAAATTGAAAAACTCAGTTCGATTATCAGTTCTGAAAATTTTCACACTTTTGCCAAATTGAATGTGCAACAAACTGTCAAAAGAGACAATGTTATCATAAATTTCATCTTTATTTTTTAACAAATAAACCCAAATAGATCTAGTAAAATCATCAACTATAGTAAAAAAAATACCTATATCCTTCTTTACTAGCTACACGATAGGTCCCCAAAGATCAAGATGAATTAAGTCTCCAAGACTCTTGGCGGTGATTACTAAGATTAAACTTATCTCTAGTTTGTTTTGTCTTATAATAGATATCAAAAGGAAGAGAAGCATTCTCATTTTCCAAGTTAAGTTTGTCTTTTAAACACCCAAGAGCCTTATCAGCTGGATGTCCCAACCGACTTAAATCCACCGAGTAAAACAAGTGTTTTATATATTCCATAATTGCACTTCAGCCCTCCATCTTTCCATGAATTGCTCCGCTAACCGTGAAGTACTCCAAAATGTGAGGTGTAATCCCTGAAGTTGAAGTTCTAACAACTTCCAAGTTCCAACTTTCAGAACTAACCCTTGCACAATGAAAAACAACAAACAACCACCTTAAGTTAGAAATTTGTGACAAGATTAGTAACCAATTAATACTTTCAACAAAATTTATATCATTTGTGGTAGATCTAACTAGAAACTCTATTTTGTTATATTATTTTGAAGGTTGTGTCTAGTTAGCAATAACAACAAACAATAGAAACGTATGAATAATAAATTATTTATATTGTTACATATTATCTCAAAAACTTTGATTTTCAAAAAGAATTTGTTTCAATCTGTTATATACTATGAGATAGACTCACATGTTAATATTAAAATAAATGTTTGTGTAAATACTAATTGTTTACGCCGTAGTTATTAATGCGTGTATATTCTTTCGAAGTTCAAGCTTAGACAATCAATCTACAATCTCATCCTTCTTATAATTAGAAATTAACGAAAGCTCGCAGACTTTAGCGTACCCTCTCCCAAGGATTTTTTTTTTTGACTTTTTAGACTCAAATAGTCACCCGAAAGAGGCCATGAATAATGACTGACAAATACACTGTTGCTATAAAATCCGGATACAAATAAAAATAACCTCTAGGATAGTATATTGTCTAAAAAAATCAAGAACTAGAAAAAGTTAGCTATTAAGAGCATCTCCAACAGCTTCTCCAAAATGGAGAAGTACAAAGTTAAAATCTCAAAAAAAAAAAAATCTTAATCTCCAACAGATTCTCCATTTTAGAGATTACACAATTAATTATATATTAAAATATTCAATACAACTCATAAAATATTATTTCTCTCTCCTAAACATTTATTTTAAACCAATCTCATTGGTAGAATGAATAAAAAATAATTTCTCAATCATGTGTAATCATTTTTGGAGATATCTCCAAATTTGGAGATTTTCATCTTCTCTCTCATGTTTTCTCCATTTTGGAGAAGGTTTTGGGAAAGCTGTTGAAGCAAAAAAACCCCAAAATCTCCATTTTGGAGAAGCTGTTGGAGATGCTCTAAGAACGGTTTACAACAAATCACATTAGAAAATAAAAACATAAAATAATAGATATCTATGATATTTAACACAAAAAGACTAATAAGTGATCACAAAACAAGCAACAACTACCATTTAACATAAGAACTACAATTGTTTAAAAAAAAAAAAAAGAGTTCAACCAAAATATCAATTATTTCACTTTATCATGGTAAAAAAAATCCGTTTTTCTATGACAAAAAGTATGTAAGATTTTATACTAATATTATAGCAGAAAAAAATATAACTCGTTGGGGCCTAAATAAATAAATACCTCGTGTTTGTCTAGGAACAACCTTATTTATACTTTCCCAATATGTACATTTCCAGGAAAGGAAAGCCAATAATGTAGTTGACACCATACTTGGCAAAGTGTAGTTGACACCATATAAATTAGGGTGTTAAAAGTGTGATTAATGGATTCGTTACTAATTCCAAACAGTGGCTGGATTCATATGCTCGGTCACTCCATTTGTATGAATTGAATGAATATATTATTCAAAATTTGATCTAATATGTTATTGTTTTGTTTTGCTAATTTAGTATAAAGTTATCTAACATTTCAACTATGTATAATATATACAAAGACTTGGGATCACGTGAGACCAACCTGTTTTCGTGAGACCCTTAAGACCATATTTTTACACTTGAAACTTTAGAAAAAAAACACTGTGAAGGTTAAGAAGGTTTGGTTTTTTTTTACCTTCACGATGTTTTGCTGTGAAGTTTCAAGTCTAAAAATGTGGTTTTATGAAGACATACTGATCTCACGTGAACCCAACCCTATATACATACATACATACATAATATATATATATATATATATATATATAGTTGGGTTCCGGTTGTTAGATAGTATAGGGGTTGTTTTTGTACTTTTGTATATTTTATGTTTCCTTTAGGATTTCTTGTCTCCTTATATATAGTTGTTGTAACCCTTTGTAATTATTATTCAATTCTAGTGAAAACCCTAGTCGTTTCTTGGCAATTCCTTTCGTCTCTTAATAGTTATCATGGTATCAGAGCAGGATTAAACCCTTTTCTTCTCTCAAGTACTGTTCATCTCAAGCACTCTTGTGCGCGGATCCAACTCCGCGGTGAGTCTGCGACATCTTTTTCTTTGACGACATCTTTTCGTTTTGGGTTTCTGTTCGACGGCGCCTTTCCTGATCGGCGGCGCTAGGGTTTCCTTTGTTCGGCGGTTTTCTGTTCGACGACTTGTGGTGAGTTTTTTTTTGTTCGTTCGACGCTTCTCTCTGGCATACGGTATCTCTATACTCTCTGTTCTCTTTTCCGTTCTCTATTTCTTGTTTGCAATGGCTGGGAAAGATGATTCTCTCCAAGCCATTAGTGTTGGTTTGGATGGAAAAAATTACTCCTATTGGAGTTATGTCTTGAAAAATTTTCTGAAGGGTAAAAAGATGTGGGGTTATGTTTCTGGCACTATTGTGAAACCGAAAGAAGCAAAAGACTTGGACTCTTGGGAAGTGGATAATTCGAAAATTATCACTTGGATAAACAACTCTGTTGAACATTCGATTGGTGTTCAATTGGCAAAATATGAAACAGGCAAGGAAGTATGGGATCATCTTGAGAGACTGTATACACAGTCTAATTTTGCAAAACAGTATCAGTTAGAAGCTGATATCCGAGCACTTGAACAGAGGGATATGTCTATTCAGGAGTTCTACTCAACAATGACTGATTTGTGGGATCAGTTAGCTCTTACTGAACCTGCTGAGTTACGTGCTTTTGGACCCTACATTGCTCGTAGGGAATAACAGAGATTGGTTCAATTTCTTATGGCCCTGAGAAGTGATTTTGAAGGGCTTCGTAGTAACATCTTGCATCGAACCCCACTCCCTTCAGTTGATTCAGTAGTAAGTGAATTGTTAGCTGATGAAACTCGTTTAAAGACACAAGCAGGAAAGGGTATTCTTCCAACTCCAAGTCCTTCTATTTTGGCTGTTCCTCACAAACCTTTTACTTCAAATCAGAACAAGAGTCGTCCAAGAGTTGGGTTTGATGAATGCAGCTTTTGTAAGAAAAAAGGCCATTGGAAGTCTCAATGTCCAGAACTTATGGGTCGAAATCAATCACAACAGTCTGGTATTCCGAGACAATCTAATCGTTTTCCTCCTCAATTTAGCACTGCTGCCACTGTTTCTCCATCTGGGTCAACTACTAATCCTACTCTTGCATCTATCACTGAACAACTCTAGAAGCTCCTTGATGTTCAGTCTCATGCCATGTCTGTCTCTTCGCCCATAGGTCAGTCGATTAGTAACGAATCAGGTATGCATTCAACTACTTGGATTCTAGATTCTGGTGCTTCTTTTCATATGTCTCCGAATTCTAAATTATTTGCTTCTTTAAATCCTATGCCATATGTGCCTGTCATGACTGCTGATGGTACTCCTATGCCATTAGCAGGTATTGGTTCTATTGTGAGTTCGAATTTTTCCCTTCCTAATGTATATCATATTCCTAAACTCTCATTGAATCTTGTTTCTGTTGGTCAATTATTTGATTCCGGTTATAAGGTATCATTTTCTCCTGATTCTTGTTGTGTGCAGGATCCACGTACTCAGAAGCTGATTGGGACCGGCCGTAGGCGTGGGGGCTTATATGTGTTGGATGAGTTGCGGTTACCAGTAACAGTTGCTCATAGTGAAGATCTATCTTCTTTTCGTTTGTCGTCTAAGTCATCTAGTTTTTATTTATGGCATTCACGCCTTGGACATGTTTCAGCTTCTCGTCTAAAATACTTAGTTTCTTCTGGCAATTTGGGAAATTTGCAAGTTCATGATATTTCTAATTGCAGTGGTTGTAAACTTGCAAAATTTTCAGCTTTACCTTTTAAATTAAGCAAATCTCTTTCTGTTGCACCTTTTGATTTGATTCATTCTGATGTATGGGGACCATCTCCTGCTCCTACAAAAGGAGGGTCTCGATATTATGTCTCTTTTATTGATGATTATACTCGATTTTGTTGGATTTTTCTCATGAAACATCGCTCCGAATTCTTTGATATTTATTGTCGTTTTTGAGCATATGTTAAAACCCAACATAATTCTGTGATTAAATGTTTCCGATGTGATTTGGGAGGTGAATATACTTCCAATAAATTTTGTGGTTTCTCTTTCTTCCACTGAAGCTGAATACCGCGCTATGGCATCTACTTCCAAGGAGATTATTTGGCTGCGTTGGCTACTCGCTGATATGGGTGTCTTCCTTCCTCATCCCACTCCTATGTATTGTGACAATCGCAGCGCCATTCAGATTGCTCACAACTCGTTTTTTCATGAGCGCACGAAGCATATCGAGGTTGATTGCCACTTTACACGTCATCATCTAAAACATGGCACTCTTTCCTTACCGTTTGTCAGTTCTACTTTACAACTTGCAGACTTCTTCATGAAGTCTCACCCGATCTCTCGCTTCCGCTTCCTGGTTAGCAAACTCTCGATACTTCTTGCACCAGCATCATGAGTTTGAGGGGGGATGTTAGATAGCATAGGGGTTGTTTTTGTACTTTTGTATATTTTATGTTTCCTTTAGGATTTCTTGTCTCCTTATATATAGTTGTTGTAACCCTTTATAATTATTATTCAATACTAGTGAAAACCCTAGCCGTTTCTTGGCAATTCCTTTCGTCTCTTAAAAGTTATCACCGGTGAGAATTTAGGTTAACGTGATAAGTAGTTATCAACCGTTGGGTGAGAAATTGATGCACATTAGAATGAGATGCATCGGATCAATTCCCTTTTAAGCCGTAATTCATGGGAGGACATTTAATTAAAAGTCATCAACGGTTCAGATCCATTTCTTTCGATTATCACGTTAATCTCAACTTTTCACACGATCAGTAAAATCAATCATAAGCAACATTCTTAATTAAATTATTCGATTTTTTCATTAATGATAAAATGGTGATTATATAATTTTCCATTTGGATGACAACTCATCCAATTAATATATTACTAATAATTTTAATATCTCTCCTCCCTTATTATTTGGAAACCGTAATAAATACCAAATCTCTCTCTCTCTCTCTCTCCTCATTAAGGTATCGTTTGATACACATACATGATTGAACATGACTAGACTAGACAGGACAGGAAATGACAGGACACATGCTTGTCTGATATTCGGTGTGACTAGGACTAGATATGACAAAATTAGATAATACCCCTAAAAGTTGTTTGATGATTTGAATAATTTAATTTAAAAGCATTCTTTTAATTTTGTTCACGATTTTCATATACATAAATAATAATACGAAATTCTAATGATGAATTTGAAATAATTGATGGTCTTTGGAAAAAACCCAATTCATAGAAAAGAAAATACTATGTTTGATTCAATTTGGAAGATCTTGATGAATTAGCGGATGCATAGTTGCACTGACAAGTAGAGATAAAGGCAATGAGTGGCTAGTTAACGACAGTGGTTGTAGAGGACGTGAAGATGGTGGCGGATGTAGTTGTGACCAATGTGGCAGAGGTATAGGTGGTGTGGGCGACGATGGGTGGTGATGATTGGTGGAGGTGATCGATGATGGCAGTGGTGATGGAAGGTGGTGATGGATGTGGTAGAAGAGGTTTTTGTAGTGGAGAAAGAGGTGTAGGTGGTCGTCGATGGTTGGTGGTGGCTATCGATGGCAGCCGGTGGTAGCGACGTCGGCGATGGGTGGTGGTGATCAGTAGAGGTGGAGGTGGTCGACAATTGTTGTGGTTATGGCGATAGGCATTGGTTGTAGTGGATGAGGTTGTTATAGTGGAAGAAGAGGTGGATGTGGTCGACGGTGGTTGGCGGTGGTTACTGGTGCTACCAATAATGGTGACAGTGGGTGGTGGTGATCGGTGGAGGTGGTCGACGATGGTGGTGGTGGTGGTGGCGATGGGCGGTGGTTGTGGAGATGGTGGAGGAGGTTGTTGTAGTGGAGGAAGAGGTGGAGGTGCTCGACGGTGGTTGGCGGTGGCTACCGGTGGCCACCGATGGTGGCGACGATGATGGGTGGTGAGTGACCATTAAAACAAATACCATGTTAAGTTTATATATCAAATGATGGTAGATCAATAATGTTTTAGTTTCTGTCTCACTATTGTCCCATGTTGTTCCACCTATTTTGGTGGAACAAGAAAAAAACCCTTTTTGTTCCGTTCTATCCCACCCTGTCCAGTCCTCGTCCTTGTCCCATGTCGCTCTAAATTTGAGATAGTGACTTTTTGTCCAGTCCCAGGTCACGCCAAACATGGGACAATGAGTTTTGTCCCGTCTTGTCTGTCCTATCCCATGTACTAAACGCAACCTATGTGATTACAAGGTTCACAATTGTAGGTTTAGATTTAGTTTCACTATGTTACTAGGTGTTCACAATATATTTACATACGAGATCTTGCAAATTTACAGTATATTCACAATTTGTTAACTAGGTTCACATAGTGTTCACAGTTTTAGGTTTAGTTGTAATTTTGTTAAGTTACTTGGTGTTTATAATATGTTTTGTTATTTTTTTACTATGTTTATAATGTGTTCAGTAGGTTCACATGGTGTTTACAAGTGTTAGGTTTAGTTGTAATTTTGTTAGGTTACTAGTTAGGTTTAGTTTGATTTTTTAGATACGTTGTTGATGATAGGAGAGAGGAGAGAAGAGGGGGGGGGGGGATTGCATAATACTCGTAATGTTGTTGGGAACTGAAGAATTCATCAAGTATGGTTAATGCTGCTGGTTCAATATTACTACTGCTAGAAGATTCAATGTTAATATTGCTGAGTGTTACTACTGCTAGTGTTAATTAATACTGCTAGTCAAAGTTAGTACTGCTTGAACAAAGTTAGTACTGCTTAGCTAGTTAGTACTGCTAGTAGTTAGTACTGCTTAGTAGTTAATGCTGCTAGAAGAAAGTTAATGCTGCTGAAGATTAATACTGCTTATATGATGAAGATTCGCATGAAAGGATATACATGGAAGCTTAGAGATATACATGGAAGATATACTGAAGATATTTCATTTATTGTATTTATCTTTTGTATTCAGTATATATATTGTATAGTTTAGAATAATTAATAATTTTAATTTAATTTTTCCATTCTAGAGAGAAAATCAACCTCAAGGCATAGATCCTAATTCTAGAGAAGTAGAATTCGTATTGGTGAGCCTGTTCATCAATATTGAGGTTGAGTGAGTAATCTTGTAACTTCAAAAGCATTAAATACAAGTTTACAGTTTGATCTTCATATTTTCTGTATTGATTTACTGTTTAATTGAATGTCAAAGTGTTATTCCGCAAACTTCTTTGATATTGTTTCTGAGAATTAATTCTTGTTGAGAATTCGATCCTGACAAATGTGCTTTATTTAATTTTTTAATTCAAATATACTAACTAATTACCTAATTTGACCCTTAATCTAATATGATTTGTGGTTTATATGGGTTCTTACTAATATCAAAAATTGCAAGGATATCAAAAGAATACATATATATATATATATACACACACACACACATATATATATATATATGTGTGTGTGTGTATGTGTTTAATCAAATGAGAACTCAATAATTTGTGATAACCAACAGACTGTGCAAAGTCTTTTCAGAGTCCGATTAAACTGGAGAAAAAAGCCACTTGTCCTGATCGGAATGATTGAAGAAAAAAGAGGACATGCACCAAGATAGCCTAACCGGTACCCACTAAAAAATCTAACAGTAAAGCCGAAGTGTTTTAGAAAGATTCTTCTTTATCGCTGGTGATCGGCCACGATTCAGATCAAGTCTTACTAAAATCGGATTACCTTTAAGGCATCCTATTCTCTGCTTTGTTTCATTTCGCTTATAATGGGAGTGGTGAACCCATTATATTTGCTTCGTAAGAATAAGAATTCACTTCTATGAAACAAGAATGGAACTCTCGTCTTTCCAACTAGGAAACGTATCCCCTTTGAGTCTTTGTTGCATAGTTATCCTTCTTGCTACCATAATTCCATATAATGCGCAAAACCTTACCAACTCTTGACATATGAACAAGAAAACTTGTCCTTAATGGGATGGGATGCTTTACTCCTAACCCCACAAGGTTCCCAGACAGATCTTAACCTGACACTAGAAAGTGCTTCGAAAGGTGTCAACCGGTGTGCAGATTAGATTAGAAACCTTCTTTTATCAAAGTAGAAAATCGAGAACTACGATTTTTGAATAGTTGTCTATTGGTATTTTTTTTTATTATCCTCGTATCTAGAAACTTAAGTAAGTTTTTTATAATATACTAAAGGAAAGTAGCTTTATTGGTTCAAATCCAATATGTGAGATTCCCTCACTCGATATTGAGGGAGATAGGCTATTATTAAGAGAGCTGAAGAAAAAGAGATCAAACAACAATGGTGAAGATGGATGCTCAAAGATTATAGTACATGTTGAAAATAGATGCACAGATAGTGGTCTAATGACAAGGCCGACGACGGAAGCTCGGGACGGAGCATATGATGTGGAAGTCTCACTTACCTAGGCCCTATTGCTGGAAAGGCTCAACTTCAAAACTGTATGTGGAGCTTCCGCCTTATACGATGAACCGATGAGAGACATAGTCGATGCCAATATAGCTGTAATTTCACATTTGAGCTTTTCCGTTCGAAAAGTTGAGGAAACAACCCAGATCGTATGCCATGGAGTTATCTTTAAGGTTTAACTTATTCTGAACGTTTAGAAGGCGGTCATGAGGCTACTGTAGTCGACTTAATACTGATGTACTTGAAATAACTAAAGCAGTTAGAACTTTTAGCGAAGCATGCATTCAGTACTTTTGTTGTTTCAACTGCTTGAAGTGAATGTTGCAAACAGGGTCTTTTAGTCGGCTCCCCATTCATCTTTTTTCCCGCTTTTAGTAATACTGTAGCTGGAAAGAAAGCAACAGTCTCAACTAAAGCAAATAGAACTCTTAGCCAAGCATGTGTCATAGTCCCTAACATAAGCAACTCCATATACTGCTATCGAGAGATAAAAGAATCAATCGATGAGTTACTAGTTTCGTTAGCCAATTAGCAAGTGGATATATGAGTAATTCAAAGGATAAATAGAAAGATTTTATAGGATTCTTTAATAATTTTGACTGGAAAAAGACCTGGAACCCACCATACAGGCTCTTTCAAATAGCATGAGCGTTGAAAGTCCTATAAGATCCAATTTCAGCCAATCAATTGTTTGTATTAATTTCTTTATTTAATTAATAGATAAATGGTGTATTAGTAATTTCCCTAACTAAAACTTGAAAGTAATTAATTAAAATCTGAAATTATTTTTTTAGCAGTTATCTATTAATGATGCGGTCACTATAATTTTTTCAACCAAATTGATTCTTTGATATCATCACCTCCTTATGATTATGTTTGGATGGACTAAATAACATAAGAAACATAAATACCAACAACTACGATTATGCTTCCGCCAACATGAGGATTGTGTGTACCTTTCCCCACTGTAAAACTCAAAACAACGTATTATTCCTGGAGAAGTCAAAAAGAGCGACATCAAACATGCACATGACCAACAGATCAAGAGCTTAATTTTTTCATGAGTCCCTTCTGCAACTTGGAGAAGGAAACTTGACGGTTGCATTTATATTTGACCCGCTTCAATTCAACCTTACCTCCCCACATTTGAAAATCACAATGTATCACAATTTGTATCACAATGTATCACATGGGTAATGTTCACAATGTTCATAGAGTTTCTTGACGGTATCACAATGGTAATATATCACAACGTGTATCACAAGGGATTTGGGTTGAAACTGCTAACGTTCATCGGAGAGAGGACAGATTTACGAAAAAAAACTACTTTACCCTAAATAATCTATTTTTTTTAAATTAATGGATAATTACCAAAAATTAACATTACTAAAATTAACCATTGATTATTAATAATGAGAGTTTGAGATTGGATCTCTTAGTTATCATAAATTACGGAGTTCTTATTTGAATGGTTTCTTAGATGTATATATATATATATATATATATATATATATATATATATATATATATATATATATATAGACTTAAGTTCGCGTGAGACCAAACAGTTTTCGTGAGACCGGTGAGACCAAGTTTTAAAGTATGAAACTTCACACCAAAAAAATTGAACTTTTCATAGGGAAAACACCGTAAATGTTACGTTCACGGTGTTTTTCGCTGTGAATGTTTGTTTTTTTTTTACCTTTACAGCGTCTTCACTGTGAAGGTTCGGATATACCTTCACAGTCTTTTATCTGTGAAGGTTTTTTTTTTTTTTTAACTTGGTTTAGGTTTTTTTACCTTCATAGTGTGATTACATTATGTAGGTTCGAATGTTTTCTACCTTCACAGTGTTTCGGTGTGAAGTTTCATGTTTTAAGGCTTGGTCTCACGCGGTCTCACATAAACACCTTGGTCTCACGTGAACCTGACCCTATATATATATACATATATATATTTTATATATGTATATAAATATATATATATATATATATATATTGAGAGAGGAGGATGATGTAACATCAAGAATTTTAATTAAATAAGTCTTAAGTCTAATATTTCCTTTTATCGCTCAAATTGGTCTTATCTGGTTTAATCTCATTCTTAACCATAGAAACGATTTTCATAGGTCACTACAATATGTTAAACGAGACTTTTCGGATTGGAAATCGAGTGGCCAGACACTCTCGACGACATTGTCGGCGACTATGACACATGTCAAAGTCGCGAGGGGCAAAGTCGCGGGGTGCTCGTGGGCTATGGTACATCCCGCGCGAGAGTGACATGCGATTGTGCCCTTGGGCACTCTCGCTGGTCACAATCGCTGGGATTGTACCGCGAGTTGTTTGGCTTCAGCGACTATGCCCTGGCGATAGTGACCAGGGCAATGTCGCGGGGCATTCTCGCCCGCAGGGTCTGCCCGACTTAAAACACCCTTTTCAGCCCTTTTTCATTTCATAACTTCACAATCAGATTTATGGTTCGGCTAGGGGCGATTTTTATGCGATTTTCACTCTTCTCCACACTTTCCCTTCATTTATTACACTATAGGTTGTTGGGGATCTTTAATTTTTCAACCAACCACTTCAAGGGTGCATTCAAGAGCAATTATCAAGCTTTGGGATCTCAAGACTTCATTTTCTCATCATTTCATTTATTTTCTAGTGTTTTACCTAAAACCTAGGTTGTGAGTATTCTAAACCTTTACAAATGAGATACATGTAATTACTTGCATATTTGTTATTATTTCCTTTTAATGAAAACTAGGGTTTCTTTAAATTTTGCTTATTTGACCCCATGAAACTTGGTGTATGGATTGGGAACTTGAATGCCATAAATGTGTAGGTGATGGTAATATGAGTAAATGAAAAAGTATATTTTATTGATTCAATTTTATGGTATGGCTATTTTGTGTGTTTGGAAATATCCATCAACATATGTGTACTTGTCTCCATGTATAACCATATACGTTTGAGCAAGTTAGAAATGAGATTATAGTTCCTTGTAATTAATTATTTGTAAGTACATATTTGGGCAATGGTTTACATTGGTGTTGAATACACATGGTAAGGGTTAAAACACTCTTTGGTCACACATGAGAGGTATGGATGAACCAAGTCAAATGATAACTAGGAGGACATAGTCTTGGGTACCACCGTCTTGGTATGTGCCTAGACCTCCGCCATTTGGGGCAATGCCTTCGTTGTACCACCGAATGTGCCGGACCTTGAGGTGCCGCTCTTGGAGCTTGGCACTAGGGTATCTCCTCTCTTGGATGGAATTTGTTTGGTGTTATGGGTCTCCTTTTGATCCCGGTTGTGGAACCCATCTTTAGCATTTAAATGTTAGAATAATATTACATGCATATGCTAATTGTCATATTACTCACTAGGCTTTTTGGCCTAACACTTGCTTGTTGTATATGTGTATCTCAGGTTCTAGCGACGTTGTTGCCAAGAAGGGCTTAGTTGGGACTGTGTGAGCTTGGGGAGATCAAAGGATCATTTTTGGGAAGACCGACATTGGATTATAGATGACACCCTTTTTGTAATCTTGTTTTCGTTGAGGAATTAGATTAGGTGGTTGTTGTTTTATTTTTCCTTAAAATTACAAACTATAATTAAACGGGTATTTTGATTCCCCGTTTTGAATGGCTCATGCTATGACATTTATATACCACATTTCCAGTTTTCGGAAATTTTTGTTAGCCCGTTTTTAGGGTGTTATAAGTTGGTATCAGAGAAATAGTTTAAGTGAAGTAGGTATTGACCTTAGCATGCCTGACTTAGACTGTAGGTGATTTTGATGAGACTCTCACTAATGGGTAGAACTTTTAGGTGGGGAGAGTGTTAGAATTTATGGAACTACGCTGATTAAGAGTTGTAATTGTGGTAACAAGAATTCTTGTGTATGATCTGTTCATAATTTCACTTAGCTAATGCTGTTATGAATACATTATTACATGAGTATGCTTGTAAATGCCATTATTATGATAATTGAAAGGTGTTTTAGTACGAAAAATTAGTTTAACTCACTTAGTCTTTTCTCAACCTCTTTCTCGTACCTGTATGGCAGTTAACCATGGTAAACACTCGCAGCAGGATCCTAGACCTGCAAGAGGGTCGCTTAGAAGTGGAATCTACTGCCGACCAACCTCCTTTGGTTGAGACGTCAGTGGGACCTTCTATGCCCACTATCTTGGTCGGGGGACCCGAACATATCCCATGTATGCACGTAGCCAATAATGCTCCGATCATCGAGGAGGTAACTATGGAAACAAGGATCAGGGATAACATGATGCAAGCCATGACCCATCAACAAAAGTTCTTTATGAAGCTACTGGAAGATAGAGATGCTAGTCACCGTCAACCCGAGACAATGACAGAGAACATCGTGATTGGATCGGGTGGTGGACCGACCGCCGTGGGAACGGAAGAACATGTTACTGTTCGAGAGAAGCGAAGGGCATCCGGGTGCACTTATAAAACTTTTTTGGGGTGTAATCCAAAGGAGTTTTCTGGTTCCTCAGATCCGATCGCTTGCATGTATTGGCTAAAGGAAGTAGAAATGGCCTTTGAATCCAGTGAATGCGACGACTCACAACGAGTCAAATTTGCATCTCAACTGCTTAGGGGTGAGGCTTTGATTTGGTGGAATCTCACCCGATCTGTTCTTACTCCCGAAGTTCTCGCCAAGTTAACTTGGCCGGTTTCTAGTAGAAGATCTTGGACAAATATTGCAGTGAAAGGTCGTTGGACTAGATTGAAGAAGAATTCAGAAACTTGAAGAAAGGGGCTTTGTCTGTCACCGACTACTCCAAGCTCTTCTTGGAGAAACTGAACTTAGTGGGGCATCTGGCTCCCGATGAGCGATCAAATTTCAAAGCTTATCAGCGTGGGTTACCGGCCGAGATGAGAACTGCCGTGAGAAACATAGGGGGTCGATGTTACAAGAAGTCATCGAAGAATCCTTGCTCGTGGAAGACGACATGATTGTGGGAAAAGAGGAGAAAGGATTGGTTGTAGAAAAGAGAAAGTGGGAGGGGTCATCCGGACTAAATCGTCAATTCAAACCGGAGTTCGGGTGAAGGGAAGCGACCCCCGCCAGGAAGTGAGGTGGTGTCATAGGTTTAAGAGCAAGCATAGTGGCCCATGCAGTCAAATGACTTATTCTGGTCCCCCCGAGTGTGCCAAATGTGGAAAGAGGGACCACATGACCCGCGACTGTTCTACCCGGGGACTCGTTTGCTACGAATTCTGAGAGTCGGGTCATATGAAGAGAAAATGCCCAAAATTGGTTGGGAGTAACCGAAATCCCAATAGTGGTAGAATCCCAAAGAAATAAAATCCATCGAGGGTACCAAGCCGAGCCTTCCAAATGACCGTCGAGGAGGTAAGAGAGACCGCTGATGTAGTGTTGGGTACGTTTCTTGTAAACTCCTTGCCTTCTCATGTCTTATTCGAGTCGGGTGCATATCGATCTTTTGTGTCAAATTCTTTTTGTGCAATGTTTTCTACTCCCGTTAGTGTCCTTCCCGATGCCTTGGTGGTAGAAGTAGCTAATGGGGATCATGTGATGATTCGGGATTTTTACCATGACTGTGTTATAGAGTTAGATGGGATTCCTTTCAAGATAGACCTTTTGCCAATGTCCATTGGAGGTTTCGACGTAGTGATAGGCATGGATTGGTTGACCGAAAATTGCGTCGACATTGTTTGTTCCAAGAAGATGATTAGGGTACCGTTGCTGAGTGGTATGCTCACTATTTATGGAGAGAAGAGGAAGGGATCCACTCCCGTGATCTCATACTTGAAAGCTCGCAAGCACCTAGCTAAAGGATGTTCATCATATTTAGCCTACATCGTGGATGCAAAGTTGGAAAAGAAGTAGGTGGAGGATGTAAAAATTATTCGAGATTATCCGGATGTCTTCCTGGAAGACCTACCCGGTTTGCCGCCAGAACGCCAGGTAGAGTTTCAGATTGACCTCACCTCGGGAGCGTCTCCGATAGCCCGTACTCCCTACCATTTAGCGCCGACGGAAATGCAAGAGATGATAACTCAACTGCAAGAGTTATTAGAGAAGGGCTTCATCAAACCGAGCTCGTCTCCTTGGGGAACCCCAGTTTTATTCGTGAAGAAGAAAGATGGGTCTATGCGAATTTGCATAGACTACCGGGAATTGAATAAAGTCACGGTGAAGAACAAGTACACTTTACCCCGAATCGACGACCTCTTTGACCAACTTCAAGGTGCGGGATGCTTCTCAAATATCGACCTTCGGTCCGGATACCACCAAGTGAGGGTGAAGAAAGAGGATATTCCGAAGACGACATTCCGAACGAGGTACGGTCATTACGAGTTTTTGGTGGTGCCTTTCAGTCTAACCAATGCTCCGGCCGTATTCATGGATTTGATGAACCGCGTATGCTGCCCTTTCTTGGACAAATCCGTAATCGTCTTCATCGACGATATATTGATCTACTCGAAGGACGAGGTCGAGCATGGGAACATCTAAGGGAAGTGTTGGAAGTTCTCCGAAGAGAGAAGTGATTTGCAAAGTTCTCAAAATGCGAGTTTTGGCTTCAAGAGGTACAATTCTTGGGACACGTAGTTCCAAGGACGGAGTGAAGGTGGACCCGGCGAAAGTCAAGGCAATGATGAGCTGGGAGTCGCCTAAGAGTTCGAATGAGATCCAAAGCTTCTTGGGATTGGCGGGCTATTATAGAAGGTTTATTCAAGACTTCTCAAAGATTGCTTCACTACTTACAGCGTTGACAAGAAAAAATGTCAAGTTCCTTTGGATGGAAACTCAGGAACAAGCCTTCCGCACCCTTAAGAGGAAGTTGTGTGAAGCTCCGATTCTATCCTTACCCAAAGGATCGGACGATTTTGTTGTGTATAACGATGCTTCCAAGATGGGCCTTGGTTGTGTACTCATGTAAAGGGGAAGGTAATAGCCTATGCGTCGTGTCAATTAAAAGATCACGAAAAGAACTACCCGACTCACGACTTGGAGCTAGCAGCAGTAGTTTTCGCGTTAAAGTTGTGGCATCACTATCTTTATGGAACCAAATGTACTCTATTTACCGATCAAAAAAGTTTGAGGTACATTTTTGATCAAAAGGAAGTCAACATGCGCCAACGAAGATTGCTCGAACTACTCAAGGACTATGACTGTGAGTTGCAGTACCATCCGGGTAAGGCCAACGTGGTGGCGGATGCTTTGAGTCGACGGAGTCATGATAGCGGAGCCGTTTTGTCCCTCACCAGAATTAACATTATGTCAAGTCTAGTCGAGGACATCAAGAGGTGTCAGACCGAAGCACTTCGAGATAAGAAACTCAAGGCTGAAATAATGGTAAGGCAATGAGATTTATTGACGGAAGATGGTCGCGGCTTGAGGTTATTCCAAGGCCGAATATGGGTACCATAGTTAGGAGGAAACTGTGAACTCCTCCTAGAAGAAGCTCATAAATCCAAGTATTCCATACACCCCTGTAGCACGAAGATGTGTAGAGACCTCAAGTTGAACTATTGGTGGCCGGTGATGAAACACGATGTGGCCAATTATGTTGAGAAATGTGTCACATGCTTACAAGTGAAGGCGGAACATCAAAGACCATACGGTATTCTACATCCCTTGTCAATTCTGGAATGGTAGTGGGAACACATCACGATGGATTTCGTCACCAAACTACCAAAAACTTTGAAGGGCCACGACACGATTTGGGTGGTGGTGGACCGACTCACCAAGAGTGCGCATTTCTTGGAGATGCGAGAGACATTGCCCATGGACAAATTAGGTAAATTGTACATTGATGAGATTGTGTCAAGGCATGGAGTTCCGTTATCTATCATGTCAGATCGATATAGCCGGTTCACTTCAAAATTTTGGGGCGGTTTGCAAATAGAGTTAGGCACAAAAGTCAAATTGAGCACGACTTACCATCCTCAGACGGACGGACAAAGTGAGAGGACCATCCAAACTCTCGAGTACATGCTGAGATTGTGTGTCATCGATTTTGTGGGAAATTGGGACTCGCATCTACCGTTAATAGAATTTGCTTATAATAATAGCTACCATTCGAGCATCAGAATAGCTCCATTTGAAGCTCTTTACGGCCGGAAATGTAGGAACCCTACTAGTTGGCTCGAAGCGGGGGAAAAGCAATTCGCCCAACCAGAAATCGTTCAACAGACCGCAGATAAAGTGAAAGACATCCGAGAACGGTTAAAAGTGACCCAAGATCGACAGAAAAGCTACGCGGACAAGAAGAGAAGACCGATTGAATTTCAAGTAGGTGATAGGGTGATGTTGAAGGTGTCACCGTGGAAAGGGATGATCCGTTTTGGAAAACGCGGAAAACTTAGCCCCCGTTTCCTTGGACCCTTTGTGGTCTTAGAGAAGGTTGGAATCCAAGCGTACCGGTTGGACCTACCACCAGAAATGGACGGGATACATCCTACCTTCCATGTTTGCTACCTTCGCAAGTGTCTGGCCGAGGAAGAGGGCGTCATCCCTTTGTCAGAAATTCGAGTGGATAATGAAAACCGGTGTGTAGAAGAACCGGAGGCGATATTAAAATCCAAGACGAAGAGGGTTCTTCATAAGGAGGTAACAATGGTCAAGGTTCAATGGAAGCATCATCGAGGTTCCAACGTCACATAGGAATCGGAGGAGTACATGCGACGGCGTTATCCTCACTTATTTTCATAGAGTGGGATTTCAGGGAAGAAATCCTAATTAAGGTGGGGAGGATTGTAACATCCAGAATTTTAATTAAGTATTAAGTCTAATATTTCCTTTTATTGCTCAAATTGGTCTTATCTGGTTTAATCTCATTCTTAACCATAGAAATGATTTCCATAGGTCACTACAATCTGTTAAACGAGACTTTTCGGACGGGAAATCGAGTGGCCAGACACTCTCGACGACATTGCCGGCGACAATGACACATGTCAAAGTCGCGGGGTTCTCGTGGGCTACGGTACGTCCCGTGCGAGAGTGACATGCGATTGTGCCCTTGGGCACTCTCGCTGGTCATAATCACGGGGATTGTACCGCGAGTTGTTTGTTTTCGGCGACTATACCCTGGCGATAGTGACCAGGGCAATGTCATGCTGTATTCTCACCCGCGGGGTCTGCCCGACTTAAATCACCCTTTTCAGCCTTTTTTCATTTCAAAACTTCACAATCAGATCTAGGGTTCGGCTAGGGGCGATTTTTTGGGCGATTTTCACTTTTCTCCACACTTTGGTCATACATGAGAGGTATGGATGAACCATGTGAAATGATCACTAGGAACACATAGTCTTGGGTACCACCGTGTTGGTCTGTGCCTAGACCTCCGCCATTTGGGGCAATGCCTTCGTTGTACCCCCAAATATGTCGGGCCTTGAGGTGCCGCTCTTGGAGCTTGGCACTAGGGTGTCTCGTCTCTTGGGTGGAATTTTTTTGGTGTTATGGGTCTCCCCTATTGATCCCGGTTGTGGAACACATCTTTGGCATTTAAATGTCGGAATAATATTAGATGCATATGCTAATTGTCATATTACTTACTAGGCTTTTTGGCCTAACACTTGCTTGTTGTATATGTGTATCTCAGGTTCTAGCACCCCCATTGCCAAGAAGGCTTAGTTGGGACTGTGTGAGCTTGGGGAGATCAAAGAATCATTTTTGGGAAGACCGACATTGGATTATAGACGACACCCTTTTTGTAATCTTGTTTCCGTTGAGGAATTAGATTAGGTGGTTGTTGTTTTATTTTCCCTTAAAATTACAAACTGTTAACAGGTATTTTAATTCCCCATTTTGAATGGCTCATGTTATGGCATTTATCTACCACATTTCCAGTTTTCGGAAATTTTTGTTAGCCCATTTTTAGGGTGTTACAGATGATATGCGACAAACAAATTAATTTCGAGAAGGCAAGAAGGAATATATGGGACACATATCTTATTTAATAAATGGATTAAATAAAACACATTAAATTAATTAAAAAGGGTATGATTATTTGTAACTGTGGGAATAATCCATAATAAATCTAGATTGAGCTTGTTTTCCAAAACGATTTCTAATAATCCATAGTAAACCGATTTCATCACAAAAATAAATCTATAACAGTTTGATTATAGGTTGTTATCACATATGATAATTTGTTCGATGGTTTTTGATCTAGACCGTATAAAAAATGAGGTATGCATTTTAGAGCTAAATTGCAGATTTTTTAGAGCTAAATTTCAGGAGCCTCAGCATTCTCGTCCATTTTTTTCTAGTAGAAAATTCAAATTACTGTCTATAGATCAGAGGGTTTCGTTAGAGCTTCCTTTCACATTGGAGAAGGTTAAGGCGGCGGTGTAAGCTTGTGGGAATGAAAAAGGCCTTGGACCAGACGGGTTTTATTCCGTATTCATAAAGAAATTCAGGTCGATTCTCCGTTAGGACATTTTTTTGGCATTCAAGTTTTTTGAAGAGCAATATCTGATCAACCCTAGCAGCAACTCCTCTTTCATCACTCTCGTTCCCAAAGTTAAAGACCCCCTCAATCTCGCAAATTTTCGTCCCATGAATCTAATCGGGTGTATTTCAAAAATTATTTCCATGTCGCTCGCGGAAAGAATCAAACAAGTGGTTCCATCGGTGATTAGCAAGGAACAATCGGTCTTCCTTTAGGACCGGAACATATTGGATGGCCCGTTTATGGTCAACAAAACCATCAAATGGGTAAAAAAAGAAAGAAAAAAATTTATGTTTAAAGTGGACTTCAAAAATCTTACGATAATATTAATTGGAAATTTCTTGACGACATTATGAGACAAATGGGGTTTGGTGAAATATGGGGAGGTTGTTTTTGGGCTATTATTCCTTCGGTAAAATGTTCGGTGTTTGTTTGACTCACCAACCAAAGAATTCAATATGGAAAAAGGTATCAGACAAAGGGATCCCTCTCCACGTTCTTTCTTAGTGTGGTGGCGGAAGGCCTTTAAAGTGGCAAGGAGGCTATTGAGAAGGGGCTTTACCGAGGTGTGTATCTACCAAACAATGGTCCATCTACCTATATTCTTCAATATGCAGACGACACTATCTTTTTAGGTGAATGGATCAAAGTGAAGGCCCTCAATCTTATACGGGTCCAAAGATGTTTCCATCTTGCCTCCGGTCTTAAGGTTAATCTTTCTAAAAGTCATGTTATGGGGATTGGGGTCTATGAACCCGAAATTACGGACATGGCAAAGTGCATGAATTGTATGGCGGGGTCTTTTCCTTTCTCATATATTTGTATCCCGGTCGGTGATAACAGGTCAAGGTTGTCATCTTGGCTCCCGCTTATTAATAAATTCCAAAGTAATCTTTCGGCTTGGAAGTCTCGTAGTCTTTCATTTGGGGGGAGACTCACTCTTTGCAAGGTCGTCCTGGGCAATCTTGGATCTTATGTGTTCTCATTTTTCAAGACCCTAGCCATTGTAATCAGCAAGTTTGAGAGCATTATAAACCGTTTCTTTGGGGGGGGGGAGGTTTAGATAGTACGAAGGTCACATGTGTGGCTTGGAATAAAGTTCTAACCAACAAAGAAGAAGGCGGTCTAGAAATCGGTAGTCTTCGGGGTTTCAATATAGCCCTTCTCAACAAGTGGTGGTGGCATTTTCGTATATCGTAATGAAGGCGGGCCCTTATGGCAAAAAGTGATAAACGCTTTTCATGGGCCTGACGGTAAAGCTAGGAGATGGCATCGGGTCGGAGCACATCTATGGAACCTGGGAAATGATCAGTCAACTCCCGGGGTCTTTCAAAAAGTTTAATATCAACTTTCCTACTTTATTTATATGTATTAATAACAGATGTAGTTGTTCGCTCGAAAAGGATGGTGGCTTCTTAGTGGCTTACCTCCGGAACTTTTTGACAACAACTCTTTGGAGGGCTCGGGGATAAAAACTGAATGGAATAGAATAGCCCCTAACACAACCAACATTTTTGTATGGAGATCTCATCTTAATCGCCTCCCAACTCGTTGGAATCTATACAACAGAGGGGTTGGAGTAAGTTAACTATTGTGCCCGGTGTGTAATGTGCATACCGAAACTGAAAGCCACTTAATTGTTGAATGTTCCTCAGCGAAGGAGTTGGATCGATTGCACAACTAGTGGAGTGTTTTCCCAGCAATCGCGAGTTCGCTGGACGATCTTTTGTTTGCAAATTCTAGACCCTGAGGAGAGAAAATGACTGCATATTGTTGGCCGTGTTGGTTATGGTGTACATTTGGGTGGTTTGGAAGAATAGAAATGATATCGTCTTTAACAACAAGATGAGATCGGGCCGGGAGTTGTTTAGCGAGGTTCAATTGTATGCTTTTAATTGGGTTAAAATTAGAAAAAATAAAGGGGGTAAGGTCAACTGGGAGAGTTGGTGTAGTAGTCCCCGTAATGCTCTTGTAGTTCATTGTAATCTTTAGCGCCTCAATGGCTTTTTCGTTTAATATTCTTCCCGTCGTTCAAAAAAAACTGTAGATATTTTTGTTAATTATATGTGATAATGTATGCATATTTACATTTATAGATTTTATTGTGATACAAATATTAGCACATATGATAATACGTCACTTATATAAACAAACACATTATGACATGTGGTAATTGGTAACTTATACTCACACACATATTATCACAAGTGATATGTACAAAATTCACATAGTGAATTATATGTGATATGTAATAGGCCATGTTGAACGTAACTAATCACATGTGATTCAAAACGTGGATCGAAGAGATAAGAAAAAAAATGGTGAAAAGGATAATGGATTAATTGTGGATATCACATTAGATATTTGATAAAAATTGTGAAAAACAAATCTTAAAAGTGTATATAAAAGATAGTGTAAAAAATCATTTAAATTTTGATAAAATTATGAATCAAATAAAATAAAAAATAAATAAATCTAAAAGTTATAATGAGATTTTTAAGGGATTCAAATAGTGTTTTGTTATAAATATATCCTTAAGAAAATATTTGACCTAATTCAAACTGGTTATCATACTAATTTCTAAAATTATTTTCCATTTTTTATTTATAGTATTTTTCAATGGGTTATATGGTTTAGATTGCTTCTCGTCTTCTCGCAAATTGACCACCTTCTCATTAGATATAACACAGAATAATACATAAACATAATAAAGGGACAACGTGTTCTTAATTAATATCATGCCACAATGTCCAAACAGAATCATCCAATGATTGACTTTTGGACATATACACTAACAAGATCACCTCTGCCCTCATATCCTATCTATATCTTCTCTCTCTCTCTTGACTCTTTTTCTCTCTATGTAATGTGTGTTTTATGTGAGCTATGGCGGGAAGGGGGTTTACGAGAAGGGATGGAGATAATGGCCATTAATAGAGATGAGCAAGACAAAGACGTCTTGGAGACGATGAGAAGGGAAGTGGTTCGAGTCGACGGTCCAAACCCCAATTTTAGTTTGGTTCTCTCATGTATGTATATAATTGTTTATATGTATAACTTTGTATAATATAATATCAGTTTGGCTCTCTCATATGAACCTACATGACGTACATGGGATTCTCCCCCTCCCCCCTAATATTGCTACTAGATCTTTCTCCTGCACAAATGACACGTCCCTCACCCACGACGCCTTTACATCAGCCCCTGTCGATGCCTCCCCTTATACACATCACTTTCCTTCTCACCCCATGCAAAGACGTGCCAATGATGGCATTTTCAAACCGAGAGTCCAAATCAATTTATTTGCTCAAGAATATCACCACCAATTAACCAACCCTGAAGTGACATTGCTAGACCTGAATTGAAATGCATCCATGACTGCAGATTACAGTGCTCTAAAAATTTGAATAACACGCTTGCGATCTCGTCCTAAGACTTGAAGTGGTGAAGATTATACGATGCATGTGGCTATTTCACCACAAATACTGGGATAACGACGAACTTGAATGTCACAAAGGACGACCCATTGTTAATGGCAAGTCCCAAGAAGTCAGAATTAACTATAAGGAAACCTTCAACCCAGCGGTCAAACCAGCTAAGGGACGAAACTAGACGATATGCCAAATTGACGTGAAAAATGCATGCATTCTTACATTGTGATCTTAAGAAAACGGTTTTTATGCACCAACCACTGTGTTCGTGACCCCATAGCTCCCCAACATGTGTGTCCACTCCGCAAATCCCTACATGGTTTGAAACAAGCCCTGTTGGCTTGGTACCAATGGTTTGCTACTGACATTTACAGTTAGGGTTCACATGTAGCAAAGTGACAACTCTGATCTTCATCTACCAACATGGTTCTTATCTTGCCTATCTCTTGTATAACACCCTAAGAATACGAATTGAAAATTCGAAAATTCGACCATATAACGTCTAAAATACGAAGGTCCAAAATACCCATAAATTATAAACATCCAACAAGAACTAAATCCAAATTCAAGGCAACTGAAACCCTTGTCAAGATGGGTGAGTTTGCCCTAAAACGAAGTGGTAAGAGTAATTGAGACATATAAAATACAACAACCTACCTAATCTAGAATTAATTCAACTAGATTAACTTAGGTGTTGCTAATCCACCAAAAATATCTCTTCCCACGAAACCCCAAAAGACCGACACTTCACGGTCTCCTACGTGCCTGGTTGACAAGCCCAACATCATAGATTCCACCGCTAGTGGGATCTGTGAGAAAACAACGACCAAACAAGTTTTAGGACAAAGCCTAGTGAGATTACATAAATTGTACAAATAATAAACGCAAATATCATAATGCAAGACTTGTGTTACCAAACTCCATTGCCTCATTTGTTATTCCCACCTCCAACGATGTTCCAAAAACTGAACATAACACACAAAAGATAACCCTTGAAAATACGGGGGAGACCCGTTTCCATCGGGGTGACATATACACGGGAGTAGAGTCACCCATGATGTTATTGGATTACACCTCTTGTCCCGGTCCTAGTTCCCATGCCATCAAGACATCACAACCTCAAACCATAATGTTGCTTTTATTGCCTACTCCGTCGAGTTACATCTCAAGGTCTTATGGGACATTATTGTCTTTCCATATCTAGACGAGTTACACCTCAAGGGCCCACATCCCCCTGTTGCCTACTTGCTAGTGAACCACGATGACCAACAATAATGGTCCAAATAAACATATGACTACATCCTCGTGCACAAGGAAGTAGAAACCCAAATTCTTATCAGGTGATCGCATAATAGTTGAATATCTACAACTATGCATATTTCACAGTTCAATACATAGGCATCAGATCCATCTTACAAAATCCACATTATTAGGATATAAGTTCATTTATAATGGCAACCTATCTTTATAACTCAAGAGTCGTACACTTAACATGCTCCAACAATTATTAAATAGGTAGTTAAGTTATTCTTACCATATTTCATGAAACTGTAGAATTAGGTCAAACCCACAACACAAGGGTTTTCTTATATATGACCCAATCAAGTATGTAGGTTAGCATTTAAGATTATTTAATGGACATGTAAGTAAAATAATTAGAGTTTAGGGAGAAAACTCACTAACTAGGGTTTGTAGAGTAAAACCCCTAGAAATGTGAGTAGTTGAAGGAGGCTTAGTTCCTTAGATCTTCAACTTAGTGAGGTCTCCACACTTTGCATTCAATGGCCACCAACCAAAAAGTTAGGGTTTACTTCTAGGTTATTAAATGAAGAGAGAGTCAAGATCGAAAAATTCTAATGAAGAATTTAATTAACACACTCAGAAACAATGTTAAAGAAATTGCGGAAAAACACTTTAACACTCAATCAATGAAACAGTACTTGAATGCAAATCACAAGTTATATTGATTAACTTAATGATTACAAACTCAACCTCAATCTGTTGAACAGGCTCAACAGACGTTCTATACTTCTCTAAAGAAAGGATTACAATGAATCTTGAGGTTAATTTTCTAAAAAAAACGTATATGGAAAACTATCAATATATTCTAAACTATGCCTTCTATACAGTATATATACAAGACAGATTACAAGATAATTATAAAAGAAAAACTAATCTTCATGATCCAGTCCATAATTATCTTCAAATCTCCTTGACTTTCGCAACATTCCATCATTATCTTCTCAGCAACTTTAATGTTCATAAGCAGTATTAATTCTCCCAGCAGCATTAACCATCTCAACAGTATTAACCTTTTCTTGCAGTACTAACATGCTAACAGTATTAACTTGTCTAGCAGTATTAAGTTCCTTCAGCAGTATTAATTTCACAAGAAGTAGTATCTGGTAGTATTAATCATCCTTAGCTCATTTCAGACCCAACAATCTCCCCCTAACTTAACATTTCAGATTGAGAAGTTAAGTTCTTCAAAAATTTGGTCTTCATGATACTTTCAAAACCTAAGATCAATTCCCAAGATTAGGATCCAAACCTAAGCTTTGATTGATGATTCTTCTGACTACTATCTTGGCCATTTCAAAATCCTTTGCACATACCAGCTTAGCATTCAACATACCTTGCAACTTGGCTTTGCTGTGATCATAAATTTTATCCACCAGGTAGTACTCATGATAAGATCTGTCAATGGTGATGACATAGACTCCACACATTTCAAATAGCATCTAATTGTCTATTATTTGGAATTTATTCTCCAGATGCAGATCTCTGACAACATGTTGAACTTTGCTAGGATCAAACATCATGCATAAGTACTCCATGGCTAATCTTATTAAGTTCATTCCTGCTCCTGTCAAGTCCTTTTCATACAAGCTCATTCCAACCTTGAACATTTCTTCTAAGTCAGATCTGGAACAACTTCTGATGATTTTGCCCCAAGTAGAGTAAACCTCATACTTGTCTCCCATCCTTTTAATCCTGAAGTATTTTTTCCTTTGATCTTCCAGGATATCCCAATGGATAATTTCAGGGGCTTGAACTGATATTGGGTCATCTTTTACAGGTTCACTATCAGTCACTGTCATATACAAACCAACATGTACCTTAGATTGTTCAGATTGTTCTGCACCTTGTTGACTTGATTGTTCATCAAGGGTTGCAACAACAGGTTCAGCTTCTTTTTGAACTTCTTCAACCCTTGGCCTTTTGGTCTGTTTCTTTGAAGCTATGGTTTTCATTCTTTTGACAACTTTGACTGTTTGAGCAAGAGTTTCTTCTTTCCGTTCTTCTTCCACTTCTTTTGTAGAAGTAGTTTCTTCACTCTCAGGAAAAGTTTGTTGGATATGCAAATCATGCCTTTCTTTCATTTTCCTTTCAACCTCAACCATTTTAGAAAAGTCTCCTTGTAGCTTGGTCATTTCTTTCTTGTACAGCTCCTCAATTCTGCCATAAGACATACCAGTGAACATGCCTTCTTTAACACCAACTGATCCTTTTAGAAAATCGATCATTTTTCTCCTTTCTTGGTTGGAAACAAAAGTCTTTGAAGGTTGTCTTTTCTTTGTCTGTGTTGGCTGCCTTGGCATAGATGCTTTTACATGAACTTTCTTGGCTTCAGCTGCAGCCCTCAAACTCTTTTGATACTCTTCATTAAGCTTTGTAGACAGATCTAGAGAAATCTGTCTATCTTTTGCAGTTTGAGACTCTTCCTCTTGTCTTTATTCAGCTTACAGCTTCTTGGCTAGCTTTTCATCCAACTCTATCTGTTTCTGCTTCTTTTGAGGTTTCACAGATTTATCCATTTTTTCTTTGCCTTTCCTTTTGAGTTCAGCTTCACTTACTTCTTTTCTCTTCTGCTCTTGGCCACCTTCTTTGATTTCCACTCCCTTGGCCTTTTGAGTGGCCTTAGGAGTGTCATTTTTAGCTTTGACCAAGGTTTCTGCTATTTCTAATTCTTCCATGGATAGCCCTGTTTCTGTTGCTACCTTTTCTGTTACTGCTGCTGATTCTGCCATTTCTGCTGCTACCTTAAAGGTTTCTGCTTCTCTGCTAATTTCTGCTTCTGCACCCATCTCCCCCTCAAATTTATATTCCATCCCATCCTTACATTGTTTTGTAGTTTCAGCTTCAGTCTCCCCCTTCTTGGAAGTATCATGATCAATGTTCCTCTTTTTCAGCACAAATTTGGTTTTCTTCTTCTTGTGCGCTAACTTTAGAACCATTTTCTTGAGGTTGTGAATTTGCACTTGTTGTGACAAAATAACCTGTTGCATCTCCTCTATTTCCTTGCCCTGAGACATGACATCCACATTGATGTTTGCTATGGTTTCCATCAATTCATTGTACGTATATCTATCCTCACCTCCTTTAGGTGTGTTGACCACCCTGGAAGGATCCTTGGAAGTTTTAGTAGGAGTCTTCTGCCTAGCAGAAGCACCCTCTACCCCCTTGGTTTCTTGGCACCTGGGACCTTTGGATGATTTCTCACCCAAAGTTGCCGTGGGGAAGGTCTTAAAGATGTTAACATTGTCCTGCCCTACACTTTGTGCAAAGTCAGTAGTGTGAGCCTTACTGCCCACATGCTCTTCCTCCTCCTTATTGAGCACCTTCTTGGGGTTGGGAGACACCCCTGTGGCTTCCCTTTGGATATTCTCTGATGGAAAATGCTCCATCAGAGGGATTTTAGGCTGTGGGGGTGAAGATACTAGAAGGGAAGGAACCTTCTGTACCTTTTTCCTTGTGTATGTATGAGTAATGGGTGATGTTGGCTTCTTTAGAAGGGACTGAGGGATATGCTTTGTAGTGGAAGGTGTGGGTAGGTCATCTGTGGGTTGGTCTAATATGGGCTTTGACCCTGATGCCTCACCTTGAGAGTGGGACACAACCATCAGTGTAGAGAACAATGGTGTGTCTATACTTGAGAAGTCCTTACTGGGCCTCTTCATATTAGAGAACACTTTCCCCTTTGGGAGTTTTGGTACATATACCTCCTTGAAGGTAGGTAAATCCGTCAATTCCTTATTAAGTACTTCTTGTACAAACCTTGGATACATATAAAAGCTTTTTGATTTGGTATCCAGGTTTGACATTAAATCGTTTAAGATCATTTGAGAGAAATTAAACTTTCTAGAGGTCGCTAAGCAGACCAAAGCATAGGCTATGGTGCTGCTGAACTCACTCCAGCCAGTTGTTTTTCTTGAAATGCAGTGTTGTAGGGTATGAACAACGAATCGCCACTGAGGTTAAAATCTGTTCTTGAAGAACTTGAATACCTCTGTGGGATCTTCATACCCCATTCGATTTAGAACTTGGAAGAGATCTTCCTTAGGAAGAGAGGTAATACCTGAGTCATCATCTAAGCGTAGATGGATGCGAATACATTTTTCTGAGATGCTCAGGGGTTTATCACACACCCTTGTTTTTATGACCTGAGTGTCATCTTCAGTGTGGATGGTAGCATTTGCCCAAAATTGTCGTAGATGTTCCACACAGATTGTGGGATTGACAGTGAGGGCATAGGCAATGTGTGAAGATTTGAGGAAATCCACAACTTGATGAAAACCTTCAGCCTGTATGTGTTTTTGCAGCATAGCAACCTCATTGTGTTCATCACAAAATTCTAGTCCTGCCATCGTTCGGATTGATTCTAGGGTTTGAATCGCAACTAGGGTGTACACTGGTGAGCAAGAAATCGAGAGAGAGAGAGAAAGAGAAGCAATGGAAGTTCAAAGAGCCGTTTGTATTTTGGCGGTCACAAAGGGGTATTTATAGGTGGAGGGTTTCAGTTAGAAGCAGTACTAAGTACCCTAGCAGTATTAACCAGCCCGCAGTATTAACTCAGAGTAGCAGTAGTAACACATACTGGCAGTACTAACACAGACTAGCAGTATTAACACCTACCAGCAGTAGTAACACTGATTAGCAGTATAAATAAAGCAAGCAATAGTAACTTTGCACTGGCAGTATAAACTACCTAGCAGGAGTAACCATACTTAACCCTTTTGAACTGTTATCATGAGTAATATAGAGAGCAGTATTAACTGAACTAGAAGTACCAAGTATTCAATTTAAGCAATCTGAAACACTTAAACACACAAGGTTAGCAGCACCATGCACATTACAATATGAGAAAGTAGACAGGAAGGAATCTATACAGAAATGGTACATAAAGCAGATCAAAGGAGACTTATTCAGTGTTTATCATGCCCACAATTGTGACCAAGAATGTGAATCTACCCACATCAAAAGATTTAGTGAATAGATCAGCAAATTGGTTACTTGTATGGACTTTCACAACCTGAATTAGCTTCTTTTCATTACAGTCTCTGATAAAATGGTACCTGATTTCAATATGCTTTGTTTTGGAGTGCTTGACTGGATTATTAACAATGCTAATAGCACTGTTATTGTCTATGAAGATTGGAGTGTGAAGAAAAGTCATACCATAGTCCAGCATTTGATTATGAATCTAGAGTACTTGTGAACAGCAGCTTGCAGCAGCTATATACTCTGCTTTTTTTTGTAGAGGTGGACATTGTGGTTTGTTTCTTGCACTGCCATGACACTAGTCTTGCACCCAAAAACTGACAGCCCCTGAAGTTGACTTTCTATCCAAATTTGCACCACCCAAGTCACTGTCTGAATAAGCAAGTAGGTCAAATGGTGAGTCATGAGGATACCAAAGACCTAATCTAGGTTGGCCTTTGAGATATCTGAAAATCCTCTTGACTGCTTGAAAGTGTGACTGCTTAGGCCTTACTTGAAATCTTGCACACACACAAACAGGAAACATGATATCTGGTCTTGAAGCAGTGAGATACATGAGGGAGCCAATCATGGATCTATAGTGATGAACATCCACATCCTCCCCCTCAAGATCTGCAGTGATCTGTTTGTGTGTCTCCATGGGTGTGCTTGCAGGCTTTGAATCTGAGAATCCAAACTTAGTAAGAATGTCCTGCACATACTTGGATTGGCTTATAAATAACCCATCTTTCTTCTGCTTAACTTGTAGCCCAAGGAAGAAAGTAAGTTCACCCATAGAACTCATCTTGAATCTGTTGTGCATCAATTCTTCAAAATCTCTGCACATTTGATCTTTTGTGGATCCAAAGATAATATCATCCACATAGATTTGTACTAGGATGTCCTTCTTCTTCCTCTGAATGAACAGAGTCTTGTCTATGATTCCTCTTTGAAAACCATTTTCCAAGAGATAGGTAGACAAAGTGTCATACCATGCCCTTGGTGCTTGATGTAGCCCATAGAGTGCCTTCTTCAATTTGTATACTCTCTCAGGATAATTTGGATTCTCAAACCCTGGAGGCTGACAGACATACACTTCTTCTTCAATTCTCCCATACAGGAAAGCACTCTTTACATCCATCTGGTAGACCCTGAACTTCATGAAAGAAGCATAGGCTAAAAATAGCCTGATTGCCTCAATCCTGGCCACTGGTGCAAATACCTCTTCATAATCAATTCCCTCTTCTTGAGTATACCCCTGTGCCACTAATCTGGCTTTGTTCTTTATTAGTATTCCTCTCTCATCTTTCTTGTTCCTGAAGATCCATTTAGTGCCTATAGCTCTGTATCCTTTTGGAAGGTCAACCAAATCCCATACATCCTGCAGCACAAACTGCAGTAGCTCCTCTTGCATTGCTTCTATCCAGCTTGGATCCTTTATTGCATCAAATGCCTTTTTGGGTTCAACCTGTGATACAAAGCAAGATAGTAATCCTGATTGTATGTCCTTCAATCCTCCCAACTTGCTTTGATTCCTTGTAATTATAGGAGAATTGATGTCATTGTATTGATATTTAAACACTGTACAGATATGCTCCCCCTTCATATCTGCATACAGATAAAAATGTAACAATTAATCACACTTCCCCTTTATATAAAAGAATCATTCTCCCCCACATATAAAAGATGACAATTATAATTTGTTCTCAACTTCAATTTTACACAATTGATTTAAGCAATGAAAACTCCCAATAAGAATATAACATTCAAGATTTTCAGTTTCTTGACATTGAAGTCTGAGTCCTAGACTGCTGTGTCTAGAACTCATAGTCCTGAACATTGAAGATTGGGTCCTAAACTATAGTGTTTAGAAGCCATTGCCTTGCTCACTCCTTCTTGAGTGGAGGTTCCTGCATCACATGTTTTATAGGTTTTGGTACCCAGATAAGTTTGGGTCCATTCTGGTTAGTATGTGGAAGCTTCATTGAGTGATTTCCACCTCTGTTATAAGCAGTATCATTAAACTTCTTATTAGAAAAATATCTTTTATGAACATGTCTTTTATGAACAAAATTATTACTACAGCAATATGAACAACAAAGTTTTCTTTTTGCTAACCTGATTAGATGTTGGTTTGACTTGATACCATCAGGTGCAAAAGTTTTACCTTTTTGAGCTTTGTTCAACTTTTTCAGTTCAGCTTCTATAGATGATTTTTGATATTTGACTGACTCTGGAGAACCTTTGGCAACCCAAATCATCTTTTCTTTCTTGGAAGCATTAAGTCCAGAAGCATATCTATTAACAGATTTGACATATAATGGACTAGAAGAATTAACCTGGTTTGTTTTCAAATTTTCAGATTTAACAGTTTGTTTCTTGAAAATCATTTTTTTGAAACAAGCTATTTACTTATTCAAAAGAGCAAACTGATTCACTTGCATCATTATCATAAGAAGATAATACAGGTGTGTCAGATGTTAACTTGTCAGATAAATCAGCATTAGCCACTTCAAGTTGACTGATCTTGTCAATCAACTTGGCTTTTTCATTACAAAGTTTGTCAAATTTGTTTTGTAATTCAGATTTAAACTTCTGTCCCTTTTGTATATCTGTTAATAAGACATCAATCTTGTCAGTAAGTTTAGAAATCTCAGATTCAAAATGTTTTCTTTCAGTTTCAAACTCTTTCTCCAAGTTCTGATTTTTATCAGAAATCTCTTTGAATAATAAAGTGTTTTTCTTTTCAGAAACTTTCTTTTCTCTATCAAAGACATCTCTTTCAGTAATGACTATTTTTTCAAAATCAGAAACTTGTTTGGAAAGTTTTGTGCATCTGAATTCTAACTCTTTCTTTTCTGACTCATCTTTCTTTGAAAGTTCAGATAATTTCAGATTGAAGGTTTTCTCAAGTTCAACTTTCTCTTTCTTGAACCTTTCATCAACTTTCTTTATCCACTATTGGCCTTTAGCTTCATAAGTTGATACTTGTGTCTTAGATTTAGTAAGTTTGACATTCAAGACATCAATATCAACTTTCAACTTTGAATTTTGACTTTTAAGTTTCTCATTCTCAGCTTCTATCTTTGGAATATCTGGCATATATGACAATGCACATTCCCTGTTAGAAAGACACAAATTTCCCTTCTCATCAGTATAAGGCATGATTAGTATTTATGAACAATACTGCTTGAAATGTTCTTTTATCAGAAAAACAGAATAATTTGAAGTAAAACTCAGAAAAATTACTCAAAATGAAAAACAAGGCAAGAATTCGTAAGCTACACTCAAATAACAATTTGTGAGCAAGAATTCGAAACCAACAATTCGTAAGGCACACACAGAAGATATTTACCAGTATAGAATTCGTAAGAAAGCAATTCACAAATAGGATATATAAAGGGATACGAATAGTGAGCTTTTCGCAAGAAGTCTTATGCGAGTTCTATGCTTTTCGCAAAAATGCTTATGCGAATTCTAAGAATTCGTATAAGACACTGGTACGAATTCTTCAGAATTCGTGTATCTCACACTTGCGAATCCTTGCATTTTTGTATGATCACTTGTCCGAATTCCTTACTTAACAATTTTTCTTCCTTGTGATCTGCGAATTCTTTCCTTAAGAAATACTAAGATCAATGAATCTGCAAACTCCTTTACTCTGCGAGTTCTACTTGCGAGTTCTTCATGGATTCTGCAAATTCTGTAGATCTCGACTTTATTTTGCAACTTTTCAATAGAAATCCATCCAAATGTAGATGTTTGATTTTGAAACTTTGTACAAACGATCTCTATAACATCTTGAACAACCATATGGACTGAATTTTCACAAGGATAACAATTGACATTGTATTTGATCCTAAACAGTTCGTGATGGAAAACTTTTCAAAAATGTAAAGATTGATCCAATTCAATTAATTTGTTGATCAATTGAGTAGACAACCAAAACAAGAATTAATATCCCATATCAGACGAACACTGTGGTAGCAAATTCACATCAAAACCACCATGAAATCTAAAATCAGATTTCAATGGAACGGTGTCTTTTCAAAATTAGAAACACGATCTTTTTGTCTTCAAAACATTGCATCAATTTTTTGTGAAAGTTCTGATCAAGCTCTGATACCAATTATGATGCCAGAAATCAAGCAATCATGTTTAATCACAATCAAATCATACAACAATAAAAGAATCAAGATGAGAGAGAAATAGTCATAAGTGTCGTAGTCATTGATCTAACAGTAAGAGATTACAATCTGATAAGCTTCATTTCATTCATTACACTAAAACAAGACAAAAGATATGCTTATATAGGGTCAAACACAACCTTGACCACTACACAAGCTACAAGAAAAAGGTCAACACAATTAAACAAAACTACTTAACAAATTGACTCAAAACTCTATTCTAACAAACCAAAATCGTTCTAAATGCAAAAACGAATACAATGATACCAAAATTAGATCAAAAAATCACTGGAACTAAAAAATCGAATCTGAACCGTGAGTTGCGTGTTCTTGAATTGTCGACCAAATTTCTTCTAATTCAATCCATGGTTCTGAATTTCCACTCTGCTCTGATACCAATTGTTATCCCAGATAACAATGTAAATCAACAAGATGACTAATGATTTCCAAATGAACAATTTTATTTCAATGTCAATTTTGTTACAATACAAGCTCTCTTACAATCTCTTAGAACTATATTCTTACCACTAACCATATCCCTATTTATGCAGAAGAACAAAACTCTCACAACATTATACACGCAAACAATAGAAACATTCATACTACTAAACTCTTACAATACTAGCTTTGACTTTTATTATTACAAAAGACTTTGACTTTCTGCTTGAGAGTTGACTTGAGATTTGACTTGTTTTGACTTTCTGTCTTCAGTTTTCATGATCTTGTATCCAACAAATATGTGCACTAACATGGTCGAATGTGTAAGTTTCTCATGTTAAGCTACTATATGAAATCATGCGATTGACGAAAGTCCATACACACACCCACACACGAATAACTTTAACACACATACACGTAAACTTGATTGCATTCAATCTATCCATGCTTATGTCCAATCTGTCACACTTGGAACCAAATACGCATATAGTGCAACGGTCTAAAAATGAACCTACGTGTGTTAAACGAAGCGTGGCCCATTGAGATAATCCTTAAAGATAGCAAATACCAATTTATTTAGAAAGGTACGATTTAGGAATTATAGAGTTTACTCAAGAAATTTGGGGCATTACATCTTGCTTTAATCTTGATGACATTGTCCTCACATGGTCATCTGATAGGTTGCAATGATGGACTTGGGACAATTAAGCTACTTTTTGGGGATTTTAGTGACACGGACACCTCACAATATGTTTTTGTCCCAAAGAAAATATGCAAAAGATATTATTTACAAAGACAAAATGTTAAAATGCAAGACTATGCCAACCTAGTTGACTCAAACTCGAATCTTAGCGCCAAATACGAAGACCCTGTACTCGACCCTATGCTCTATCAAAACCTTGTAGTACACTCCAATATCTCACATTCACTCGGTCAGACATCGTATATGTTTTCCCTGTCCCTAAGAAGGTATGTCTATTTATGCATGCTCCTCAAGAACCACATTTCAACACCCTCAAGCATATCATCCAATACTTCAAGGGCACTATCATTGCCTATTTTTATCTATATGCCTCAACCAGACTCATGTTTTACACAAATGTCGATTGGGGATGCCCCAACATATGAAGATCTACATCTTTATGTTGTGTCTTTTTGGAAGATAGTTTGATATCTTGATCGGAGGAAAAGGCAAGCCACACACGTTGAAGCCAAATATTGGGGTGTCGCAAATGTCGTTGTCAAAACATGTAGGCTCCAAAACCTCCTTCTTGAACTTTCATGTCAATCTAAGAAGGCAACCCTCATTTATTGTGACAACGTCTTTGCCGTCTATCTGTCAAGAAACCCGGTTCAACACCAAATGAACCAAACATATCAAATGGAAATCCATTTCGTTCTTGAAAAGGTTACCTTGGGCCATACCATGTCCCCTCATCCTATTAGTACGTCGATATTTTCAAAAAGGGACTATCAAGACATAGGTTCCTTGACTTCATATCCAGTCTAAGTGTCCGACCACCTCACGCTCTCAAATTGCATGGGTGTGATAGAGAATCCCTCAAGATTATCTTCATTATTTAAAATATATTGCGAAATATTTTGTATAGATAGAGTTTGTGTAAACATGGAAACCAAATACTCTGTTAGTGAATTAATTGTATACAAGATTTAATTAGGAAAGTCTTGTAAAAGCCTTCTATTTGTGAAGTCAAAGAAAGTCAATGATAGTCAAAATGTGAGAAGTCAACATTAGTTTTAGAGGGTGTTGAAGTACTTGAGAGTTTGTTCAAGTACTTGAGAGTTTGAGTGGATAGTTATTCAAGTTACTTGAGAGTTTCATAGTCCATATAAATAGTTTGTTTTGTTTGTAATCATGTAACACTAAGAGCTTAATGAATACATCAGATTTACTTTCTCTCTGTACTCTCTCTCTCTAAGATCTTAATACTGTCATATTCTTGATTGAGAGTGTTTGAATTTAATTATTGTAATCTGGGAATACATTTTCAATTGGTATCAGAGCTATACCAAACAGATTTAGAAGAGATTTGCACAGAAAATTAGTTGATTTTCTGGAATTTTGGAACAAACTGTTGAATTTTCTTGATCTTGAGATTTATTTGACTAATTCATTGATTGTGAATTGTTGTGATCTGATTGTGAATTGTTGTGATTCAATCACAAATTCATGGTTTGAACAGATTGAAATCAAAGTTAGATCAAATCTGCAAATTTTCAAAATCTCACAAATACACAGTCGACTTCTATGATTCATTGTTGAATCAAATTCATATTATCTTGCTGTGATTAGACTGATTAATTGTCTTTGATTTGATCGATTAGAGCAAGTGATCAGTTTGTATTCACATCATTACATGGATTAATCACTAGATCAATTGAATTTTTAATTTTTTTTGCGATTTCTTGAACATTTGAACACAGAGCACTGTAATTGCAAATTACACTGTACTTTGATATTTTTAGTCATGTTCAATGTTTAAAAAAAGTGTTAGATAGCATATTCGATTTGTGTGGTACAATTTTTGAGGATTAATTTGTTTTGGATCGATCTGAATTTTCACGCAGCGTGCGAATTCACCAAGAACACGCAAAGATCCTCAAGAACACGCACGACACAGGATTGAAATTAACCCTTTGATATGCGAGTTTCACAGAACACGCAAGGCTTTATTAGCGAGTTCCAGTGTTCAATTTGAAGTTCTTCGGGGGTGTTTGGGATTGCTTATTTGAGGTGCTTATTAACTTATTGCGTTTTCAAATAGCAAATAAGCGGTTTTGAGTGTTTGGATTGGAAACTGCTTATGACTTCTCCACTCCGCAAATAAGCAGTTTTTGATAAGTCATTCTCAACTGACTTATTTGAAACTCCTTATTAACTTATTTAACCAAATTACATATTTGCCCCTTCTTCCTATAAGTTAGTAAGCACTTTACAAATAACCATAAGTTAATAAGCACTTTTACAAATAAGCATAAGTTGTTTTAAATAAGCAATCCCAATGCGTTTTAGTCTCGAATTTAGCTTGCGCGTTACAGTCTCGAATTCGACTTGGGCGTTTGAAGTTCAATTGCAGTCTGCGAGTTTGATGTTGCTTTGGCTTGCGAGTTTGAAACATCAATTCGATTTGCGCGTTCTGCAGTTCTTCAATCTGCTCGTTTGAAATTGATTCAATCTGCGCGTTTTGGGAAATTAAGTTTGCGCGTTTTGAGCAAATTTGAATTTGCGTGTTTCAACTAACTTGGTCTGCGCGTTTGATTACAGCCTACTGCAAGTTTCAATTTCAACCTAATTGACATTCCAATTGATTTGCAGGTTCTGTAATTTCCGATCAAATTGATCTACGAAGTTTCAATTCTTCTAATTGATTTGTGGACCTTCGAAAAATTGGAAATAAGGCGCTGATTCAAATTGGTATAACCTGCTATTGCAAGTCCAAATTGAGAGCAATCTGCGAGTTCCATATCAATTGATTTCCAATTCCATGTGGCTTGCGAGTTTTGTGATTTTCATGATTTCCAGCCTGTGCGAGTTTCACAGAACACGCACGGCACTGGATTAAATTTGCTTCGTACAGTTTGCAAGTTTAGTCTGAAATATTTCAAATTGATTTGCAGGTCTCAAGTAAATAAATCTGCAAGTTCTGCGAATTCATTTATCAAACACACATACGATCAAGATTTGGAATTCTGCGAATTCAATTTCCGTGATCTGCTGAATTTCAATTGATCAAATGATAAATACATTGATCTGCCGAGTTCTAAACAAGCATATGTGAATTCATTTTGTATGAAATCTGATTTGCAGGTTTCAAATTGATTTTTCAAATTAAATCAATCAGCAGGTTTCAGTTATATCGAATTGATTTTTCAGGTCTCTTCACACAGCTTGCAAGTTCCAAAATCAATTTTCAATTCATTCTTCTTGCGAGTTTTACATCTGTTTAGCCTGCGTGTTTGATTACAGCTTGCGAGTATTTTAAACATACTTTGGATTTGCAAGGTTTAAAGATCTGTGATCTGTGTATTTCAATCTGCAAGTCATGGTTCAAGGTCTGAGTGATTGGATTTGTAAAGTTTCATGTTCAAGTATCTGCAAGCTTGAGTTCATAGTTGTTGGGTTTGTGAGTTTCATTTGATCAAGTTCATAGCTTGCAGTTTACATTCAATCAGTTCACAGTTTGAAGATTACACAGTCTGTTCATTTGATACAAGTTCAAGTTTCTGATCACACAGCCTGAGAGTTTTGATTCTTTGGATTGAAATTTGTTTTCAAAATCACTCTCTTCAAAATCAGTTTGATCTATGAGTTTTCAAATCAATGAAATCTGTGAGGTCATGTGTGATTTGCAAATTAGTCTGCACAGTCTGCAAGCTTATGTGAAACAGTCTGCATCTTTGTTTTAATTCAAACACAGTTTGCTAATCCACACATCTGTGTTTAAAGGATCTGTGTTTAAAGGATCTGTGTGTTAGTTCATACAGCCTGCTGTCCATATAATCTGTGTGTTTTATTTGTGATCTGTGTGAAGCTCTGCTAGTGTTAACAGTGAGTTCTTCTAGTTTTAAGGCTGCAAATATCTGTGAACTTTAATGAATCTGTAAGTTTCATTTGACCATTCTGTTTGCAGGTTTTATTTGGTACAGTTTGAATCTGTGTTTCAACACAGTTTGGTTTGTGATTGTTTGGGTTTCAATTGCAAGTAATCTGTGAATAGTGAAAGATTACACAGTCTGCTTGTTCATAGTTTGCACAGAATATTCACAGTTTGAGTCTGCACAGAATATTCACAGTTTGAATTGAACAGTCTGCATAGTTTACTGTTTGATATGCACAGTCTCAATTTAATCTGAACACAGTTTCACTTGATCTGTGTTGATTTTTCAGTTTCACTTGATCTGTGTTGAATCCGTTTGTGAGAACTAGTCTTTGGAATTTTTCAAGTGCAAGTTTCAAGCGGTTTGAGAAATCCAGTGACAGAAAATTGTTCAGAAGTTTTTTTTTTCTGATCTAAGTTTGACTTTCCGTCAAATATTCTGAACTGTTTCGGAACGATCTTTAATATTAAGCTAATCATTCAAGATGTCTTCTATAGGCAAACATTCTACAGAGAGAAAGCGAATGATCAACAACAACGATTTGGAGCCTATCATTTTAATTCCACGTATTATAGTGGATGGAAAGGAAATAGTGCCTGAGATACCAAGAAAAGAAGCTGAACAAGATAGACTGAAAGATCAGAATTCAGAGCTTCTTAAGCAAATTCAGGAGTTGAAATTTAAATTGTCAAATTCTGATAAAACTCCTGTTTGTGCAAAATATACTGATCATGCTAAATCCGATTGTGCAGGTATCATCAGTGCAAAAGAGAACGTGATAAGAGAGAAACAAAAATACATAAGAGAGAAAGAGACAGACATAAGAGAGAAAGAGAAAGAGATTAAAGAAAGAGATAAAATCATTGTTCTAAAAGAAAAAACAATTGTCACATGTGAAAAAGAATTAAAATTGAAAGAGAAAAAGATTGAAAAACTTCAAAGCCAACTGAAGACAACTGAACGAAAATCATCAGATCTCCAAGCTGAATCAGTTAAGCTTCAACAAACGTTTACGGCTTTTAAAGACAAAATCTCTGCCTTGGAAGCCAAGAATGCTAAACTACTGAAAAGTATCCAAGCAGAGAAAGAAAAATCAAAAGTGGAGACATCTTCCATTCAACAGATGTCTGATTTTTCAAAGAAAGCTAACCAAGAGAAAAAGGATTTAGAGCTTAGATGCATAAAACTTTCTAAACAAGTGTCGGAATTTGAAAAGATAATAATCACTGAAAGAGACACTTTTGCGAAAGAAAGACAAGTTCTTGAAGCTAAAATAACTGAACTTCCCACACGGGTTTCTACATTACAAGACTTGCTTGAAAAAGAAAGACAGATTTTCAAAGAAAAGAAGCAGTCTTATGAGCTTGAAAAGAAAAACGCAGAAAAGAGAAATACTGGGATTTTCAAGGATATGTCAAAGAAAACCAAGAACTTGGAAAAGGATTTTGACCTTGAACGTTTACATTTTGAATCTGAAATATCTAAGCTTCAATCCAAAGTAATTGTTCTGTCATCAGATTATCAAAAAGAACAGAAGGCCAAATCTGATTTGAAACAAAAGTTTGACACACTGACTTCTGAAAGAAACGTTTTGACTAAAAAGATAAAAGACTTAGAAGCTGCAAACGTTGAATTGTCAGATAAAGTAACAGCTGATGTGATTAGTCAATCACCTGTTGATAACTCAACAGAATCAGTCTGTTCTTTCAAAACAACTTCAAGTTCCATTCATCACAAAAATGTTTTGAAAAAGAAAAGTGTCAAACCACAAATTGTCAAATCAAATCAGATCAAACCATCAAATCTATTTTATGACAAATCTGTTGATGGACCAGCGAGCTTTTATATTAAATCTCTTGGAAAGCAATCGAAGAAAAATCAGATGGTCTGACGAGTGAAGACTTCTGAAGAAGAGAAGAAGAATGACAGATCATTCAAATCCACAACCAATGCCAAGAAGAACAAGACGCATAAAGGTAAATCTTTTGATAATCCTGATATATATTACTCGACTAATCATTTGATCAGGATTGCACAGAAGAAAATCTGATGTTCTTACTGTGGAGAGAATGATTTCGTCCGACAAGAATTTGCTCATAACTGGTACGGATCTTACAGAATTACTTCTCACATTTCGGATTTTAAAAGATATAAATCTAATGAGAGGTGGATTTCTAAATCTAACATACCAGGACCCAAATACCAGTGGGTACCAAAGCCTATTAAATCTGTTTCGCAGGTACCACAGGTATAGGGGGAGCAAGATGTTTGACTTCTGATCATGTACAGATCAGGACTCATACTTCAAAGTACAAAATTTTGGCTTCTGAGTAAATCAACTCGGGACTCGGACTTCAAAGTCAAAGAACAATGGCTTCTAAACACTTCAGTTTAGAAGTCGGACTTTAATGTCATTGTGGCTTCTGATCACATGACAGACTAGGACCCGTTCTTCAATGTTTAGACATGGATATTTTGCAAATATCCAGGGGGAGCTTAATAGACTTAAATCGTTCTATAATGATTTGAGGGGGAGCTTAAAGGTAAATATCTTCTGACCTAGATCTCTGATTGTTTGAAAGAAGAACAACTTTCGAACATGAAAAACACTTTCTGAAATGTTCAAACTACTTCTCTATTCTCAAAAGATTTCATGAATTAAGAAGTGTGATTTTCAAATGTTTTTCATATTGAGCTTTAATGTTTAACTGACCGTGTGTTTCCAAAGATCAATACTTGCGTATTATCTTGTCTATATACTGTAAAGTATTCACACACATCGGTTCAGTACTTTATTTTAATTTATTATTACCATGTCTCATAATGAACCAATTTTTCGATGGTAATACCCTCGTTTGCTTTCAATTATTGTTGAGCATCAATCATCATTTCCAAATTTGTGCTTTCATTGCAAAATTGTTTATGTTCGTTCATATAAACAAAATATACAATTCTTTGATACCCTATCCATTTCATTTGATCTGATTGATACATTATCAGATTCTCAAAACAATTCTTTTGATTTCATTTCATTCATTCAATATCTTTGTTTTGAGAGATCTTCAAAGTTCAAATGCTCAAATTTCATTCATATTTTTCATGAGCATACATTTTGACAATGTCATCATACATTTTTTGAGCTTAAATGTTCAAATTAAACTGTTGAACAACCATTCTTTATAGGACTTACATGGGATTCATGTGTGAGCTTATAAGAACTTCCATGGATTCACGCAAACCAGTGTTTCCTACCCAGGAAGTTATCCTTGAGTGAATGAGGGGTCAAAATCAAAGAGTGGGGGAGATAACTCATCCGGTTGAGTTTTTCTCATTGTGTGGAGCGGTAAAATGGAAATGAGAGTTTGGTTAGAAGTGATCATAATGATAAAAAGAAAGAGGGTGTGAGAACAGAGTTAAAAGAATATCAGAACTCTACACCAACTACTTTCTGAGCCGGACAGCCACATCTTCTGATTGGTTCACATTCTTTGGTGACCATCATTGAAACAGGCAGTGAGCCCATGCCAACTCTTGCAATTACCCCACCAGCCACTCGTTTCTTTCTCGACAAAGAAATGTTTTCATTTTCTTTGGGGATGCAGCATATATGCTATCTAATCTTCACTCGGAAGATTTAGATATTGAAAAAGAAGGAAAGTTGCCCCGCCTTCGCACCTCTTTCATGCACATTGAGTCCGTGTACAATTTGTTGTTGTCTCAACAGTTTACACAATTTGAGCCTTATGAAACACAATCATTATGCTAAATTCTTTCATACACAAGCACGAGCACACAGAAAATTTGTTTTTCTATCAGAACATTCATAGATAAATCTTGTGTTTTTCAATGATTGAATGGAAGCCCTGGGGAGTCATCATCAAACCAGCTCCTTAAATTGTACATTCGTTGTACACAGTAACTTTGTGTTACTGACAGGCACTTCTAACTGTTTCATTTGTTGAATCAGGGTTACCAAGTTCATTATATCTGAATTTGAAAAGATTCGGGTATATACAGTTCATGATTCAGCTATTCAGATCAAAGGGCAGAAAATGTCAAATGCATCTCAAAGGGGGAAGAATATTTGAAAAAGGGGGAAATTCAAAGAAAGTGCTGAAATTGAGAAAGTTTTGATGATCATGAAGCTCATAATCATCAAAAAGGGGGAGAAATCTACAAAGATCAATTTCAGAGATGAGATGTCAAAAAGTGGAAGAATTTCTGAAAGATTCAAATTTCAAAGCTGATTTGAAGAAAATAGACTTTCTAAAGAAGATTCTGAAAAGTCCAAGTCAGATAAAAAGAAATCATTCTGAGATTATTCAAAGTGAAATTAGAAGATTCGTGAAAGTTCGTTTTTCCAAAGATGATCAAGAGATAACAGTGATGAAGATAAAGTTTTTGAAAGATTCCTCGAAGTTTCTCAAAGGCAAAAGATTTCAAAGAAGTTTCAAAGATGAAGTTTTCATAGTATTGTTTCAAGACTTTAAATGATTTGTTTTCAAGACTTGTTGACTTTCCAAAGCTGCAAAGTGTTAAAGACTTTTCAAGATTCTTCAACAACTTCAGAAAGAGCTTCAAAGTTCAAAGCCGTCAGAGTTAAAGATTGAAGAATCAAAGCGCTGAAGACTAATGTCAAATTTTTTATTAAATCATGAATACAAAGGGGGAGAATGTTAGTGCATTAATTGTATACAAGATTTAATTAGGAAAGTCTTGTAAAAAGCCTTTTGTTTGAGAAGTCAAAGAAAGTCAATGATAGTCAAAATGTGAGAAGTCAACATTAGTTTTAGAGGGTGTTGAAGTACTTGAGAGTTTGAGTGGATAGTTATTCAAGTTACTTGAGAGTTTCATAGTCCATATAAATAGTTTGTTTTGTTTGTAATCATGTAACACTAAGAGCTTAATGAATACATCAGATTTACTTTCTCTCTGTACTCTCTCTCTAAGATCTTAATACTGTCATATTCTTGATTGAGAGTGTTTGAATTGCTTGATTGTAATATGGGAATACATTTTCATACTCTCCTTGTTAGGTTTGTAATCATCTATATATGACTACACAAGAAATGGCAAAGATCACATGTTTCAAGAATCACGTCCAAGATTGAACTCTTCAAAAGCAAGATTGAAGACATGCTGATTTCAGAGCTACAGAAAGAGATTGCATCTTCTGAGCTGAATAAGAAGACTGAATTGCTAAAATATTTTTAGTAATGATCTTGATCCAAAGGGGGAGATTGTTAGATCACATATCTATTGGATTCAAGATCATCCAAACTGAAGATCGCAATCTGAAGCTAAAGCAGAAACGTCGACTCTCGATATTAAAGTCTATGTTGTTTGTAATAAATGTCAAAGTAATTATTGTTTATTTTGTATTTGATGTAATTAGATATTTAGCATAACAAAATATCTAAGTTTAGTTAGATATATAATATCTAAATGTTAGATATTATATTAGTTAAAGTTAGTTATATTATTAGTTTATTATTGCAAGTTGTTTAGGTAGTGTGTTAGACACACAAGATCTAATATCAGATCTCTCAACTCTCAAAAAGATCAGATCTTTTTCAGAACACACACAAAAAGGTGTAAAAGAGAGAAAAACAGAGAACACAATCTAGAGCTTGAATCGATCAACCTTGTAACCATTTCTATTAATCAATACAGGTTGGTAATGGTTTATGAGTTGTGTTATAAGAACTTGATATAGTATTATGGACCCACAATTGGTATCAGAGCCTAATTTAAGATCAAAATCAAGTTTTTAAGAAAACGACTCTGTGTTCTTATTTGAAAATCGATTTCGAGTTTTTGAGTGTTTTAAGTGTTAAAATCGATCAGGTTGTGATCGATTAGGGTGCTAGATCGAGTTGTGAGTGATTGATTTCAGTATAGAGTTGAAATCGAGTACCATTTTGTGATTTTTGTGATAAAACAGTCGACTTCTTAAAGTCACTGTACCATCGATTTATTTTCGAAAAAGTGATTTTTATCAAGATCAAGTGGTCACATTCAGTTCTAGAAGTGTTTTTAGACATATTGGAAGAGTTTGGGTCTATTAATCTTGGAAATACAGGTTGAAAAGTAGAATTTATCGAAGTACAGACGAACTTGCGCAAACTAGAAGACGAACTCACGCAAAGCTCACTTTGCGTAACTCACTTTGCGCAACCAACTCAATACGCAAAGTCCACTTTGCGCAACCAACAGGACACGCAAAGTTTACTTTGCGCAACTCAAGCAACATGCAAAGTCCACTTCTCGCAACACTCTTGAAACGCAAACCTCAGTTCAAGTGATCTTCTCTTCACGAAAAGTTTAAGTCAAGTTTGCGCAACCCACTCGAAACGCAAAGCTCACTTTGTGCATCCAACTTGAAACGCAAAGTTCACTTTGCGCAACCCTCTTGAAACGCAAAGCTCACTTTGCGCAACGCACGCGATACGCAAACCTAAGTTTGCGCAACCCACTTGACACGCAAACCTCACGTTGCGCAATCAACCTCTCGCGCAAACCTTCTCAAAACGCAAAGTTTTTTCCAGACTTACAATTTTCTTCAAAATGACATCCAGAGAAGCCCTTGCAATCGGAACTGACACCAAGCCACCAGTTCTCTTTAAAGGAGAATACGAACAGTGGAAAGATCGGTTTCTGAACTTTGTTGACAGACATGAGCTGGGTGATTTCATCAGGAAATCTATAGAAGAAGGGGTTATGAAACCAGTCATGACGACTCGTTTGGTTGGAACCGTGCCGACTCAGGTTGAACTTAAGTATCATGAGCCAGAAGATGATAACCTCAGAAGAGCTAAAGGCGACAGATTAGCTAAGTCATACATTCTACAAGGAATTCCAAATGAAATCTATGTAAAGATTGACATCTACAAGGCCTTCGGCAAAGAAATGTGGGATCAGCTTGAGAAGATGATGCTGGGTTCGAAGGTTGGAAATCAGCTGAAAGTCTCCAACTGCCTAAATAATTATGAAGAATTTAGAGGCAGAGTCGGAGAAACTTTAGAAGAAACCTATGACAGGTTTGTGACCTTGATGAACGAACTAAGCAAGAACAAGGTCCACAAATCTCAAATAGAGCTGAACGTCAAATTCCTGAGTATTCTACAACCGGAATGGAAAAGATTTGCCAGACAGATGAAGCAGATCAAGGATCTGCATGAGATTCCACTTCATGAGGTGTATGAAACCTCAGACAAAATGAAGAAGAGGTGGATGAAATTCTAGATGAAAAGAGGCAGAAAGGAAAGACAGTTGAAGACACAGTTGCTCTTGTTGTCAGGAAGAAGAAAAACAAGACAATTGTGTATGAATCAGAAGAAGATGAAGGTTATGCAAACTCTGACATGGATGGAAATGAACAACTGAAGCAAGCAATGATACTGCTATCAAATGCTTTTCAGAAAAAGTTCTACACGAAGCCAAGTTCAAACAGTCAGAGATATTTTTCTGGTCCGAACAACTACATCCACAAGGAAAGGGTTGAAGGAAGTAGATATGAAGGAAAGAGATTTGAAGGGAAAAGAACAGAGGAGAGGAAACCTGAAGAGAGAAGATATCAGTCTGAAGGAAAGAGAATAGAGGAGAGGAAACCAGAAGAGAGAAAGTTTAAAGTTGAAGGATCCAGTCAGACAGAACCACCAACGTGCTACAACTGTGGCAAAACAGGTCACTATGCCAGAGACTGCCGAAAACCAAAAGTCAGAAACTTTGATTACTACAAGAACAAGATGCTTCTTGCAAAGCAACAGGAGGCGGGTAAGGCACTGATGGCAGAGGATGAGTATTGGATTGATCATTCAGACGAGGATGACGAGGATGAAGAGAGAGATGAAGCCGTCAACATGTGCTTTATGGGAAAGCAAGAATCAGATGCTGAAGCTGATTCAGATGATGAAGAAGAGGAGGTATGTGATTTATCGTATTCAGATTTCATGAAAATGCATGCCATGAATTTAAAACAACAAGAGTTAGAGTCGAATCTTGAGCGAGAAAATGGTGTTATAAATGACAAAAACCAACTGATACAGAAACTTAGCAATGAAATTGCTGAGAAGAAAGTATTGGTTGAGGTTTTACATAGAGATAATGACACCAACGCAAAGGAAAAGACAATAGTTCTTAAAGAGAATACTGAACTCAACTCTAAACTGACAAAAAGTGAGATTGATATATATGATCTTACAAAATTGCATTCTTCTTGTACCAAAGAAAACTTTTCTTACTTGGTAAATTAAAAAGTTTGGAAGAGAAGTTATACAAAATGGGTCAAACTGAACAGACTATTCATCTGAACAAACCCAAAGAGGAAATAGAGAGATGGGTAATCGGTTATAAGAATCCTCACTGTCTTCAAAAAGGGATGTCTGAAGTGCCCTGACTTTATGATCATCTTTCTATGAAATTAGCTCGACGAATCCCTGAGTTTAAAACTTTCTCGACTAAACTATCTGAAAAGGATGAAGCCAACGAAACTGAAAAACGGTTGAAATCATCTAAAGTTCATCTTCCATTTTATTATGTGAAGATGAATAATAGTTATAATGAAAATCCAATATGTCAAAAGAAGAAAACTCTTTCAAGTGATTTCTTTCAAAGTTATTCTGAACTCGAGAATTCTTTAACAGATGAAAGACTTTTGATGAATATTGAACAAAAAGTTTTTTCAACTGTGTTCAAAAATGTTATTATTTCTAAGGCTTCAAACTCTGAGGATATGTTTGGTTTAGCAAATAAAGGGTTTGATTTTCTGAACGCTGACGGTGGTTTAGATGATTGTTCTAATCAATTTGACTTTAATGCAAAACTTCCTAACCATTCATCTTTTGTTAAGAAATCTGTAGGAAAAACTAGTATGTCTGTTAACAGTGCAAAATCAACGAAAGTTGATAAGTCAGTCTCTGTGAAAGCTAAAAATGCTAAAGGTAAGAATATATCTAAGCATTCACAGAAACCGAACACTACTGGTAATCCGAAGAAGAAGCATTCGTTTGTTGCTCAAAAGTCTAACTCAACAGTTTCACATGTTTCAGATCTGAGCAAGCAAAGGCCAGAAGTTAAATCTCTGTGGCAACCGAAACAGAAGCTTGACAAGACCGTTAAATCGTTTTCTAGTGTTAATTGTAGTGAGACTTCGCCTAGTAAAGATGTCTTAATTGTTGATGTTGCTATTTTGAACTCAAAACTTGTTGTTTCTCGTAAACAATATACAATGAAGCAATTATTTCAGTTATCTTTATCTACTAGAAAGTCTTCTATTTATGATAAACATGTTTCTACTTCTTGTCAAGATTCTGAAGATTGGTTTGAAATTATCATGTGCATTCATTTCATTCTAATTTTTCAAATGCATTTCAGTAGGAACCAAATTCCAGTGGGTACCTAAGGCTAAATCTGTGTTGCAGGCACACAAAGTTTAAAAGAAGTTATGAAGATATGACTTCTAGACAAAACAGTCTAGGACTCGTTTCTCAAAGAAACTAGGTTCTTGAATACAACAGTTCAAGACCCGCACTTCAAAGATAAAACAATGGCTTCTGAACACGTCTGTTCAGAACCCGTTCTTAAGAAGAGAATATGGCTTTTGAACACATCAGTTCAAGACCCGCTCCTAAATGCTCAAGAGTCTTAATTTAATCTTTGTTTTAAGACTATTTAACTTAATTGTTTTATTATTTCTCTTGTGCAGATCCGTTATATGTGGTACTTGGATAGCGGATGCTCCAAGCATATGACTGGACAAAAAGATATGCTGTCCAATTTTAAAGAGAAGTATTTCAGATCAGTCAGATTCGGCAACGACCAGTTTTCTCCAATAATGGGATATGGTGATGTACAACATGACAAAATCACGATCAAGAAGGTGAGCTATGTTGAAGGCTTACGGCACAACCTGTTCAGTATTGGTCAGTTCTGTGACAAGAGCTTAGAGGTCAATTTCAAAGCCAAGACGTGTTCAATTCGCACTGAAGAAGGCGAGGAACTCTTAGTCGGCACAAGAAAGTCAGACCTCTACACAATTAACTTGTCAAAAATCCAGAACGACAAGCAGGTTTGTCTATTGTCGAAAGCCTCAAAGCAACAAAGTTGGCTATGGCATCGAAGGCTCTCTCACCTCAACTTCAGGTACATCAACAATCTGGTTAGTGGAAAGCTCGTCAAAGGACTTCCAGCGCTCAAATATGAAAGAGAACATCTTTGTGCAGCATGTGAAAAGGGAAAAATGAAGAGGGCACCTCATAAACCAAAGCCTGAACTAACTACAAGCGCTCCGTTAGATTTATTGCATATGGACTTATGCGGTCCGATGCGAACTCAGAGTCTAGGCGGAAAGAAGTACATACTCGTGATCGTGAACGATTACTCGCGATACACATGGGTCAAGTTTCTACGTTCAAAGGATGAGACACCAGATGTTCTCATCACATTCCTAAAGAAGACCCAGGTGAATCTGCAGGAACCGGTCAAGTTTCTAATAACAGACAATGGCACAGAGTTCAAAAATAACAAGGTTGAAGAATATCTCGAATCTGTCGGGATATCACATCAATACTCTGCTGCTCGAACGCCTCAACAAAATGGAGTGGTCGAAAGAAGAAATCATACGCTAGTCGAGGCTGCTCGTACTATGCTAAGTCAATCAGACTTACCTCTATTTTTGTGGGCAGAAGCTGTATCGACTGCGTGTTACACACAAAATCGCTCCATGATACATCGAAGATTCAAGAAGACTCCCTATGCGTTAATCAACAACCGAACACCGACAATCAAATATTTCTATATATTTAGTGTAAGTGTTTCGTGCTAAACGATAGGGAGAGTCTCAACAAGTTCAGTGCCAAGGCGGATGAAGGCATCTTCATTGGTTATTCCTCGACATCAACTGCATTCCGTGTTTATCTAAAGAAGTCAAAGACGGTTATAGAAAGCATCAACGTCACGTTTGATGAAGAGATGGCTTCCGAACAACACAGTTCAGAACCCGTGATAACCGGAGTACTAGCTTCTGGGCAAATCAGTCCAGAACCTGCGTTCCAACAGAATAAATCAGATAAAGCATCAACGTCAACTAATCATTTATCTGATTTAGACTTATTATTTGAATTGTTTTATGATAAATTTCTTGGATCTAATGTCAAGAAATCTGTTGTGCTTGACAGGATGGAAGACTTAACGACTACTCATCCAACCAGTTCAGATGTTCCTATTGAATCCATCACCCCGATTCAACAAGAAATTCCGATTCAAATGCCGACTCCAACAGTTGAAGAAGTTCCATGTGATGAAGAGTCAGAAGTAGCTGACACAGTAGGATGTTCTGTTCAGATCAATCTACAGCCAGAACAAGTTGTACCTACTGAGCCTTCTGAACCTACCACTTCAACTGCAATCATTATTCCTCCTGAACAAGCTGAAGAAGGTACAAGTGGATTTATAGATGATACAATTGACATACATTCATATAATCCACTGCCTCATGAACATAAATGGACCAAAGAGCACCCGCTAAGCCAGATAATTGGCGATCCATCGAAACCGGTGCAAACTAGGTCAGCATCAATAAACTTGTGTATGCATGACTCCTTTCTGAGCAAGTTCGAGCCAACACGCGTATCAGAGGCACTTGCTGATCCAGAATGGCTGATCTCAATGCAAGAAGAGCTAAATCAGTTCGATGCACTTCAAGTCTGGAGACTCGTACCAAAGCCTCAAGGTAAAACCATTATAGGTATGAAGTGGATTTTCAAGATAAAGAAAAACGAATGTGGTACCGTTATCCGAAACAAGACAAGACTAGTAGCCAAAGGACACAGACAAGAGGAAGGAATCGACTACGACGAGACATATGATCTTGTGGCGCGATTAGAGGCAATTAGAATGTTTCTAGCCTACGCAACCCACAAGAACTTCACGGTCTTTCAAATGGACGTGAAGACCGCCTTTCTGAATGGCATTCTGAAGGAGGAAGTTTACGTCTCTCAGCCAGAAGGTTTTGTCAATCAAGAGAAGCCGAATCACGTCTACATTCTCGACAAAGCACTCTACGGTCATAAACAAGCTCCTCGAGCCTGTTATGATGTCCTTTCCAAATTTCTAGTCAAGTCTGGTTTTTCAAAAGGAACGGTGGATACCACTTTGTTTATCAAAAAGGAAAAAGCCGATATCATTTTAATTCAAATCTATGTAGATGATATTATTTTTGGCTCTACAAATCCTAAGTACTGTAAGAATTTTTCAAACCTTATGGTGTCTAGATTTCAGATGAATTTGATGGGAGAGATGAATTTCTTTCTCGGATTACAAGTCAAACAGTTTTCTACGGGGATTTTTATCAATCAATCAAAATACATTATGGATATTCTTCGGAAGTTCAAAATGGAAAATTCAAAACCGATTGGTACCCCAATGGCACCAGGTACTAAGATTGACACCGATCCTTCGGGAAAGGCTGTTGATGTTAGGACTTATAGAGGGATGATAGGTTCTTTAATGTATCTTACTTCTAGTAGGCCAGATATAATGTTCTCAACATGCTTATGTGCAAGATATAAGGCCAATCCTAAAGAAATCCATATGTCTGCGCGCATGTTCTATATGCATGGTTTGGGTTTCAAACAATGCAATATGTGCATTTAGGGTCTTTATACGCACAAACCCAACCTTATATGTTCTATATGCATGGTTTGGGTTTCAAACAGCCTGATATGTGCATTTAGGGCCTTTAGGCGCACCAGCCCAACCTTATATGTTCTATATGCATGGTTTGGGTTTCAAGTAGCCTAATATGTGCATTTAGGGCCTTTATGTGCACAAACCCAACCTTATATATTCAATATACATGGTTTGGGTTTCAAATAGCCAAATATGTGCATTTAGGGCCTTTATGCGTACAAACCCAACCTTATTTGTTCTATATGCATGGTTTGCGTTTCAAACAGCCCAATATGTGCATTTAGGGCCTTTATGCCCACAAATCTAACCTTATATGTTCTATATTCATGGTTTGGGTTTCAAGTAACCCAATATGTGCATTTAATACCTTTATGCTCACAAACCCAACCTTATATGTTCTATATGCATGGTTTGGGTCTCAAGTAGCCCAATATGTGCATTTAGGGCCTTTATGTGCACAAACCCTACCTTATATGTTCTATATACGTGGTTTGGGTTTATAACAGCCTAATATGTGCATTTAGGGCCTTTATTCGCACAACCCCAACCTTATATGTTCTATATGCATGGTTTGGGTTTCAAGTAGCTTAATATGTGCATTTAGGGCCTTTATGCGCACAAACCCTACCTTATATGTTCTATATGCATGGTTTGGGTTTAACATAGCCTAATATTTGCATTTAGGGTCTTTATGCGCACAAACCCAACCTTATATGTTCTATATGCATGGTTTGGGTTTCAAGCAACCCAATATGTGCATTTAGGGCCTTTATGCGCACTAACTCAACCTTATATGTTCTATATGCATGGTTTGTGTTTCAAACAGCCCAACATGTGCATTTAGGGCCTTTATATGCCCAAACCCAACCTTATATGTTATATATGCATGGTTTGGGTTTCAAGTAACCTAATATGTGCATTTAGGACCTTTATGCGCACAAACCGACCTTATGTGTTCTATATGCATGCTTTGGGTTTCAAACAACCCAATATGTGCATTTAGGGCTTTATGCGCACAAACCCAACCTTATATGTTCTATATGCATGGTTTGGGTTTCAAACAACCCAATATGTGCATTTAGGGCCTTTATATGCCCAAACCCAACCTTATATGTTCTATATGCATGGTTTGGGTTTTAAGTAGCCCAATATGTGCATTTAGGGCCTTTATGCGCACAAACCCAACCTCATATGTTCTATATGCATGGTTTGGGTTTTAAGTAGCCTAAAATGTGCATTTAGGGCCTTTATGCGCACAAACCCAACCTTACGTGTTCTATATGCATGGTTTGGGTTTCAAACAGCACAATATGTGCATTTAGGGTCTTTATACGCACAAACCCAACCTTATATGTTCTATATGCATGGTTTGGGTTTCAAGTAGCCCAATATGTGCATTTAGGGCCTTTATGCGCACAAACCCAACCTTATATAATTCTAGATGCATGGTTTGGGTTTCAAACAGCCCAACATGTGCATTTGAGGCCTTTATGTGCCCAAACCCAACCTTATATGTTCTATATGCATGGTTTGGGTTTCAAACAGCCCAAAATGTGCATTTAGGGCCTTTGTGCGCACAAACCCAACCTTATATGTTCTATATGCATGGTTTGGGTTTCAAGTAGCCTAATATGTGCATTTAGAGCCTTTATGCGCACAAACCCAACCTTATATGTTCTATAAACATTGTTTGGGTTTCAAATAGCCAAATATGTGCATTTAGGGCCTTTATGCGCACAAACCAAACCTTATATGTTCTATATGCATGGTTTGCGTTTCAAACAACCCAATATGTGCATTTAGGGCCTTTATGCCCATAAATCCAACCTTATATGATCTATATCCATGGTTTGGGTTTCAAGTAACCCAATATGTGCATTTAAGACCTTTATGCGCACAAACCCAACCTTATATGTTCTATATGCATGGTTTGGGTTTCAAGTAGCCCAATATGAGCATTTAGGGTCTTTATGCGCACAAACCCTACCTTATATGTTCTATATGCATGGTTTGGGTTTAAAACAACCTAGTATGTGCATTTAGGGTCTTTATGCGCACAAACCCAAGCTTATATGTTCTATATGCATGGTTTGGGTTTCAAACAGCCCAATATGTGCATTTAGGGCCTTTATACGCACAAACCCAAGATTATATGTTCTATATGGATGGTTTGGGTTTCAAGTAGCCTAATATGTACATTTAGGGCCTTTATGCGTACAAACCCAATTTATGTTCTATATGAATGGTTTGGGTTTCAAACAGCCCAATATGTGCATTTAGGGCCTTTATGCGCGCAAACCCAACCCTATATGTTATATATGCATGGTTTGGGTTTCAAACAGCCCAATATGTGCATTTAGGCCCTTTATGCGTTCAAACCCAACCTTATATGCTTTATATGCGTAGTTTGGGTTTCAAATAGCCTAATATGTGCATTTAGGGCCTTTATGTGCACAAACCCAACCTTATATGTTCTATATGCATGGGTTGAGTTTCAAACAGCCTAAGTGTGTCCCATTTGTAGTCGTTATACTGTCGGATTTGACTTGTTTGTATTTTGTAAAACCACGGGGTGGTATTCGACCAGTGTCAGTCAGAGGTACGACGATGACTCCAGCCAATATCCGACTTATGATACCGAGTTGTGGCAGGAGGTTTCAGGGGGAGTGAAGAAAGGTCGTACGTTTGGGTTCAGGTACCACAAAGATCCCAACGCGATATCTTAACTGGGACATCCTCGGGTGGTATTTCTTCTTCTTCTTCTTCTTCTTCCCGATAGCGTACCATATTTGATTATATGAGCTTTATCAATTTATTTTATAACTAGTGTTGGGCCCGTGCATTGCACGGGAGGATAAATTTTTTGTTGGAATATTGAACCGAGTTAAAATAAAACGTAATTTCTCTGTTAACAGTTAATGAAATACAATGTGAAAAACGAATGTATTTTCATAAGTGGTTAACTTGCATATATTCTTAATCGTTTGTTGTTATGATTTTGTGCAATAATATTGGTAATAGTTTTGTATTATATTATTTAAAACTCAAACGACATATCTCATAACATATCACTATTATTGAAATAATTATAAATATGAACATACGTTTTTACAGATTTCGCAATTTTTCTGAAACCTCCTCGACAACACTTGACAATCACTTTAAACGTATAAATCTGTAGATTAATTAACAACATTCAACCCACATCAAATATGACAAAGAAAATAAATGATTTCTATCTTTTGTAACCGACAACTCAACTGGTATAGTTCAAATTCACTCAGTACCACTTGAAAATTTATCTGACTATTGACTTCAATACCTCCTAGTATTAGTCGATAAAAATAAAGATATGTATATATATCTTATTCCCCTACTTCGAAAAATATGATTGTGGATTTTGAAAAATATAAACAAATCCTCAGTAAATAAAATAAAATATAAAAAAATAGTTTTTCAAAGAAACAAAAATATAGTGGAATACCTTTTGTTCAGTTGCAGGTTCCGCCATTGACACCCGACCGTTCGTCTTCTTCTTGTACTCGGATGATACATAAAGAAGCTATATATATTTATAGTGAATGTATAGAATATTTTAAAATCTTTTATTTTCATTTTCGATTTTACATTTAAATTTAAATATATTAAAAATATGGAGGAATATTTTTATATCTACATCGTTTCTATTTTATTTTCTTTACACTTGGTTAATTTGGAAAGTATTGCGGAATATTTTTATTTTAAAGAATAACATAATTTATTAGTGTATCTCGTTATTTTTTATTTTTAATTCATATCAACCTTCTTTTTTCTTTTTTTAATGCTCGTGAAAAAAAATACGTGTAGATTTTATATTATCAAAAAAATACGTGTAGATTTTATATTATGCTAATATAAAATACGTGTAGATTTTATACAAAATAAAATAGATTTTATATTAGCAAAAAAAATACGAAAGAAAAAAGAGTTTATATTACATCTCATTATCTAAAAAGATTTTATAAAATAAAATATGGAAAAAGATTTTATAAAATAAAATATGGAAAAATCATTATGAGATGTAATATAAAAAAATACGGAAGAAAAAAGATTTTATATTACATCTCATTAATATAGATTTAAATGTAAAATCTACATTTAAAATAAATTATGCTAATATAAAATCTATTTTATAAAATCCTCCACCAAAAAAACAAATAGTTATATTAATAAATGAGTATCCATTCCACAAATAGATGATTATGTGAGATATTGTGCTTGGAAATGTTGTACCAAAGCATTAAGAAATTGTAAATTAAGTAATTGGCTTTAATTAGTTGTAACTTGTGCTAAAAATGTTGTAATTAAGAGTTTTTTATGCCGTTTTTATAATATAGTATAGATTACTGTTAAACTTCTTATAACGTCTTTTTTGTTTTTTTTATTTTATAGGAAATTGAGGATCTAAAGACCCAACTTGAGGAGTTGAAGGAGCGGGAAGAGAGACGTGCGGCGGAGGAAGCCTCATGTCGGGCGGAGGAAGAGACACGTCAGCGGGAACGTGATGCCCAGTACGAGCATATGTGTGAATTGGTAAAGCGTTTATGTTCTTCCCAACCAGGAGCACCGTCACCGCCACCCATGTGATGAGACTTGTTTAATATTTGAACATTCAGAATGTATTTTGGAACAATACTTTAACACTTGAACAATGTATTTTATGTTTATGTTAGTTGTATTTTACGTTTTTTTATAGTTTTTGGCAGTTTTCACAACTTTCAGCAGATTTTTACTGTTTTTAGCAGGTTTTATAGCATAATTTTTAATTAAAAAGCAGGTTTTTCTGTTTTTTATTTTTAAACTTTTCTGCGGATTTTTGGCGAAATATTCCGCCGAAAATAAATAAATAAATAAATAATTTTCGGTGAAATATTCCGCCGAATATCCGCCAAAACATTTCGCCGAAACACATTTTTTTTATTTAAAAAAGAAAAAAAAAATAAATCAATTAATAATTTTCGGCGGAATATTCCGTCGAAATTCCGCCGAAAAGTTTAAAAATTATTTTCTTAATTAAACGACTTATTAAAAAATTAAAAAAAATTCTGGCACGTTTTCGGCGGAAAAATCTGCCAAAAATGCCCTTTCTGCCGAAAATTCCACCGAAAAACGTTGTTTGTGGCGCTTCGGTTTCCGTCCGGCCAAATCCGCCGAAAATCCGCCGAAACTGTTATTTTCCAGCGGATTTCCGGCAGATTTGGCCGTCGGAAATGCCCTGTTGTTTTGTAGTGAAGGTTTAGCCGGGTTAGAGCAAGTTTGGGGAGGAACTTTTGGTACACCACACCATAGAAGACCTTTTTTTTTTTGGGAACCTTGGATAAAACCGGAATTGTAATCTTATTTTGCATGAAATTAGATTATTAGGTTGTTATTTCCAATTTCTAGAATTATAACTTGTATATAACAGGTGATCATTCTTTCCCGATTTTCGAAGGCTCAATGCTTTGGCATTTTTAAATATCACATTTCTGGTTTTTTGGAAATTTTTGTTATCCTTGTTTTTGGGGTGTTATAGATCACCTCAAGGTCCATGTAAGCTTTGATTAAAGAAGAACCTTTGCAGGCTTCGTTGAGAAATCGTGCGTCTTCTATATTTATGAAAAGAAATTACAATAACAAAAAGGGAAAAAAAAAAACACTATATACTTACATAAGCTAACATCTTTTAATTTGAAGTTTGACATGCAGAACAAACTTTTAAAATGGTATTTTTAGAAATCAAAAATTAAATCGAGATTTGAAGACCACAAATGATCATTTTATATATCGCTAGTGTTGATATCCTGTGTTGCACGATGATCAAATAAGTGTTAACAAAAATGTAAAAATCATTTTCATTGACTATATATATATATATATATAGTGTTGGGTACTCTGTGAAGGTAAACTTTCACATGTTTTTCCTATGAAGGTTCGAAGTCTTTTTGTAACTTTATAATATTTTGCTGTGAAGTTTTAATGTTATTTGTGGTTTTTACGCTCTCACGAAAACGTCATGGTTTTGCATCATCCCAAGTCTATATAATTTTGTACATAAGAGAGGTCTTAAAGAGATATTGTAGCATGTTTTAATACATAGAATCTCTTATAATTTTTCTGAAAATTTTGATTTTTTAAAATATTGAATATGTTAAAAGACTTCTCTATCTTCATATATATCTATTGCAATTTATGTTATTAACTATTTCTAAATATATAATACGTGCAAGTCGATGTACAATACTTTAATTTAAATAAATATTGGTTTTGATCCTATTCAATTAATAGAGTTATGAAATATGTTGGATGTGTGATGAAAGTTATTAATAAGAAATATAGTTTAAATATTTTTCTTTAACATTTATTGACGTCGTTTTAAATAAATTGTTACAAGAAATAAAATAAAAATGAAAAATAAGTCAAAATGCTCTAACATAGTGAAAGATTTAGAATAAACAAAACTCTAACACCACAATAGATAAAAGGAAATTTATAAATATATAAATTTATAATAAATTGAAACAATAAATAAACAAAATATATAAGTTATTACTTAATAAAACTATATTATCAAATATTAATAATAATAATAATATTATTATTATTCAAATATATAGTTTAAATAACCTTCATATTTAAAAACCAAATATTATAATATTTTTAAAAATTATAATCGTCGTTAAAAAAATATAATAATACATGATTAAATGTAATATAAAAAGTGTTAATATATCATAATTATTATCTTCTTATAAAAAAAGATATAGAAGTATTTAAAATCTAATTCAAATAAAAATATATCAAGGGTCCAACTCTTTTTTCATTTAGTCGTAGAGTTATTTCCTTCCGTTACTTTTTTTTAAATAGTAATTTTTTGAAATTTTTTTTGCAATCTAGGTCAAAATTCGGATCGAGGCAAGTGCCACTTAACACGATTACATAGCATTGTCGAACACCGTCAGTTTTTTTACTTTTCTTGTGTGGAAGCGAATCACGAGTTTCATTTTCTAAATTGATAATTTCCGGTGACATTGTTGACAATGGTATAAATCTCATTAAATTGTAGCAAAGCTTTATGGTTGGAACTCTTAAATTATATGAAGCAAAAAAGTAAATTCGTAAATGAAAATTAGTCTAATATTAAACATGATTCAATCATTGAAGGTAAAGAAAATAAACTATGGATAGTATTAGTAGATTTACATTCTCATAAAACTTCAATTTCTCAAATGTAACACTAAAAATCTATAGTATATACATCAAACAATAAATGAATATAAAAATATAGATTGCAACCGATTTGCGAGTAACAATATAATATTTGAATAAACAATATACAAATATTCTTTTAGCATTGTATGTTATTCTTCTGGGAAAAAAATCTAGAAATGAGAATAAAGGTACGTAATAATACATCATGAAATTCTAAAATAAACAAAATCAAGAATGGATTGAAATTGAAGAAGTAGTTGAATGAAAGACTTACATGTAGTAACGTATATGTGTATCATGGTGATGAGACTTTGATGCTTTTTCGGATATTTGGTGATCTTTAGAACTTGTTTCTACTTGTGTCACTTACTACAAAAAAAAAAACACAACATAAACATCATATGAAATCAACACAGTGGCAAACAAAAGTCCATACGCTAGATCGATCTTATAGTAAGAGAAATGTGTTAAAAGGAAATAATGGGAGGTTGGTTGTTGTATGACAAAGAAGTGAAAAAAACAATAACATATCCAACAAAAACAAAACAGTGTGTGTTTAAATATGTGGAAATGGATGGTTAATTAAAATAAATGAAGAAAAATAAATGGTTAATAACATAAAAAAGTGAAAATAAATTATTAATTAACATAAATTGCAATAAAAAAATGATTAATATAAGAAGATGGATGGTTTAGATATTAAAAGCTAATTAAAGTGGTGCCAAAATTGCCAAAGTAGCCTCCTTGAAAGATAAAATGCATTTTTCATAAAGGGACATTCAATTCTTTAATATATTTAATACTTTAAAAATTCAAAAAAACCATAAAATTCTTATCTAAGAATCCTACTCCGAGAGAGAGTGTCACATCACCTCTTGTTGGTTTTCTTTTAATTTATATATAGATTGATGGAGACATCATTTGAATTGTATTTAATATACATAAATAAACTCCGTCGATATTCTTTTAGTCCAAATATTTATTCAGAATGTTTGTTTTCGAATCTTTTCCCTTCAAATTAAGGGCATCCCCAATGGTCAAGTCTTTTAAAGACTTGATCTATTTGTCACGTCACCAAAAAATTATGTTCAAATTACTAATCCAATGGTCAAGTCTTCCAAAAGTTTTTTTTGGCATTTTTAATTCATTTTTAATATATATATATACATAAACTATCCTCATCTATTTGAAATGTTTTATAAAACTCCTTCCATTATTTGTCGTTATTTAAAGCACAAATACGTGAGAATGAGATGATGATATAAAAATAGGATATGAGTGTGCACAAATAATTTATTTTGTTTATAATAATAATAATAATATTTTATATATTTAATAAATGAATTATTATTGAATGAAAGTGTAAAATTAAAAATGTAAACATACGATTGTTGAGGGATCAAATATAAACATTCTATAAATCCTCAAACACTTGACATCCACCAAGTCATTGGATGTCAAGTTATTCTTCAAGTTTTTGCTCCAATAGTAAAATTTGGCATCAAGTCTTCATCAAGTCATTCATCAAGCTATTAAATTTACAATTGGAGATGCTCTAATGGTGGCCCTTAATATTTTTTTTAAGAATTCTGTTAAGCATGTGAGATGAATATGACATATAAACGTCACATGCGTACAGGACATTCTGTCGATATAATACTTGTATACCTTTGCATGTTTTTTTCTTCTCTAACATACTGACTTAACATACATTCAACTTCAAAAGGGTCATATTCTTTCTCTAAAATCAAGTGGAATGTTATTTCTGTTACATAATATAAGTCATATCAAACGTTGTATTTATTAGGAATACGATTAACAAAACTATTAAGAAACATAAGCAGAAAACATCCTTGATTTATTGAATTATGAGAATAATTCTTACATAAAGCAATAATTATCTTTTGAAGATTGCTTTTCAACAAATTAAAGAGACATTTTCCTTAAACAACTTCAGCTTAACAAGAGACTCGTCGGAATAGATATTCTCTTATGGAGATTTCATCGATGGCTCCATCATCTTAACCCTGCAAAATTCATCCATGCATATGTAAGCACTTGAAAGTTAAAGACAATGAAGTAATTACGCGTAACAATTTTTCTTATTTGAGTTGTACAATATTGTTGCACAAATGATATTTAAGAATACATTCACAAATTCACCTCCAAGAACATATGTTTTCAGAAAAGGGAGCATAAAGAATTGAATGTGCATGCATGAATACACACACACACACAAATAGAGGGCTTTTACTTGTAAAAATTCAAGAATTAGGGTTAGGGTTTTAATTTGTGAAAATACTCGCTATACATAGAACGTTACCTGAGTAGGGAGCTTCTTAAGTAATTTGGGGGAGGCGGCCGATGAGGTTCCGATTGGTGGCAGGGTGATGACGGGTGGGGTGATGACGGGTGGGGTGATGACTGGGATCACTAGTGGTGGTAAGCCAGCTATGAGGGAGGCAACCAGTGGGGTTCCGATTGGTGGGGAGACGACGGGAGGTGTGACAACTGGTGGGGTAACGACGGGCACAGTGACATCCGTTGGAAGTATGTTTGTTGGTTTGAGAATAGGTGGTTTAGATTTGTGACAATTTCCACAATCAAGACGAGGAGTTGCGGAAGAAAGCAAGAAGAGTGAAACAAAAAAGAGAGCACGAAGTTTCTTAGAGGACTCCATTAATTATATTTTGTGATGTATGTTCAAGTAGTTATATATATAATAGGTAGTGTGGATGGAGTATTTTATTTTTCTTTTTGATATTTTTTTATAATTAATTTGATTGAAATAGCTAGGGAAAACAACAAGAAGTTTAATCGATAGACTTGCGCACTATAACTGGTAGGGCCCATGTATGTGTTTTACAGTCGACCCTCAAATAATTCTATTATTATGCATCTAATAAGGTTAAAAAAATTCAACATATATTGGATAATTATACTGTAAAAAATATATCTAAAGGATTCGTAATTAAATAACACATATATTCAACATTCTTGATAAATAATATTATGATCAATATTGATAACTAATTATGGATTACTAGTAATTAATTAAAGGACAAGCTAAGGTCTAATTTTGTATTTATGTTATTTCTTAAATGTAATAAAAATAGTTGGTCAATCGAGTACTATTCCTAGGGGTGTTTGCGGTGCGGGTTGGGGTAAAACCGCAAACTGCACCGCATATGCGGTTTGAACATTTTTGCAAAACGCAAACCGCACCACATATACCTTAAACAGCACCAAACGGCACCGCAAAATGCGTTTATACGGTTTGTATCTTACACATTTTACACCTACAATTCAATAATTATAAGATGAAAACTTCATTTTAAAATCAATGATAACGTGATCGTAGTCCCTAAAAATAAAAATATTCAATACGTCGGATTCTAAAATACACATTATGTAAATATTGCAATTATTCTATATATACATATATGTGTGTTTAATATATAAAATCAGGGTCGTGCGTGGGGGAGGGCAGGACGGGCGTACGCCCAGGCCCCATGAGAAATAGGGGCCCAATTTTTTTAGTATATAGTAGTTTTCAAAAAATAATAAATAAAAGAGACAATTCTTTTAGTTGCTAATAGGGCCCAAAGAATTTCATATTATATTAGGGCCAAACATGTATTAATTAATTACATTGAAAAAGAAAATATGTTAAAAGTTAATTTATTGTACATTTTATAATGTTGTTTATTGTTTCTATAAGTTTTTTTTTTATCTAGTACAAATTCTAAAACTAAATGCCTAAATTTTTTTGATATATTCTCCATCATTCATCTCCCACTTGGCTTATTATAAATTCAATGTCTAATAGGACCCAAAAAAATTTGCATTATATTAAGGGCCCAAACATGTATTAATTAATTACATTGAAAAAATTGGTCATTCATTTTATAGTATTACCTATTGTTTTTCTAAGATTTTTTTTATCTAGTATGAAAGTCTAAAACTATTTACCTAGAAAATATTGATACTATTATCCATCATTTATCTCCCACTGACTTCTTTAATTATTTCATCCACATGAATTATATATTTGAATTAGAATATAGTAGATTTCATGTTATCAACTAAGAGAGCAAGCTCCTAACTTTTGAAAAAAAAAATTACCAACCATATGAGACAGTTCAACTTATGGCTATACCATTGTTTTTCCAAACATTATTGACTCTTTATAATTACCTAATATTGAGTGCATGACTCGTAAATACTCTCTAATCTCTAAAGCAATACTAAAATCTTAAGCGATAAGCCGATAACTAACGTGGGTGTTGATTCTTTGGTGGTTCCAAAAAAGTTTGTTTCAACCCTAAAAGATTAAAACGGTGATGAAAAACATTAACCTAACATGAGATGAAAACTCAATTGATTTATATTGATTTATATAGAGTATTACTTCGAATAGTAAATATTTTGTCCAAAAATTATCTCATTTTATCTATTAAATCTACATCATAAGGTTTTTTTCTTTTTAGAAAGGGTGTCCTAGGTATGTCTAGATTAATCCCTGCAAATTATGAATATAAGACATCAGCCCTGATTAAATCTCAGGGTGCGTTTGGTTTGCAGACTGGGTGGGACGGGAATGGACAAAAAATCACTGTCCTATGTTTGGCATGACATGGGACAGGACAAAAGTTCACTGTCCCATGTTTGGCGCGACATGAGACAGGGATAAAGACTGGACAGGGTGGGACAAGATGGGACAAAAAGGGGTATTTTCTTGTTCCACCAAAATAAGTGGAACAACATGGGACATGATTGAGACAGAAACTAAAAATCACTGATTTACCGCCATTTGATATATAATCCTAATATGGTATTAGTCTTAAGGGTCATCACTACCCATCGTCGCTACTACCACCATCGGTGGCCACTAGTAGTCACCGCTAACCACCGTCGGCCACCTCTACCTATTTCTCCACCATAACAACCTCCTCCACCACCTCCACAACCATCGGTCATCGCCACCACCACTACCATCATCGACCACCTCCACTAACACCGATCACCACCACCTATTGTCGCCACCACCATCGACGGCCACCGGTAGCTACCACTAACCATCGTCGACCACTTCCACTTCTTCCTACACTACTACAACAACTTCCTCCACCACCTCCACAACCACCACCCATCGCCACCTCCACCAATCACAACCACCCATTGCCGTCGCCGTCACCGACGCTCACCGCCAATCACCGTCGCTGGCTGCCACCATTGTCGCTCGCTGTCAACCATCGTTGGTAACCTCCGTCTCTTCCTCCACTACAATAACCACAATTACCACTGTGCACCGCCACCACCACTACCTCTATTACTATCTTTCACCTTCTTCACAACTATCGTCTTTCACCAGCCACCCATCGTCTTGTATCTTTACTCGTCGCTGCAACTATGCATCCGTCAATTCATTAAGATCTTCCAAATTGAATCAACTATTATATTTTTTTATATGAATCCGATTTTTTCGAACTACCATCAATTATTTCAGATTCTTCATTCAAATTTCCTATTATTGTTTATGTATTTATATGTACGGAAATTGTGTAAAAAAATTAATAATGTTTTTTAATTAAATTATTTAAGAATATTCTTTATTTGTGTTATTTATAACTATTATATGACATATAAAATTATCAAACAACTTTTAGGGAAACTTGTCCAGTTCTGTCCTATCCAGTCCTAGTCGTACCAAACACAAGACAACCATTTGTCTTGTCCAGTCTAGTCCTGTCCAGTCCCGTCCAAATTTGTCTGCGTACCAAACGCTACCTCAGTGGCCACAATTGTTTACATCATAAGGTTGTTTTTGAAGATTGAACAAATTAACGATGTTATGTAAAATTTATATGGCAAATAATATTAATTTAAAAATAATTATTGATTAATTTTGCGTCTAAGAGTACTCGAAAAAATGATTTAACATGAATTTAGTATTTCTTGAATTTAGTTTTATTTCTTATAATAAAAACAATATATCAAAGATTTTTTTTTCATAATTATCGAGGGCCCTTTTCTACATCTTGCCCCGGGCCTATAAAATGTCAGGAACGGGTCTGGATAAAATTAAAAATAAATACATATATATAGTGTGCGGTGAGGTGCAGTTTGAATCGCGGTTTGATAACTTAAAACTGCAAATTGCACTGCATAGTGCGGTTTGGTAAAAATGCAAACCACAAACCACACCGTGGACGTCCTAAACCGCGCTTTGCGGTTCGGTGCGGTGTGGTGTGGGCGGTTTGTGCGGTTTAACGGTTTAAATGAACACCCCTAAGTATTCCTTTAAATAATCAAATCGTGTTATGGATTGAGTTGGAGTCAAAAATGTTTTTTTCTACTCTGAATATAAAACTTTTAGAATACATATGGACAACATATGGACAAATAATACTGTTTATAAAATTGTCATTATTTGTATAAAGCTGAAATGACAACAAAAATAACAGTAGGATGTTTTTCTACTCGCTTTTACTGTAACAATGGAATCTTAACTATACAAAACAATGAGTCGTTTAGTGAGCAAAATGATTTTGACCCGTTGTGCATATTCTTCTATCTCTTTTTATCTCAGTGAAGTAATAGACGGAGATGAAGATATTTATATGGTTGGGATGTATCTTCAAGTAAATACAATTTATGAATGTCTTTACATGTCAAATTTCCTCAAGTAGACAATATAATTGATTACCGAGAGATGAAAAAAAAAGTACGCAAAGATGATAAGCATAGAGATGCAAATATTTATGCATAATTTATTAACATATTTGGTCTCCTATAATAATGATAAGATTCAATGTTTTAATTGGAATAAGGCGTTACGTAGTATTGAGATCAAGTCTTATGTTTTAGGAGTATCACTGACGCCACGTCATTTTTCAAAATATGACTTATGACGCAAATCTATATACATGTATGTATATACACAAACATGATTAAATGAGGACCTCAAAAAGATCGAGAATCTTGAAAGTTTCACATTTTATACATAAAAATGGTTCATATTGTGAAAGAAAAAATATACCTAAAATTGTTTTATATTGTGAAACAAATACATTGTAATATCCGGATCCCAAATTTTCGATAATTTTGGAGTTGGCTAAAAAGTTAATCATTTCCCAAAGTTCAAGGGGGTTAAATGAAACTTGGGTTATATATATAGATTTTTAACCCTGAGATATTTAAAATCTCAAGGTTGATATTTTGAAGGTCAGAGAGAAAGAGCAGGGAGTTTGAAGGATCGATCGGTTTCCATCATTCAAGGTACAAATCTCGTCTATTTCTACCTTCTAAGTGTTATAGGCCGTGTAGAATCTCGTTATTTAGCTTTTCAACCGTTTAAAATGATGATTTGGGGATCTGAGGTTTTTGATCGAACTCTGGGAATTGCTCCGGCGAGTTCTTGGTGAAGACGACCGGACCCGGGGTGACCGGATGGCACCGGGCGACCGGGGTGACCTGATGGCACCGGGCGACCGGGTGGCTCGGGGGTGCCCCGGGCGGCTCGAGGGAGACCCGGGCGGCGCACACAGCGCGAGGCACGGCGGCGTGGGGGCGGCGCACGGCGGCGCGGGGGAGGCTCTGGGGTTTTTGTTAAGGTTTTTTCTCGGGGTTCTGTTGTCTTTAAGTTTAGACATAAGTGGGAGAGTTATCTGCGTTTATCTTACCGATTCATTCGGTGTTGTCGTAGGTAGCAAATCGTTAGAAAGCGGGCTTTTAGCATGAAGAATCTGAGGTGAGTCTTTCGAACTAAATCCGTTTTCATTTACGAAAGTTATTTGTTAAATGTGAGTTTTTGAACCGCATGCCTTTATTATCAAAAGTTTGTGAAGGTTTAAATTAAATGTTGATTTAATTATGTTGACATGTGCATACTATGATTATATAATTGCGCTTGCGAGGCGTAAAGGTTGTAATGTTAGTTACGCTTGCGAGGCGTAAAGGTTGTAATGTTAGTTACGCTTGCGAGGCGTAGAGATTGTAGTGTCAGTTACGCTTGCGAGGCGTAAGGTTTTCTTTAAATGTTTTACATAATGTTTGAACTGTTATATTAGCGCTTGGAGGGGATTCACTAGATCATAGGTCTAACCCTCACTCTTTCAAAAATTATAACCCTTTTCAGGTTATCGCAAGGTAGCAGGTAAGGGTAAGGAGAAGTTGTGAGTTAATCCAGGAGCTAGAAAACTCCTTGTAGTAATTCTTTTTGACTCAGTTGTGTAATAGGTTGTAATTGCAAACCTTATTGGAATTTGTAGGCTTGGGGCCGTATTTTTGAATTGGAAATATTATCTTTATTGTATTTAAAATGTTCGGGTTGTTACATACATTACGAAATAAATATATGTGAAACAATACACAAAAAGGGAGGAGAGCGAGAGAGATAGTTGGCTTCCGGCAGGACTTCCAAATTCCATATGAACCTCTATCAGTAGTAGATTGCGCTCACACGTGGGATTTAATTCAACGGTATGGAGGCACACATTGTTTTCAAAGGCGGGGGGATGATGGTCATTCTGTCATTCGCATATAGGCTTGTTAGACCGATTAAGTTAACGTATATATACGTTAACATTTTTGTGGGTCAAACAATACTATATCAAGTTCTTAGATTAATAACACAATAAGATTACCAACCTGTATTGATTATAACAAATGGTTACAAGGTTGATCAGATTCAAGCTATTTGTGTTCTCTGTGTATTCTCTCTTTTACACCTTTTAGTGTGTGTTTATTGTGTGTTCTCCTCTTGTCTAATTTGATCGTGAGAGATATATCAGAGATATTATCTCTAGCTTCTAAGACACACTATCAACCAACAACTTGCAACTACAAGTTGCAATATTAAACTATTAAACTAATACTAAACTAATATCTAAATAGTTAGATATTATATAACTAACTAAATAACTAATATCTAACAAACTAGAAACTAACTAATATCTAACATACTAGATATTAAGTTAACTATTACAATAACAAACAATTACATTGACATTTATTACAAACGACATAGACTTTAATATCGAGAGTCGACTTTCCGGCTTTAGCTTTAGATTGCGATCTTTTGATTGGATGATCTTGAATCCAATAGATACGTGATCTAACAATCTCCCCCTTTGGATCAAGATCATTACTAAAAAGATTTTAGCAATTCAGTCTTCTTCTTCAGCTCAGAAGATGCAATCTCTTTCTCTAGCTCTGAAATCAGCATGTCTTCAATCTTGGACGTGATTCTTGAAACATGTGATCTTTGCCATTTCTTGTGTAGTCATTCTCCCCCTTTTTGATGTTAAGTACAATGACTTCATCAAAACTTTTTGTAAGAAATGTCAACCACTTGGAGCCACTGATCCGTCAATTCAATAGTTATTCATCCTGATCTTTGCAAATCTAGACAAAATAATCATGTAACACCTGAATCAACTAATGAATCAGTTAACATGTCTGTCAGTAACACTAAGTCACTGTGTGTAACAAATACACATTGGAAAGGAGCTGTTTGATGTTGACTCCCCCAGGGCTTCCATTTAATCATCGAAACACCACAAAGGTAAATTTATATAAACGTTATGACAAAGAAATTAATTCCTTGTGTGTTCGTGCTTGTGTTAGAAAGAATTAAGCACTTGATGATTGCTTATTGGCTCAAAATTATGTAAACCACTGAGACAACAGTAAGTTAAACACAGACTCAATTGTGCATGATTGAAGTGCGAAGGTGGGGCAGACTTCCTTCTTTTCAATATCCAGATTTTCCAAATGAAAATCAGATAGCATATGTGTTGCGTCCCCTTTGAAAATGGGAAACACTTTCTATTTGAGAAGAAAATGAGTAGATGGTGAGGTTTGATCAAGAGGTGGCATGGGTTAGTTGCCTGTTTAAATAATGATCACCAAAAAAATTGTGAATCACTAGAAATGTGGCTACCCGGCTCAGAAAAAGTTGGTGCAAAGTTGTGATATTCTTTTAAACTCTGTTCTCACACGCTCTTTCTTTTAAACATTTTGCTCACTCTAACCACACTCATTTCTTGTTGACTTCTCACACTCAATCACTATGGATTAACTTCTTGGGTAGAAATCACTGGTTAACGTGATTCCATAGAAGTTTCTTGTAAGTCCTAGCACACCGATCTCGTATATTCTATAAAGAATATGTTGCTCAATCTGGTTTAGCTTATCTTGTAAGCTCATGTAAAATATTTAAAGTACACTCCCAAAATATAAAATCTGATGAAAAATCAAAGTGATTTGAACATTTAAGAACATGGTTTCAAATGATTGAAAGTTATCCTTCTTTCAACCATTTATGAGATTAAGACAAAGGATTATACCTTAACGTGCGATCTTACATCTCATGAAGCTAAACTTAAAGTCATAAACATATGAACTTTTAAGCATCTCTGAAAAATTCTGCAAAAGTCTTATGTCAAGTCAAAGTAAAATTTATTCACTTAAATTGAAAAGACAAAAAGCTGTAAAACTTTTTAAAGTACGAGTTCTGATCAGAAATAATCAAAAGTCATATCCGTACTCCCCTTTTGTCTTGAAGAGCTCCCTCTAAATTCTTGCATTACAAAAAAAAAAATTTGGCATTAAAAGGTACATGCAAAATTTTATGAGCTCCCCCTTGAAGTAATATTGACCACTTTGTCAATTTCTTCTCATACTCCCCCTTGGATTATGAACATAATATAGAAGTGCAGATATCAATCAGAGTTAAGAATGCAGAAATGATGAAAAAGTATACAATTTAGAAAACTTTTATAGGTAACTACTGATTAGAGTTTAAGATTTAGCATACCAAGCTTAGAGATAAGAAAGTTGAACCTCTTTTCGTCTAAGGGTTTGGTGAACAAATCGGCAAGTTGATAATCAGTTTTTACAAAGAAAAGTTCAATTGTTCCTTTTTCAACATGATCTTTAATAAAATGATACTTGACGTCTATGTGCTTTGTCTTGGTATGTTGAACAGGATTCGTTGATATTGCGATGGCGCTCTTGGAGTCACGGTATATCGGGATCTTGTTGAAGTGGAAACCGTAGTCGCACAATTGAGTTCTCATCCATAAGACCTGAGAACAGCAGGTAGCAGCAGTTACATATTCTGCTTCAGCCGTGGAGGTTGAAACACAAAGTTGCTTCTTCGATGCCCAACTTACTAGTTTGTCACCGAGGAACTGTACATGTCCTGATGTGCTCTTCCTGTCTAACATACAACCTGCATGATCTGCATCTGTGTAGGCTGTTAGTTCAAAACTATTATCTTTAGGATACCACAGACCAAGATCTGCAGTGCCCTTTAGATACCTAAATATGCGCTTCACAGCAGACATATGGATTTCTTTAGGATTGTGATATCGTGCACATAAGCATGTTGAAAACATTATATCTGGCCTACTAGAAGTAAGATACATTAAAGAACCTATCATCCCTCGATAAGTCCTAACATCAACAGCCTTTCCCGAAGGATCGGTGCCAATCTTAGTACCTGGTGCCATTGGGGTACTAATCGGTTTTGAATTTTCCATTTGGAACTTCCGAAGAATATCCCTAATGTATTTTGATTGATTGATAAAAATACCCGATGAAAATTGTTTTACTTGTAAACTGAGAAAGAAATTTATCTCTCCCATCAAATTCATCTGAAATCTAGACACCATAAGGTTTGCGAAATTCTTACAGTACTTAGTATTTGTAGAACCAAAGATAATATCATCTACATAAATTTGAATTAAAATGATATCGCCTTTTTCCTTTTTGATAAACAAAGTGGTATCCACCGTACCTTTTTAAAACCCAGACTTGACTAGAAAATTGGAAAGGACATCATACCAGGCTCGAGTTGCTTGTTTCAGACCGTAGAGTGCTTTGTCGAGAATGTAAACATGATTCGACTTCTCTTGATTGACAAAACCTTCTGGCTGAGAGACGTAGACTTCCTCCTTCAGAATTCCATTCAGGAATGTTGTCTTCACGTCCATTTGAAAGACCGTGAAGTTCTTGTGGCTTGCGTAGGCTAGAAACATTCTTATTGCCTCTAATCGCGCCACAGGAGCATATGTCTCGTCATAGTCGATTCCTTTCTCTTGTCTGTATCCTTTGGATACTAGTCTTGCCTTGTTTCGGATAACGGTACTATCTTCGTCTTTCTTTATCTTGAAAACCCATTTCGTACCTATAATGGTTTTACCTTGAGGTTTGGGTACGAGTCTCTAGACTTTAAGTGCATCGAATTGATTCAGCTCTTCTTGCATTGAGATCAGCCATTCTGGATCAGCAAGTGCCTCTGATACACGTATTGGCTCGAACTTGCTCAGAAAGGAGTCATGCATGCACATGTTCATTGATGCTGACCTAGTTTGCACCGGTTTTGATGGATCGCCAATGATCTGGCTTAGCGGGTGCTCTTTGGTCCATTTATTTTCATGAGTCAGTGGATTAGATGCTTGTATGTCGGTTGTATCATCTACAAATCCACTTGTACCTTCTTCTGTTTGTTCAGGAGGAATTATGATTTCAGTTGAAGTGATAGGTTCAGAAGGCTCAGCAGGAACAACTTGTTCTGGCTGTAGATTGATATGAATAGTATCTCCTACTGTTTCAGCTACTTCTGTCTCTTTATCATTTGTCACTTCTTCAACTGTTGGAGTCGGCATTTGAATTGTAATCTCTTGTTGAATCGGGGCGTTTGATTCAATAGGAACATCTGAAATGGTTGGATGAGTAGTCGTTAAGTCTTTCATCCTGTCAACCACAACAGATTTCTTTACATTAGATCCAAGAAATTCATCATAAAACAATTCAAATAATAAACCTAAATCAGATATATTATTAGTTGACGTTGATGCTTCATCTGATTTATTCTGTTGAGACACAGGTTCTGGACTGAGTTGCCCAGAAGCTAGTATTCCTGTTATAGCGGGTTCTGAACTTTGATGTTCGGAAGCCATCTCTTCATCAAACGAGACGTTGATACTTTCAATCACCGTCTTTGACTTCTTTAGATAAACACGGAATGCAGTTGATGTCGAGGAATAGCCAATGAAGATTCCTTCATCCGCCTTAGCACTGAACTTATTTAGACTCTCCCTATCGTTTAGAACGAAACACTTACACCCAAATATATGGAAGTATTTGATTGTCGGTGTTCGGTTGTTGATTAACGCATAAGGAGTATTCTTGAATCTTCGATGTACCATAGAGCGATTCTGTGTGTAGCACGCGGTCGATACAGCTTCTGCCCACAAAAATAGAGGTAAGTCTGATTGACTTAGCATAGTACGAGCAGCCTCGACTAGCGTTCGATTTCTTCTTTCGACCACTCCATTTTGTTGAGGCGTTCGAGCAGCAGAGTATTGATGTGAAATCCCGACAGATTCGAGATATTCTTCAACTTTGTTGTTCTTGAACTCTGTGTCGTTATCTGTTCGTAGAAACTTGACCGGTTTCTGCAGATTCACCTGGGTCGTCTTTAGGAATGTGATGAGAATATCAGGTGTCTCATCCTTTGAACGTAGAAACTTGACCCATGTGTATCGCGAGTAATCGTCCACGATCACGAGTATGTACTTCTTTCCGCCTAGACTCTGAGTTCGCATCGGACCGCATAAGTCCATATGCAATAACTCTAACGGAGCGCTTGTACTTGGTTCAGGCTTTGGTTTATGAGGTGCCCTCTTCATCTTGCCCTTTTCACAAGATGCACAAAGATGTTCTCTTTCATATTTGAGCTCTGGAAGTCCTTTGACGAGCTTTCCACTGACCAGATTGTTGATGTACCTGAAGTTGAGGTGAGAGAGCCTTCGATGCCATAACCAACTTTGTTGCATCGAGGCTTTCGTCAGTAGACAAACCTGCTTGTCAGTCTGGACATTTGATAAATTGATTGTGTAGAGGTCTGATTCTCGAGTACCGACCAAGAGTTCTTCGCCTTCTTCATTGCGAACTGAACATCTCTTGGCTTTGAAGTTGACCTCTAAGTCTTTGTCACAGAACTGGCCTATACTGAACAAGTTGTGTCGTAAGCCTTCTACATAGCTCACCTTCTTGATCGTGACATTGTCATGTTGTACATCACCATATCCCATGATTGGAGAAAACTGGTCGTTGCCGAATCTAACTGTTCCGCAATATTTGTCTTTAAAATTGGACAGTATCTCTTTTTGCCCTGTCATGTGCTTGGAACATCCGTTGTCCAAGAACCATGTATGACTAGTCTGCATAAGAGAAATTACAAATTTAGATATTTATACGACAACATTGGAATATTCACTTTGATTATCGAAGTGCGGGTCTTGAACTGATTTGTTCAAAAGCCTATTTTGACTTTGATGTTCGGGTTTTGAACTGCATTATCCAAAAACCTATTTTGACATTGAAGAACGAGTCCTGATCTGTACATAATCAGAAGTTGACTTATCTTTAAGCTTTGTGTGCCTGCAACACAGATTTAGCCTTATGTACCCACTGGAATTTGGGCCCTTCTGTGTTAGCACAAGATTTTGGTACCCATTTCAAATTGGGTCCTCTTTTCTTTTGAAATGTAAGTGAATAATTAGTATGAGATGAATGCACATGGTAATTGCCAAACCAATCTTCAGAATCTTGACAAGAGATAGAAACATGTTTATCATAAATAGAAGACTTTCTAGCAGATAAAGATAACTGAAATAATTGCTTCATTGTATATTGTTTACGAGAAACAGCAAGTTTTGAGTTCAAAACAGCAATATCAGCAATTAGGACATCTTTACTAAGCGAAGTCTTATTACAATTAACACTACTAAACGATAAAACGGTCTTGTCAAGCTTCCGTTTGGGTTGCCATTGAGAATTTACTTCTGGCTTTTGCTTGCTCAGATCTGAAACATGTGAAGCTGTTGAGTTAGACTTTTGAGCAACAAACGAATGCTTCTTCTTAGGATCACCAGTAGTGTTCGGTTTCTGTGAATGCTTAGATATTTTCTTACCTTTAGCATGTTTAGCTTTCACAGAGACTGAGTTATCAACTTTTGTTTATTTTGCACTGTTTACAGGCATACTGTTTTTCTCAAAGATTTCTTAACAAAAGATGAATGGTTAGGAAGTTTTGCATTAAAATCAAATTGTTCAGAACAATCATCTAAATCACCGTCAGAGTTCAAAAAATCAAATCCTTTATTTGATGAACCAAACATATCCTCAGAGTTTGAAGCCTTAGAAGTTATAACATTTTTGAACACTGTTGAAAAAACCTTTTGTTCAATATTCATCAAAAGTCTTTCATCTGATAAAGAATTCTCGAGTTCAGAAATTTTACTTTCTAAAACGAGAGGAGGGACATATATTTTACCTTAAATAGGCTTCGCCTCCATTTCCTTTTGAAAATAACTTTGAAAGAAATCACTTGAAAGAGATTTCTTCTTTTGATATATTGGATTTTCATTATAACTATTATTCATCTTCGCATAATAAAATGGAAGATGAACTTTAGATGATTTCAAACGTTTTTCAGTTTCCTTGGCTTCATCCTCTTTCGACAGTTTAGTCCAGAAAGTTTTAAACTCAGGGATTCTTCGAGCTAATTTCATAGAAAGATGATCATAAAGTCCTGGCACTTCAGACATCCCTTTTTGTAGACAGTGAGGATTCTTATAACCGATTCCCCATCTCTCTATTTCCTCTTTGGGTTTGTTCAGATGAATAGTCTGTTCAGTTTGACCCATTTTATATATAACTTCTCTTCCAAACTTTTTAATTTTCCAAGTAAAGAAAAGTTTTCTTTGATACATGAAGAATGCAATTCTTTAAGCTCATATTTATTAATCTCACTTTTTAGCAGTTTAGACTTGAGATCAGAATTCTCTTTAAGAATTATTGTCTTTTCCTTTGCGTTGGTGTCATTATCCTTATGTAAAACCTCAATTAATACTTTCTTCTCAGCAATTTCATTGCTAAGTTTCTGTATCAATTGGTTTTTGTCAGTTATGACACCATTTTCTTGCTCAAGATTAGATTCTAACTCTTTTTGTTTTAAACTCATGGCATGCATTTTATTCATGAAATCTGAATCTGGTAAATTACATACCTCCTTTTCTTCATTATCTGAATCAACTTCAACATCTGATTCTATCTGTCCCATCAAGCACATGTTGACGGCTTCATCCTCTTCTTCATCATCTGAGTGATCAAGCTAGTATTCATCCTCAGCCATCAGTGCTTTACCAGCCTTCTGTTGCTTCGCAAGAAGCATCTTGTTCTTGTAATAATCGGAGTTTCTGACTTTTGGCCTTCGACAGTCTCTGGCATAGTGACCTGTTTTGCCACAGTTGTAGCACGTTGGTGGTTCTGGCTGACTGGATCCTTCAGCTTTAAACTTTCTCTCTTCTGGTTTCCTCTCCTCTAATCTCTTCCCTTCAGACTGATATCTTCTCTCTTCAGGCTTTCTTTCCTCTGTTCTTTTCCCTAATATCTCTTTCCTTCATATCTGCTTCCTTCAACCCTTTCCTTGTGGATGTAGTTGTTCGGACCAGAAGAATATCTCTGACTGTTTAAACTTGGCTTCGTGTAGAACTTTTTCTGAAAAGCATTTGACAGCAGAATCATTACTTGTTTCAGTTGTTCATTTTCCTCCATGTCAGAGTTTGCATAACCTTCATCTTCTTCTGATTCATACACAATTGTCTTGTTCTTCTTCTTCCTGACAACAAGAGCAACTGTGTCTTCAACTGTCTTTCCTTTGTGCCTTTTTTCATCTAGAATTTCATCCACCTCTTCTTCATTTTGTCTGAGGGTTTCATACACCCCATGAAGTGGAATCTCATTCAGATCTTTGATCTGCTTCATCTGCCTAGCAAATCTTTTCCATTCCGGTTGAAGAATACTCAGGAATTTGACGTTTAGCTCAATTTGAGATTTGTGGACTTTGTTTTTGCTAAGTTCGTTCAGCAAAGTCACAAACCTGTCATAGGTTTCTTCTAAAGTTTCTCCCACCCTGCCTCTAAATTCTTCATAATTATTTAGGCAGTTGGAGATTTTCAGCTGATTCCCAACCTTTGAACCCAGCATCATCTTTTCAAGCTGATCCCACATTTCTTTGCCGGAGGCTTTGTAGTTGTCAATCTTTACATAGATTTCATTTGGAATTCCTTGAAGAATGTATGACTTAGCTAATCTATCGCCTTTAGCTCTTCTGAGATTATCATCTTCTAGCTCATGAAACTTAAGATCAACCTCAGTCGGTACATTTCCAACCAAGCGAGTCGTCTTAACTGGTTTCATTACACCATCTTCTATAGATTTCCTGATGAAATTACCCAACTCATGTCTGTCAACAAAGTTCAGGAACCTATCTTTCCACTGTTCGTATTCTCCTTTAAAGAGAACTGGTGGCTTGGTGTCAGTTCCTATTGGAAGGGCTTCTCTGGATGTCATTTTGAAGAAAAATCTAAGTCTGGATTGGAGCAGAGAGGTTTGCATATCAAGGTTTGCGTGCGCAAGATGGAGTTTGCGTTTCATGTGGGAGGCGCAAAGTTGAGTTTGCGTTTCACGTGGGAGGCGCAAAGTTGAGTTTGCGTTTCACGTGGGAGGCGCAAAGTTGAGTTTGCGTTTCACGTGGGAGGCGCAAAGTTGAGTTTGCGTTTCACGTGGGAGGCGCAAATTTGAGTTTGCGTTTCGAGATGGTTGTGCAAACTTGACTTGGCTTTTCGTGAAGAGATGAACACGTGAACTGAGGTTTGCATATCCTACTTGTTGCGAGAAGTGAGGTCGAGGTTTGCGTATGCCGTTGGATCCGAGAAGTACGCTTTGCATATTGCTTGAGATGCGCAAAGTTGAGCTTTGCGTATTACTTGGGGTGCGCAAAGTGAACTTTGCGTATGATGTTGGAAGCGCAAAGTTGTATGTTGTTGGACGCGCAAAGTTGGACTTTGCGTATGTTCGTCTTCTGGTTTGCGCTAGTTCGTCTGTACTTCGAGTATTGTCTTAAAAACTTGTTCCTGAAACGATTAGCAATACCAAACTCTACCCTTGTGTCTAGAAACACTTCTAGAACTGAATGTGAGCACTCGATCTCAATAAAACACACTTTTTGAAGAAAAAATTGATCGTACAGTACCTTTTTCCACTCGACTGTTTTCTCACTTAAATCACAAAATGGAACTCGATTAAAGATTAAAAGTGAAATCAAACAACAACGACTCGATCTAGCATGCTAATCGATCACAACCTGATCGATTTTAACACCTAAAACACCTTAAATCTTGAAAACGATTTTTCTTGAAGAACACAGAGTCGTTTTCTGAAAAACTTGATTTTGATCTTTATCAGGCTCTGATACCAATTGTGGGTCCAACAATACTATATCAAGTTCTTAGATTAACAACACAATAAGATTACCAACCTGTATTGATTATAACAAATGGTTACAAGGTTGATCAGATTCAAGCTATTTGTGTTCTCTGTGTATTCTCTCTTTTACACCTTTTAGTGTGTTGTTAATCATAAAATCCCAATCACATCAAGCAATTATACAATATATGACAAATATGCTCAAGAACTAGAGAGAGAAACTAGAGAGAGAAAGTAGATCTTGTATTCATATGTCTCTCAATATTACAATGTATGCAATGCTCTCTAGAACGTTACTACATGATTACAAAGACAAAACTTATATATACTATCTAACTAACACAAAGCCTTAAAGGCTAAGGAAAGTAAACTAGCTTTGACTAATACAATGTTGACTTTTACATTGTTGACTTTCCTATTAAATCTTGGATACAGTATTTAGACCTAACAATCTCCCCCTTTGTATTCAAGATTTAATAAAAAATTGATGCAGATCTTCAGCTCTTGATTCTTCATCTTTTATCTCTTAGAAGCTTTCACAAACTTTACTCTTTTGGCCTTTGAAGAATCTTGGAAAGTCTTTTTCAACATTTAAGCTCTGAAAGTCAACAAGCCTTGAACAAAACAGGAAATTCTTGAAACTTCTTTGAAACTTGAAACTTCATTTCTGAAAAATCTTTCGTCTTCAAACAAAATTGTATCTTCATCACTTTGATCACTGAATCGTCTTCAGAAGAACAAACCTTCTTGAAACTTGATATTCTTTATCAGAAACTTTTGACTTTGAATCAGTCTTTGAAACAGCGGAAGCAAATTGAACTTTAAGACTTGAACTTTGAACTCGAACTCTGAAATTGAATCTTTATATCATTCTCCCCCTTTTTGATGATGTGAGCATCAGATCATCAAAATTTCTTCAATTTCAGCTCAGACTTTGATAACCCCTTTGAAACAATCTCCCCTTTGATAAATGTTGTGCTTTGATCTGAAAGAGCCGAATCATGAACAATATATATCCGAATCTTTTCAAATTCAGACATAATGAGCGTGTAACCCTGATTCAACAAATGAAACAGTTAGAAATGCCTGTCAGTAACACTAAGTTACTGTGTACAACGGATGTACAATGTAAGGAGCTGGTTTGATGATGACTCCCCAGGACTTCCATTCAATCATTGAAAAACACAAGGTAATTCTATGAATGTTCTGACAGAAAAACATATTCTCTGTGTGCTCATGCTTGTGTTTTGAAAGAATTAGCACAATGATTGTGTTTCATAAGGCTCAAATTGTGTAAACTGTTGAGACAACAACAGATAATACACGGACTCAATGTGCATGAAAGAGGTGCGAAGGTGGGGCAACTTTCCTTCTTTTTCAATATCTAAATCTTCCGAGTGAAGATTAGATAGCATATGTGCTGCGTCCCCAAGAAAATGAAACATTTCTTTTTCGAGAAAGAAACGAGTGGTTGGTGGGGTAATAGCAAGAGTTGGCATGGGCTCACTGCCTGTTTCAATGATGGTCACCAAAGAATGTGAACCAATCAGTAGATGTGGCTGCCCGGCTCAGAAAGTGGTAGGTGCAGAGTTCTAATATTCTTTTAACTCTGTTCTCACACCCTCTTTCTTTTTATCATTTTGCTTACTTCTAACCAAACTCTCATTTCCATTTTTCTGCTCCACACAATGAGAATAACTCAACCAGATGAGTTATCTCCCCCACTCTTTGATTTTGACCCCTCACCCCTCAATCACTCAAGGATAACTTCCTGGGTAGGAAACACAGGTTGCGTGAATCCATGGAAGTTCTGTTAAAGCTCACACACGAATCCCATGTTATTCCTATGAATAATCGTTGCTCAACAGATTAACTGGAACAGTTAAGCACAAATATATGATACCATTGTTAATATGTATGCTTGAGAGATTTGAGCAATTGAACAATGAAGATTTCTCAAAACAATGATATTGAATGAAAGAAATGAAATCAAGAGAATTGTTTTTGAGAATCTGACAATGAATCAATCAGATCAAATCAAATGGTTAGGGTATCAAAGAATTGGAAATTTTGTTTGTATGAACGAATACAAACAATTTGTCAATGAAAGCACAAGATATGAAAAAGATGAATGATGTTCAACAATTTTTGAAAAACTAACGGGGGTATTACCATTGAAAAAATGGTTCTTTTTGAGACATGGTAATAACATTTTCAAATAAAATACTGAACCGGTGTGTGTGAATACTTGACAGTATATGGACAAGATAATACACAAGTATTGATCTTTGGAAACACACGGTCAGTTAAACAATAAAGCACAAAAATTGAAAAACATTTAAAAATCACACTTCTAAATTCATGAAATCGTTTGAGAATAAGAAGTGGTTTGAACATTTCAGAAATTGTTTTTCATGTTCGAAAGTTGTTCTTCTTTCAAACAATCAAAGATCTAGGATCAGAAGATTTTTACCTTTTCAGCTCCCCCTCAAATCATGATAATATGATTTATGTCTTTTTAGCTCCCCCTGGATATTAGCATAATATCCTTCTTTGATCATTGATGAACGGGTCCTGATCTGTCATGTGATCATAAGCCACTTTATTCATATTATTTATTTAAAAAATAAAAGACAGAAAGCAGTAAAACGGTTTTCTAGAATGAGTTCTGATCTGAAATAATCAGAAGTCATCACCTTTACTCCCCCTTAAATTAAGCATCTGAAATATGTCAGTTAAAACAGGATAGAGATCAAACACTCCCTTTGAATTGTTAGACCATCAATATCAGAAAAATCTAGCAAAGAAAAAGGATAGGATAGAGATCAGATCAATTCACTCGGGATGAAGACCATCAATATCCATCGGATGCAAGCATACAGGAGTAAGGTCTTTTTGATCACTGAGGTCCGAGTCCTAAACTGTTGTGTTTAGAAGTCATAGTCTTTCAGCATTGAAGACCGGGTTTTGAACTGTTGTGTTCAAAAGCCATTTTGACATTGAACTCCGGGTCTTGAGCTGATTTACTCAAGAACCATTTTGACATTGAAGTCCGGGTCTTGAGCTGATTTACTCAAGAGCCAATGTCTTTCTTACTCCCCCTTTGAGTGAGGTGCCTGCAACACAGATTCAGGTTTCGGTTTTGGTACCCACTAGTATTTGGGTCCAGAAATGTTAGTTGCAGTTCGTGTGGGTGATATGGAGTAAGAACCATACCAGTAATGATCATTTGTTTTATGAAAATGATCATGTGTACAACAAATAGAACAATAAAATTTCTTACCGTTAGGTGCTTTGTTCTTCTTTGCTTTGTGTACATGTACACATGATTTCTTCTCTTTCAGCTCATTTTCCTTATCATCTTGGACTGGTTTCTTTTGCCAAACCAGTTTCTCTTTCTTGAAACTTGTTCTTGGATAAGTATCTGAACCATCTAAAAATTCATCGTAGAAAAGGTTAGTGCGACGAATCTGATTAAAGGATTTGACTGACCTGTTTGAAGAGATGAATTTATGATTTGAACTTGAAACATAATTCTCAAGTTCTTTGATCTTTGAGGCGAAGTTGTCTCTTTCTTTCACAAGCTGGTCAATCTTTGTCTTGAATTCAGACTTCGTCTTTTGTTCATTCAGCGCAACTACAGACAATTCAGACAATTTGGAAGTCAGTTTCATGATTTCAGATTCAAAGATTAATCTTTCTTCTTCAAACCCTTTTTCTGAATCATTTCGCTGGCCAGATAACTCTTTAAAGAATTCTACATTCTTCTGTTCTATGGCCTTCTTCTCTTTATCAAACTTCTCTCTTTCCAATATCAGTACTTTCTCAAAATTTGAGATTTGTTGAGAAAGTTTGATGCATTTAAGCTCCACTGACTTCTTCTCTTCATAACTCTTCTTTGAGAAATCTAAGAACTTCTTTGAAAAATTTTTCTTTTCATTTTCAAGATCAGCTTTATTTGCATCAAGCTGTTTTTCCAAATCAGATAAATTCTTTCTCAGCTCAATGTTCTCAGATTCCAAACTCTTTATCTTCTCTTCATTCTGCCCTTTGCTCTCACCAGAAACTGTCTGCTGAATTTTAGCTTCCAACTTAGAAATCTTTCCTTTTAGATCTGACACAACTGTTGGTCGTATCATCGTCCATTCAAGATAGTCCCATATCTCCTTTCCTGTTGATTTGTACAAATCTTTTCCTGTCAACTGATATGTATCTATGTGACCTTTAATCTCATGACGAATACTATTCAACAGAAAAGTTCGAGCCATATAATCAGCATTCTTTCTTTTCTCTCGATCCTTAGTACAATCTTCTGTTGAAGTATGAGGTGTCATCTCTCCTTCAGTCAATGACAATCTGATATAACGACTCAGCTCATTTGTATCTACAAATTTGAAAAAACCAACTTTCCACTTCTCGTATCTTCCTCTAAGCAAAATTGGTGAACTCATCTCTCTCTTAGAAATAGCTTGATGAGAATGATCGTTCCCAAACTGTATATCAGAAAATCAAAAATCATTCTAAAAAGTTTGGTTCAGCTCTGATACCAATTGTTAATCATAAAATCCCAATCACATCAAGCAATTACACAATATATGACAAATATGCTCAAGAACTAGAGAGAGAAACTAGAGAGAGAAAGTAGATCTTGTATTCATATGTCTCTCAATATTACAATGTATGCAATGCTCTCTAGAACGTTACTACATGATTACAAAGACAAAACCTATATATACTATCTAACTAACACAAAGCCTTAAAGGCTAAGGAAAGTAAACTAGCTTTGACTAATACAATGTTGACTTTTACATTGTTGACTTTCCTATTAAATCTTGGATACAATATTTAGACCTAACATGTGTGTTTATGTGTGTGTTATCCTCTTGTCTAATCTGATCGTGAGAGATATATCAGAGATATTATCTCTAGCTTCTAAGACACACTATCAACCAACAACTTGCAACTACAAGTTGCAATATTAAACTATTAAACTAATACTAAACTAATATCTAAATAGTTAGATATTATATAACTAACTAAATAACTAATATCTAACAAACTAGAAACTAACTAAGTTAACTAATATCTAACATACTAGATATTAAGTTAACTATTACAATAACAAACAATTACATTGACATTTATTACAAACGACATAGACTTTAATATCGAGAGTCGACTTTCCGGCTTTAGCTTCAGATTGCGATCTTCTGATTGGATGATCTTGAATCCAATAAATATGTGATCTAACAATTTTTGGGTAAGATATTATAATACACATTAACTTGTGTTAAAGAACGTAAAAGTTGATTATCTTTTATGTTAAAGTTTGTCAAGTTATGTTAATATTCATTGTTTTTTATGGTAATGCATGTAATGTCCATTGTTCTCCATATTAAGGTATGTTAAAATTGCATATTAACGTATATTAAAGTATTCATGTTAAGTCATTTAAGGCTATGAGATATTTTAAGTTATATATGTTCTTGGATGTTCAGATTTGTTAAGATATGTTAAGCTTGAATAATTTCTTATTAAACTTGTGTTAAAGTTATCATGTTAAGGTCAGTCACCTTTATAATTTTGCCATCAAAGTTTCATTTATTTATATCTGTACCACCGCATTTTTAAGGAATGTTGGATCAATCGATGGGTTTCGGAAACCAAGGGGATTCCCCCCTCCCCCCCCCCCCCCCCCCCAAAAAAAAAATCTCTTCAACCTCCCACCTCATCCAATATTATTGTTTTCACTAATTGCCAAATTTAGGCTCATTAGTGCATGAAAGTAATTTAAACTTTAAGGGTTATCTAACATTTTATTTGACTACCTTAAAATTTCATGATACCTAGCTTCATTTACTTTTAAATTATAATTAATTTTTGGTATTTCTACGCTCTTCTTATGACTTTCTTTACCTATTTTTCGAATCCATATCAATACAAAACATAGGTTTCTCACCGACGGAAAAATCCGTCGATAATCCTTCTTTGAGTTTGCCTTAAATATCTTTTTTGAGAGATATTTCTTAAAATATCTCATTATCTCAGATTCTCTCTCTCTCATCTGGTTTTTTTTTCTCTCTTCTCTTCTTCAATCATAAGAGCTCGTTTGGTTGCTAGTTTTCGGTGTTTCTAGCAAGGGGTCGGTGTTTTAAGCTTCACCTCTTCGTCATGATCGATATCTGGTTTTCCGGGTTTTATTCTAAAACCTACTGGTGAGTTCCTACTACCATTTTACAAACTTTATACATGTCAAATCTCTTATTTGTCAAATCCGAAGTATTTCTATGGTATGATTTCATGTTCTCTACATTTTGATATAAATGAAGTTTTTGGTGATTTTCGGGGTTCCCGATCAGTTTTGACTAAAATGACTGGTTCCGCCTTATTGAAGTAAAATGATGTTTTACTTGCACATTATGTGGATATGTGAAAAGAATGTTTAAGAACTCATTTTAATGATTTTCATTCTTACCAGAAGTTGAACTGGATATAACATTTTGTTTATGAAAATGTTTTTATACCATATGATTGTTTATGGTTGGTCACATATGTTGTTGTGACGAGTCTGTACCATTACTAGTGGATCCCTAGGTTTTGAGTCGATTGTATTGTTGGGATGTCATATTCCCCATTTTGTAGCTATGGATGCATATGATCCTCGGGGGCAACTTGGTACGGTCATGTGAGGCCGGATACTAGCCATGGTTCATAGTGATCCTAGTGAAGGAGTATACATTAGTTTTGCTTGGGGTCTTGATCTCACGTTGAAGCACGGACCTTTGTGTTCGTATCCTTGGATTCCAATTGTTTAGCTCATAACTCGGAATTGGTGGTCTACTTGTGTTACACCACAATCCTTGGTAAAATGGTTCTTTTGTCATCGTATGATGAGTTTTGGACCGAAAGGGCCCGGTGGTGGCGAAATGTTAGCTTTTATAATTTAAACCTTTATGAAAAGATTTCCTTATAATACTGATGTTTATATTTCGGGAAGTTTATAAAAGAACTACTTGTGCATTAAATTGTGAAGTTCTGGAAAGAAGGTTTATGGTCTCATTTTAATGGATTTCATTCTTATCAACAGTTAACTTGGAATTGCTTATTTTAAAAGATTCCATTTGATACAAAAGTTTATATCTCTTGAAATTTATAAACTATATGTTCTCACCAGGCTTTAAGCCTGACACTTTTTCTCAAATGATGTGTATAATAGGTTCCTTTAGCGGCAGGTCGCTGAGGGTTTGAGTGTCGAGTGTGGACTCGAGGCATTGTTTGAGATGGCTAGTATTTGGAGTTGGGAATTGTTAAAGTCCCATTCTTTTGGTGAGATATGGATCATCAACTGATGTAATCTATATAGTTATGTTTAGATTAGTTTGTTGATGAATTCTATATCCCTTCAGATTTGGTATAGTCTTAAGGACTGATCCCCTTTATGGGAAGTTTATATCAATTCGGACGTCTTGTTGCCATATTTCATGGTTTTAATTTACTTTGAATTTTAGAGTGTTAAAGGTTGGTATCAGAGCCCTAGTTTAAGTGAACTAGACATGAATGTAAGATGTCTAGACTTGGACTGAGTTTGATAGGCATTGATTGTGAGATTGGGTAGAACTTCTAAGATGGGACAGTCTTAGAGTCGATGGAAGTTATGTTCATCAGGCGTTGTGATGGCGGTAACAAGAACCCTTATGTGTTATATGTTCATAATCTCACATAGCTAATGTGATTATGAAGATATTTTACGTGAGTGTAATTGGTTTGCTAATGTTATGACAATTAGTAGACATAGCGATACGTTTCTTTCGTGCGTGTTTCAGTTAAACTCTTCCTTACCCTTTCTCATGCTTGTGTTTACCTGTTCTACCTTAGTATGTTGACCGTTAGAGTAGTGCGAAAGTTTCTAAGCGAGTAAGTTAAGGAATGATTGTTGTTTATAGCAATGTCTCTTTGGGATGATAGTAAGTGCGTAGAACGCATTAAGTTAATCATCTTGAGCCAGATTCGTTGGTGGAATTAGAACTATATCTTGTTAGATCGATTCTATTTCGAGGAGAATTGTAAGTTAATTAATGGGATGGTTGCCCTAAGATGCCTGAGGCATCCGGTTGATTATAGTACGTCGGGATGTTGGGAAGCGTAGTATTAAGATGTGAGTGCCGACCGAATTCATGCATTAAATTTATTTCTAAAATAAGGTTGCATAAATTGCTTTTCATGATCGCCAGCCATAAAGTAAATTACCTTATAACATTTTGACAAAACATTTAGCACTCAACATATTTTAAACTATGAGCATAAGCATTGCTTAAAATGGTTTTGTTGCACCTGATTTCAAATTGTTATCAAAACTCTCTTTATTCACGTCTTGTGTTTAAATGCTATTTTTGGATGTCGAAATATCTGTGTTTTAACGCTTTTTGAGTTAATGGGCAAGTAGCTGTGGAATTTTGACCTTGACATTGGATCTCTTCCACATATGTCAATGGTTTTAAAGAAAGAGTCATTCCCATGCTTTTAAGTCGAAGTTTCTTGAGAATTTTTAGTTGTGTGAGTTTTGTTGAATTTCTTGGAGTTTTGTTTTACGGATTCTTTTGTCGTGTGCGTATATTTTGAGATGCGTGAGTTTAATTTCATTGCGTGCAAGTTATGAGTTCTTTGGGCGTCGTGTCTCATCAAAAATCTTGTCAAAATGGTCGCCTTACCCCGTGTTGAAAAATGGAAATTTGGACACCACTTGATTTTAGCGTTAATGAGTTTTATGAAAATCCAGTTGGATTATGGTGTCTCATCTTACGACTTTAGTGTCGCGTAAATAATTTCAGGAACATGTGCATATGCATCATTGTGTGCGTTAATTTTGGGGTTTTGTTAACAAATGTCAACCGTCGTGTACTATGTGCATTGGATTTAAGTATAACGTTGGTGTGAATGATTGCATAAACGATTTATGTTATTTTAAAACAGGACTTTCGTTCTGTCGTATTTCCATCATTAACTCTTACTGTTAAAATTCGCAAAGTATTTTGCGAGTTAGCGGTATTTTTGTCGTTGTAATTTCTATTTTGGTCAATTATGTTTATCTTTACAACGTGAAGCTTTAAACTCGATTTTAAATTTTATTTGCATCCCTGTTATTTTACCGCCCTTTGGGGAATGAATTGTTGCATATGGGGTGAGTTGAAATTTTTTTTGCTGCAACGTCTCTTGGTTATAGAGGAGGAATTTTAAAGATAAAATTGTGATTTTCCCTTTGGAGTTGTACAAACAATTGTTGCACATGTTGAAGTGCAAGAATCTATTTTCACGTTTATAGCGTAAATTATTGCGTATGTTTTACTCGGTATTTCTCAAGGTGCTAGTATTTTGTTAAGTTTTCGTATTCGGTAACTTGGATTGTTTTAACATCATAAATTGCTCATGTCGAGCTTGAATATTTCAACAAGTAAATAGCGTGATTTACATATTCTGGGTGATTTTGTACACGTAAAATCTACATTATGATTTATGCATCTTTGATGATTTTGTGCAAACAAAGTCTATTTCATGACATATGCATCTTAGTATATATTTGCATTCATAAAACCTTTGGAAAATCTTTGGTCCCAATACGTGTTGAGTTTTGAGAAAGCATGTCTTTGTGGTGTGGGTTTTCATAAGCATTGTTTAAAGACATTTCATTATTTGGGGAAACGTTAAATGTCGGTTAAATGTGTTTTAAGGTTTACGAGGCTTTCGTTGGAAATTTACTTGAATTGTTGGGCCTTTGGCTCGGGTTTTGACTAAATGAGTCGTGTGGACATTTGTCCGGATTTATAACCGTAATGAAAAAATTGAGTATGCTGGTGTTTATTCGTGTCATTTGAGAGTTACATGCTTTGAGTGCGCTGGTCATTCATTTGGATTCATGTAGCGTTGTAGACTGTAAAGCTGTAGATCCTTAGACAGTCTGTCTGTTTTGTAAAGCCTGAGGTTTTGGGTTACACTTAGTGACCGCTCGGGTTGGCTAGCGAGTAGACAATAGGTGGCACGAGCTGCTGAGTTGGAACTCGTCTGGATTGGATAGGCACCCGTGTCCGTAAGCCCTTGAGGTGGAACTCGACGGAGTATGGCTAGAGGCAATAAACGGTTTGAAGCTGTGATGTCTAGTATGGCATGGGAACTAAGATCGGGATACATGGTGAAATCCAATAACATCACGGGTGGCCCCATTCATTTGTTCTCGCCACCCAAGATGGAAACGTTTAGAGGTCATGCGAGGAAGTTGTATGGGCGGCCTACTTGCGTGTCCTTCTATTCTCTTTGTGTACGGGTCTCTCCGTCGTAGACCCGGGGTATTTTAAACACTAATGTCATATTTTTACCAGCTTTGGTTATGTGGAGTCGACGGTAAATGATGGCTTTAATATTGGGTTCTCCCCATGTATATTAAGGTTTGAATGAAATGTGTTATTCCTGCATATTGATATTTAGTTGTCTTTCGTTTTTGGTCGTGTGAGTATTGGGCCTAGTGTCCATGTTTTCGGACGTACGATGTGGATGGTGTTACTAATGTTTCATACTTCGAGTTAGTACAAGTTGTGTCAATTTATAAAGTATCGTTGAAATGAAGGATCCATCTTTGAAATTGCATAACTTTGAAAAGGAGTTGTTCCATGTTTTAAAATTCATTATTTGAAAGGTTCTGTTTAAAGAGAAGTTTATCAATTTAATTGCTTTTACTTATGTAAAACTCCTGAGCTCTCTAGGCGTTAAGCCTAATCCTTTTTATTTTTCAGCATGTGCATCAAATTCCTGTTGTGGGTTTTATTAGCGCCCGTCCTTTTTAGTCTGAATGTATAGATTGGTGGTATGTTTAGAGGTTAATCTTTATAATGTGGTTGTAGACGAAGTATTTATGGAAGTATTAAGAAATTTGAATAAGGGCTACTTCCAGATTTGGAGTCGGATCGAAGTTGAGTGATAACAGAATCTGTGTTAACCGATCGCCGGAAAGACGCATTAGTGCGCCTTGTAAGAATATCTTTATCGATATTAGGAATGGATCAGTGAAATCTGAGAGTTTTGGGAAGATTAGCGTCGACCGTTGTCTTTGAGTTCGGAACCGTGCAGTTCGAAAGAAATTGGTAGATGGAAAGTTGAGGTCGCTAATTTCCTAGAGGTAGTAATTGTCACCTAAGGTTGGGAGGCAACCGTAACCTTGGGAGTAAAGGTTACTTTGAAGTGTTGAGTGTTCGCTCGGTTAGGAGTGAATTGTGCCCAAGAAGGGTAGCTAATGTGGATGTCGGTATTAGAATCTCGTTAATGATTCTGGCATTTGAGTTTGAGACGATATTCTCTGCGAACAGTGTTCCATTGAGAAGAGTAGATTTCGAGGACGAAATCATTCTAAGGTTGGGAGTATTGTAACACCCCGAATTTTCTTTGGTTTTGCGAAGATGTTTAGAGGAAAAAGGAAGTTTTTGCGTCTGTCTACAGGGCGCACGAGTGGTGCGTCCTCCTTCAGAGAAAACGCACGGGTCGTGCGTATGAATCAGTAGCGAGGCAGTGGGCTTGCGCACGGGTCGTGCGCATTTCCTTCTTTGAGGGCGCACGAGTCAGTTTGCTTTTTGAGTTTGCCTTAAATATATTTTTTGAGAGATATTTCTTAAAATATCTCATTATCTCAGATTCTCTCTCTCTCATCTGGTTTTTTTCTCTCTTCTCTTCTTGAATCATAAGAGCTCGTTTGGTTGCTAGTTTTCGGTGTTTCTAGCAAGGGGTCGGTGTTTTAAGCTTCACCTCTTCGTCGTGATCGATATCTGGTTTTCCGGGTTTTATTCTAAAACCTACTGGTGAGTTCCTACTACCATTTTACAAACTTTATACATGTCAAATCTCTTATTTGTCAAATCCGAAGTATTTCTACGGTATGATTTCATGTTCTCTACATTTTGATATAAATGAAGTTTTTGGTGATTTTCGGGGTTCCCGATCAGTTTTGACTAAAATGACTGGTTCCGCCTTATTGAAGTAAAATGATGTTTTACTTGCACATTATGTGGATATGTGAAAAGAATGTTTAAGAACTCATTTTAATGATTTTCATTCTTACCAGAAGTTGAACTGGATATAACATTTTGTTTATGAAAATGTTTTTATACCATACGATTGTTTATGGTTGGTCACATATGTTGTTGTGACGAGTCTGTACCATTACTAGTGGATCCCTAGGTTTTGAGTCGATTGTATTGTTGGGATGTCATATTCCCCATTTTGTAGTTATGGATGCATATGATCCTCGGGGGCAACTTGGTACGGTCATGTGAGGCCGGATACTAGCCATGGTTCATAGTGATCCTAGTGAAGGAGTATACATTAGTTTTGCTTGGGGGCTTGATCTCACGTTGAAGCACGGACCTTTGTGTTCGTATCCTTGGATTCCAATTGTTTAGCTCATAACTCGGAATTGGTGGTCTACTTGTGTTACACCACAATCCTTGGTAAAATGGTTCTTTTGTCATCGTATGATGAGTTTTGGACCGAAAGGGCCCGGTGGTGGCGAAATGTTATCTTTTATAATTTAAACCTTTATGAAAAGATTTCCTTTTAATACTGATGTTTATATTTCGGGAAGTTTATAAAAGAACTACTTGTGCATTAAATTGTGAAGTTCTGGAAAGAAGGTTTATGGTCTCATTTTAATGGATTTCATTCTTATTAACAGTTAACTTGGAATTGCTTATTTTAAAAGATTCCCTTTGATACAAAAGTTTATATCTCTTGAAATTTATAAAATGTATGTTATCACCAGACTTTAAGCCTGACACTTTTTTTCAAATGATGTATATAACAGGTTCCTTTAGCGGCAGGTCGCCGAGGGTTTGAGTGTCAAGTGTGGACTCGAGGCATTGTTTGAGATGGCTAGTATTTGGAGTTGGGCATTGTTAAAGTCCCATTCTTTTGGTGAGATATGGATCGTCAACTCATGTAATCTATATAGTTATGTTTAGATTAGTTTGTTGATGAATTCTATATCCGTTCAGATTTGGTATAGTCTTAAGGACTGATCCCCTTTATGGGAAGTTTATATCAATTCGGACGTCTTGTTGCCATATTTCGTGGTTTTAATTTACTCTGAATTTTAGAGTGTTAAAGGGTGATCTTGAAACTTCTTCATGAATGCCTCAAACTGGTCAAGTCGTTCCTGCATCTAGATCCTCTCTGCTTCCTCTCTGCTTCCTCTCTCTCTCTAGCCTCTGTCCCAACTCATCCAACATAAATTCAACATTTGACAAACATATACAGAACAATATTAGACAACATTTAACAAACATATAATTAACAATGTTATACAACATTTGACAAGCATACATCCTCATCGCGACGGTCGCGCGAGCTCCTGCTTGAACTGACACCTGAATCACCGGTCATAGCATAATAATGATCCTGACTAGTCCCCTATCCAAAAATACGGCCTTTATGCCGTCCTCGGACACTACGCTTCCACAACTCGACATCATTGGGAGGTACAGTGCCGGGAGGTAAGTCCGGGTACTCCTTCACTTAATAAATGTCTGTTTTTAACATGTACAAAACCTGCCATTTTTCATTTATTATCCACTTTAATTAAAACTGTACAAAACTTGCCCAATTTTCATTTAATATCTAGAAATTAAAACGTAATATCTAAAAATTAAAACGTAATCAAACTATCCTACATGGGCCTACCAAATTAAAATTGGTCCCATGTTCCCTAATCCGATGGTAGTTATCCTACAGTTTACCAAATTAGACATTGTCAAGTCAATTAACATATAGAAAATTCGGAAGCATTTCAGCTGTAATTTGAACATATATATCCATGGCCTGCTTTTATTAAAACAATCCTATCGTCTGCCCAACAATGGCAGCTCAAACTAAGTTTGCTATAATTTCTATCTATCTTATAAAACAAACAAAAATCTAGACATACATAATTGAACTTACCTCCATATGAGTCGCCTTTGGGTTAATGTAGATCGGAGGATCCATGGCGGACCAGTCGTACCCAGAACAAGCTTCCTGTTGATATAGTGTGTAGCCTCCCAAACCTCGTCGCTAGTAGGCTCACGGCCCCATGCATCTCTCTACAATAGACAACATAAATTGTTAGTAGGTAACAAAATCATGTATATATATAGAGAGGCCCATTCATTTGCTAACCACGACATTGGTGCTAACCGTGCTAACCAATATCAACCGTAGAATGATGAGATCAATGGTCCACAATTAATTGATTTTTTATTAAATTAAAATATTAAAAATGGTTGAAAAAAATATAATTTAGGGAACATGGGCCTACCAAATTAAAACCCAAATAATTAGGTTTTTCATCCTATAAAAAACAACAACTTCCCAATCCCACGGTCGTCATCACCTTCACTTGAAAACCCACCTCCACCATTCTTCCCACTACCACTCGCCACACCTCCGCCGCCGCCACCACCACGCGGCGCCGGAACTGCTTCAACGCCTTTCACACCCACCGTCGGCGTCTTTTTCTTTTTTCTTTTCAAACAAATCGTTAATAATGCAACAAAGATGCATAATAACAAAAACCCACCAACGGAAACGGCGATTATGAGAATCTTTATTTTTCAGTGATGGTTCGATTTCTTGGCGACGGCGGTGGGTGGGGTTGGGTTCGCCGGAGAAAAAGAGGGAGACGGAAAAATAATGCATGGGAGGTTAAACGCATCTCCGCATAAATCAACGTTTACCGCAAAATGAAGTGGAGTTGAATTGAACCAAGATAGGGGTTGCCGGAATTTGGCCGGAAAGTTGGTTAAAACGATTTTCAGGATTTGAAGAAATCGATTTTCAAGATTCGAAGAAATCAATTTTCAGGATAGTGCATATATGCATATGTTGGTTGAAATATTATTTGCATATATGCATACTGATATCTATTATGCATATGTGCATATTGAGTATATATGCATATATGCACATTGAGCATATATATATATCTGCACACTGGTATCTAATATGCATATGTGCACATTGAGTAGTGTGAATATTATATTATTGGATGAACCTAGTCACTATATATCAGGAGGATATAATCTTGAGTGCCACCGTGTGGGTATGTACCTAAATCTCCGTCATTCAGGGTAATGTCATGGCTGTAGTCCTTGAATGTGTCGGGCCTTTTGGATGTCGCTTATGGTAGCTTGACATCAAGGTGTATCGACTCTTTGGGTGGAACTTGATTGGTGCTATGGGTCTCCCCTATTGACTCCATGTATGTGAATCTTCTTGATAAATGTCATATGCATGATATATCTTAACGGTTTATTATTGCTTGTTCAAACTCGCTAGACTTTTTGGCCTAACACTTGCTTTGGTGTCGGTATGTATCTCAGGTCCTAGCGGCACTGATACTAAGAAGGTTTAGTCAGGTTAGAGCAAGCTTGGGGAGGAACTTTTGGTACACCACACCAAGGAAGACCTTTATTTTTTTGGGAACCTTCGATAACACCCGAATTGTAATATTTTTTCACATGAAATTAGATTATTAGGTTGTTATTTCCAATTTCTAGAATTATAACTTGTATTTAACAGATGATCATTCTTTCCCCATTTTTGGGAGTCTCAATGCTTTGGCATTTTTAAATACCACAATTCTGTTTTTTTAGAAATTTTTGTTATCTCTATTTTTAGAGTGTTATAGATTACCTCAAGTTCCATGTAAGCTTTGATTGAAGACTAACCTTTGCAGGCTTCCTTGAGAAATCGTGCGTCTTCTATATTAATGAAAAGAAATTACAATAACAAAAAAGGGAAAACAAGAAACACTATATACTTATATAAGTTAATATTTTTTAATTTGAAGTTTGACATGCCGAACAAACTTTTAAATTGTTATTTTTGGAAATCAAAAATTAAATCGAGATTTGAAGAGCACAAATGATCATTTTATATATCATTGATGGAGACATCATTTTAATTGTATTTAATATACATAAATAAACTCTGCCGACACTTTTTTAGTCTAAATATTTATTCAGAATGTTTGCTTTCGAATCTTTTCCCTTCAAATTAATGGTGGGCACCCTTAATTTTTTTAAAAATTCTGTTTAGCATGTGACATGAATATGACATATAAAAGTCACACACGTACAGGACATTCTGTCGATATAATACTTGTATACCTTTGCATGTTTTTTTATTCTCTAACGTACTGACTTAACAATCATGCAACTTCAAAAGGGTCATATTCTTTCTCTAAAATCAAGTGGAATGTTATTTATGTTACATAATATAGGTCATATCAATCGTTGCATTTATTAGGAGTACGAATTAACAGTACTATTAAGAAAGATAAGCAGAATATTGAATGATGAGAATGATAATTCTTACATAAACAATGAAACACACCATGAAGCAATAATTATCTTTAGAAGATTGCTTTTCAACAAATTAAAGAGAAGTTTTCCATAAACAACTTCAGCTTAACAAGAGACTCGTCGAAATAGATATTCTCTCATGGAGATTTCATCGATGGCTCCATCATCTTAACCCTGCAAAATTCATGCATGCATATGTAAGCACTTGAAAGTTAATTAATGACAATGAAGTAATTACGCGTAACAAATTTTTCTTATTTGAGTTGTACAATATTGTTGCACAAATGATATTTAAGAATACAATCCACAAATTCACTTCCAAGAACATATGTTTTCAGAAACGGGAGCATAAAGAATTGAATGTGCATGCATGAATAAACACACACACAAAAATAGAGGGCTTTTACTTGTAAAAATTCAAGAATTAGGGTTAGGGTTTTAATTTATGAAAATACTCGCTATACATAGAACGTTACCTGAGTAGGGAGCATCTTAATTAATTTAGCTAGAGCAAGTGTAGCCGGGAGGAGGGGACTTGCCACAAGTAGCAAGCAGCTGAAGAGCAATTGGTAGATAGATATTGAGGTTCAACAGATTGACCTTTAGGGTTGTGCACAAGCAAACTGCAGCCTCTATCTCTGCTAGCCCGGAGAGAACCGCACAACATTTGTTCTCGTTAGGGTCACCCAATCCAATGTGGACTAACCCTCCAAGAAGATCCACACAGGCTCCTAGCTTTAGGGTGTCAATCGGGCATGTCGACGATGAAGGGGATGGGGCAGAGCCAATTGGTGGAGTGGCAATTGGGGGGTAGGGGACCGGCGGGGTGATGACGGGCGGGGTGATGACGGGAGGGGTGATGACGGGCGGGGTGATGACGGGCTGGCCTGGCCGGGTGATGACCGGCGGGGTGATGACGGGAGGGGTGATGACGGGCGGGGTGATGACGGGAGGGGTGATGACGGGCTGGCCCGGCCGGGTGATGACCGGCGGGGTGATGACGGGAGGGGTGATGACGGGCGGGGTGATGACCGGCGGGGTGATGACGGGCGGGGTGATGACGGGCGGGGGTAAGGCTAGGAGGGAGGCGACCGGTGGGGTTCCGATTGGTGAGGAGACGACGGGAGGTCTGACAACTGGCGGGGTGACGACGGGCAGCTGGGTGACATCCGGTGGAAGTATGTTTGTTGGCTTGAGAATAGGTGGTTTAGATTTGTCACAATTTCCACAGTCGAGACGTGGAGTTGCGGAAGAAAGCAAGAAGAGTGAAACAAAAAAGAGAACACGAAGTTTCTTAGAGGACTCCATTAATTATATTTTGTGATGTATGGATTTCGGCTTTCGAGTAAACTGATGCATGTTCAAGTATAAGGGGTTACATATATATATATATATATATATAGGTAGTGTGCAATGTGCATGGAGTTTTTTATTTTTATTTTTGATACCTTTTTATAATTAATTTGATTGAAATAGCTAGGATCGCATATTGTATATTTAGGAAAACAACAAGAAGTTTAATCGTTAGATGTGCAATATAACTGGTAGGGCGCATGTAAGTCGACACCCAAATATTTCTATTATTATGCATCTAATAAGGTTAGAATTTTTTTTCAACATATATTGGATAATTATACTGTAAAAAATATATTTAAAGGTTTCATAATTAAATAACACATATATTCATCATTCTTAATAATTAATATTATGATCAATATTATAACTAATTATGGATTACTAGAGTCATAATTGCACAATGTGGCGAGATAAATCATGATTTTAATGTTTTCTTTTATTTTTTGTCGATTTACGGTACGATTTTCGATGATTTTGAGAAAGAGTTATAATGATATTTTTTATAAATTTGTTTATTTTAGGCTTAATAATATAATGTTTTTATATAAAAAAAATTAAGTATTTTGTTAGAATTCAATGATTATCTTATATATTTTAAATTTCTTATATTTAAATTGAGATTTTTATCCTTTTTTAATTATGTTTATTAGTTAGTTATGAATTCAAACATATAACTTTAAAAATTTGTACTAATGTATCATTATTTGTAATCTTAAATATTAGATAATGTGTATCAATAGACAGTACTAATGCATAAAAACTTGTTTTTAAAAGTTTTTTCGATAGTTTAATAATGATGTAATTTATTTTATATTTAATAATATAATGTTTTTTTAATAAGGGTTTTAATTAAAATGACCGTTTTTCAATCCCATATTACCGAAATGCCCCAAATCTCTTTGATTTTGCCGAAATACCCCTTTTGTCCGGGATACGTGGCCGGGATTGACACCCATCCTGGGGTTACCTTCATCGACGGCGTGAACAGTGAATTTCCTGGCGTTAGGCCGGGATGAATAGTGGAATCCCGGCATTAGTCCGGGATGAACAGTGAATTGTCGGGGTTGGGGGCCGAGATGGAAATCACTTTGATTTGAAGGCGTCGGGTCGAAATCGCTGGAAATTGCAGGGTGCCTATTTGAATCGATCCTATAAATAAATTAACTCAAAAATTTGATAGAATACTAACTATAGTAAAATGAAAAGCATAAATGAAAGAGAAATTGTGAATAGATAAGAACAATACTCGAACAATATGATAGAATTTTTAACTAACCTGAAATTTTAGATTGCTTGAATGAGAAACCTGGAATCAAATCAGAAAACAGAACTAAGGCTGGAAATCGCTATGATTTGAGGATGTCCAAGTAGAAATCGTTGGAACTAGTAATGATTGTGGGTTGGAAATCTTCGTCCACGATGAATCGATGTCTAGACTGGAAGTCGATCTCTGACTGAGTTTGGATTTTAGGAGGAGGCATCTAGTGGGTTAAATCCAAAAAATATATATATTATAAAAAGGGAACCCCTTCATTCATAATTTCATATAAATGTCTCGTGGGCTTAAATCAAGAAGACCAAGATAGGACATTTTGAGTGTTACCATGAGCATAATTGCTTTGATAGTGTTACAATAGGCGGAGCTCCACTATCACTTTGATAGTGTTACGCTTGAGAAATTATATCCACATTCAATGGAGAGCAAATTTGGTTCATCTATGGAGAGAAAGAAATAAATAGGATAGAAGATGCGTTGAAGTGAGCCCTAAAACAGATTGAATTTGAGACATGGTGCTGGTATGTATATGCTAATATGCCAAAATAATCAATGCTTGATTTCTAGCCTACGGTATTCCAAATTCTATCCCCTTCCCCTCCTTCCATCTTCCTGAGAGCCTAGTCTTAAATTACGTATTATGGGCTACAATTAATGCATATATAAAATTAAGTCTATCTATGATAATATCATCATGTAATAACCGCCGGATAAAATAGTAAACACTTGACATGATGAATAGACAAAGATACATATGTATTTTGACAAGAGAAGAAAAAGAGTTCCATTAATGAATAACTACTATAAAATACGAAGAAAACATTTTTGCATGGGTACAGAATTCCAGTAGAACAAATACTTTAGATAGCAATATCATTCCAAATGGAATATTAGGGATGAAAAAGGCTTAAAAAACAAATGCAGAAAAAACCCATACTGTCGAATTCAAGGAGAGTCTATTTGAAATGGAAGAATTTGTGTCAAATGAACTCACCTAAAAAATATGTTGGAATGGAATCTTAATGTGTTTGTTACTCAGTAAGCCCTTGAACAGAATTTGACCTTGACCTGCCATACCAATTAAGGAGAGTTGATTAACCGGTGAAAGCAAAAATTTTCAAAATTGAATAATGCAAACAAAAACAGAAAAATAGAAAATGGAAAAATACATAATAATGCAACGCTAATAATCGCTCAACTATGGAAGTATAACAATGGAAGATCAATGTCTACTATATTTATTTTGGATCTTTCACTACAATCCATGAGCCATGGACTAAAATGCTCAAGGATTCAACAAAAACAAGAGACAAAGATAACACACACAAAGTATGTTAAGTGTTGTGGTCCACCTAAGTCGGCAAGTCAACAAGAGTCCAAGTCGGCAAGTCATAAGAAGGCATACAGTCTTTTAGGCATCTGCGGTAAGCAGACCCTTGATAACCATCCCGAACTCCAAATGGTAAGATCGATTGTTGTGTTAGAAGGATAAGAGATCTTAGAATAAAAACACTTGAAGTAACACATATTTAGGTCACCCTGTGACAGTAGTAGTCGTCATTCGAATAAGAATTTGCAATTTAGTTCAACATATATACATCAAGACACTAATAGAAATTTTTAATTAGTGTTAGCACTTTCCATGGGAACCTTGTTGCATTGCAAAATTACACGTTGAATTCAAAATGCAAAATTTACCGTAAATTCAACTATAAATCGACACTCTTCATTCTAATGCCTCTTATATAACTAGATATAATTATCAAGTTAATCGATATACACAAAATAATGATGCTTTGAGAAATTAAACACTAAACAGTTTGTTGTTGTCTCATTCTACTTACAAAAACAAATCAGAACGAAAAACTTAATTTGTTAAACCAGATAAATCGATGTTGATACATATACTTGTGGTGTAACATAAGTGAAACCATACAAAATTCATCTAACACAAAAACAAAATCATGAAGGAAGAAACATATTACCGTAGACTCTTTCAGAGACATCGACAGAGAGACATCGACCTTTGCAGTACGAGTAAGACGATCACCGCTTTGAGGTGCTAGATAAGGTGTCGCTGAAAACTTGGTTCAGGGATGGTCCATGGAAAGTCGGTCCAGAGTAGAGCACCTAGGGTTCTCTTTCGGTTGGAGTTTGAGGAGAAAATGAACTGAATAATATATTTAAACCCGGGTCAAAGATGCAGGTCGAACCTAATGGAAAGATTTGCGTGTTTTTAAAAGAATAATAGAAGGTTGGTAGTTTTAGCCCCTGGAGTTTAGAATCTTATATTTATGTCATGATCTTGCTAATTAGTTACTATTTTTGGAAACTATTTAGTGACCACTATTTTTTGTTCACCAACACTTGGAATTTAGGGACTACTTTTGTTAGTTATTAACACTTCTAATTTAGTCACCATTTTTTTTTGTCACTAACTCATCCAACTCAATTACAACTAATGAATTCCACTTAGTGACCAATATTTTTTTGGTCACTAACATATTTAATTCAGTGACTCCATTTTTTGGTCACTAACTCTTCCAACTCTATGATAAATAAACACCATTTAGTGACTACATTTTGTTGGTCATTAACACTTCCAATAATGACCGTTTTTTTGTCACTAATACATCCAAGTCAATTACAACTAATAAATCACACCTAGTGACCACTATTTTTTGGTCACTAACTCATTTAATTTAGTGACTACCACTTTTTGGTAACTAATCCTTCCAACTTTATGATATACAAACACCATTTAGTGACTACCTTTAGTTGGTCATTAACACTTTCAATTTAGTGACAACTTTTTTTGGTCACTAACACATCCAACTCAATTACAACTAATAAATCACATCTAGTGACCACTATTTAATTTATTGGTAACTAATTAATACTTTCATGTAATGACCACTTATGACGAAACACTATGTCATAAAAGAAATTCTATGAGAATTAGTGACCACATAGTGACGAAATTTATTTTTTGTCACTAAAATTCATATTAGTGATGAAAAATTAATGACAACCTTTGTCATCGTCACTAACGTCATAATTAGTGACAAAAATATAAGTTGTCACTAAAATTTTGGTCACTAACTAAACTTTTTCAGTGAATGTAATTCACTCTTATTTAAAATATACTGTGAGATATTTTGTGTAGATAGAGTTCGTGTAAACATGGAAACCAAATACTCTCCTAGTTGTTAGGTCTGTAATCATCTATATAAGTTTGTTGAATGATATGGGAAAGGCCAGGAGATTCATTCCACATAACAAGATTAATTGTTGACAAGATCCATCCGATCCCAAATCACTTGGACTTTAGTATCAAAATAATTGATAGACTAAAGAGGGTGGTTGTCATTTCCCATGAAGAGTTTGTTCATATATAGGGGGTGTTTGGGATTACTTATTTGAATGGTTTTTTAGCTTATTGCGATTTGACACCGGAGATAAGTCATTTTGAGTGTTTGGATGGAACAAAAAGAAAAGAGCTTATAACGGTGCCAAACTGCTGAAAAACCATTTTTGATAAGTCATTTTGTTCTAATTTATGACTTATTGACTTATCAAAGGTTAAAGCCAAATTACCATTTTGCCCCTGTTATTTTAACCTAATCGATCTACCCTCTTTCTCGATCTGATATCTGCGCCTCTTCTCCCATCGCTCTTCTCCACAGATCGCCATCGCAGGAAGAACAGATCAGCGCCACCTCCGTTCGTGTTCAGGTACGATTTTCCTCTTCGATTTCTCTTCGTTCCACCTTCGTTCGTGAACAAACAGATCGACAATTCCTGTTTGTTTTTTTGTTCGATTTTTTTCCATTCGATTTCTTCAATTGGTGGCCTGTTTGCTCGTTATTTGTTCAATTCGTTCACTGATTGTTCAATTTGGCACTGATTGATTGATTTTTCTGCTTGATTTGTTCACTGATTCTTCTGTTGGTATTTTCGATTAGTTCACTGTGATACTTCTTTCTGTTGATTGAGGTGTTTGTTCAATTTGTTCATATGATACTTCTTTCTGTTGGTATTTTCAATTTGTCATGGCAGAAAAATCACCTCAGTGAACACCCCCTGTTGTTCATATTATACTTCTTTCTGTTGGTATTTGGAGGGTGTGCTTTTTGGTCATATTTACATAAATAAGTTAAAATTGCCAAACACTTAAAAAGTGCTTATCAGCTTATTGCGGTGTGGTACCGCTATAAGCTAATCCAAACATTTTTTTAAAAACTCCGATTTGCCACCACATAAGCAACCTGATAAGCACTTTTCCAAATAAGCACTTTTCCAAATAAATAAGCAATCCCAAACACCCCCATAGTTGATACTATACTGGTGGGCCAAGTCGGTGGTGATGTATCTAAGTGGTTGTGGTATTGTAGAAGTAGGAACTTATAGCTCTCCACGATTCTTGCAGTTCTATATTTTCTCTCTTTGTAAATTCAACTTAAGTTTCACCTGCTTGTATTCGGATTAAATTATATATTTCCCGAACATTTTGGCCTTGAGAGGGCTAGTCATCTGGCGAGGCCATAAAACATAATTTGAGCCTTCTAGAATGATAGAAATTGGACGATAGTTGCTAAGAACATAATCTGCCATATATATATATATATATATATATATATATATATGGTGCGTTTCTTTTGCAAACCAAACAATTTGTACAAACTATGCAAACCAACCTTAGCCGTTCATCAAGTCTAACGAATATATGATTTTATTATGTTTCCTAATTTAAAATCATGATTATAATAAATAAACTTAACATTTCCTAATTTAAAATCATGATTATAATGAATAAATTTAACATTTTCCATATATATCACAATCATTATTAATGAATCATAATCATTATCCATAAATATATCTATTGTTTCCTAATATAGTGGTTTGCATAGTTTGTACAAATTGTTTGGATTGCAAAAGAAACGCACCCTATATATATATATATATGTTCAAGTGTCGTCGAGCTAACTCAGTTTTGGCAAGTTCAGGTCACGAGGGTAGATCAATAAAAGTCGGCAGGTTTCTATTGATTTCAACAGTTTAGGTGGCAAGATGGATAACAACATTTGCGTTGAAATAAGATCAATATCAGTGTCTAGAGTCTTATTTTAATGGTCATTGCCATTTGAAGCAATGTAACAAGCATAGGGATCTATTTTTTATAATGCAATATAAATCCTTATGGGGCCAATGAGGAGATGAACAATTGATAGGTTTAGGATACGATATAGATTTAGGGTAAAAATTAAAATAAAATGACAATTAGATTACCTCAAGGTCCATGTAAGCTTTGATTGAAGAAGAACCATTGAAGGCTTCCATGAGAAATCGCGCCTCTTCTATATTGATGAAAAGAAAGTACAATAACAAGGGAAAACAAGAAACACTATAGCTAACATATTTTTAATTTCAAGTTTGACAGAACAAACTTTTAATCAAGTTGGTAGTCATGGAAATCAAATTTTAAATTGAGATCTGATGAGCACAAATGATCATTTTATATATCATTGACGGAGACATCATTTGAATTGTATTTAATATACATAAATAAACTCGGTCGACATTTTTTTAGTCCAAATATTTATTTAGAATGTTTGCTTTCGAATCTTTTCCCTTCAAATTAATGGTGGTCCTTAATTTTTTTAAGAATTCTGTTAAGAATGTGAAATTTTTTAAGAATTATGTTAAGCATGTGAGATGAATATGACATATAAACGTCACACACGTACAGGACATTATGTGGATATAATACTTGTATACCTTTGCATGTTTTTTGCTTCTCCAACGTACTGACTTAACATACATGCAACTTCAAAAGGGTCATATTCTTTCTCTAAAATCAAGTGGAATGTTATTTCTGTTACATAATATAAGTCATATCAAACGTTGTATTTATTAGGAGTACGATTAACAAAACTATGAAGAAACATAAGCAGAAAACATCCTTGATTTATTGAATGATGAGAATAATTCTTACATAAAGCAATAATTATCTTTTGAAGATTGCTTTTCAACAAATTAAAGATATATTTTCCATAAACAACTCCAGCTTAACAAGAGACTCGTCGGAATAGATATTCTCTCATGGAGATTTCATCGATGGCTCCCTCATCTTAACCCTGCAAAATTCATGCATGCAAATGTAAGCACTTGAAAGTTAAAGACAATGAAGTAATTACGCGTAACAATTTTTTCTTATTTGAGTTGTACAATATTGTTGCACAAATGATATTTAAGAATATAATCCACAAATTCACCTCCAAGAACATATGTTTTCAGAAACGGGAGCATAAATTAAGAATTGAATGTGCATGAATGAATATACACACACACACAAATAGAGGGCTTTTACTTGTAAAAAATCAAGAATTAGGGTTAGGGTTTTAATTTGTGAAAATACTCGCTATACATAGAACGTTACCTGAGTAGGGAGCTTCTTAAGTAATTTGGTGGCAGGCGACTGGGGGGAGGCGACAGTTGGCTTGACTAGTAGGGAGTCGGCCGATGAGGTTCCGATTGGTGGCAGGGTGATGACGGGTGGGGTGATGACTGGGATCACTAGTGGTGGTAAGCCAGCTAGGAGGGAGGCAGCCAGTGGGGTTCCGATTGGTGGGGGGACGACGGGAGGTGTGACAACTGGTGGGGTGATGACGGGCGGGGTGATGACGGGTCGGGTGATGACGGGCGGGGTGATGACCGGCGGGGTGATGACGGGCATGCCCGGCCGGGTGATGACGGGCGGGGTGATGACCGGCGGGGTGATGACGGGTGGGGTGATGACGGGCGGGGTGATCACTGGTGGTGGTAAGTCTAGGAGGGAGGCGGCCGATGAGGTTCCGATTGGTGGCAGGGTGATGACGGGTGGGGTGATGACGGGTGGGGTGATGACGGGGATCACTAGTGGTGGTAAGCCAGCTATGAGGGAGGCAACCAGTGGGGTTCCGATTGGTGGGGAGACGACGGGAGGTGTGACAACTGGTGGGGTGACGACGGGCACGGTGACATCCACTGGAAGTATGTTTTTTGGCTTGAGAATAGGCGTTTTAGATTTGTGACAATTTCCACAATCAAGACGAGGAGTTGCGGAAGAAAGCAAGAAGAGTGAAACAAAAAAGAGAGCACGAAGTTTCTTAGAGGACTCCATTAATTATATTTTGTGATGTATGGCTTTGGAGTGAACTGATGTATGTTCAAGTAGTTATATATATAATAGGTAGTGTGCATGGAGTTTTTTATTTTTCTTTTTGATATTCTTTTTATAATTAATTTGATTGAAATAGCTAGGGAAAACAACAAGAAGTTTAATCGATAGACTTGCGCAATATAACTAGTAGGGCCCATGTATGTGTTTTACAGTCGACACTCAAATAATTCTATTATTATGCAGCTAATAAGGTTAAAAAAATTTCAACATATATTAGATAATTCTATTATTATGCAAAGCGCAAACCGCACCACATAACCGCATCAAACCGCACTGTAAAATGCGTTTATACGGTTTGTATCTTACACATTTTATACCTACAATTCAATAATTATAAGATCAAAACTTCATTTTAAAATCAATGATAACGTGATCTTAGTCCCTAAAAATAAAAATATTCAATACGTCGGATTCTAAAATATACATTATATAAATATTTCAATTATTCTATATATACATATATGTGTGTTTAATATATAAAATTAAAAATAAATACATATATATAATGTGCGGTGCGGTTTGAACTACGGTTTGATAACTCAAAACCGCAAACTACACTGCATAGTGCGGTTTGGTAAAAATGCAAACCGCACAACGGACGTTCTAAAACCGCGCTTTGCGATTCGGTGCGGTGTGGTGTGGGCGGTTTGTGCGGTTTAGCGGTTTAGATGAACACCCCTATGTATTCCTTTAAATAATCAAATCGTGTTATGGATTGGGTTGGAGTCAAAAATGGTTTTTTCTACTCTGAATATAAAACTTTTAGAATACATATGGACAAATAATACTGTTTATAAAATCGTCATTATTTGTTATAAAGCTGAAATGACAACAAAAATAACAGTAGGATGTTTTTCTACTCGCTTTTACTGTAACAATGGAATCTTAACTATACAAAAATGATTTAAAAAAACAAACAAACAAAACAAATTATATGATTTTGACCCGTCGTGCATATTCTTCCATCTCTTTTTATCTCAATGAAGTAATAGACGGAGATGAAGACATTTATATGGCTGGGATTTATCTTCAAGTAAAAACAATTTCTGTTTGTACGTCTTTACATGTTAAATTTCGTCAAGTAGACAATATAATTGATTACAGAGAGATGAAGAAAAAAAAGTATGCAAAGATGATAAGCATAGAGATGCAAATATTTATGCATAATTTATTAACATATTTGGTCTCCTATAATAATGTTAAAGATTCAATGTTTTATTTGGAATAAGGCGTGAGGTAGTATTGAGATCAAGTCTTATGTTTTAGGAGTATCGCTGATGCCACGTCATTTTTCGAAACATGACTTATGACGCAAATCTATATACATGTATGTATATACACACATGATTAAATGAGGACATAAAAAAGATCGAGAATCGTGAAAACTAGTGAATCATAGTGTTTCATATTGTGAATTAATAATAAATGTGAAACATACGATGTTGTTTCACATTTTATACATAAAAATGTTTCATATTGTGAAAGAAAAAATATATGTAAAATTGTTTTATATTGTGAAACAAATACATTACGAAATAAATATATGTGAAACAATACACAAAAAGGGAGGAGAGGGAGAGAGATAGTTGGCTTCCGGTAGGACTTCCAAATTCTATAGGAACCTCTATTAGTAGTAGATTGCGCGCACACGTGGGATTTAATTCAACGGTATGGAGGCACACATTGTTTTCAAAGGCGGGGGGATGATGGTCATTCAATCATCCGCATATAGGCTTGTTAGACCGATTAAGTTAACGTATATATACGTTAACATTTTTTGGTAAGGTATTATAATACACGTTAACTTGTGTTAAGGAATGTAAAAGTTGATTATCTTTTATGTTAAAGTTTGTCAAGTTATGTTAATATTCATTGTTTTTTATGGTAATGCATGTAATGTCCATTGTTCTCCATATTAAGGTATGTTAAAATTGCATATTAACATATATTAAAGTATTCATGTTAAATCATTTAAGGTTCTGAGATATTTTAAGTTATATATGTTCATAGATGTTGAGATTTGTTAAGTTCAGCTAAGATATGTTAAGCTTGAATAATTTTTTATTAAACTTGTGTTAAAGTTGACATGTTATGGTCAGTCACCCTTATAATTTTGCCATCGAAGTTTCATTTATTTATATCTATACCACCGCATTTTTTAAGAATGTTCGATCAATCGATGGGTTTCGGAAACCAAGGGGTTCCTATGGTTCCCCCAAAAAAGAAAAAACTCTACAACCTCCCACCTCATCCAATATTATTGTTTTCACTAATTGTCAAATTTAGGCTAATTAGTGCATGAAAGTAATTTAAACTTTAAGGGTTATCTAACTAATTATTTGACTACCTAAAAATTTCACGATACCTAGCTCATTTTTTTTTGAAAGCCAGCTTTCGAAAGTTTTCACTCACTGGGCTACGCTTTCAGGAGGTATCTAGCTTCATTTACTTTTAAATTATAATTAGTTTTTGGTATTTCCACGTTCTTTTTATGACTTTCTTTCCCTATTTTTCGAACCATATCAATACAAAACATAGGCCTCTCACCGACAGAAAAATCCGTCGATAACCCGTCGTTGAAAGTTATATCTGTCGATGATCCGTAGGTAAATGACCCTCGAAAATTTAGTGGTCGGCGTTAATATTACCTACAGATCACCGATGGATATTACCGACGGATCACTGACAGCTACATTTTCCGACGGATCACCGACGGCGTGGGTTATTTCCGACGGATCACCGACTGTCTCCATTTATCGACGAATTACTGACGGATCAATAACGACGGATATTTTCCGACAGAATTAGCGACGAATTTCCTACGGATTATTAATATATAAAGATTAAATTAAAATACATTTACAGACGGATTAATCCGTCGGTAATTTAATTTTTTAATAAAAAAATAATTAAAAATTAATAAATATCAGTCTTTAACATGTACAAAACCTACCAATTTTCATTTAATATCCACTTTAAAACTATACAAAATCTGCCCATTTTTCATTTAATATCTAGAATTAAAATGTAATATCTAAAAATTAAAATGTAATACAAACTATCCTACATCCGGGGGGAGGGGGAGAAGGGGTGATCTTGAAACTTCTTCATGAACGCCTCAAACTGGTCAAGTCGCTCCTGCATCTGGATCCTCTCTCTCTAGCCTCTGTCTCAGCTCATCGAACAGAAATTCAACATTTGACAAACATATATAGAACAATGTTAGACAACATTTAACAAACATATAATTAACAATGTTAAACAACATTTGACAAGCATACCTCCTCGTCGTGACGGTGTCGCGAGCTCCTGTTCGAATTGACACCTGAATCACCGGTCATAGCATAATAATGATGTTGACTGGTCCCCCATCCAAAAATACGACCTTTATGCCGTCCTCGGACACTGTGCACCCACAACTTGGCATCATTGGGAGGAACAGTGTCGGGAGGTAAGTCCGGGTACTCCTTCACTTAAAACTGTACAAAACCTGCCCATTTTTCATTTAATATCTAGAAATTAAAATGTAATATCTAAAAATTAAAACGTAATACAAAATATCCTACATGGGCCTACCAAATTAAAATTGGTCCCATGTTCCCTAATCCGATGGTAGTTATCATACAGTTTACCAAATTAGACATTGTCCTCAATTAACCTGTAGAAAATTCGAAAGCATTTCAACTGTAATTTGAACATATATATCCATGACCTGCTTTTATCAAAACAATCCTATCGTCTGCCCAACAATGGCAGCTCAAACTAAGTTTGCTATAATTTCTATCTATCTTATAAAACAAACAAAAATCTAGACATACAAAATTCAACTTACCTCCATACGAGCCGCCTTTGGGTTAACGTAGATCGGAGGATCCAGGGGCGGACCAGTCGCACCCGGAACACACTTCCTGTTGGTGCAGTGTGTAGCCTCCCAAACCTCGTCGCAAGTAGGCTCACAGCCCCATGCATTTTTCTACAATAGACAACTTAAATTGTTAGTAGGTAATAAAATCATGTATATATAGAGAGGCCCATTCATTTGCTAACTACGACATTGGTGCTAACCGTGCTAACCAATATCAACCGTAGAATGATGAGATCAATGGTCCATAATTAATTGATTTTTTATTAAATTAAAATATTAAAAATGGTTGAAAAAAATACAAAGCATGTATGCACATGGGTATTTCGGTCAAAATATAATTATTTTTAATTTGGGGAACATGAGCCTACCAAATTAAAAAACCAAATAATTAGGTATTTCATCCCATAAAAAACACCAACTTCCCAATCCCACCGCCGTCATCACCTTCACTTGAAAACCCACTACCACTCGCCACACCTCCGCTGCCGCCGCCGCCACGCGCAGCCGGAACTGCTTCAGCGCCTTTCACACCCACCGTCGGCGTCTTTTTCTTTTTTCTTTTCAAACAAATAGTTAATAATGCAATCAAGATGCATAATAACAAAAACCCACCAACGGAAACCGCGATTATGAGAATCTTTATTTTCCGACGATGGTTCGATTTCTTGGCGACGGCGGTGGGTGGTGTTGGGTTCGCCGGAGAAAAGGGAGACGGATAAATAATGCATGAAAGGTTAAACGATAAATCAACGTTACCGTAAAATGAAGTGGAGTTGAAGTGAACCAAGATAGGTGTTGTCGGAATTTGGCCGGAAAATTGGTTAAAACGATTTTCAGGATTTGAAGAAATCGATTTTTAGGATTTGAATAAATCGGTTTTCAGGAGAGTGCATATGGGCACACTTTCATAAAGTGCATATATGCATATGTTTGTTGAAATATTATATGCATATATGCATACTGATATCTAATATGCATATGTGCATATTAAGCATATGCATATGTGCACATTGGGCATATGCATATGTGCACACTGGTATCTAATATACTGATAATCCAAGATCACTCTAAATCTAGAGAGAGAAAGTAGAGAGAGAGGGATATGCGCCAAATTAGATGTATATTCAAAGTATGCGTAAATGACTTACAAAACACAAAGCCACAAGGGACTTAAATACCCTTGGCTAATAGAACATCTAACCGTACTCTAAACACAATATTAGCACAAAGACAATAAATACAATGATTACTATAAAATATGACTTAATATATACATATATACATATGTGCACATTGAGTAGTGTGAATATTATATTATTGGATGAACCTAGTCAGTATATATCAGGAGGATATAGTCTTGGGTGCCACCGTGTGGGTATGTACCTAAATCTCCGCCATTCGGGGTAATGCCATGGCTGTAGTCCTTGAATGTGTCAGGTCTTTTGGATGTCTCTTATGGTAGCTTGACATCAAGGTGTATCGACTATTTGGGTGGAACTTGATTGATGTTATGGGTCTCCCCTATTGACTTCATGTATGGGAATCTTCTTGGTAAATGTCATATGCATGATATATCTTAACGGTTTATTATTGCTTGTTCAAACTCGCTACGCTTTTTGGCCTAACACTTGTTTTGGTGTCGATATGTATCTCAGGTCCTAGCGACACCGATACTAAGAAGATTTAGTCGGGTTAGAGCAAGCTTGGGGAGGAACTTTTGGTACACCACACCATAGAAGACCTTTATTTTTTTGGGAACCTTGGATAACACCCGAATTGCAATCTTATTTCGCATGAAATTAGATTATTAGGTTGTTATTTCCAATTTCTAGAATTATAACTTGTATTTAACAGGTGATCATTCTTTCCCGATTTTTGGGAGGCTCAATCATTTGGCATTTTTAAATACCACATTTCTGTCTTTTTGAAAAAAAAAATTATTCCTATTTTTAGGGTATTATAGATTACCTCAAGTTCCATGTCAGCTTTGATTGAAGAAGAACCTTTGCAGGGTTCCTTGAGAAATCGTGCGTCTTCTATATTAATGAAAAGAAATTACAAAAACAAAAAGGGAAAACAAGAAACACTATATACTTAGATAAGCTAACATTTTTTAATTTGAAGTTTGACATGCCGAACAAACTTTTAAATTGGTATTTTTGGAAATCAAAAATTAAATCGAGATTTGAAGAGCACAAATGATCATTTTATATATCATTGATGGAGACATCATTTGAATTGTATTTAATATACATAAATAAACTTGGTCGACACTTTTTTAGTCCAAATATTTATTAAGAATGTTTGCTTTCGAATCTTTTCCCTTCAAATTAATGGTGGCCCTTAATTTTTTTAAGAATTCTGTTTAGCATGTGAGATTAATATGACATATAAACGTCACACACGTACAGGACGTTCTGTCGATATAATACTTGTATACCTTTGCATGTTTTTTTTCTTCTCTAACGTACTGACTTAACATACTTGCAACTTCAAAAGGGTCATATTCTTTCTCTAAAATCAAGTGGAATGTTATTTCTGTTACATAATATAAGTCATATCAAACGTTGCATTTATTAGGAGTACGATTAACAGCATTATTAAGAAACATAAGCAGAAAACATCCTTGATTTATTGAATGATGAGAATAATTCTTACATAAACAATGAAACACACCAAGACGCGATAATTATCTTTAGAATATTGCTTTTCAACAAATTAAAGAGAAATTTTCCATAAACAACTTCAGCTTAACAAGAGACTCGTCGGGCGGACGCAGTTAGGGGGGGAAGGCTTAAAAAAAATTACCTCTATAATTGATTTAAAAAAACAAACTAAACAATGAGTGTCAGATTTTCTCAAGTACACAATATAATTGATTACCATAGATGAAGAAAAAAAGGGTATGCAGAGATGATAACCATAGAGATGCAAATATTTATGCATAATTTATTAACATATTTGTCACTACTAGAAAACTGTGAAATATCGACGGCAAAAACAGTCGGTATTTACCGACGGCAAACCGACAGTCTACCGACGTCATTTTTTTAATTTTATTTTTTATTTATTTTTAATAAGTCGTCGGAAAACCGTCGGTAAAATTAGTGATTTACCGACGACTTACCGACGGTACGTTTTTTAATTTTCTTTTTTTATTTATTTTTAATAGGTCGTCGGAAAACCGTCGGAAAAATTAGTGATATACCGACGATTTACCGACGGTACGTTTTTTCATTTTATTTTTTATTTATTTTAATAAGTCGTCGGAAAACCGTCGAAAAAATTAGTGATATACCGACGACTTACCGACGGTATTTTTTTTAATTTTCTTTTTTTATTTATTTTTAATAGGTCGTCGGAAAACCGTCGAAAAATTAGTGATGTACCGACGATTTACCGACGGTACGTTTTTTCATTTTATTTTTTATTTATTTTTAATAAGTCGTCGGAAACCGTCGAAAAAATTAGTGATATACCGACGACTTACCGACGGTATGTTTTTTAATTTTTTTTTTTATTTATTTTTAATAGGTCGTCGGAAAACCGTCAAAAAAATTACTGATATACCGACGATTTACCGACGGTACGTTTTTTCATTTTATTTTTTAATTATTTTTAATAAGTCGTCGGAAAACTGTCGGAAAAATTAGTGATTTACCGACGACTTTGACGATACGTTTTTTAATTTTATTTTTTTATTTATTTTTAATAGGTCGTCGGAAAACCGTCGGTAAAATTAGTGATATACCGACGATTTACCGACGGTAATTTTTTTCATTTTATTTTTTAATTATTTTTAATAAGTCGTCGGAAAACTGTCGAAAAAACTAGTGATTTACCAACGACTTACCGACGATACGTTTTTTAATTTTATTTTTTTATTTATTTTTAATAGGTCGTCGGAAAACCGTCGGTAAAATTAGTGATATACCGACGATTTACCGACGGTAATTTTTTTCATTTTATTTTTTAATTATTTTTAATAAGTCGTCGGAAAACTGTCGAAAAAACTAGTGATTTACCAACGACTTACCGACGATATGTTTTTTAATTTTATTTTTTTATTTATTTTTAATAGGTCGTCGGAAAACCGTCGGTAAAATTAGTGATATACCGAGGATTTACCAACGGTAATTTTTTTTCATTTTATTTTTTAATTATTTTTAATAAGTCGTCGGAAAACTGTCGAAAAAATTAGTGATTTACCGACGATACGTTTTTTAATTTTATTTTTTTATTTATTTTTAATAGGTCGTCGGAAAACCGTCGGAAAAGTTAAGAATTCAATTAGGAGTTTTAATAAACAATCCCAAACACCCCCTAAAATGAGTCATTTTGTTGAATTCTTTTTAATATTATAGATAACTAGAACCGTACCCGTGTTTCTAGTAATATATATCTTGTGCTTTGATACTTGTAAATTAAGAGATTTCTAAAATCTTGCATAAAATGATGGTACCTTGTGCCTAATAATTTGTATTTAAGAGTTTTTTATACATGCTTTATTATATAGTATAGATATAGATTAATATGTAAAAATGATCAGAAAAAAATATATTATTAAAATAGTAATATATTTTTTTTAAGTAAAAGAATTTATAAAAGAATTAAAAAAAAAAACTTAAACCTGAAATTCAGAATACCTTGAAATTTTTAGAACCCCCGCCTAAAACCTGTGAACTTAACCCTAACCTGTTCCTCGTCGACCATTTCACTCATCAATATCTCTCACACAAAACTCCACAGCCAAAGAAGTGGAAACGCAGCGGAAGAGAAGGGGATAAGGACTCTCCGCAACTTTCTCGCCGTTCCGGTGATATCCATTTCCGACGGTTCTATCATCTCCGGTGACTACTTTTTCTCACTTCGTTCCGCTTTTCTTCACACAATCATTTCTGTAATTTTTCTGAAACTGAATTAGTTTCTTGTGTGTTGAAAGTGAAATGAATGAATTTTCCGCCATTTTTCGAAGTGAGCACTTTGTTTTCTTTAATAATCCAAATTTCTAGAATCAGTTAAGCTTGTTTTTGTTGAAATCACTATCAATAATTTCTCACCGTCAACCATTTAATATATCTCACTTGAATTTTAAGTGTGTAAAATTGTGCAAATGCAGCCGATTGCAATGTAAAATTAGGGTTATTGACAGTTAATTAAAATTGTTATTGTGGCTGATTGACAATGGTAGAATTGCTATATGAAACAGAGATTTTATCTCTATTTAAGACTTCTTTGCTTTGTCGAAGTTAGGATTATCCAAAGTATAAAATGTAAACATTTGAGAAGCAAATGTTCAATAGGCAAAATGAGAAACAAGCTACAGAAAGAGAAGCTTACCTGTGGTCAGTAGCCGATATGTAAACACAAAATGCTGCTTGTGATGGCACCCGTCGGGTTGCGATTTTGTTGCAAATAAGCAGAAGAGTATATTTCAATTGTAAGATGATCTGGTTCAACTAGTGTTTGCTTATTTTAGAGTAGTACACAGTGACTTTATTAGAAACAAAATGTGTTATACGATTGCATTGTGCTTTCAAATATTTTAGTTACAGAGAAGCAGTTAATGAAATAGGGCCTTTGACCGGTTCTAGTAGGGTCTGTTCTTTGTCGGATCTTCCATAACAGGCTTTAGCCGAATAGCCGTAACTAGGGGTGTTAACGACTTGAGCTTTAATGAGCTACATGAGCTCACGCTTGTTTATATCAAGCTCAAGTTTAATACTTGTTATCTTTCTATGAACTTTTATCATGTCGACCCCCATGGTAGTGTCAATATTTTTTGGATCTCAATTTTAGAGTAAGATATAACATAGATCTCAAATATAAACCAATTTAATTAATTGTTTTATATGATTAGAAGGAAAAGGAAAAGGGGAAGGGTGAAGGGATGTTTATGTTTGATTTTTCTTCTTTTACTTGGTCTGCAATAGAAACATGAACTTGTATGTAGTTAAATGTGACTAAATTTAATGCTATGTATTTTTGAGCCTTTGTTTATTTTTGGTTTTATTGAAGCATGTCGAGTCGTCCGGATAGAGGATGGATGTATAAAAGGAATGATAGTCGGGGTTATTTTAGTGAAGAATATTGCCACAACCTCGATAGTGTTTTAGACATCGCCTTTTCTAGCGTAGTGGGTGGATGTGTTGAAAGGAAGATTGTGGGTCGTGAAATAGTACTTCGTATCAAATGTACTTGTGTCAAATGCAAAAATATTCACTACACAGCAAGAGATGATGTTAAGTTGCATAGAAATGGAACACAAACAAATGGAAGAAGTCGTCACATGTTGCAAAAAAGAATAGAAAATCACAACATGATTCAGTGATGTCCAAGCATACCGGGGGTTCCATTTCTATGTCACAACGTAGATGGCGTTTTGTAAGTCAACATAATTTTAATCATGTTTTATATTTTGTTTTATTAGTGACTAAATTAATAAATCTATCGAACTTTGTAGGTGCAAAAGGAGGGCCGTGAACCAACAGCTTTGGAGATGTTTCAAATGACCCATAAGACCAAAAGGAGGGAGTCGGCTTTGGAGATGTTTCAAATGACCCATAAGACCAAAAGGAGGGAGTCGTCAGGGTCGAGCACCGGACAATCTGTTATCTCAAGGGATGAAAAATTTGTGGTTAGTAATTTCTCTTTCATTAGTTTGCAAGATTAATAAGTCATTTTGAATACTCGTATAGTTTTAGGTTTAGCACGTCTTATATGAGATTCAAATTAGTTTATGGGATGGAGTTATCAAGTTCATTTATTATATGTTAAATGTTTAAAACAGGTTGTGCATGGATGGAAATGTTAAATTTACAGTTGTTATGCTGCCGAAATTTTAAAAAAATGCTAAACGATTTTTAATTTGTAATTATGTATCGTAGGATGACTATCAACATGAAATGATTAAGAAGTACGGACCTGACACGAGCACCCATCCACTTGGAGATATTGAAATTTGGGAGCGTTGTGCCGGGGGAAGGAAAAGAGGTAGGATGTTTGGCGTTGGCACGAGTATGGACCCAAGCTACGTGGTAACTGGTTTGTCAAGTGGGTTGAGTACCGGTAGATCATATGCCGGTTCCAGTTCAAGCGAGGTTAAGTTTTTGTTCATTTTTTTTGGTTTAATTCAAACATGTCAATTTACTCATTGTGCTTTTTATTTCTGTAGGTGCAAGAACTGAAAGAGAAACTTCAGAAAATAGAAGAGGAGCGAAGAGTTGAGAGAGAGGAGAACGCCCGGCGTGAGGAGGAGAATATACGAATGGCAAACAGACTAAAAGTCATCGAGGCAATGTTAGCTCGACAATATCCACCACCGCCTTCCGATGACCCCACTTCTCGTGATCCCCCCTTTTCCGGTAGGATTTGAGGATGATATGGATTTGATATATGTATCACTTGTGATTCCCTATTTTCCCGGTAGTATAGACGATGACTAGATTTGATACATGTAGGATTTTTATGGATATATGTATGGATTTGCGTGGATATTTGTATGGATTTTTATGTGAATTTTTGGAATATGTATGGATTTTGACAATTTGTATGCAATATTACAATATTATATATATATATATAAAGATTAAAATGCAGCAAATATATATTTTCTAAATGTAATAAAAATTCAAAATACCGACGGGAAAACCGTCGGTAAAATTATTCAGTTTTTTAAAAACAGACGGTAAGCCGTCGGTAATATTAGCCGTCGGAAAATGAACCGTCGGAATGCCATCGCTAATGTACCCCGTCGGAAAATCGTCGGTAACCATGACGGTCGGAAAGCCGTCGCTAATGCTCACTGTCGGAAAACAGTCGGTAAGGGGAACCGTCGGTAAACCGTCGATAGTTGTCGTCGGAAAACCGTCGGTAAGTATTACCGACCAAGTTTTTTCCAACAGCCTTTTCCCGTCGGAAAACCGTCGCTAAAGCCCTTTTTCGACGGTTTTAGCCGTCGGTAATACGATTTATTTTAGTAGTGTTGGTCTCCTATAATAATGTTAAGATTCAATGTTTTAAATGGCATAAGGTGTGACGTAGTATTGAGATTACGTCTTATGTTTTAGGAGTATCGCTGACGCCACGTCATTTTTCAAAACATGACTTATGACGCAAATCGATATATATATATACACACACACACATGATTAAATGAGGACCTCAAAAAGATCGAGAATCGTGAAAACTAGTGAATCATAGTGTTTCATATTGTGAATTAATAATAAATGTGAAACATACGATGTTGTTTCACATTTTATACATAAAAATGTTTCATATTGTGAAAGAAAAAATGTACGTAAAATTGTTTTATATTGTGAAACAAATACATTACGAAATAAATATATGTGAAACAATACACAATAAGGGAGGAGAGGGAGAGAGATAGTTGGGTTCCGGTAGGACTTCCAAATTCCATAGGAACCTCTATTAGTAATAGATTGCGCGCACACGTGGGATTTAATTCAACGGCATGGAGGCACACATTGTTTTCAAAGGCGGGGGATGATGGTCATTCAATCATCCGCATATAGGCTTGTTAGACCGATTAAGTTAACGTATATATACGTTAACATTTTTGGGTAAGGTATTATAATACACGTTAACTTGTGTTAAGGAATGTAAAAGTTGATTATCTTTTATGTTAAAGTTTGTCAAGTTATGTTAATATTCATTGTTTTTTATGGTAATGCATGTAATGTCCATTGTTCTCCACATTAAGGTATGTTAAAATTGCATATTAACGTATATTAAAGTATTCATGTTAAATCATTTTAAGCTTTTGTGATATTTTAAGTTATATATGTTCATGGATGTTCGGATTTGTTAAGTTATGTTAAGCTTTAATAATTTCTTATTAAACTTGTGTTAAAGTTGACATATTAAGATCAGTTACCCTTATAATTTTACCATCGAAGTTTCATTTATTTATATCTGTACCATCACGTTCTTTTGGGAATGTTGGATCAATCGATAGGTTTCATCCATGGGAAACCAAGGGGTTCCTATGGTTCCCAAAAAAAAATTAGGCTAATTAGTGCCAAATCTTATTGTTTTGACTAATTGCCAAATTTAGGCTAATTAGTTTACTTTTAAATTATAATTAATTTTGTTATTTCCACTCTTTTTATGACTTTCTTTCCTTATTTTTCGAATCCATATACGATAAGATTATTTTTCACAATTTTGTAAAATATCATATGATAATATCCACAATCAATTGACTATTTTCCCGAATTTTTTTCACCGCTTTTTATGGCTTTTTTTTGGATACACGATATTATTCCCTTTTGAATCACTTGTGATCTACTATATGTTACATATGATCCACGAAACGATACGTATAACAGACTGACACATGTGATTAGCAACACAATCATATACATTATGTTACAATATCATCATTTGTGATTAACAAAAAAAAAAAAAAAAACCCACAATGATATGTATTAAAGTACATGTGATTAACAACAAAAATTTTATTAACAATGTCACATGTGATATTATACATAGTAAAAACACGTGTGATATCATTAACAATAACTGTAACACCTGCAATGCAATTCAGGGTTTCCATTTATGACCAATCGCTCTTTAGATTGACAAAAAGGATGAGGGTTTAGTAGGGTTTTAAGTAAAATGATATTGGAAAAATTGGGGATTGAATCAGGATTGAAAACAACGAAAAGCACGAAAGAGGTTTGTCATGCGACCTAGGTCATCGCATAGGTGGTGTGGTTTATTGTTTTTTTGGGTTGAAGGACTCAAGAGACTTGCCACGTGACTTAGGTCACGAGGAAGGTCGTGTAGACCACCGATCTGCACAAACACCCTATTTTTCAAAGGTTTTCTTCATTTCACTCTATCTCCGTCATTTCTCTTCCGTCTAGGAAGATTTTGGAGGCTATGATTTCATACTTTGAAGTTATTCAAGGTGAGATCGAAGAAGGTTAAAATTGTTGGTGATTATGTAGCTCCTTGTGGTCAAACGTAAGTTATAGATCTCCATTTTTGCATCCTCAACCTTCATTTCTTCTTTGGTCGTTGGGAGTAGGTGAAGTGCGCTCGAGGGATTTGGATCATAAGATCTGGAAGTTTAGCTTCGGGATCTAAAGTCTTCACTAATGGAAGCCAGAGAGATTGGGTTTGAAAACTAGGTTTAACCTAACTTAGCAGAATGAGTTCATATTGCTTTGTGAAAACTTTGTACATGCCAAAAATGACCATTTTAAAGTCTTAAAGTACTTTACTTGATGTTTATCAAATGTGATGGTTATTTGTAGAGATTTCTGTTTTTGTTACATTTGATTTTATAAATCTCGTAAAATGCATATACTTGGGGTTTTTGAACATTTTGATAAATAAATCATAATTGTGAGGTTCTATTGATGATTTATCTTATGAAAGGAGATTTTTGGTGATAATGCATTTTAGTACATTTGGTTTGGAAAATGCATATTATTGTGCTATGGAACATTTTGAAATATAAATGGTATGATTTAAATTGAAAAATAACTTGTCCCAACCAATGATAAGTTTTTGAATTAATCATATATTATAGCATGTATACGCATAAATGTTGGTTAAATACGTTTTATTACTTATGATGACTTTTGTTGTATAGTCAATTGTGTTGTTGAGATATTGGCTCGGTTTTGACTTAGATGGGTCATGGGGGACATTTGCCCAGTTTACTTTTGCTCTATGTCAAGCTTTTATCCGAAATTTTCAAATAGTTATTATTTTCAGATTTGAAGGTGTTACAATATCACATATGACATTATACATAGTCAAAACACATGTGATATCAATAATGATATCACATGTAATACTATACAAAAAGAAAAACAAATATATGCATATAGCCTTAATATGATGAGACTTAAAGTTGTGATTGAGGACCTTTGTTGATTTTATATATCATCATAGTCGCAATTTGAATTGAGTTTGTTAAAAGAAGAACGATGGTTTGAAGGGTCTTTTACGGCGTCAATTTCTGTAAGATGAATGAGTGTTGGAAGTTGGAACCAATGAGAGGATGAGATTCTTGTTGATTGTGAGAATGAGAATCAAACTCGCTAATTGATAATCACACTTGTCGATTGGAACAATTTGAAAGAATCAGATTCGAACATGCTGATTTATGTTGATTGGAACCACCGGTCTTCTTCATCGGAGGATCAACTGGAGTCTCATATCAGAGGATCGATTGGAGTCATCTTTTTTGAAGGATGGGTTGCTCCATAAAGGATCAATTCGTTGATGTACGTGGTTTGAGAGTGAGGCCGACAAGAGGGATGGGGAAAGAAGGAGATGTAATATATCCCTGAAACTAATGCCTTATAGGACCATATTCCATTATGAACTTAAAATTCATTAGTAGCACGACATATGGCATATTCATTAGGAATATGGACGTGTTATTCATCATGAATGTGTGATCTACGATGAATAACACTTCCATATTCATCATAAATGTGTTATTCATGATGAATATTAATCCTAAACAGTGACATATGGTGCCCGGTGGGCGGTACTTGGGTTCCTAATCAATTTCTTTCTCTCTCTCTCTCTCTCTCTATATATATATATAGATAGAGAGAGAGAGAGAGAGTCATGTTAATATGAGAACAATTACCAAACAAGAGAACAAGAAAACGGGTAGATCGCATGTGATTTTACACAAAAATCATGTGTAAAATCACATGTGATTTATGCGACTTAATTTAGTCGCGACTTGAGGTCTTCCGTTGACCCTAGCGTTGACTATATTCGAAATCTCATGTAAAATCACTTGTGATTCACATGTGATTTGACGTTTTCTTATTCTCTTATTTGACCATGTTCTCGTTTGATCCTCCCTCTCTCCCTCTCTCTCTCTCTCTCTCTCTCTCTATATATATATATATATATATATATGATTAGGTTCTTTTGTTAACCCACGCTTTGTTATTAACTTTATGAAGTAATCTCAAGCATCCATCTTAACATTGGATGGTTGAGATTAAAACCAATTTTGTAATTAATAAAATAGAAAGGGAAATGAAGAATATATAGAAAGGGAGATGAAGAATATGAAGAGGAGCTATATTGTTTCTTTAATATAGGGGGAGATGGAGAGGAGATAGGGAAAATGAAGGGTCATGGTGTTGAATGCAAACATAATGAATAATCAATGTTGAGTTGTTGATGGGAAATTAAAATGAAAAATTAGAAAAACAAAGATAAAAGAAGGATGAATGAGAAAATAGATAAATGATGTTCTAAGCTTGAGGAGATGCCACCTCATACACGGTGGTTTCTCCTTTAATATATATACAGATAGGTTTTATTTATTAAATGGACATGTGAACATATGTGGTTAGGGGTAATTTGGGGAATCAAATAATCATTCCTTTAAACCCCCATTTAATGGCTCATTAATTTCCCCTTAAATCACAATCGTAACCGATGATTCCTCTTCGATTCATTATTTTGAAATTTAGATTGTTAATTAGTTCATCATTTACTAATGTTCATCTATCACCAATAATTATGATTCACTTATCAAAGTCGTTTCATTATATGTTTTGCACATCTATAATGATAATATATATGAACATCACGTTACAATGTTCATGTCCATTCATGTGCATCCAAGGTGAATCAAAGTGCACATTTACACTTTTTCGTTACACTGTTCATTCATTTTCACTACATATATTTGAACATTATAAATAATGAACGTTGCTGAACATTATAAATATGAACATTGAAAATATTTTTCGTTACATGTTCATTCATTTTCACTACATATATTTGAACATTGATGAACATTATAAACAATGAACGTTGTTGAACATTATAAATATGAACATATATTTTTGTTACACTGTTCATTCATTTTCACTACATAAATTCGGGATAGTTTTTCATGTTGCCACATACGATAATCGAAATGTTTTACTAAAAGTTGCAGTCTTTACCAAACGATTCAGAATGACATATACGATAAATGTGCCTTATGTGCTTGAATATCTTTCAAATGAGAAAAAAAAAGTAATTTAAAAATCGTAGATATTATATACAATGATCATTAATGTTAAAAATGAAGATATTTGTTCATCGTCAATGTTTAAAAAAATAATATAAAAATCGTAAATATTTGTTAATTTTGTTGTGTTCGTAACGAAAGGACATCAACGTTCATTGGATGTCGTTGTTGCAGAAATTTCAGGGATGTTCATGTGTTTTCTGAATAAGATGACTACCGGAAAAATTTCTTGAAAACAACGACTATACGATTTTATCAAACATATGAACCACAAGACTTTAGTAATATTGATATGATTTAAAAAATATGATGAAAATGGACAAAATAATACAATCATAACCTACAATATAATTATGGAATCTTCATTTTGTAACTCCCATAAAATTAATGAAAAATTGTTTACTTAAAAAATGACGTTTCTACCCTTTTACATCACAATTTAAACAACAATCATCCTTACATTTCTATTGGTTTAGCAAGGTTTATAAAGTTAACAAGAAATAGATGGTTAACAAATGATCATTGCTCTCTCTCTCTCTCTCTCTCTCTCTCTATATATATATATATATATATATATATATATATATATATATATATGTATATAGGGGTGAGTTCAAATGAAAACTCATATTTTATTGTGCACATGAGGATAAATCTTAACCATTGATCAAAACTTAGAAAACTAATCAATGGTTAATACACAATAATCAATGGTTAGTACACAATAAGGTTAATTGATAAGTGATTAAGGACAAAATTGGAAATTTGAATAAGCGTCTACTTGTTTGACTTTTTATTTTATTTTTTAATTAAAAAAAAATTACCCCCTTAAAGTTTAAAATAAATTATCTTAAAAATTACTAATTTAAATAAAACAAATTACACCAAAAAAACGAGAATTTCATGCTCTTCGATATGACATCCATCTCGATATATTTTTTTTTCTCGTTTTAACCGTTTTTACGTGAAATTTTATATATGTGTTATATTCATTATGAATATGAATGCACGTCTTTGGGTGTCCACATTCAGTATGAATAACAAATGTGAATGTTCATTCACTATTCATGATGAATAATACAATACCATGGTAAATAATACAAAATTCAGGATGAATAATATAGGAATTCATGATTCATGTATTATTTATCATGAATCGTGTATTATTCACCCTGGATGTTATATTATTCATTCGGAATGATACATTATTCATGATGAATAATATATGAATGACCCGTGAAGGTGTAGACACATGACACACTCTTTTTTTTCCCAATTCACAACCGAATTTTGGTTTAATTCATTATGAATATGTATACGCATACCCGGATGTCCCACATTCAGTATGAATAACAAATGTGAACGTTCATTCATTATTCATGATGAATAATACAGTATTGAGGATGAATTACACAACATTAATGATGCATAATACACGAATTCATGAATTGTGAATTATTCACCCTGAATGTTGTATTATTCATCCTGAATGATACATTATTCATGACGAATAATACATGAATGACCCGTGAATATGTGGAGACGTACACACTCTCTTTTGTTCCCCGGTTCACAACAGAATTACTCGATAGTTTCTTGATTAGTTTTGATGGGTGTTGGGTTACGGTGTTGAAGAAACACGAGGCCTTACCACGTTGAAGAAAGTGATGTCGAGTTACATACTGTGTCGAGTATATAGCATTTCACGTAAATAAACGGTTAAAACAACAAAAAAAACTATATCGAGATGGATGTCATATCGAAGAGCATGGGATTCTCGTTTTTTTATGTAATTTGTTTGATTTAAATATTAGTAATTTTTATGATAATTTATTTTAGACTTTAATTGGGTAAAAGTTTTTAATTAAATAAGAAAATAAAAAGTCAAATATGGTAGACATGAGTTTAAATTATCTTCTATTTTTACCCCTAAGCATCTTAAAATTAAAAAAATATATTTAATATGAGTTGTTTGATCAATAGGGATGGAGTGGCTGAGATTTGTCCTCACGTACACAATGAAAATTGAATTTTCATTTGAACTTTCCTCTCTCTCTCTATATATATATATGTGTGTGTGTTTGTGTGTGTGTGTGTGTGTGAAAATTCAAACGAGAACACTTCCATGTAATAATACATGCGAGAACGCCTCTTATCACATGTGATAATACACGTGAGGGACCCTGTTGGTATGTGGACGACTTGGCCCGAAACCCACGTCTCATCAAAGGTCGTTCGTGTCTCTGATTTTGTATCACAGGCGAATCATAAAATGGAAACTAACAAGACTAATAACTAGTTCTATCTACTTTTAACTAGAAACTGGGAGTTAGTGACAAAAAAGTGCATTTACTATTCTACCGCTATATGCTACTAAACTGTGAAAAAGGTTCAGTTTATTATTCATTTATCTCTATTCATATCTTGTGGTATTTGACTTGGATCTCACGCTTTCTTCAGAATGACTTACCTTGTTAGGAAGGTCTTCTAATGCCCATTTGGTCCCAAGCTTGGGCCCCTTGATAGGTCCTTTGCATATTGCATATTGTGCTTGTGTTGGTTCGTAGATACTACTAAATAAGCATTCATTTATTGATATTTGATTTGTATCATTGTGTTTCTGTTGCCATTTTTCTCATGGAAGAAAAACAACTCTATCTACCATTGTTTTGTTGCTGTTACAACACCACTAGAGATTTATTGATTTGCTGCCTATTCACACAACTGTTAGTACGCACTCCAATTGTTTGACGAAATGTCTTTAAGAGTAACCCCTACTCTTACGCCTTGAAACTATTTGACGAAATGCTCCTAAAAACAAATTTTTGGTTGAAGTTAATAATCAATAAGGAGTGTCTACGCCTTATCCATAGTTTTAGGCATAAGTGAACCTTCAATAAGGGTGCCATGCTTCATTACTAAAGCAAACTCCACCATTACCAGGATCTCCTAGAGTTATATTCTTGACCAAGGACGGTATGTAATATTTGTCATCTTTTTCTTAATTATTTTAGGGTGAAATGCAACGAAGTTTGTCTTTTAGATCTTGACAAAATAACATCTTAAGTTAATTTATCCCCTCTGTTTCTCTCGGTGGCTTGTTTTTGTTGTGATCTATTAAATCTAGTTTGATACCTTTTTTTTTCAAGGTAGCAGGTAACTAATTCAAAGAAGCAGTTTTTTTAAAGGCGAAAGCAGGGTATCCTCTTAAGAAATGGGGTCCATGCAAATATGTGCTCACTCATATGAAGGATGAAGTAGGATTAAGTGGCTGAGTCGTGTCAAATAATGAAGTCAATTGCATTTCGCCAACCACTTTTGGATTTTTCAGCATCACTAAATGTTTAGGATCATGGTTCTGTGACCTAAGATCTAATATGATTTGTGAACAAATTTTGATGGAATTATGGATTGATTGAATGTTTAGGATTATTTTGTAATATTCTTGTCTTTTCTATGATAATAAATGTAAGAAATTTTATTGTTCTAAGATTTTATATATTTTTTGTTGACTAATACTATTAATATTGATTGTAATAAATTTATATATATATATATAATATATAGTTTTGAAATATGGATTAAGAAAATGTAATATACCCTTTAGAGAAGGAATTGATTTTAAAAAGTGTATGTGAAAATAATCTTTAGAAAAGATTTGATTTTTCAAAAGTGTATCTAAAGATAATTTTTAGAGAAGGTTTTGGTTATATATATCTAAAAATAATCTTAAGAGAAGAGTTGCAAAGTGTAACTAAAAGATAATTTTAGAGAAGGTTTTGAAAAGTGTCACCAAAACCTATACTATTAGAGAAGATTTTTCAAAAACCTTCTCTGAAAGCATTTTTTTTTACTTTTGTGAACTGTCACGAATACTCGAAAAGCGTCACTAATGTAAACTTTTAGAGAAAAATCATCTAACATTTAGAGAAGTTTTGAAAACGTATCTGAAGCCCAAAAAACCTTCTCTAAAAGTTAACATTAATGTACTTTTTGACAACCTTCCCTAAAATCTTTAGTTACCCTTATATAGGGAAGCTTTTTGACTGAAATGAAAAGCTTCTCTAAAGGTTTTAGAGAAGCTTTTCAGACTTTGCAATACAAAAGTAAACCTTATCTAAAGGTCTTACTTTCCTGAATGGATGAGGTATGCGTCGGCCCTGTCTTACCTCCAAATGTTGGGCGACATGTATGAATATAACCACGCGGAGTGCCATACTGGCCTATCGAAGCGAAGAAAGAGATCATTGAGCCTATTTAATCTAAGGTTTGGAACCCTTATAAAATTATATATATATATATATATATATATATAATAAGCTAAGGAGGTGGGAATCGCAAGAATTTAAATTAAAGTCCTCCATTGAATTGATAAACTGCGAAAAGTGTGGATAGAACTATGAAGAGGGGAGCGTCTTGTAGTGGCATGTGTGTTTGCTCCGCAAATCCCTATATGGTTTGAAACAAGCCCCTCGGGCTTGGTACCAATGGTTTGTGTGAGTCCTTGTGATTGAACACGATCGTTACCAGATAATCAAACAACAAACATATAGATGATAAACCAACCTGATTCGATAACAAACGATGATTACAAGGTGGATGTTCTTCGATAAGCTCTCACTGTTTTTCTCTCTGATGAATAGTAAACACCGTGTATGTGTGTGTTTTATGTGATCTGATACTCTCTAACTTATCTAACACACTAACATCTATTTATAACTAAAACTAATATCTATAATAATATCTAATTACTAAATATCCTAAAATATCTAATAAATAGATATTTAGGAATAATATCAAATACATTAATTAAACACAATAATTAACTTGGACAATTATTACAATCTTAACATTAGACTAATATTGAGAGTGACTTTTCGGCATTAGCTTCAGATTCCAGTCTTTAGATTGGATGATCTTGAATCCAATAAATCTGTGATCTAACAATCTCTCCCTTTGGATCAAGATCATTACTAAAAGGATTTAGCAATTCAGTCTTCTTTTTATGCTCAGAAGATGCAATCTCCTTCTTTGTCTTCAATATATAACAATCTCCAGTTTTAGCTCAGAATGCTTTAGCAAAGTATCTTTAAAGAAAATTAAATTTCTCTAAAATCAGCATGTCTTCAAAATACTTTGATCTCTCGCATTTCTTGGTTAGCTCTTCTCTTCTATAATGTCTCTTGAGACACAACTTGTAATGGACATTTCTTCAGATTTTAGGTTCTCCCCCTTTTTGATGAAAAGTGCAACGACTACATCAAAACTCGGAGTAAGAAATGTCTTTCATTTGGAGCCTCTGATCCGTCAATTCAAAAAATATTCATCCAGATCTTTGCAAATCCAGAAAAAAAATAATCGTGTAATTCCTGTATCAACAAATCAATAAGTTAAAATGTCTGTCAGTAACACTAAGTCACCGTGTGTAACTAGTACACAATGGAAAGGAGCTTTTTGATGTTCACTCCCCCAGGGCTTCCATTCAATCATCGAAACACCACAAAGGTAATATCTATGAACGTTATGACAAAGAAACAAATTCCTTGTGTGTTCGTGCATGTGTTAGAAAGAATTAAGCACGAATGATTGTTTATAGGCTCAAAATTTTGTAAACCACTGAGACAACAGTAAGTTAAACACAGACTCAATGTGCATGATTGAAGTGCGAAGGTGGGGCAAACTTCCTTCTTTTCAATATCCAGATTTTCCAAATGAAAATCAGATAGTAAATTTGTTGCTTCCCCTTTTAAAATGAAACATTTTCTTGTTGAGAAGAAAATGAGTAGATGGTGAGGTTAATCAAGAGTTGGCATGGGATAGTTGCCTGTTTCAATAATGTTCACCAAAGAGTTGTGAAACATTAGAATTGTGGTTGCCCGACTCAGAAAGTAGTTGGTGTAGAGTTCTGATATTCTTTTAACTCTGTTGTCACACCCTCTTTCTTTTAAACATTTAGTTTACTCTAACCAAACTCTCTTTTTCATGTATACCTCATCACAAATTCCACACTCATTTCTTTTGACTGCTCACACTCAATCACTACGGATTAACTTCTTGGGTAAAAGTCACTGGTTAACGTGATTCCATAGAAGTTTCATGTAAGTCATAGGACAATGAAATAATGTTTTCCTATGATGAATATGGTTTAACTATTTCAGTTAAAGCACAAAGTAGATCTTAAAAACATTTAAAATCACACTTCCAAGTCATGAAATCGGTTTGAGATTCGGGAAGTGGTTTGAACTTTTAAGAACAATGTTTTCAATGATTGAAAGTTGTCCTCTTTTCAACCATAAATGAGATGAAGATAAGAAATTATACATTTTGAGTGCAGTCTTACATCTCATGAAGTTAAGCTTAAAGTCATAAAGATATGATCTTGTAAGCGTCTCTCAAAAACTGCAAAAGTCTTATGTCATAGTCAAAGCTAATTTATTCACTGAAAATAAAATGACAAAAAGCAGTAAAACAATGAAAGTACGAGTTCTGATCAGAAATAATCAGAAGTCATCACCTTTACTCCCCCTGAAATTATGCATTAGAAAAAATTATTAGTGTAAAACATATGCATTAAAATTTCAGACAAATATGTACTCCCCCTTGAAGGTTGATTTCCACTTTTGAGTATCTGAGTACAATCTCTTATCAGCACAGGAGTAAGGTCTTTTGTTCACAGAAATACGAGTCCTAAACTGTTGTGTTTAGAAGTCAAACTTCGTTGAAGTACGGGTTCTAAGTTGATGTACTTAGAAGCCTTTGTCTTGACATTGATGTCCGGGTCTTGAGTTGATTTACTCAAGATCTATATATCTCCTACTCCCTCTTGACAGTAGGTACCTGCAACACAGAATCATCCTTTTTCTTTGGTATCCATTTCCATTTGGATCCAACTATGTTAGTATACGATTTTGGCACCCATTGAAATTTGGGTCCTCTTTGCTTTTGAGAATCAAATGAAGAATTAGAATGATAAAAGTGTACATGATATGTTCCAAACCAAACATCAGGATCTTTACGATAAGCATGATCATATCTACCATAATTTGAAAATTTTCTAGTAGATTGAGATAGCTGGAATAATTGTTGTACGGAATATTTCTTGCGAGAATCGACAAGTTTTGGTTTTATACAAGCAACATTCAAAAAAGATTTAGCAGTCTCGTTAATCTCCTGTTTTGGTTTCCATTCAGATATAACTTGTGGGTCCAACAATACTATATCAAGTTCTTAGATTAACAACACAATAACGATTACCAACTTGTATTGATATATAGAAATGGTTACAAGGTTGATCAGATTAAAGCTTGGATATGTGTTCTCTGTTTTTCTCTCTAATACACCTTTTAGTGTGTGTTTTTATGTGATCTGACATATTCTAATCTTATTCGTTAGAGAGATACTAAAGATAACACAATATCTAATCTAACTAGTGTGTCTAACACACTTCCTATAATATCTAGATTTAATATCTAGATATTATTTCTAACTAAATAACTAGAAAGTAACTAAGTTAAACTAGATCTAACTAAGTTAACTAATATCTAACAAACTAGATATTAAGTTAACTATTACAATAATAAACAATTACATTGACATTTATTACAAATGACATAGACTTTACTATCGAGAGTCGACGTTTCGGCTTTAGCTTTTGATTGCGATCTTCAGATTGGATGATCTTGAATCCAATGAGACTGTGTCTTAACAATCTCCCCCTTTGGATCAAGATCATTATGAAAATGATTTTAACAATTCAGTCTTCTCTTTCAGCTCGGAAGATGCAATCTCTTTCTCTAGCTCTTAAATCAGCATGTCTTTTTCTAACATTCTCCCCCTTTGAAGAGTGGACGTGATTCTTGAAACATGTGATCTTTGCCATTTCTTGTGTAGTCATTCTCCCGCTTTTTGATGTTAAGTGCAACGACTTCATCAAAATTATTTGTAAGAAACGTCTATCTTGCAGTTAGAGCCCCTGATCCATCAATTCAAAAGATATTCATCCAGATCTTTTCAAATCAAGACAAAATAGTCGTGTAACACCTGAATCAACTAATGAATCAGTTAACATGTCTGTCAGTAACACTAAGTCACTGTGTGTAAGAAATACACATTGGAAAGGAGCTGTTAGATGTTGACTCCCCCAGGGCTTCCATTTAATCATCGAAACACCACAAAGGTTATTTCTATAAACGTTATGACAAAGAAACTAATTCCTTGTGTGTTCGTGCTTGTGTTGAAAGAATTAAGCACTTGATGATTGCTTATAGGCTCAAAATTGTGTAAACCACTGAGACAACAGTAAGTTAAACACAGACTCAATGTGCATGATTGAAGTGCGAAGGTGGGGCAGACTTCCTTCTTTTCAATATCCAGATTTTCCAAATGAAAATCAGATAGCAAATGTGCTGCATCCCCTTAGAAAATGTGAAACACTTTCTTGTTGAGAAGAAAATGAGTAGATGGTGAGGTTTGATCAAGAGTTGGCATGGGTTAGTTGTCTGTTTCAATAATGATCACCAAAGAATTGTGAATAACTAGAATGGTGGCTACCCGGCTCAGAAAAAGTTGGTGTAGAGTTGTGATATTCTTTTAACTCTGTTCTCACACGCTCTTTCTTTTAAACTTTTTGCTTTCTCTAATCACACTCATTCTTTTCGCTTTGCACACTCAATCACTAAGGATTAACTTCTTGGGTAGAAATCACTGGTTAAGGTGATTCCATAGAAGTTGTGTTAATTCCTAGCACAATGATTCTTGTTTTCCTATGATGCATGTGATGCTCAGATTGGTTTAACTATTTCAGTTAAAGCACAATTTAGATCATGAAAACATTTAAAATTACACTCCCAAAATATAAAATCTGTTGAAAAATCGGGAAGTGGTTTGAACATTAAAAACAATGTTTTCCAATGATTGAAAGTTGTCCTTCTTTCAACCATATATGAGATGAAGATATAGAATAATACATGAACGTATGATCTTACATCTCATGAAGCTAAGCTTAAAGTCATAAACATATGAACTTGTAAGCATCTCTCAAAAATTCTGCAAAAGTCTTATGTCAAGGTCAAAGTAAAATTTATTCACTTAAATTGAAAAGACAAAAAGCAGTAAAAAATTTTAAAGTACGAGTTCTGATTAGAAATAATCAGAAGTCATCACCTTTTTACTCCCCCTGAAATTATGCATCAGACAATAATGTTAGTGAAAAACATAAACACTAACTCCTTCTCAAATATTGATCATCATATATGAGAAATGCATAAAATTTCAGACAAATATGTACTCCCCCTTGAAGGTTGATTTCCTCATTTGAGTATCGGAGTACAATCCCTTTTCCAGCACGGAGTAAGGTCTTTTGATCTTTGAAGTGCGAGTCCTAAACTGTTGTGTTTAGAAGTCATACTCCGTTGAAGTACGAGTTCTAAGCTGATTTACTTAGAAGCCTTGTTTTTCTACTCCCCCTTGACAGTAGGTGCCTGCAACACAGGTTTAGTTTTCTTTGCTACCCACTGGTATTTGGGTCCATGAGTGTTAGTTGCAGTTCGTATGGGGGTTACTGAGTAAGAACCATACCAGTAATGGTCACTCGTCTTGTGAACAGGATCATGTGTACGACAATAAGACCAATAGAATTTCTTACCTGACAAACTGATTAATTTATCTCTTGAGTAAACAAAATCAGTTTTACCTTTCAGCGCATTGTTCTTCTTGGCAATCGGCGTATGTACACGTGAGTTTTTACATTTCAGCTCTTCTTTAACTGGTTTCCTGTTCTAGACCAGTTCAGCTTCTTCCTGGAAGGTTCTTCTCCTTCTTTGATGTATACTTGAAAAATCTTTATTCCTGTCATAGAAAAGATTAGTAGAATGAATCTGATTAGAATATTTAACTGACCTTTTTACCTTTGAAGAATAACTGTTTCGTTCTTTGATAAGGAGCTCAATCTTCGTCTCAAATGCATACTTCTTTTTCTTCTCTGTCAGTACACTCTTAGATAATTCAGATAGCTTCTCGGTAAGCTTCTTTATCTTTGCTTCAAGGATGCTTCTTTCTTCTTCGAATCCCTTCTTAGCACCCTTCTGATCATTTGCCTTCCTCTCCTTGGCAAACTGATCTCTTTCCAATATGATTACTTTGTCAAAGTCTTCAACTTTTTAAGAAAGCATTAAACATTTAAGCTTGAGTATCTTCTCCTCTTTAATACTCTTCTTGGAAAGATCTGCAAACTTCTTTTCAAACTCTGATAGTTTCTTTTGAAGCTCAGAGTTCTCAGCTTCCAAAACCTTAACTCTTGATGACATATATGATTCTATCATAATCTTAGCAACATGTTCCCATAACAGCTTTCCTGTAGCCTCTTCACGTTCTAGTGTAAAGAAGATCTCATTTGAAATCTCCTCTAATATTCCTTGCAGAATAAAAGATTTGGCTAAGATGTCAGCTTTATATCTTTTTCTTTGCTCGTCTGAGTACATATCAAGTGGTACTGGAAGCTCTTTGTCTTCTCTTTCTCCATTCTTCTTCACTAGAGTATAAACTCTCCTTGGAACTGTCATAATTCCGTACTCTAGAGATCTTCTTATAAGTTTCTTCAATTCATGTCCATCTATGAAATCCATGAACTGATCTTTCCACTGCTCATACTCTCCTCTGAAGAGTACAGGTGGTTTCTCATCCATACATATTGAAGAAGCTTCGCTTGATGTCATCCTGTGTTAATTTGATGTGCAAAAAGAACTTGTATTTGACCGTTAGTCCATGTCAGGATCGAATTCTTAACAAGAATTAATTCTCAGAAACAATATCAAAGAAGTTTGCGGAATAACACTTTGATATTCAATCAAACAGTAAATCAATACAGAAAATATGAAGAACAAACTGTAAACTTGTATTGAATGTTTTTTAGTTACAAGATTACTCACTCAACCTCAATATTGATGAACAGGCTCACCAATACGAATTCTACTTCTCTAGAATTAGGATCTATGTCTTGAGGTTGATTTTCTCTAAAAGAATGAAAAAGAATTTCGTATTCCTAACTATTCTAAACTATACAATATATACTGAATACAAAAGATAAATACAATAAAATATCTTCAGTATATCTTCCATGTATATCTCTAAGCTTCCATGTATATCCTTTCATACGAATCTTCATCAAATAAGCAGTATTAATCTTCAGCAACATTAACTTCCTTCTAGCAGCATTAACTACTAAGCAGTACTAACTACTAGCAGTACTAACTAGCTAAGCAGTACTAACTTTGTTCAAGCAGCACTAACTTTGACTAGCAGTATTAATTAACACTGGCAGTAGTAACACTCAGCAGTATTAACATTGAATCTTCTAGCAGTAGTAACATTGAACCAGCAGCATTAACCATACTTGATGAATTCTTCAGTTCCCAACAATCTCCCCCTAACTTGACTTTTAGGAAGAGAAGTCAAGTTCTTCAGAATTAATCTTCAAGATGCTTTCAACACCTCTGATTTAATTTCCCAAATTTGGATCTAGGCCCAAGCTTTGATTGATAGTTCTTCTCACCACAATTCTGGCCATATCTGAATCCTTAGTACATACTAACTTAGCTTTCAGCATCCCTTCAAGTTTCTGCTTGCTATGATCATATATTTTGTCAACTAGGTAGTATTCATGATAACATTTATCAATTGTAATCATGTACACACCACAGTTTTCAAAGAGTATCCAATGATCAATCTTTTTGAACACATACTCATGATGAAGATCCTTAATCCTATGCACCACCTTCTCTGGATCAAACATCATACATAAGTATTCCATTGCCATTTTGAGAAGATTTTCTTCAGTATCTTTCAACACAGGCTCATAGAGTTTCATTCCCACTTTGTACATTTCCTCTATGTCTGCTCTTGAACAACCTCTGATTACTCTCCCCCAGGTTGAATATGCTTCAAATGCACCACCAACTCTTTTAAGTCTGAAGAAATCCTTTCCATTATCTCTTAGAATGTCCCAAAAGATAATCTCTGGAGCCTTCATGGAGATTGGAACAGCCTGTACAGGTTTTACTATGGTCATATACAGCCCCACATGCTCATCTGATTGCTCTTTGGACTGTTCTGGGTTCTGCACATGTTCTGCTGAAGGTGTGACTGAAGATTCTGCTTTAGTTTCTGCTCTTTCTTCCACTCTTGGCCTTTTAGACTGCTTTTTGGAAGCAATTGTCTTCATCCTCTTTGCATATTTGATTTCTATACCAGCATTCTCTTGTTTTTCCTTCATTTCTTCAGTATTATCCTTTGAAGGTGTGGTCTCCTCAGGGAATGGTTGTTGAATATTTAGGTCATACCTCTCCTTCATTCTTCTTTCAACCTCTTCCCTTTGAGATGAGTCCCCTTGGAGTTTAGCCATTTCTTTCTTATACAATTCCTCAACCTGACTGTATGCCATATTGGTAAACATCTCCCCCTTAACACCAATTGCACCTTTCAGGAAGTTTATCATCTTTCGTCTTTCCTGATTGGCCAAAAATGTCTTGGAGGGTTGTCTTTTCTGCTTTTGTTTCTGAATTGGCATCTTCTTAACTTGGAGTTTCTTGACTTGAGTTGCTGTCTGAGCTGCTTCTTTCAAACTCTTTTGGTATTCTGCATTTAACTTCTTGGCCATTATCCTTGCAAGTTCTCTATCAGTTTCTGTTTGACATTGCTCCTCTTTTTCCATTTGCTCTTGAAGCTGCTTTGCCATCTCCTCATCCATTTCAATTTGACTCCTCTTCTTTGAAGGTTGTTCAGGTTCAATCATCTTTCCTTTTCCTTTTAAATCCTCCTTCATTGTCTTCTTTTGAGGTTCTCCTTCATTGATGACCACTCCTTTGGCCTTTTGAGTAGCCTTAGGAGTGTCATTCTTTGCTTTTACTAAAGTCTCTGCTATCTCCATTTCTTCCACAGAGAGCCCTGTTTCTGCTGCTTTAGTTTCTGTTTCCATCTCTTTCTCTGTCTCCCCCTCAACTTCAGTTTTCTTTTCAATAGTTTCCCCATCATTCTTCTCCCCCTTGTTGAAAGAATCTTGAACATTGTCCCTCTTTTTGAGTACAAACTGTTTCCTTCTTTTCTTTTGAACCAGCCTGGTCACCATCTTCTTTAATTTTTCAATCTGGACTTGTTGTGACAGGATCACCAACTTCATCTCTTCAATTTCTTTTCCTTGTTTGAGAACATCTTGATTGATGTTCCCCATTGTTTCCATCAATTCATCGTACGTATATCTGTCCTCACCCTCTCCAGAAATGTTACCCTCTTTTGAAGGATCATTGGATCTTTTTGCAGTGGAAGTCTTCTGCCTAGCAGAAGCACTATCCACCCCCTTGGTTTCTTGGCACCAGGGACCTTCAAATGATTGCTCATTCAAAGTTGCCATGGGGGAGGTCTTATTGATGTTGCCACTTTCCTCCTCTGTGCTAGCAGGAGTAGTGGCAGCCTCATCACCCATATGCTCTACCTCCTCCTCAGAGAGCACCTCCTGTGGGTTGGGAGACACCCTTGTGGTTTCCCTTTGGATATTCTCTAGGGGAGAATTCTCCCTTAGAGGGCTTAAAGGCTTAGAGGGTGATGGTACAAGAAGGGAAGGAGCCTTCTTTACCTGTTTTCTTTGATAAGTTTGGGTGATTGGAGAAGTGGGCTTATTAAGTAGGGACTGTGGGATAGATATGGAGTGGGAAGGTTGGGCTTGGCTAGCAGTGGATTGATCTAATGGGGGCCTTGACCCTGCTGCCATACCTTCATCGGGTTGGGACACCACCATCATTGTAGAGAACAATGGGGTGTCAACTCCTTCAGAGTCCCCAGCAGATCTTCTCATATTTGAGAAAACCTTGCCTTTGGGGGGTTTTGGTACATAAATTCCATCAGAATGAGGAATATCCGTCAATTCATGGTTGATAACTGCTTGAACAAACCTGGGATACATATAAAAGCTCTTTTTGTTTCCCATGTTTGAGACAAGATCATTGAAAATCATTTGTGAAAAATTGTACCTTCTGGCAGTGGCCAAACAGACCAAAGCATAAGCAATGGGACTGCTGAACTCACTCCATCCAGTAGTCTTTTTAGAAATGCAGTGCATCAAGGTATGAACAAGAAAACGCCATTGGGGTGAAAATTTAGCTTTTGAGAACTTGAAAATACCCAATGGGCCTCCATACCCCATTCTTGTCAGAGTAGAAAACAGTTCATCATTAGGGATAGAAGTTATACCAGAGGCATCGTCTAGACGTAGACTGATGCGAACTATCTCTTCAGTAATTGTCAATGGATGGCCACATACTGTCGTCTTGATCATTCGCACACCATCCTCAGTAACAATGGTGGCATGTGCCCAGAATTGCCTCTGATGCTCTATGAAGATAGTTGGAGACATAGTGAGAGCATGGGCAATGTGGCTCGACTTCAGAAAGTTGACTATCTGATGAAACCCTTCAGATTGTTTTGGCTTTTGGAGCATCGCAATTTCATTGTGCTCATCAATGAACGCCATGGATGCCATTGACCTTGAAGATTCTTGCTTGAAGACTTTGAACTTGAGAGAGAAAGGGTTTAGAGCGCAAGTGAACAGTATACAAGGAGTCGTTATGAACTTTTAGGCGGGCAAAGAGTATTTATAGTATTCGGAATATAAGCAGTATTAACCTATAGCAGTATTAACTAATTAGCAGTATTAACTAACTAGCAGTATTAACTACTAGCAGTATTAACTACTGGCAGTATTAACGACTAGCAGTATTAACTGTGAGCAGTATTAACTAACTAGCAGTATTAACTGAAAGCAGTATTAACCACAAGCAGTATTAACTGAAAGCAGTATTAACCACTAGCAGTATTAACTGAAAGCAGTATCAACCACTAGCAGTATTAACTGAAAGCAGTATTAACCACTAGCAGTATTAACTAAAAGCAGTATTAACCACTAGCAGTATTAACTACTAGCAGTATTAACCACTAGCAGTATTAACTGAAAGCAGTATTAACTACTTACTCCTTTTAAACGTGCTAATCACTGAGTACTGCTATGCATATCCTGAAAAAGAAGATTAGTAACACCAAGAATAAAAATATACAAGTATAAAATCACTTTTTGAGAAGAAGATTATTCAGAGTTTATCAATCCCACACTTGTTACCAAGAAAGTGAATCTACCCACATCAAAAGCTTTAGTGAATAGATCAGCAAACTGATTATCAGTGTGAACTTTGACAACTTGAATAAGTTTCTTTTCATTACAATCTCTTATAAAGTGATACCTGATTTCAATGTGCTTTGTCTTTGAGTGCTTGACTGGATTATTTACAATGCTAATAGCACTGCTGTTGTCAATGAAGATTGGAGTGTGTAGAAAGGTTACCCCATAATCCAACATTTGATTCTGAATCCATAAGACTTGAGAACAGCAACTTGCAGCTGCTATGTACTCTGCCTCTGTTGTAGATGTGGATACTGTGGTTTGTTTCTTGCACTGCCATGAGACTAGTCTAGCACCCAAAAACTGACATCCTCCAGAAGTAGATTTTCTGTCCAAGTTTGCCCCACCTAGATCACTGTCTGAGTATGCTATTAGGTCAAAAGGTGAGTTATGAGGATACCAAAGTCCCAATCTGGGTTGCCCTTTGAGATATCTGAATATCCTCTTAACAGCTTGAAAGTGAGATTGCTTTGGCCTAACTTGAAATCTTGCACATACACAGACTGGAAACATTATATCTGGCCTTGATGCTGTGAGATACATGAGAGAGCCAATCATGGATCTATAATGATGCACATCCATATCCTCTCCCTCAAGATCTGCTGTGATCTGCTTGTGTGTTTCCATAGGTGTGCTGGCAGGTTTTGATTCTGAGAAACCAAACTTGGTTAGAATATCCTGCACATACTTGGATTGACATATGAAAATGCCATCTAACTTCTGTTGAACTTGGAGTCCAAGGAAGAAAGTAAGTTCCCCCATGGAACTCATTTTGAACCTTTGATGCATTAAATCCTCAAACTCCTTGCACATGTTGTTTCTTGTAGAACCAAAAATAATGTCATCAACATATATTTGGACCAGTAAGATATCCTTCTTCTTTCTTTTGATAAATAGAGTCTTATCAATGACTCCTCTTTCAAAGTCATTTTCCAAGAGATAGGATGACAGAGTGTCATACCATGCTCTTGGGGCTTGATGTAGTCCATAAAGTGCTTTATTTAATTTGTATACCCTGTTTGGATAGCTTGGGTTTTCAAACCCTGGTGGTTGACAGACATATACTTCTTCTTCAATTGAGCCATAGAGAAAAGCACTTTTTACATCCATTTGATAGACTTTGAAGTTCATGTAAGAAGCATAGGCTAGGAATAGTCTGATTGCTTCTATCCTAGCTACAGGTGCAAAAACTTCTTCATAATCTATACCCTCTTCTTGGGTGTAGCCTTGAGCTACCAGCCTTGCTTTGTTTCTTATAACAATACCTCTTTCATCTCTCTTATTTCTGAAGATCCATTTTGTGCCAATTGCTCTGTGACCTTTAGGAAGGTCTACTAGATCCCATACATCTTGTAGCTTGAACTGTAACAGTTCTTCTTGCATTGCTTCTATCCAGCTAGATTCTTTCATAGCATCATGTGCCTTTTTAGGCTCAAGCTGGGATAAAAAGCAAGAAAGAACTGTATGCTGTTGATCTTTCATTTCTTGAAGCCTGCTTTGATGTCTAGTCATCATAGGAGAAGAGATATCTCCTATTACCAGCTGTGGAGGATGATTCTTTTGAACTCTTGTGTTATGACTAGGTTCTTCATTCAGTCCAGCCTCTAGATTAGTGTCATGCAATTCAACTGAAGTGTCTTCAGATGTCACTTCTGATTCTTGAGTCTCCTCATCTCTAGTGTCTTCTTCACTCTGACTTGGTTCAGTAAATGATTCCTTTTTACAGTCTTCATTTACTGTTGGTATGGGAAAAATCACAGATTTAGATATACTTTCTTGAACTTGTGTGATCTCTGATTCTCCACTACCTGTTCCTGTATACTCAGTACTTAAACCAAAAGAGTTAGTTAGTGAGTCAATGTCAAATAGCCACTGAGGTCCAGACCCAACAGGATTTGGTGTGTTCTCATTGCATTTGACATTGTCACTTTCTTCAATTATTCTAGAAGAAGAGTTAAAAACTCTGTAGGCCTTACTCTGAGATGAATATCCAACAAGAAATCCATCATCTGCTTTGCTATCAAACTTACCTAAGTGAGATTTGGTATTGAGAATTGTACAAGGACACCCAAAAGGTTTGAAGAAACCAATAAAAGGTTTTCTTTGATTTAAAAGCTCATATGGGGTCTTGTTCTTTTGCTTGACCACTAGAACTCTGTTTTGGACATAACAAGCAGTATTAACTGCTTCAGCCCAGAAGGTAATTGGCAATTTTGAATCAGCCAACAGAGATCTAGCAACCTCTATTAGTGTCCTATTTCTCCTTTCAGCAACACCATTCTGTTGAGGAGTCCTAGGAGCACTGTATTGTCTTTCAATACCTTTTTCTTCACAAAAGGTGTTTAGATCATGATTTTTAAATTCAGTTCCATTATCTGATCTAATGACTTTTACTCTTTGATTAGTTTGGTTTTCAATTCTTAGAATAAAGGATTTGATGAGATCACTTGTTTCATCCTTAGTCCTTAGAAAATAGACCCAAGTAAATCTGGAGTAATCATCAACAATAACCAAGCAGTAAGATTTCTTGCCTATACTCATAACATTTGTAGGACCAAACAGATCCATATGCAATAACTGGAGACAAGAAGAAACAGAATTTAACTCTTTGGTCTTATGAGAAGTTTTGTGTTGTTTGCCTTTAAGACAAGCAACACAATGATCATCACATGAAAAGACTTTTGAAGGTAAACCTCTTACAAGGTTATTTTTAACAAGATCGTTCATAGTCTTGAAATTCATGTGACACATCCTTCTATGCCATAAAGAGGATTCATCTATAGAGGCTTTTGAAACAAGACAATTTAGAGATGAATCACTATCAACATTGTCCAAATCAAGACAGTAAACATTGTCCTTTCTTGGAGTTCTCAGTAGTATCATGCTTTCATCAACTACCTTGAACTTTGGAGCAAGAATCATACACTCAGAATTTGTAAATAATATACTATGTTGTTTGTCACAAACCTGTGATACACTTAACAGGTTGTACTTTAATTGATCAACATAGTAGACATCCTCAAATGTCATCTTACCTTTGGTGACATTACCTTTTCCACTTATCTTACCACCAGTAAGATTATCTCCAAATGCAACATGTCCTCCATTAATATGCTTGAAATCCTGAAGGCATGACATGTTGCCTGTCATGTGCCTAGAGCAACCACTATCAACATGCCAAATGCTCTTTCCCTTGAGCTGTTGGTTGCCCTGCACATTAAATAAATCAATTAGTATGATTGGGGACCCAAGCCAAAGTGATCTTGGGTCTCCCTTTCTCATCAAAGTATTTACATTCCTTTTTAATGAGGTTTTTAAACTCAGAGTACTCTTTATTAGAGTACTTTGTCAATATGATTGGCTTAGCAGAATCAACACTAGAAGCAGTACTAACCTTAGAAGTACTAACAGAGTTAGCAGTACTAACAGGTGTAGCAGTACTAACAAGTTTAGCAGTACTAACCTTGTTAGCAGCATTAACATTGTTAGCAGTAGTATTACTTCTAGCAGCACTATCATTGTCAGCAACACTATTTGTGGTAGCAGTACTAACAGTTTTAGTGCTTTTAGGAATCCACATATTGACACTTTCTTTAACAGAATACTTTTTCTTCATGTGGCTTTTAGTTTTAACAATTTTCTTAGCCACATGGTTCTTTTCAATTTTCTTATAAACAAAGGGTTTTTGCATGGATCTTTGGAAATTCATTCTTTGGTTCATAGGATTGAAATAACAGAATTTTGCAAGATGATTCAATTTGCCACAGATAAAACAAGGTTTTGGTCTATTGATTTTACTCAGATCAACCCCTTGTTTATGTGCCCATTGATTATTCCAGTTTCTTTGATTTCCCCTCTTTTTGTCCTGTTTTTGGGGTTCATTCTTCTTACATGCACACTGTTTGCAAGGACCTGGATTCACACTGTTCATGGTGTGTTTGTAATGGACCTTACCAGACTTTCCCTCTGTCTTCTCTATGTCCTTGGATTTAATCCAAGTCCTTCCACAATCCTCATTGGTGATAATGTTGTTCTCTATAGAAATCTCACCACTCACCTTGTTCTCCTTACTCTTGCCAATCTCTTTCTCAGTCTTATCCTCAACAACTACCTCATCTAAGGGATCTATTTCAGTGGCTCCCTCAGGCAAGTCCTTCCTATCTTTGGTGTCTAACAGGTCTGAAGTAGGAGGAATGTAATTGTTGTTATATGGTGGAGGTGTGGCATTGTACCCAATTCCTCTTCTTAGCTTATCATGAATCTGATTTTGCAGTAAAGAGTCCATTGCTTTAGAAGCATTGGAAAACTTTTCTACATCAAGCTTAACCTTGGTTAGCTCCTCTTTCAGTTTTTCACTCTCCTCTTTAGATTTGGTCAGTTTAAGTTCTAAATCCTTTTTCTCCCACTGCCAGTAATTGGTGTCATATGAGTGTTGGAGTTCATTGGCTTGAAAACCTTTGATCTGATCTTCAAATCTCTCTACAATCCTTACATAGTCTTTGATATCTTTTTCTAATCTCTTAAGGTCATCACTCATCTTCTGATTGTGATCCCTGTACCTTTTAACAGTGTCTATGCAAGTTTTAGAACAGAGATTAGAACTTACCTCAGATGGGAGATCAGATACTTTAGCCATAAGAGCTTGATTCTGAATAGCTTCTTCTGCTTGATCACTCCAATCAAACCCCATTCCTTGTTGAGAAACAAGGGCTTGAGCAGAGTTTCTGTTGTTATTGAAGCTTCCAGATTGAGTTTGTTGGTGATTGTTGTGAGACACTCCACTTCTGCATTCTCTAGCAAAATGTCCCTTCAGATGGCATTTGTAGCATTCCACCTTTGATTTATCAAACCCTGCTCCATCTTCTCTTCTTTGGGAGAAGTTGTTTCTCCCAGTCCTCTTTATAAACTTCTTAACCCTCATGGAGAGCATGGCCATCTGCCATTTAATATCCATCTCTTCCAGATCATCTGGATGAAGTTGTTCTAAGTCATCATTAATCAAAGAGGAACTTCCATGATTGGAAAGAAAAGCTTCAAACACAAAATCAGTGCCTTTATCTTGATTTGTTCCATTAGCAGCATTAACTGATTCAGGGTTAGCAGTAGAATCAATTGATGCTGATAAGAGTGCAGCATTATGAATATATCCTGAAGGCCTTTTCTTTGCCTCCACCTCAGCTTCAAATACTCTAAGATCATTGTACAGATCATCAAGTTCTTTTTCTTCCAACTGATCATTCTGTCTGAATGACACAGTGTACATGGTCCATTCATCTCCAAGGGACCTTAAGAACTTTTTGTTCACATCATCTTGATCAATCTGTACTCCCATAGTAGCTAGTTCACCAATTAGTTTATTAAACCTATCAAAAGTTTGAGTCATGGACTCATTCTTAGTTGAGATGAAGTTTTCATATTGTTGCTTTAAGATTGCCTTTTGGTTTCTCTTGGTACTTTTTGTACCTGAGAATCTCTTCTCTAAAGCATTCCAGAGCATCTGTGCATCAGTACAATTGCAGAATTGGTGTTGATACTCATTTGGAATGGCCAAGAGCAGTGTGCTCAAGGCTTTCATCTCTGTCTGTCTAGATTTCCTGTCTGCATCTGTCTTTGGAGGAGTTCTTTTGCCATCTTCACCAATCTTTCCTCCATCAGATGGGCCATTCTCAATGATGTCCCACATAGAGTAATCTGTGAGGAGAATATATTGCTTGATTCTGATCTTCCACATGTCAAATTCATTGGATCTGAGCATTGGAACTTTTGAGACCAAAGTACTGCTTGATTCTGTAAGATTTTCCATGATGAATAACTGTTTTTGAGAGAGTTTGGCTCTGATACCACTTGTCAGGATCGAATTCTTAACAAGAATTAATTCTCAGAAACAATATCAAAGAAGTTTGCGGAATAACACTTTGATATTCAATCAAACAGTAAATCAATACAGAAAATATGAAGAACAAACTGTAAACTTGTATTGAATGCTTTTTAGTTACAAGATTACTCACTCAACCTCAATATTGATGAACAGGCTCACCAATACGAATTCTACTTCTCTAGAATTAGGATCTATGTCTTGAGGTTGATTTTCTCTAAAAGAATGAAAAAGAATTTTGTATTCCTAACTATTCTAAACTATACAATATATACTGAATACAAAAGATAAATACAATAAAATATCTTCAGTATATCTTCCATGTATATATCTAAGCTTCCATGTATATCCTTTCATACGAATCTTCATCAAATAAGCAGTATTAATCTTCAGCAGCATTAACTTCCTTCTAGCAGCATTAACTACTAAGCAGTACTAACTACTAGCAGTACTAACTAGCTAAGCAGTACTAACTTTGTTCAAGCAGCACTAACTTTGACTAGCAGTATTAATTAACACTGGCAGTAGTAACACTCAGCAGTATTAACATTGAATCTTCTAGCAGTAGTAACATTGAACCAGCAGCATTAACCATACTTGATGAATTCTTCAGTTCCCAACAGTCCAAATAAAATTTGATCACACAAGAAATTTTGTCCCCCTAGGCAGACTTAGCACGGGGGAATAGTGATTGTCGCAAAATGACAAATAAAGACCCTATTACAGTTTCGAAAAATTCTCAGGAAAAATATTCTAAGTATGGAATAGTGATTGTCGCAAAATGGAGGTTTGCGTGTCGAGAGGGTTGCGCAAAGTGAACTTTGCGTTTCAAGTGGGAAGCGCAAAGTAAGGTTTGCGTTTTACGTTAGACGCGTGGTAGCGGAAAATCGTATAGGTCCACAAAGTGGCCACTATGTTGCCACAGTGGCGGTGCAAGTGCACACCGGACACTATGATCGCTACAAGTAATAAAGTGGTAGAGTACCGAGATCGTTTCCACAGGGACTAGTCAACTAAGAATCAGAGAACTTTTCATGAACTTCTAGTGCTTGGTTGATTTTTGAGAACAATATCAATATTTTGTGAGTTTTAAGCGAATTAAACAACGATTAACGGAATTAACAGTATTAAAGATAGGATGTGGGTACAAGCATTAACTAAGACTGATGTAGTAACAACTTGGTTAGAAACAAAATGACACACGACAGCCGTAAAACCCTTTTCTCTCGAAAATGAGCTTCCTCGGAACGTGGCCACCTTGTCCCCACTTTGTCACCACGTTGGCCAACTCTAGACTTGCCGACTTAACTAAGTAAACCTCTAAGGATTTCAGTTCCACCAGTATAGATATGAACGCCCAAATCTCTTTGTGACACCCATATCAACCGACATTTGAACCTTAGTTAAAGTCATGCAAAAACCCGTATCTCTACGTGGTTATAAAAGACTTTCTCAAATCTTCTTTGCATCACCCAAACCGTATTTCAGATCTGCCCCTCTCGAGGTCTAAGATCTAATATTAACACTAACAAGTGATCGGATTGTCCGCGTTGAGTTGAAGTCCCGACTCAAGTGACCAAGTCTAAGAGTTAGCAACGATAGCAACACCCAAGTGTTGCCTACTAGTCTTAGCTTTGGATCATACCCACACCCAAGGGGGTGTTTAGCTCATAATAACAACAAAAGACATGGGAGAAGAAGGAGAAAACATAAACATAACTTGCATAAATAACTAAAGAGTTGTTGCCAAGGTGGTGACAAGGTGGCCACTTGGCAACAACTTTTACAAGGAAATTAAAACTTACAAGAATTAAATGCAATTAAACTACAAGCTTTAAAGAGAGACTAAAACTTAAATGCTAAGCTCCAGAAGTGTTTAATGCTCCTGGAAGTTGTTGTGTCCCAAATGGTTCCTCCAAGCCCTCATTTATAGCCCAAGGAAGAGAAAAGTGTTGATGTGACTATTCCTCAAAAGTAGCTTTTAAGGAAGAGTGTTGAACTTTCCTTGGACCTCCACTTTTTGTCCTCTTCCTTGAATATTCTAGTGAAAGATCAGAAATCTCTTTTCATTTCCTCAAAAGTCAATCTTTCCCAAAATGTCTAAATCTTATTAACAAATTTTCAGCCCACGTCCAACGTGGCGACAAGGTGCCAGCAAGGTGGCCACTTTCTGCACAAAAGTTAGTGAAACCGAAATTTTTGCATTCTTGAGACTTCATCATCATGTTTGAACAATTAAGACCAAATGAAGGAGATGAGAGACAAAAAGGGTGAAAATGTGGCAAAATGAATATAAAAAGAGAGGAATTAACTCTCAATATTTGAGAGTTATCAACGCGCAAAGTTGACTTGATCTTTTCGTGAACTGAAGTTTGCGTTTGGCTTGAGATGCGCAAAGTGGGATTTGCGTTTCACTTGGGACGCGCAAAGTGAGACTTTGCGTTTCACTTGGGACACGCAAAGTGGGACTTTGCGTTTCACTTGGGACGCGCAAAGTGGGACTATGCGTTTGATGTGAGACGCGCAAAGTTGGACTTTGCGTGTGTTCTTCTTCTGCTTTGCGTATGTTCGTCCTTAAACTTCGAAAATCGACTAGAACTTGTTCCTGAAGCGATTAGCAGTACCAAAACACTACCAATATGTCTAGAAACACTTCTAGAACTGAAAGTAAGCACTCGATCTCAATAAAACACACAATTTGAAGAAAATTTTTATCGCACAGTAACTTTCTTCCACTCGACTGTTTTCTCACTAAATCCACAAATTGGAACTCGAATAAAGCTTAATACTGAAATTAATCACACACAACTCGATCTAGCATGTATTTCGATCACAACCTGATCGATTTTAACACCTAAAACAGTTTAAATCTCGAAATCAATTTTCAATAAGAACACAGAGACGTTTTTCAGAAAAACTTGATTTTGATCTTAATCAGGCTCTGATACCAATTGTGGGTCCAACAATACTATATCAAGTTCTTAGATTAACAACACAATAACGATTACCAACCTGTATTGATATATAGAAATGGTTACAAGGTTGATCAGATTAAAGCTTGGATATGTGTTCTCTGTTTTTCTTTCTAATACACCTTTTAGTGTGTGTTTTTATGTGATCTGATATATTCTAATCTTATTCGTTAGAGAGATACTAGAGATAACACAATATCTAATCTAACTAGTGTGTCTAACACACTTCCTATAATATCTAGATTTAATATCTAGATATTATTTCTAACTAAATAACTAGAAAGTAACTAAGTTAAACTAGATCTAACTAAGTTAACTAATATATAACAAACTAGATATTAAGTTAACTATTACAATAATAAACAATTACATTGACATTTATTACAAACGACATAGACTTTACTATCGAGAGTCGACGTTTCGGCTTTAGCTTTAGATTGCGATCTTCAGATTGGATGATCTTGAATCCAATGAGACTGTGTCTTAACATAACTCTTGGATTTTTCTTGCTCAGATCTGAAACATTTGATACTTGTGAGTTAGATTGTTGAGAACCAAAAGAATGCTTCTTCTTTGGCTTACCAGTAGTGATCGGTTTCTGTGAATGCTGAGATTTCTTCTTACCTTTAGCATTCTTAGTTTTCACAGAAACTGAGTTATCAACTTTCGTTGATTTTGCACCTTTCTCAAGCATACTTTTTTTCCCAAGGATTTCACAACAAATGACGAATGATTAGGAAGTTTGGCATTAAAATCAATTGATCAAAATAATCATCTAAAACACCGTCAGAGTTTAGAAAATCATACCCTCCATCAGTTAAACCAAAACTATATTTAGATTTTGAAGCCTTAGAAAGAACAACATTTTTAAGCACGGTTGAAAACACTTTTTGTTCAATCTCAATCAAGAGTCTTTCGTCTGCTAAAGATGTCTCAAGTTCAGAAATTTTACTTTCCAACACGAGAGTAGGGACGTAAATTTTACCTTTAATAGGCTTCGCCTCTATTTCTTTTACAGAATAACTCTGAAAGAAGTCATTTGAAAGAGATTTCTTTTGATATTTTGGATCATCATTATAACTATTATTCAACTTCGCATAATAAAATGGAAGGTGAACTTTAGATGATTTCTTTCGCTTTTCAGTTTCCTTGGCTTCATCCTCTTTAGACAGTCCAGTATTGAAAACTTTAAGATTAGGAAATCGGTGAGAAAGTTTCATAAATGTAATATCATAAAGTGCTGGCACTTCAGATATACCCTTTTTAAGGTAGTGTGGATTCTCATATCCGAGTCCCCATTTCTCTATTTCCTCTTTGGGTTTGTTTAGATGAATGGTTTGTTCAGTTTGACCCAATTTGTATAACTTGTCTTACAATGCTTTTAATTTTGCAAGTAAAGATATGTTTTCTTTGGAACACCAAGAATACGTTTTCGTAAGCTCTTTGAAATCAAACTCACTCTTTCGCAGTTTAGTCTTTGTTTCAGTAACCTCTTTAAGAATTATGGTCTGTTCTTTTGTGTTGGTGTCATTGTTTTTGTGTAAAGTCTCAATCAATACTTTCTTCTCAGCAAGGTCATTGCTAAGTTTCTGTATTGACTGTTTTTTTTCAATAATAACACCCTTTTCACGCTTAAGTTTCGACTCTAATTCTTGGAGTTTTAACATCATGGCATGCATTTGATTTAAGAAATTTGTTTGAGATAAATCACATACCTCTTCGTTCTCATCTTCATCGGAATCTGCTTCAGCTTCTATTTCCATCTTGCCCATAAAGCATAGATGTGCTTTCTCATGCTTCTCTTCATTCTCATCATCTTCGTCTGATTGATTAAGCCAGAACTCGTCTTCTGCCATCAATGCTTTTCCAGCTTCCTGTTGTTTGGCTAGAAGCATTTAATTCTTGTAGTAGTCGGAGTTCCGGACTTTGGATCTTCGGCAGTCTTTTGCAAAATGTCCAGGTCTACCACAGTTGTAGCACGTTGGAGGTTCTGGATGCTTGATCTCTTTTGCTTTATACCTTCTCTCTTCTGGCTTCCTTTCCTCTATTCTCTTACCTTCAATCCTCTCTTTGTGAACATTGTTGCTTGGACCAGAAGAATACCTCTGACTGTTTGAGCTCGGCTTTGTGTAGAACTTCTTTTGAAAAGCCTTAGTCAACATAAGCATAGCCTGCTTTAGTTGTTCACAGTCGTCAGAGTCAGAGTTCGCTTCTACATCATCTGATTCAGACACAATCATCTTCTTCTTCTTCTTCTGCTTCACAACAAGAGCAACTGAATCATCAACTGTCTTCTCAGACCGTCTCTTATCATCCATGATCTCATCCACCTCTTCCCCATTCTGCTTGAGGGTTTCATATACCTCGTGAAGTGGAATATCGTTCAGATCTTTGATTTGCTTCATCTTCCTTGTAAATCTTTTCCATTCAGGCTGGAGGATGCTCAGGAATTTGACATTCAGCTCTATTTGTGATTTATTGACCTTGTTCTTGCTTAACTCGTTCAGCAAGGTCACAAATCTGTCGTAAGTTTCTTCTAGTGACTCTCCAACTCTGCCTTTGAATTCTTCGTAATTGTTGAGGCAATTGGATATCTTGAGCTGGTTCCCAACTTTTGAACCTAGCATCATTTTCTCTAGCTGATCCCACATCTGTTTGCCAGAGGCTTTATAACTGTCTATCTTCACATATATTTCATTTGGAATGTCTTGAAGAATATAAGATTTTGCTAATCTATCAGCTTTTGCTCTCTTATGGTTTTCACCACCTAGTTCTTCATACTTAAGTTGATATGGTTGCTCATCCGTTCCCTCTGGAGGAGTCCTCCAAACAGGTGCCATAATTCATTCTTCTAAGGATTTCCTGATTAAAACACCCAAATCATGTCTTTCAATGAAGTCCATGAACCGATCTTTCCACTGCTCATACTCTCCCCTGAAGAGTACTGGTGTCTTTGTGTCAGTTCCGATGGCTAGAGCTTCTCTCGATGTCATTCTTTTTTATTTGATGTGAAAAAAAGAACTGTTTCGATTACAAAACGATGATTACAAGGTTGATGTTCTTGAAGTTTAAGCTCTCTCTCTTTCTCTCTGATGGATGGCGATGATATTGAGATATGAGATATATTATCAGAAGTGTGTTTTCATCTCACACTTCTACCTAATATATATACTAAATACATAATATCTAGATAATATAATATCTAAATACATAATATCTAATATCTAAATAATAATTAATTACTAAATATCCTAAAATATCTAATAAATAGATATTTAGGAATAATATCAAATACATTAATTAAACACAATAATTAACTTTGACAATTATTACAAACTTAACATTAGACTAATATTGAGAGTGACTTTTCGGCATTAGCTTCAGATTCCAGTCTTCAGATTGGATGATCTTGAATCCAATAAATCTGTGATCTAACAGTTTGCTACTTACATTTGCAGTTATGGTTCACATGTTGCAAAGTGACAACTCTGATAATTCATCTACCAACATGGTTCTAATATTGCCTATCTTTTGCTTTAATGTTGATGACATTACCCTCACATCCTCATCTAATAGGTTGCAACCGGTCTTGGGATACTTAAACTACTTATTGGGGATTTTAGTGACACAGACACCTCACAATATGTTTTTGTCCCAAAAAAAAAAAATATGCAAGGGATATTATTTACAGGGCTTAAATGTTAACATGTAAGCCTATGCATGCCAACCCAGTTGACTCAAACTCGAAGCTCAGTGCCAATGATGGAGACCCTGGACTCAACCCTACGCTCTATGAAAACCTTGCAGAACACTCTAATATCTCACATTCACTCGGCCATACATCGAATATGTTGTCCCTGTCTATGTCTATTTATGCATGTTCCTCAGGAACTATATTTCAACACCCTCAAGCATATCATCTGATACCTCAAGGGCACTCTCACTGCCTACATTTTTATCCATCTACCCCAACTAGACTCATCTTTTACATGAATGCCGACTGGGGATGCTCCGACACCACTAACACAAAAACTCACATTTGCCCCGGTTAAAAACGTTAGCCATAGGCCTTTGGCCACAGTTTTTTTTTCAATCAAACCGTAGCCTGTTCTTGCGTGACCATTGATAGTTTTTCACCACGTTTAAAATGAGTCACCATGTCAAATAAAAAACCATAGCCATAGCCTAAAAACCGTAGCTAGAAACGTATCTAATATTGAAGGCACAGAGCATTTTTACTATAACCGTGGCAATAAACTATTTATCGCCACACAAACTCACGTTAAATGTGGCCATTAGATACCTTTTGGTTACACAAAATAAAGAAAATCACGACAATAAACTATTTATGGCCACATAATTTGTTTTTTAGGTGGCCAACGATTACTCTATAATCACGTATATTTGTTTTAACTTGGCCATAAACTACTTATCGTCACGTAAATTTTATATTAACCGTGACTAATTCATGACATATGGTTACCATAAATGTTAGAACCTTCGCTATTTGTTACCTTTTGGTCATGCAAAATAACTAAAAATGTAGCCATTAACAATTTATAGCCATGCAATTCATGACATATGGTTACACTGAATTGTTTGAACTGTGGCTATTGATTATATTTGGTCATACGAACTAACTAAAACCATGGCGATAAACCATTGCCAATTCATAACACTACAAAATTTTCGACTTTTTCCGACGGCGAAATCCGCCAGAAATCCGCCGGAAATTTTGCATTTTCGGCGGATTTTCGGTGGATTTGGCCAGCCGAAAACCGGGGCGCCGCAAACTCAATTTTCCGGCGGACTTTTCGGCAGACTAAACTTTTCCGGCGGCCAAAATCCGCCGGAATTTTTTTTTCCAAAAAATTGAATTTTTTAATCCAATAGTTAACTTAATTATAATTACTTAATTTCCGACGGATTTCCGACGGATATTTCCGCCGGAAAATTAAAAAAAATCCAAACTTTTTTCCCTGAAAATAAAATTACTAAATATAATAGAATTTCCGACGGATTATCCGCCGGAAAATCTATTTAAATTATTCAAAAACATTTTTCTATTTAATAAAAAGAATAAGATTTTTGTTAAATAAAATTAATAAATAAAAAAACCCTGGGTTTTTTATTAAAAAAATAATTGAATGCTACTATTAATTTTATTTGAAGTTTCCTATACAAACACAGATTCATACTCATCAGAGAACAATATCAAAACAGAAAATCATAAGGTTTCATATTAGGATGATTTTTTATATCTTTCAGAACAATATCAAACCAGTAAAATATAAGGTTTTCACATTGGGATATTCTTTTATATAACTTTCAGAACAGTTGAACAAAAAAGATTATAGATCCACTAATAATCAAAACCCAAAATCTAATCGATTTGGAAACCCAGTAACAGATTGAATCACAAAAAACCCCAACTCAAAAAATACAAAAAATCCTCGATGGAGAGGACTGCACGACGAGAGATGGACGGCGACAGCGACGGCGACGGAAACGTTGACGTACCAGTGCGATGAGAGGCAGAGAGGACGACACGACGAGAGATGGACGGAGATAGCGAGGGATGGACGACGACAGCGAGGGATGGACGTACCCGTGCGATGAGAGACAGAGAGGACGGCATGACGATAGATGACGTACTAGTGCGATGAGAGACAGAGAGGACAGCGACGGCGAGAGATGGACGGCAACGGTGACGGTGAGAGATGGATGGAGACGACGAGATCTAGGGAGGCGTGGTTTTATCTAGAGGCAGGAGAATGAAAAGCATTGGATGAGGGAGGCGTGGTTTTAGTTCTAAGATAGCTAGGGTTTTTATTAATACCGCTTTGGGAAAATAAGGGGGGAAAGATGGGCTTTAATTTTCTTGGGGAAAATAGAAGTGGGAATTTTTAGGGGGAAGTGAAAAGGATTTATTCTTTAATTATTTTTGGAAAATAGCAAGGGGAATTTTTAGGATAAATAAAAGAAGTATATTATATATATATATATATATATATATATATATATATATATATATATATATATATATATATATGAGATATAAATCTAATAATCATAGTTTTTATCTCTAAAAAATAAAATAAAAAATGGTTAAGTTTATCTATACTATATTATAAAGTACGGATAAACAACTATTAAATACAAATTATTATGCACAAAGTACTATCATTTTATGTAAGATTTTAAAAATCTCTTAATTTACAAGTATCAAAACACAAAATACATATTACTACTGTAGACTTATAACACCCACCAATTTGGTATATATGCAGGATCTTCCTTTTATGCAGACATTTCCATGTATCACTATTAATTAATATATTATATTACTATAAATTTGTTTTAATTATATTATTAAATATTTAATTGATTATTTTTTCTACATGTCATTAAAATATATAAGATAATCCTAGATTATAAAAAATTATATTATTAATCCTAGATTAAACAATTTTATATATAAAAAAAACATTATCACTTTTCTTAAAACCATCCAAAATAATATTGTAAATCGACAAAAAATAAAATAAAATGAAATATTAAAATCGTGATGTATCTCGCTGGATTGCACGAGTACGCTTCTAGAAATTGAAAATGGAAAGATGAAAAAAATCAAGTGGGTCATTAAAGCTTCATTGGGTACGTTAAAGCCCAACTAGATCCGTTAAAGCCCAACATGATCCATTAAAGCCCAAACGGATCTATTAAAGACCAACTGGATTCGTTAAAGCCCAACTAGGTACGTTAAAGCCCAACTGTGTACGTTAAAGCCCAACTTGATCTGTTAAAGCCAACAGGATCCATTAAAGCCAACTTGATCCATTAAAGCCCAACCGGATCCATTAAAGCCCAACTAGGTACGTTAAAGCTCAAGTAGGTACGTTAAAGACCAATTGGATCCATTAAAGCTCAACTGGATCTTTTAAAGCCCAACTGGATCCGTTACAGTCCAACCATATCCATTAAAGACCAACTGGATCCGTTAAAGCCCAACTATGTACGTTAAAGCCCAACTTAATCCGTTAAAGCCAACAGGATCCATTAAAGCCAACTGGATCCATTAAAGCCCAACCGGATCCATTAAAGCCCAACCGGATCCATTAAAGCCCAACTAGGTACGTTAAAGCCCAAGTAAGTACGTTAAAGACAAATTGGATCCATTAAAGCTCAACTTGATCTTTTAAAGCCCAACTGGGTACATTAAAGCCCAACTGGATCCGTTATAGTCCAACCATATCCATTAAAGACCAACTCGATCCGTTAAAGCCCAACCGTGTACATTAAAGCCCAACCGGGCACGTTAAAGCCCCAACGGGATCCGTTAAAGCCCAATTACATCCATTAAAGCCCCACCGGATCCATTAAAGCCCAACTAGATCCGTTAAAACCCAACTGGATCCGTTAAAGCCCAACCGGGTACATTAAAGCCCAGCTGGATCGGTTAAAGCCCAACTATGTACATTAAATCCCAAGTGGATCTGTTAAAGCCTGACTGGATCCATTAGGGTGCGTTTGGTATGTAGGACAGAGTGGGACAGGACAGAACAGAACAGGCTTGTCCCATGTTTGGCGTGACCATATGTGAGATACGCTAGAACTAAGTGGAACAAGCATGGGACACACTTGTCCCACTCCAACCCCCTGGAACTAAGTAGAACAGCAATACTTTGACTAATATACCCTTTGTTAAAAACATAAAATATGTCTTCTCATCATCCACGCCTCCAAGCTAGGGGTGTGCAAAACCCGAATAGTCCGAAATCCGATAATCCAAAACCCGACATTTGGGAGGATATCCGGGTTCGGATTGGGTTTGATCGTTGGCCACCCAACCCGTCCGAAAACCCGAAATAACATAAATCTATATTTTAAATACTATATATATATATATATATATTTATTTATGTAACTATTTTTTGAAAATCGTAAATTAAAGTCCAACCATAGCCATTAAAGACCAACTGAATCCGTTAAAACTCAACTGTGTATGTTAAAGCCCAAATATATTCATTAAATCCCCAACTTCATCCGTTAAAGCCCAATTTCATCCATTTAAGCCCAACCGAATCCATTAAATCCCAACTAGATCCATTAAAACTCAACTGTGTATGTTAAAGCTCAACTGTACGTTAAAGCCCCAACTGGATCCGTTAAAGCCCCAACTGGATCCGTTAAAGTCCAATTGCATCCATTAAACCCCACCGGATCCATTAAAGCCCCATCGGATCCATTCAAGCCTAACTAGATCCGTTAAAGCGCAACTGAATCAGTTAAAGCCCAATTGCATCCATTAAAACCCCAGCGGATCTATTAAAGACCAACTGGATCCGTTAAAGCCCAACTGTGTATGTTAAAGACCAACTGGATTCGATAAAACTCAATTATTTTCGGCGGATCTTATTTTTTTTAATTTTTTTAAAAAATACAAAATATCCGTCGAAAATCCGCCGGAAGTTTTATAATGTTTCCGACGGATTTTTATTTTTTATTTTTTTAATTCTTTTAAAAAATAAATAAATAATTATTTTCGGCGGATTTTCGGCGGATTTTTTTTAAATACGAAATATCCGCCGAAAATCCGCCTGAAGTTTTATAATGTTTTCGGCGGATTTCCGACGGATTTTTATTTTTAATTTTTTAATTCTTTTAAAAAATAAATAATTAATTATATTTGGCAGATTTTCGGCGGATTCTTTTTTTTATTTTTATTTTTAAAAATACAAAATATCCGCCGAAAATCCGCCGGAAGTTTTATAATGTATTCGACGGATTTCCGACGGATTTTTATTTTTATTTTTTAATTCTTTTAAAAAATAAATAATTTATTATTTTCGGCGGAATTTTTTTAATTCTTTTAAAAAAAAATAATTAATTATTTTCGGCGGATTTTCGACGTATATATTTTTTTTTAATTTTTTTTTAAAAATACAAGATATCCGCCGGAAGTTTTATAATTTTTTGTCGGATTTCCGACGGATTTTTATTTTTTATTTTTTTTAATTCATTTAAAAAAATAATTAATTAATTATTTTCTGTGGATTTTAATTAATTAAATTAATTAATTAAAATCCGCCGAAAATAAATAATTAATTATAGTTAATAAGAAAAAAAATTAAATTACGCCGGAAATCCGCCGAAAATTTCCGGCGGAAAAATCCGTCCGAAAATTCCGCCGGAAAAAGTCTTTTATTTAGTAGTGTAATACTTGGTTATACTAAATTGTTAAAAATGTGGCTATTGATTAACTTTTGTTCACATAAGTTTACTAAAACTGTGATCATAAACTACTTGTAGCCATGCAAGTTTTACATTAACCGTGGCCATTTCTTGACACATCGTTACGCGGAATTATTAAAAATCGTAGCTATCGTTGTCGTTTTAGTTACACGAAATAGTTAAAACCGTGATCATATACTATTTATGGACACACAAATTTTATATTAGTCGTTGTCATTTAATGACATAAGGTGACGCTGAATTGTTAAAATCGTGACTATCAGTTACCTTTTGGTTACACGAAATAATTAAAATCGTGGTCATAAACTACTTATAACCACGGAAATTTCATATTAACCATGGCTAATTTGTGACATATGGTTACAGAACAGAGGCCACTGGTCACCTTTTGCTCATATGATATAACCAAAAACCGTGACAATCAACTAGTTATAGTTACATATTTCATAATAAGCATGGCCAATTCATGATATATGGTTACGTTGAATTTTAATAATCGTGGTATTTGTTTCCTTTTGGTCACACAAAATAACTAAAATTGTGACAATAAACTATTTACAGCCACATAAAATTTATATCAACCGTGGCCAATTCTTGATATATGGTTGTACTAAATTGTAAAGTCGTGACTATTGGTTGTCTTTCAGTCACACGGAATAACTAAATTATGGCCATAAACTATCTATAGTCACAGTTAACTTGAATAGCATATGTCCATTATAGAAGTTGACCATGACAATTGTAATATTTGGCAACAATTTTAATAATGCATGGCAAAATAATAAATAAATCTTTTTAAAAAGTTTAATATAATAATTATTTAAAAAACATCAAAAAATCATATTAATAGTCATATGAATAAAGTAATTAATGACAACCTTTATCACTACTAGTTCTCTAATATATATTAGATTTTTGCTTATTATAGCTACTCTTTGTATGCTTCGCCTTCTGTAACTCGTTGACAGTTGTATAATTTTTCTTTCTTTTCTTAGGATTTTGTTTCTCATCCTGTGGATTAGAAGTTGGCTCTCATACCTACAACAAGAATAAAACTGAATCTTATTATACTTGTAGAAATTTATAACATGAAGATCTACATCCATATGTTGTGTTTTTTAGTAGAAAATTTGATATCTTGGTCGTGAGAAACGACAAGCCACACTTTCCCGATCCAACTTTGAAGTATAATATTGAGGTGTCGCAAATGTCGTTGTCAAAACATGTTGGCTCCAAAACCTCCTTCTTGAACTTTCATGTCTACCCAAGAAGGCAGCCCTCATTTATTGTGACAACGTTTTCGTCATCTATCTATCAAACAACTCAGTTCAACACCAAATGAGCCAAACATATCAAAATGGATATCTGTTTCATTCTTAAAAGGTTACCTTGGGCCATGTTTGAGTTCTCCATGTCCCCTTATCCTATTAGTAAGCCGATATTTTCACAAAGGGACTATCGATACAACTATTCCTTGACTTCATATCCGGTCTAAGCGTCCAACCCCCTCCTGCTCTAAAACTGCTAGGTGTCAAGATTTTCTTCATTATTTAAACAATGAATTACATTGGTGGTCCATGTGGTTTGCTTAAATTTTGAATTTGGTCCCTAAAACAAACTATCTATATTGATAGTCCCTAACTTTTCAATTTTATAGCACTCATGGTCCCTAGACTTCACCCCATCTATTAACAATCATTATGAAGGACTAATTACCCTTTACGCAAATTACATGGACCAAAATGTAATTCACTCTAAATTTATTACTTTCACTTATTCACGACTTCTTTCAAAATCATTAAAAGTGTTTTATATATTTAATTACAAATTAAATTTCTTAAATTAAACTACGTATTAAATAAAAATATTTATAATTATTCTAAAACTTTTAAATTGACAAAATAATTTGTGTTAGAAAACTTGTGATTTACATTTTTTTAATTAAAATATTTTGTTAAAAACACACATTTTATATTATTAATCAGAAATCAAATTTATTAAATGAAAGTACATATCAAATAAAAATCTCTATATTTATTTAAGTAGTATTAAATTACCAAATTGACTTTTGCTTTAAGAAATACCAAGTTTTGAAAGATAAAAAAAATCAAGAAAAAATCACATATTTTTTTTCTTTCGGTTGGGCATTATTTTACACTTAAAATACTACAAATCAAGTACGGTTAACATGAACTATTTATATGTTCAAACTACAAATAATTAAAGTAATAACAAATAAAAATACAAACTATAAATTTTAATTAAAAAGACAACGATTATTCAAACAAGTAAGAAAAACTACCCCAAAATTCTACAAGAATAATGTTTAATTATATAAGCAACTATAAAGAAAACGTTTGCTATCAAAAAATATATAAAAAATACGATATATTAACTTTAAATTATAATATCAAGCACTTCCACCGATATGATATGATGTTGATATGACACAACTCTTTTTATTTAGACAACAAAAGTTTTCTTAATATTTGTTCATATAATTAATATCACTTTAAGCGTACTTGATTTCTAATATTTTGCTTGCATATTTTATTGCCAAACTGAAAATATATGTAAATTTGTCTAATTTCTTTTACTTTTCCAAACTTTGGATTTTTTTAATGTAAATTTCGTTTTATTAATTTAATATTTTTTAAATAAATACAAATTGTTTTATTTGATATTTACTTTAATTTAAGAAATTTGATGTATGTTTGGTTGCACTACTAAAATTAATCGAATTACCGACGGCAGAAACAGTCGGTAAACCGTCGGAAACAGGTTTTAGCGACATTTTTTCGACGAGAAAAGACCGTTGGTAAAAAGCTAGTCGGTAATATTTAGCGACGGTTTACCGACGACAACTATTGGCAACTTACCGACGATTATAGTTACCGACGCTTTTCCAACGGGATACCTTAGCGACGACTTCCGACTGTTCATGGACGATGACGGCTAATATTACCGACGGCTTACCGACTGTTTTTAAAAAATTGTTTAATTTTTACCGACGGCCTCCCCGTCAGTAAGCCATTGGTTTTTGAATTTTTATTACATTCTAAAAAACATATTTGCTGCATTTCAATCTGTTTATATAAATCCATACATATTCCAAAAATTCACATGAAAATCTATACATATATCCATAATCCATATATATATCCATAAAAATCCAACCACAAGGCTTGTGGCGTACTGGTTAAGGCCGGGGGATGTGGTGGGATATCTCATCCACCCCGGGTTCGAATCCAGACGTACGCAACCTGTGGCCACTGGGGTTTATCCAGGACTGTTGCTTTATCAGTCAAAAATTTCCAAGGATTAGTCTAGGTTATGCCTAGGATACCCTTCAAAAAAAAATCCTACATATATCAAATCCATGTCATCGTCAGATACTACCGGAAAAGGGGGAATCACAAGCCATACATATATCAAATCCATGCCATCATCAAATCCTACCGAAAAAGGGGGGATCACGAGAAGCAAGGACGGACCTAAAGGAGAGCATACGATGGCACGTGCCGGTGCCACCGTATTATTTCTCCGCCGAAAGGTTAAAATTTTTACGTTAATGAAAGGTGCAACTGTATCGTTTTAAAATGTGTCACCGTATGATATTCAATCAAGAAAGTGCAACCGTACCTTGTAATCAACCAAAAACCTAAAAAAAAAACCTTGAAATCAATCTAAAAAACCGAAAAAGTCCCTCGAAATCAATAAAAAAAACTTAAAAGTCCTTCAAAATCAAACAAAAAGCTATAAAATCCCTTGAAACGGTGGAATTAGGCTAAAAACATATTGGGCGATAATGAACGTTGGTAACACGTCGATAAAAACCGTGCTTATTGTAATTATTTTTTATCTATATTATATAGTGTCGCTGTATGAAGAAAAAAAAAATCTGGGTCCGTCCCTGACGAGAAGTGGGGTCATCGGAAGGCGGTGGTGGATATTGTCGAGCTAATATTGCCTCGATCACTTTTAGTCAGTTTGCCATCCATATATTCTCGTCCTTACGCCGGGTGATCTCCTCTCTCTCAACTGCTCGCTCCTCTTCTATTTCTGAAGTTTCTCATTTAATTCTTGCACCTACAGAAATAAAACGCATAATGAGTAAATTGAGGGATACCAACTATATTTTCTACTTACTTTATGTTTCTTTAATGAATATGTACCATCATTTCATTTAAGTCTAATATAACAGATATGAAAGAGAATCATGAGTAGAAATTGGGCAGTATCATTGTTACCCTCTGCTCTTGAACTTCAGCAATATCTTTCTCTAGTCTTTTAGATTCCTAGGGATTTCTGCTCTGCCTCTTTTAGTTCCACCATATGTTATTTCAAAATTGCAAACATAAAACTAGAAATAGGTTAGTACATCAATTAGTTTCTCATTCCAAATAACCGGTTACCAGAAAACAAGGGAAAATCAGAATTTTAGTACTATTGTGTAAAGTTTGATTTCTGACCAGTGCATCAAACTTGGGGTTTGAACTCTGGGGTAGTCTTATCAACAAACTTGGGGATTTCAACATCTGTAAAGAGAGAAAAAAGGGAGAAGGGGGGGGGGGGGGTGTGGTGTTGAGCACAGCTGTGTTAGAGGATCATGAATGTAAAATATAAGTACCACATCATTTTAGGATCAGAAATTCAACAGCAGCTCTACACTGCTTGCAAAAAACTGTATATATTCTAAAATTTTGATTTCCTAATCATCAGTCATCACATTCCAATATTATTAGAAAAGTTGGTGCTATGTTTCACTATTATGAAACTAGTTTTACAAATAAAACAGTCACAGGCTTTAAGTCCCACAATCATATTTGCCCTTTGAAGTTTAAGAGCATATACTTATAGTTGAAAACATTTTTATAGTGGTTATAGCAAGAGAACAGAATTACTAAGAAGGTGATCATACTTGCAAGATCAGCAACAAAACAATGACAAACATTTTTATCCCTGGTTAGTTAGGATAGGTTAAATAAAATATATCAGAGTTATAGCTGAAACATAAATTAAAGCTAGGTAAGCATGGTAGTTATTTTAGTTTAAACAAAGGTGAGATTATGTCCTCACATAAGAATTATGCTGAAAAATAGAATTGGAAACAGGAAGGAAGACAAACTATTGCTAGATCCATCTACTTGTATTAAGGAGTGGAGTCCATTACAACTAATCAAACAAAATGATTCTTATATACTATTCTGAATTTCTGATAAATATGCCATCTAATACATTCTGCTGATGCCAGATGTAGCTTGTAAGTCTCTTATAGCTTCTTTTTTCCTGTAGTCTCGTTAGTCTTAGGGGTATATGCTATGAAATTCAGATTGTTTAATGAACATAAAATTTAATTGAACTCACAAGCAACTGGTTAGTATGACATACTACTGATCTAATTTAGTAGGCATACAAGAAGCTCGTTCACGTTGTTAAACTCAATCAGCCACAAAGCGTAACATATTCTTGTAATTGATTTGTGTGTTCCTTGTCTAGATGCAGTTGAACTAATTTCTGGATTTAAAATTCTGCAGTAAAGTAGAGTATTTAAATATTCTCAAATGCTGTAGAGTTGAGCTATTTAATACAACAGAGTAGAGTATTTAAATGCTGTAGAGTTGCACTATCATCATTGCAATAAGTTGCTAGAAAATAACCCAAATATGTCCGTCCATGCAAGAAATAGTAGTTTAAGGTGGTAAAGTTTAAAGAATTTGTAAGTGAAGATAGGTAAGCTAAGCATCCTCCAAATTCTCACATGTCCACAAAAAACGATAGAGTAATAACAACAGTAATAAAAAAAAAAAAAAAAAACTAACACTCGCGATGTTAGAATGCCAATTAAGCAAATCATTTATAGGGCAAACTAATGAGTATAGTCAACCAAGCACTACCAAAACAGAGCAATTGAACACCATTCAACATTCATCATAAATTTCTCACAAGTATCTCAAAACAAATAGGATTTATGGCTAGATTAAACATGATACTGGAAGTAGTTTATAGATTATGCACTTTGCAATTTTGATTGATTCAGGCTCTTTGCTTTCTTTCCTAAATCCAGAAGAACTGTTTCTGCAAAATGTGGCTTCCCAAATCTTACTCGCAAACCTAAGTTCTTCTAAAAAATCTCACTACCTATTTAAGGTAGAAGAAAGGTGTGCCTTTGTGTTATCTTAACCTATACACCCTACCTCTAACAAATTACAATCATACTTTTGTTGCAAAATAACCATTAGAAAATATCAAAGATTGCTTACAGTTACTCTGGAATATTTTTTTGTGTTTGACTACAAATAGCTATAACTAGGAAAGTAATCCCACTGGTTTATAACTGTTAATTAAAACCAGAGACATGAATCTCCATGTCAATGACCCGTCTAAACTGGAAAAATTTGAAACAATTCAAATGATAACCATGTAATCAAGAACAAGTACAAATTGAACAACACAATGATAAATAAAGTTGAAAATCAAAAGGCAGAAGAAGCTAGGGCTTAGGGTTGAAATCAAACAAGGCTTGCAAAAATGTGGATAACTGAGAGAAGAGATCTTACATTATTTATAAAAACCAATGCGAAATCGAGTAGGATGTCGTCGAGTAGCAGGTCGGCGGCCAGAGGAACGATAAGAGATGTTCTGGAATCAAATGAACGATAAGGAGGTTTGATGATTTCTATTTTTTTTTAGTATTTTGTTTAAGTTATTTTTTATTAAAAAAAAAAATAAATTGTATTCAAATTAAAAGGAAACTAGTTTTGTATCCGCGCAATGCGGCCGGAGATAAAATGTTCATTAAGATTTATTCAATTTCGAAATATCAAATTCTTTCAAGATGTCAATTGTCATAAATCCTATTACATCTGTATCTACGTTAGGTTTAACCAATAGCCTTCTTAAATGTTAAGGGGTCGTTTACTAAATTCTTACCGGGTAAGCGCTTACGTGCAAGAGATACCACCATCATTTACTTTATCGTGTAACATTCTCGGCCAAGAAAATGGATTTTTCGTAAGCATTTTAAACCCGATAAGCACTTACCGTGTAAGAGTTGTTTCCAACACTTATTAGGTAAGACTCTCGGTTCTTGCCTTGCCTCTAACCATGTGAGCTTCCCAATGCTTGTCATGTTTAATTCAATAAGGTAAATAATATATTTCTGACTTCATATCTTTCTCGAAAGACTTATTGGGTACCAGGTCATAGTCATCACAATCACTTGTGTTATGAGGTAACATTCTTTGCCATCAAAATAGATCAATGGTAAGCATTTATAACCCGACAAGCGCTTATAAGGTAAGAGACATCACAATCACTTACCGAGTAAGACTCTTGATCATTGTCTTTCCTTTTACCGGATAAGATTTTCGGTCATTGTTATGTTTACCCGGAAAGGTAACTTGAACCGATAAGCACTTACAAAGAAAAGTATTTATTAAACAACCCCTAAGAAAGCTAGAAAAATTAATGAGAAATCTTAAAACTCATGTACATATAGATGCAACAAAAGTATAGAATTTGTACAATTCATTGAAGAAGTTTTATATGACATTGTTGAAGATGATCAACCTATATTTATTCGCTTAAGGATTATTTCCATAAAAGAAAACTCAAAAAAGCATATGTCATTTTATTTTCTTTTTATCTTCTCAAAGTCTTGAATCAATATTTTTAAGAAGTAATTGTGAAAACTTTTATTAATTTTAGTAGGATATTGTATTTTATAAAATTGAGAAATTAAAACATTCCATTTTAGTCGACATGAAACAATAAACTCCAACCCAAAACACCAATCATGTAGCAAAAATTGGTTTGTCGGAATTCTATATAACTCATATCTACAAAACAGGAGAAGCTTTTTAGATCACAAGAACAACAAAGAACAATTCAAAGATAAATTCAATTACAAAACAGTCTGGACATCAAACAACAAGAAGTTAACCTATATACGTTCCACCTTTACATACAAATATATGAAAACACCCAAATGTGCTATGACCTCAAAACCAAAGGCCTGTGCATGAATTCAGATATCTTATCTTCTCTTGCTTTCCTACAAGATAAAACCCAACACCAAGCATCAATGAGAACAATATCAGTGGGAGAGATATCACCACTACTTTCGCCATCTTAGAGGTTGTTTGTCAGTTGTTGAATTGTTTTGATGCAGAATGATTAAGTGATCAGAATGATTAAGAGGCTCTTATGATATAGTGCAAAATGAAATATAATTGTTTGGTAATTGTTCAGAATAAAATCAGGGTGCTTAATGATTAAGGGAGACCTAAGATACAAAATCATCCAGAGGGTTTTGGAACCATTAAGAGGCGGACTTTTTTTTGTCAAACAAGATTCACCTCTTAGCGATTAAGAGATTGCCTCTTAATGGAACCATTACGAGGTAAACAAACAACCCCTTAATAGTTATCTTCTTCACTTTGTGTTTGAAACTATGAAGATTAAATGATCAAAAAACAGACAATCCATTGAAGAAGTTGTTTATGGTTCATAGATGGTTTTTTGACACCGAATGTTTCCTTCTAAAATGTAAGATAGCTTATTTAAAATGATAACTTATAGAAACTGGAACATGTAAGTAGAAAACACTATTATTAAATGTATTGATATTTCATTTCACTTTCAATTATAATCCCATCGTTTATGTATCTTTATAGTGTAATACTTTTTTCTGATGGAAGCCCCCTACTTAACAAGAACTCAAACTAATATCTAAATAAAATTTCCAAATTAAGCTTACAAAATTGCAAAATAAACACCAACTAAAAACAGAGAGTTCAACTAAAAATATACACTTGTAAGAAAGCTCGTCTCATCACAAAGATCAATGCAAGTAATCATCTAAAATTCAATCGAGACAGATCCAAAGTTGTACAAATTATGTCTTGACAAAGAAACATGATAAGTTCAAATATAGTTCCACAAATTAGAATGAAGCGAAACACATCTTTCTTTCGATAAGAAAATGATATACCTGAAGTTGATTGAAAAGTGTTGCTCCTTTCAAGTCCTTGCGAAATCCTCCTAACTGCCACAAATGATCCCCCACCGTCTCTGCCTCATATCTTGGTGTTTTGGAAGTCTAGGATTTTATGTCTAAAACAGAAAAACAAGTAAGAATGTGTTAGGAAAACAAATAAACATTTGTGCATAAAATGGAGCAAGTGTATTGGGTTATTTCATAAGAATAGTAGCAAAGAGAGTTTCTTTTAGTGTATAGCAAATAAAGAAAACAAAAGCACATACCTATTCTTCAATGGAGAATGTATTCAAGAATCAAAACATGTGAAGGAAAATATAGAGATATATGATTAGACCTTCAAAAGTAAAATACAAACTGAAATAATTAACTTTCAACCATTATATGAGTCGATAGTTTCTTTTTCCATCTACATCAGAGCTTTCATCCCGGTATAATTTTGCAACAAACAACAGAATATCTTAAACAAATCATACATCAAAAGAAAAAAAACAATAACAATTTAAAGCAAATGTTAGATATTATCAACAATGGAAAAATCCAGAGCAGCTTTCAACTTTGTTTCTTTTTATTTTCGAAACCAAAATTAGTCAAAAGAGAAACTTATACCAAAACATGCGACTATAAGAAGCAAAAATTACCTAAGCTTAATTCAAGATCTAGTCAAAGATATTGAACATTTTGAAATTAAACCTCATTTTGCAGAAATCAAAAAGTAAGCATTCCAATTATTGATGATCATGCTCACCATTGTTGTCAATAGCAACCTCAGGCGTATCTCTACTACTACCTAGAATTCAACATTAATTGAAGAAAATAAGAAACTTGAATTTATAGCATATTGAAAAATCAATTACATAACAACTATGTTAAGGACCGGCGGGCCCAAACCGGTCCCAAACAGTCCCGGGCAGCAACGGACCATGTTTTTGGATGAAAATCGTAACCGGTTAAGGACCGTCGGGCCCAAAACAGTCCCAAACAGTCCCGAGCAGCAACGGACCATGTTTTTGGATGAAAATCGTAACCGGTAAAGGACCGTTGGGCCCAAACCAGTCCCAAAAAATATCATTTATATCGCTCTTACCGGGTAAGACTCTCAATCCTTCCCATGTTTATCCGGTAAGTAAGTGAGCCAATAAGCGCTTTCGGGATACACGTTTGATAAACGGTCCTAAATATCTCTTCAACATAAATGTTTCAACTTGGAAGAGCTTTCAAGAATTAGAGAGATTGGTAACAGAAAAAAAACTCTTCAACTCCAAGTACTTAAAATTAAGAAGTTTGGATGATAACTTTGACCTAGAACAAAATTACACTCGGATGCATGGGATTCAATCTTAAAATCGTGCACAGAGAAAAAAGCAGGCATGTCTTGTATTGCATTGCATTGAGACAATATCTTTAACGCTATTCATACCCCGCTGTTTAAGTTGCTTTGAAGCTCTTCGATAGCCGCTAGTATTACTCTTTTTGCTGCAACCAAAAAAAAACAAGATATTACAAGTAAGCTCATGGCCTCCTTTTACGAAAGTTAAGGTACAACATTCATTGTAAACCTTTATCAAGTCTGTTCTTGGACCTTGCCATATTCATCCGGTAAGATGTGACTTGGTAGCAATTACCTGGGTAAGCATTTGGTAAACAGCTCCTTAGACTGCACTACATTAAAAGGAGCCTTATAACATGATGTCAATTGGACATTTTCCTAAAGTTTGTACAAGTGGTGGCACGATAATTAGATAATGGACACCAAAATAGCGAAGTTCATTACTTTTTACGTAATTACAATGCTAACAAACAAATTAAGTCAAAAGATTCGTGGACAGACCTCAATAGTTGGACCCGTGTGAGCTTCTGATGCAAAACCATAGAACCTGTCATTGTCATTCTACACATGGCAAGTGTCAATAGCAAAATACATGAAGCTTCCGGTAACCCTAGTGTACCAAGGCTTCTCGGTAAGCGCTTATCTGGTAAACTGAGAAATTGAGTGCCAGGCCAAGACGGATTGGCTGATTTGAAGGAAGTTATGTATTTGCGGCAATAGAAACACCCTACACGAGGAGACTAGTAAAGAAACTTTCAATAAAGAATGTTAATTGCTTATACACAAAAATAAATCGGAAATTAGTACAAATATAAGTGTAAAACTGCATTTATATAATGCTATAGAGATTAATAAAAAAAATGCCTCATATCCCTTCAATGACAGTTCAGCAGCATCGTTCCTTTTCTTCCTTTCTTGGTTTGTCTTGAACTCAACAAGGTATAAATTGTAGAAATTTAAATCTATAAAATAGGAGATAAGCATCAAGGAATGTCGACACTACATAGTTAGAAAGATGGAACTGGTAAGGTTTAATTGAATAAAAACATAAACATGAAGAGAAAAAAAATCAAAAGCCATTGAAGAAAAAACATTTTCAAAGAGAGAGGTCAAATCTAGACATGGATGGAGAAACCCTAATTCAGAAAACACATTAAACAGGGAAAGAGAAACAAATAATCAATCCTAAACAAACAGGCAAGGATAAACAAATATGAACGAGAAACACATTTATCAACTGAAAACACATAAACAGGGAAGGAGAAACTGCAAGAGGAATGTCAAATGTTATTCCTTAAAAAATGTGGTCTTGAAGGAACAAATCTAGACAAAAGATACACACCTTTAGATGTCGAATCTGCAAAAAGAGAGAGAGAGAGAGAGAGAGAGAGAAGAAGAAGAAGAAGAAGAAGAAGAAGAAACATAGCTCTAGACACCAAATCTGCAAAAACTCAAAAACCAACTAAGTAAGAGAAAAATAAAAATAAAAAAACACGATGGCATTTTAGGTATTACTGATTCATGGTATTGAAGAACACCGAGAAAATATGGACAAAAATGTGATTACTTTACCTGGTGAAGTAAAGGATAAGAAAAATTCGAACTCTGAAGAGGGGATAATGATGATATCCAATGAAGTTCGTACAGAAACGTAATCTTCTGGAGCAAAAAATCATTAGCAAGATTTGGAAGAATTGCACTAACCTTCTTATTCACTTCACAACATTATTATGTATCTGCTTCTTTTTCTACAAAGAAAAAAAAACACAAATAAGATATTATTGAAATATGAAACAACAAAAACATAATCAATCAATAAAAAGTGAGCATTGATCACGGGTTTGGATTTTGATTTTAGGGTTTCATTCTTACCTTCATTTGATAACACACATTAAGGTCCGTGTCTGTTCATACCCTGAAATCTTCAAATAACGTATCGGAAAACCCATAAGAAACATCAAAATTCAGAATACCTTGGCATTGGAGGATGATTTATCGCAACCTCATTATCTTTAATAACTTTAAAGAGATTTGGTCGATTTCAATTTGGGATGGTGCAACACAGTATTTTGAGACATTTTAGGGGGAATATTTGAGTAGAGATTTCACGATTTAAATTTGAATTTTGAATTTGGCAGGAGAAAAAGATTTTATTGTTGGAAAGGAAATATCTGATTGCAAGAAAGGATCGTGAACCTAAAACTGAAAGAGGATATAAAGGGATATGCATTCGTAGTTTGTACAATATGTATTAAAACTTGTCTTTTAAAAGATTTGTACATTTTATGCATAAAATAGTGGTAATATATGATTTAGAAGTTGCACTTAAGAGTTTTTTATTCGTGCTTTATAATATAGTATAGATAGTAGTCAAGGAGGTCAGGGGTTTTTTAAATTGTATTTAAATGATAATAATTTATGTAAATCCTTTTATTTAAAAAATATTACTATTTTAAGAATATATTTTCATTTTTACATATTAATTATCTATAAAATTTGAAAGAATTCAACTCATATTAATCTGAATCAATTTGATTCATTATATCATTAAATTTTCGACGGTTTTCCGACGACTAATAAAAATAAATAAAAGATAAGATTAAAAAACCTACCGTCGGTATATCACTAACTTTTCGTATGGTTTTCCGATGACTCATTAAAAATAAATGAAAAATAAAATAAAAAAATTACTGTTGATAAGCCGTCGGTATATAACTAATTTTTCCGACGACTTATTAAAAATAAATATAAAATAAAATAAAAAAACTTACAGTCGGTAAGCCGTCGATATATCACTAATTTTTCCGACGACTTATTAAAACTAAATAAAAAATAAAATGAAAAAAATTATTGTCGATAAGCCCTCGGTATATAACTAATTTTTCGGATGTTTTTCTGACGACTTATTAAGAATAAATATAAAATAAAATTAAAAAAACACTTACCGTCAATAAGCCGTCGCTATATTACTAATTTTTTCGACGGTTTTCCGACGACTTATAAAAAATAAAATAAAAAAAATACCGTCGATGGACCGTCGGTTTGCCGTCAGTAAATGCCGTCGGTGTTTTACAAATTTCTAGTAGTGTGTATAAAGTTTTTTTTAGCGAATGAATTTAATTAAAAAGACGTGAATCACAAAAAAATTGAATTTAGAATTTTTTGAGATAAAAATTTATTTTTTCAATTTAATAGTTCAGAATAAATATAAATTTAAAATTTTAATTTGTGATTAAATATATAAAATAGTTTTAATAACTGTTTCTTTTAAAAGACGTGATTCAAAAAATCTAATGTTTTTAATAATTGTTTTAGAGTGAATTACATTTTGGCCCATGTAGTTTATGTAAATGTAGATTAGTCTTCAATAATGATTGTTAACTAATGGAGTTATGGACCATAGTATGCATTCTCACTAAGGAGACAAACTCAATAAGAGCAACCGAGGAAATCCTGGTTGATGGAAAACCGATGAAAATTAGGATCTCTGAAGGAGAAGAGCTGGCCCCTAATTGGGAAGTCCAATCTGGAGTCCCTGAGTCAGAAGAAAAAGATTGAGAGGGCGAGGATGAAGAAGTAGAAGTTTTCGTAGTTGACACTGAGGAAGAAGAGGGAGAGTTCGTTCCTGACTCTCTGTTCTCCGAAAAAGATAAATACAAGTTGAAGAAGAACAACTTGATCGCAGAGCAGGACAGATGGTCGGAGTCGGCGCTGGTGAGGAAGGAAGCAACTCCCGACAGTAGAAGAAGAAAATTCTAGATTTTCGAGGAGGATAATCGAAGGGTCCATGAGTCTCCCAATAAAGTTCATGGCAGTTCCAAAAAACCTGGGGAAGTTAAAAGAGACGGCGTTGAAGGTGTCATAAAAGTGAAAAACAAGGGACAAGACTATCCGTTACTCAAAACCGTTTTATCCTCCTAAATGGACCAGAGTCATATAGGAGATGGGCTGACCCAATTAATTAACCAAAGTCTGGACTGCTCTAAAGAGAACCATGACGGGCTGGATTTTTGTGAAAACAATACACAGGAGTCCAAACTAAATGGTCTTTGAACCTGGAAAATTCAAGAGACTATCATTCCAATCCACACAGCCATCCAATTACGTTCATAAGCATATCAAACATGTCGCCAAAACAGAAATCGACCCCAAAGAAGAAGGGACGAAAGAAGACAAGATCAGGGGTTAACTTGGAGGAAGAGGCAGATTCTATGTTCGAAGAAGGATGTCTGGAAGCTACGGAATCTGAAATTCTGAGATGTAACTCAAGGGTCCTTAGAAGCCATGGTAAAGTGAATCAGCCTGAGGTTTCGTCTTCTAGATTTTTCGATATGCAAACAGAGATCGAAAGAACCCTCGAGGTGGAAGACTTGTTAATATGAGAGGATTGGAAAAAGAAGTGGAAAATAGTGTTCTAGGGCAAGGAGTCTCCACCATTCCCCAATGAATTTGTTGTCTTTAAATTGTAGAAGTATTGGTTGTGACAAAAAAATCAGATGGGTGAACGGTCTGTGCAAGGACCACAAAATCAACTTCTTAGCTTTACAAGAAACAAGTCTGGAAGTATTGATGATTTCGTGGTTAAAAGGATTTGGGGAGATTTCGGCTTTGACTATGCATTTCTTAATTCCAGGGGTCGATCTGGAGGAATTCTTTCGGTATGGGACACCCATGTGTTCGTCAAAGACAAAGCTTTAAGCAATGGTGGGTTTGTTGCTTTCTTCGGGAGATGGATCCCTAATAACAAATTATGTTGCATCATCAACATTTATGCCCCCCAACAAGAAGCCAAGACAAAACTCCTTTGGGCTTCAATTCTGCAGTTGATTTGTAATTGGACTGGAGTGCTGATAATTGTAGGAGACTTTAATGTAATTCGAGAGCCGATTGACAAAATCCGTTCAAAACCTTTAATTCTTGGCTTGAAATGGATGATTTTAATAATCTGGTTGAAAAGGAATGGAGAGAGGGTTGCTATCTTAAGAATAAGTTCAAAATGCTTAAAGACAAAATTTAGAGATGGTGGAAATAGAAGAAGCACACATTGGAAGACTCCAAGAAGAAGGCTATGGTTACTATTGAAAAAGCACACATTGGAAGACTCTGAGAGAACAGGCTCTGATACCACTTGTCAGGATCGAATTCTCAACAAGAATTATGAATACTCAGAAACAATATTAAAGAAACTGGGGAATAGCACTTTAATATTCAATAAGCAGAAAAACAATGAAACAGTGAATCACAATCAACTTGTAAACTTTATTTAGTGATTCAAGTTACAAGCTTTTCACTCACAATCTCAATCTTGAAGAACAGGCTCTTTCAAGACGAATTCTACTTCTCTAGAATTAGGAACTATGCCTTGAGGTTGATTTTCTCTCTAGAACAAAAACTCAGAATTAATTCTCTATCTATTCTAAACAATTCTATATATATATATACAGAAAATAAAGATAATTACAAAACTTAAAAAGATCTTCAAAATAATCTTCATAATTATCTTCAAGCTTTCCATGTTTATCTTCAGACCCGATCTCTTCAATATTATCTTCACATTATCTTAGAAGCAGCATTAATCACCTTGATCACCTTGGAAGCATTAACTGAGTCTTGGCAGCATTAACTACTAAGCAGCACTAACCACTAGCAGTACTAACTAGCTAAGCAGTACTAACTTTGTTCAAGCAGCACTAACTTTGACTAGCAGTATTAATTCTACTAGAAGTAGTAATACCTAGCAGTATTAACTTTGAAATCCTCTGGCAGTACTAACTCTGGACTAGCAGCATTAATGACTTGGTCACATCTTCAGTTCCCAACAATCTCCCCCTAACTTGACTTTTAGAAAGAGAAGTCAAGTTCTTCAGATGCTTCCAAAACTTTCATTGTTCCAGTCCCATGTTAGGATCCAGTCTCATGCTCTGATTGATAGTTCTCTGAATTAGATACTTTGCCATTTCTGAATTTGATGCACAACCCAGCTTCTTCTTTAGCATGGCATGAAGCTTCAAACGTGTGTGATTATAGACCCTGTCCACCAAGTAATATTCCATGTGAAAAGTATCCAAGGCCAATTCATAGACTCCACTTCTTTCATACAGAGTCCATCCTCTAACAGTTTTAAACACATCTCTGATTAAATGCTGCACTGCTTCTGGATTAAATAACATGCACAAATACTCCATAACCAGCTTCACAATTGGTAACCCTGGAGCTTTCAACTGATCTGCATGTAACTTCATACCAACTTCAAACATTTCTTCCAAATCAGATCTTGAACATTCTCTGACAATTTTGTTCCATGTTGCAAACACATAGTACTTCTCATCCTTTCTTTTCAATCTGACATACTCTTTACCATCCACCATCATAATATCCCAGTGGATAACTTTAGGAGGTTTGACTCCAACAGGTTCAGCTGTGATAGGCTTTGGAATTTTATCCATTACCACCATGTACAAATTTACATCTGAACTCTGTGGTACTTCCTGAGATTCAGTTCTCTTTTCTTCATTCTTTGATGCCTCTTCTTCTTCAGCAACCTTTTTCTCTTCTTCTACTCTGGGCTTCTTTTCAGTTTTCTTTCTTTTAGCCATCATCTTAGTTCTCTTCAGAATCCTTTGACTTTGCCCTATAGTAGCTTCCTTCTTCTTTTCTTCCTTTATCTCTACCTTTTCTTTTGTAGGAGTTCCCTCTTCACTTTCAGGGAAGGGTTGATTAATATTCACATCATGCCTCTCCTTGGCTTTCTTTTCAAACTCCACTCTGTCCTTTTCATTACTTTTCAGTTTTCCCATTTCTTTCTCATATAAGCCCTTGACTTGATCAAAAGTCATCTTCACAAACATTTCTTTCTTTACACCAATTGCACTCCTAAAGAAAGTTATCATCTTGTTTCTTTCCTGAGTTGCAAGGTAAGTTTGTGAAGGCCTTCTCTTCTTTGCACTTGATCTGGCCATCATAGCCTTTCTCAAGCTTATTGCTCTTTGCTTTGCTTTTTCTGTTTCCAACCCTTTTTGAAATGCTTCCTTTAATTCATTTGCAAGTGCTCTGGCTATTTCTCTGTCTTTCTCAACCTGCTCTTTCTCTGCTTGATCTAACTCTTCTTGCATTTTCTTAGCTAATGCTTCATCTGACTCAACCATCTTTTGCTTTTTGGTTGGTTGATCATATTCTATCATCTTTTCTTTCCCCTTTTTCATTGCATATGCATCCTTGTCTTTCTTTTCTGTTCTCTTTGATCCCCCTTCATTTATGACCACTCCCTTTGCTTTGGGAGTGTCCTTCTTTGCTTTGACAAACATCTCTGCTATTTCAATCTCTGATGGTGTTAACCCTGTTACTGCTGCTTTTGAAGTTTCAGCAGCACTAACAGTTTCTGCTGCTGGGGTTGTTACTGCTGCTGGTGTTGTTTCTGCTGCTTTGGCACTTTCTGTTTCTATTACACCTTCAGCTTTTTCTTCAACAAACTCTCCCCTGGCTTCAACATTCTCCCCCTCAATTTGTTGATCCAACTGTTCTGAGCTTGAACTCTCCCCCTTTTTGGAAGCATTCTCATTTTCCTTTTTGGTTGCCCCTTTCTCCTCCTTAGAACAAACTGACTTCTTCTTTTCTTGGCCATGAGCTTTCCCACCAGTTGCTTGAGTTTTGAAATTTGCTGTTGTTGGGAGATGACCACTTGCTACAATGCTTTGATTTCCTTTCCTTGATTAACCACATCAACATTGATGTTGGCTATTGTTTCCATCAATTCCAAGTAAGTATAGCTATCCTCACCTTCTTTAGGTGTTTTACCCACCCTTGAAGGATCATTGGAATCTTTTTCCATCAATTCATCAGTTTCAGGTCTGTCCTCACCCTTTTTGGATGTTTTGCCCATCCTTGAGGGATCATTGGAATCTTTTTCCATCAATTCATCAGTTTCAGGTCTGTCCTCACCCTTTTTGGATGTTTTGCCCATCCTTGAGGGATCCTTGGAATCTTTTTCCATCAATTCATCAGTTTCAGGTCTGTCCTCACCCTTTTTGGATGTTTTGCCCATCCTTGAGGGATCTTTGGATCTTGTAGTAGTGACCTTCTGCCTAGCAGAAGCATCAACTACCCCCTTCGTTTCTTGGCACCGGGGTCCTTTGGTTGATTTCTCAGCCAAAGTTGCCATGGGGAAGGTCTTAGAGATGTTACCACTGTCCTTCTCTGTGCTAGCAGAAGTAGTGGCAGCCTTCTCACCCATATGCTCATCCATCTCCTTAGAGAGCACCTCCTTAGGGTTAGGAGACACCCTATTGGATTCCCTTTGGATATTCTCTATTGGAGAATGCTCCAATAGAGGGCTTTGAGGCTCTTGGTTAATAGTAGGTACAACAAGGGAAGGAGCCTTGTGTACCTTTCTCTTGACATACATCTTGGTTATCATAGGAGTGGGTTTAGCAGCAAAGGACCGAGGACAAATTTGAGAGAGGGAAGGTTGGGATTGGCTCTCAGTGGGTTGGTCTAATGAGGGCCTTGACCTTGAGGCCATACCTTCTTGTGGTTGGGACACCACCATCATTGTTGAGAACAATGGGGTGTCAACTCCTTCCGAGTCCCTAGCAGATCTTCTCATGTTTGAGAAGACCTTGCCTTTAGGGGGTTTAGGTACATATACCCCATCAAAGTGAGGTATATCCGTCAATCATTTGTTATAACTGCCTGTACAAACCTGGGATACATGAAGAAACTCTTCTTGTTGTCCAGGTTTGAGACAAGATCATTGAAGATCATCAGTGAAAAGTTATATTTTCTAGCAGTAGATAAGCATACCAAAGCATAGGCAATGGGACTGCTAAATTGGCTCTAGCCAGTGGTTTTCTTGGAAATACAGTGCATCAGGGTATGAACAAAGAACCTCCATTGGGGTGAAAATTGAGCTTTGAAAAACTTGAAAATCCCCAATTGGCCTTCATACCCCATTCTGGTGAGGTTTGAAAACAAATCCTCATTTGGAATAGAAGATATACCTGAAGCATCGTCTAGACGTAGACATATGCGAAAGGTCTCCTCAGTAACTGTCAAGGGTTTGTCACAAACCCTTGTTTTGATGCACGTCACTCCATTTTCAGTGCTAGTAGTGGCGTTGGCCCAGAATTGCCTTTGGTGCTCTATGTAGATGGTGGGAGACACCGTGAGAGCACGAGCGATGTGGCTTGACTTCAGGAAATCGACTATCTGGTGAAAACCTTCGGCTTGTTTTGGCTTTTGGAGCATGGCTATCTCGTTGTGCTCATCAATAAACGTCATTGAAGCCATCTGTACGCGAAGATTCTTGCCTAGCGATCACTGGATACTTGAGAGAAAAGAGTGAGAGAGAAGATGAACAGTAGACAAAGAGTCGTTATGATCTTTTAGGCGGGGAAAGGGTATTTATAGCTTGTGGATTATAAGCAGTATTAACCTTAAAAAGATAGTGAAAGCAGTATTAACAGTGAGCAATATTAACCACTAGCAGTATTAACTAACTAGCAGTATTAACTGAGAGCAGTATTAACCACTAGCAGTATTAACTTAGAGCAGTATTAACCACTAGCAGTATTAACTAACTAGCAGTATTAACTGAGAGCAGTATTAACCACTAGCAGTATTAACTAACTAGCAGTATTAACTGAGAGCAGTATTAACTGTGCACTGGCAGTAGTAAAATTGTACTGGCAGTACTAAAACTGTACTGGCAAGATTAACCATACTTACACTTTTAAGCTTGTGATGAACTGAGTACTGCTATACATTTCCTGAGAAAGAAGATTAGTAACACCAAGAATAAACTATATACAGGTATTGAACCACTTTTTAAGTAGGATCTTATTCAGAGTTGATCATTCCCACACTTGTTACCAGGAAAGTGAATCTACCCACATCAAAGGCTTTGGTGAATAGATCAGCAAACTGGTTATCAGTATGAACTTTTACAACTTGAATAAGCTTCTTTTCATTGCAGTCTCTTATAAAGTGATACCTGATCTCAATGTGCTTTGTCTTTGAGTGCTTGACAAGGTTATTAACAATGCTAATAGCACTGCTATTATCAATAAAGATTGGAGTGTGTAGAAAGGTTACCCCGTAGTCCAGCATTTGATTCTGAATCCATAAGACTTGAGAACAACAACTTGCAGCTGCTATGTACTCTGCTTCTGTTGTAGATGTGGACACTATGGTTTGTTTCTTGCACTACCATGATACTAGTCTTGCACCAAAAAACTGGCATCCTCCAGAAGTGGATTTTCTGTCCAAGTTTGCTCCACCTAAGTCACTATCTGAGTATGCAAGTAGGTCAAATGATGAGTCATAAGGATACCAAAGTCCCAATCTAGGTTGCCCTTTGAGATATCTGAATATCCTCTTAACAGCTTGATAGTGTGATTACTTTGGCCTAACTTGAAATCTTGCACACACACAGACTGGAAACATTATATCTGGCCTAGAGGCTGTAAGATACATAAGAGAGCCAATCATGGATCTATAGTGATGAACATCCATATCCTCCCCCTCAAGATCTGCTGTTATCTGCTTGTGTGTCTCCATAGGTGTGCTGGCAGGCTTTGAGTCTGAGAAACCAAACTTGGTTAGTATGTCCTGCACATACTTGGACTGACAAATAAAAATACCATCTGACTTCTGTTGGACTTGGAGTCCAAGAAAGAAAGTAAGTTCCCCCATAGAACTCATTTTGAACCTTTGATGCATTAGGTCCTCAAACTCCTTGCACATATTGTCTCTTGTGGATCCAAAGATGATATCATCCACATAGATTTGGACCAACAAGATGTCCTTATTCTTTCTCTTGATGAACAGAGTTTTATCAATGACTCCTCTTTCAAAGCCATTTTCCAAGAGATAGGAGGAGAAAGTGTCATACCATGCTCTTGGTGCTTGATGCAGTCCATAAAGTGCTTTCTTCAGTTTGTATACTTTGTCTGGATAGCTTGGGTTTTCAAACCCTGGTGGTTGACAGACATATACTTCTTCTTCAATTGAGCCATATAGAAATGCACTTTTTACATCCATTTGATAGACTTTGAACTTCATATAAGAAGCATAGGCCAGGAACAATCTGATTGCTTCTATCCTTGCCACTGGTGCAAATACTTCATCATAATCTATTCCTTCTTCTTGTGTATACCCTTGTGCCACCAACCTTGCTTTGTTCTTTATTACTATTCCTCTCTCATCTCTCTTATTCCTGAAGACCCATTTTGTACCTATTGCTCTTTGACCTTTAGGAAGGTCTACTAGATCCCAAACATCTTGCAGCTTGAATTGTAGCAGCTCTTCTTGCATGGCTTCTATCCAACTGGAATCTCTCATAGCATCATGAGCCTTCTTAGGCTCAAGCTGGGATAGAAAGCAAGAAAGCACTGTATGTTGTTGGTCTTGCATATCTTGCAGCCTTCTTTGATTTCTAGTCATCATAGGAGAAGAGATATCTCCTATTACCAGCTGAGGAGGATGATTCTTTTGCGTTCTTGTTTGATGACTAGATTCTTCATTGAGTCCCACCTCTAGATTGGTGTCATTCAACTCAACTGAAGTGATTTCAGCATCTACTTCTGGTTCTGTATTTTCTTGACTCTCCTCATCTCTCCTTTCTTCTTCCCTCTGATTTGGTTCAGTAGATGGCTCCTTTGCACAGTCTTCCACAGGATCCACTGTAGGTATGGGAAAAATCACAAACTGAGGTATGTTGTCTTGAACTTGTGTAGTCCCTGATCCTCCACTACTTAAACCTGAATAATCATCACTACTGAAACCAAAAGAGTTAGTTAGTGAATCAATGTCAAACAGCCACTGAGGACCAGACCCAATAGGATTTGGTGTGATCTCATTGCATTTGACATTGTCACTTTCCTCAATTATTCTAGAAGAAGTATTAAAAACTCTGTAGGCCTTACTTTGAGATGAGTAACCCACAAGAAATCCATCATCTGCCTTGCTATCAAACTTTCCTAAGTGAGATTTGGTATTGAGAATTGTACAAGGACACCCAAATGGTTTAAAAAATCCAATAAAGGGTTTTCTTTTATTTAAGAGCTCATAAGGTGTCTTGTTCTTTGGCTTGACCACTAGAACTCTGTTTTGGACATAACAGGCAGTATTAACTGCTTCAGCCCAAAAAGTAATTGGCAATTTTGAATCAGCTAACAGAGATCTAGCAGCCTCAATTAGTATCCTATTCCTTCTCTCAGCAACTCCATTTTGTTGTGGAGTCCTAGGAGCACTATATTGTCTCTCAATGTCTTTTTCTTCACAAAAGGTGTTTAGATCAAGATTTTTAAATTCAGTTCCATTGTCTGATCTAATGACTTTTACTTTTTGATTAGTTTGGTTTTCAATTCTTAGAATAAAGGATTTGATCAGTCCACTTGTCTCATCCTTAGTCCTTAGAAAATATACCCAAGTAAATCTAGAGTAATCATCAACAATAACTAGGCAATATGATTTCTTCCCTATGCTCATCACATTTGTAGGACCAAACAGATCCATATGTAATAACTGGAGACAAGAAGAAATTGTATTTAACTCTTTGGTCTTATGAGAAGTTTTGTGATGTTTGCCTTTAAGACAAGCAACACAATGATCATCACATGAAAAGACTTTTGATGGTAAACCTCTTACAAGGTTGTTTTTAACAAGTTTGTTCATTGTCTTGAAGTTCATGTGACGCATCCTTCTGTGCCAAAGAGAGGATTCATCCACAGAAGCTTTTGAAACAAGACAGTTCAGGGATGAATCACTTGAAACATTGTCCATATCTAGACAATAAACATTGTCCTTTCTTGGAGTTCTAAGTAGTATCATGCTTTCATCAACTACCTTGAATCTTGGAGCAAGGATCATACATTCTGTATTGGTAAATAATATACTATGTTGTTTGTCACAAACCTGTGATACACTTAACAGGTTGTACTTTAACTGATCAACATAGTAGACATCCTCAAATGTCATCTTACCTTTTGTGACATTACCTTTTCCACTTATTTTTCCACCTGCAAGATTGTCTCCAAATGCAACATGTCCTCCATTGATATGCTTGAAATCCTGAAGGCATGACATGTTGCTTGTCATGTGCCTAGAGCAACCACTATCCACATGCCAGATGCTCTTCCCCTTGAGCTGTTGGTTGCCCTGCACATAAGATAAATTAGTTAGTATTGATTAGGAACCCAAGCCAAAGTGGTCTTGGGTACCCCTTTCTCATCAAAATATTTACATTCCTTCTTGACAAGATTTTTAAACTTTGACTCCTCATTGCTGGAGTACTTTGTCACAATAATGGGTTTGGCTGCACATTTGCTAGAAGCAGTACTGGTTTTAGAAGAACTGACTGCATTAGCAGCACTTGCATGCTTAGCAGTACTAACCTTGTTAGAAGTAGTAACTGTGTCAGCAACAGTAACTGTGTTAGCAGTAGTAACCTTTGAAGAAGTACTAACAATGTTAGAAGCATTAAAATTTTCAGCAGTACTAACACTGGTAGCAGCAGTATTACTTCTGGCAGCATTATCCCTGTCAGCAGTACTATTTGATGTAGCAGTACTAACAGTTTTAGTGCTTCTAGGCACCCACATTTTAATACTCTCTTTCAAAACCTTTTTCTTCATTTGGCCTTTGGTTTCAACAGATTTCTTAGCCACATGTTTCTTTCCAGCTTTCCTATAACCAACAGGTTTTTGCACAAATCTTTGAAAGTTCATCCTTTGGTTAATAGGATTAAAGAAACAGTACTTAGCCAAATGATTCAACTTGCCACATATGAAACAAGGTTTTGGTCTGATTATTTTACTCAGATCAACTCCTTGTTTCTGATCCCATTGATTATTCCAGTTTCTTTGATTACCTCTCTTTGTACCAGAATTTGGGCTCTCAGTTTTATTGCAAGCACACTGTTTACAAGGGCCAGGATTCACAACAATGGTCTGTTTGTAATGGACCTTGTTAGCCTTTCCTTTTGTCTTCTCTATCTCTTTAGACTTGACCCAGATTTTTCCACATCCCTCATTGGTGATAATGTTGTTTTCTAAGGGTATCTCTTTACTCACAGCATTATTCCTATTCTCATTGGCTTCTTTCTCAGTCATATCCTCAACAACCACCTCATCCAAAGGATCTATCTTAAATGCTTTCTCAGACAAGTCCTTTTTCTCCTTGGTATCTAACAAGTCTGATGTAGGAGGGATGTAGTTGTTGTTGTAAGGAGGGGGTGTGTTGTTGTATCCAACACCAGGCTTCATCTTATCATGAATCTGAGCCTTTAGAAGAGAATCCATTGCTTTTGAAGCATATGAAAACTTTTCTATATCAAGCTTAACCTTAGCTAGTTCTTCTTTCAACTTATCATTCTCTTCTTTGGACTTAGACAGTTTGGTCTCTAACTCATTCTTTTCCCACTTCCAGTAGTTTGTGTCATAAGAGTGTTGAAGTTCATTGGATTGGAAGACTTTGATTTGTTCTTCAAACCTCTCAACTATTAACACATAATCTCTTCTGTCCTTTTCTAATCTTTTGAGGTCATCACACATGTTTTGGTTGTGATCCCTGTACCTTTTGACAGTGTCTATGCAAGATTGAGTACAAAGATTAGAAATTACCTCAGAGGGGAGATCAGACACCTCTGCCATAAGAGCTTGATTCTGAATGGCTTCCTCAGCTTGGTCACTCCAGTCAAACCCCATTCCTTGTTGAGAAACAAGGGCTTGAGCAGAGTTCTTGTTTTGATTGTAGCCTCCATTCTGAGCTTGCTGGTGGTTGTTATTTGGCACACCACTTCTGCACTCCCTAGCAAAGTGTCCCTTCATGTGGCACTTATAGCATTCCACCTTTGTCTTGTCAAAACCAGCTCCATCTTCTCTTCTTTGAGAGAAGTTGTTCCTCCCAGTTCTTTTAATAAACTTCTTCACCCTCATAGATAACACGGCCATCTGCCATTTAATGTCCATCTCCTCCAGATCATCAGGGTGAATTTGTTCCAGATCATCATTAATTAAAGAGTTGTTGCTATGACTTGACAAAAAGGCTTCAAAGACAGTTTCAGTGCCTTTTTCTGAATTCACTCCACTAGCAGCACTAACTGCTTCCGGGTTGGCAGTAGTATCAGTGGATGCTGATAGAAGTGCTGCATTATGAATATAACCAGTGGGCTTCTTCTTAGCTTCTACCTCAGATTCAAAAGCTCTTAGATCATTATACAGATCATCTAGTTCCTTCTCTTCCAGATTGTCACTCTGTCTATATGAGACAGTGTACATAGTCCATTCATCCCCAAGAGATCTGAGGAACTTCCTGTTGATATCATCTTGCTCCATCTTCACTCCAACAGTAGCCAGTTCACCAATAAGCTTGTTGAACCTGTCAAAAGTTTGAGTCATAGACTCATTCTTTGAAGAAGTGAAGTTCTCATACTGCTGCTTCAGAACATCCCTTTGATTTCTTTTGGTGCTCTTAGTTCCAACAAATCTTTTCTCTAGAGCATTCCAGAGAATCTGAGCATCAGTGCAGTTGCAGAATTGATGCTGATATTCATTGGGGATGGCCAAAAGCAGAGTGCTCAAGGCCTTCATCTCGGTCTGCCTGATCTTCCTCTCACCATCTGTCTTTGGTGGAGATCTTTTCCCATCTGGTCCAATCTAGCCTTCTGTAGAGGGGCCATTCTCAATGACATCCCACATTGAGTAGTCAGTGAGGAGAATGTATTGCCTGATTCTGATCTTCCACATGTCAAACTCATTGGGTTTGAGCATTGGAACCTTAGAGACAAGAGTACTATTTGATTATGCAAAGTTTTCCATGATGAATGAATGAATGTTTCTGAGAGAACAGGCTCTGATACCACTTGTCAGGATCGAATTCTCAACAAGATTTATGAATACTCAGAAACAATATTAAAGAAACTGGGGAATAGCACTTTAATATTCAATAAGCAGAAAAACAATGAAACAGTGAATCACAATCAACTTGTAAACTTTATTTAGTGATTCAAGTTACAAGCTTTTCACTCACAATCTCAATCTTGAAGAACAGGCTCTTTCAAGACGAATTCTACTTCTCTAGAATTAGGAACTATGCCTTGAGGTTGATTTTCTCTCTAGAACAAAAACTCAGAATTAATTCTCTATCTATTCTAAACAATTCTATATATATATACAGAAAATAAAGATAATTACAAAACTTAAAAAGATCTTCAAAATAATCTTCATAATTATCTTCAAGCTTTCCATGTTTATCTTCAGACCCGATCTCTTCAATATTATCTTCACATTATCTTAGAAGCAGCATTAATCACCTTGATCACCTTGGAAGCATTAACTGAGTCTTGGCAGCATTAACTACTAAGCAGCACTAACCACTAGCAGTACTAACTAGCTAAGCAGTACTAACTTTGTTCAAGCAGCACTAACTTTGACTAGCAGTATTAATTCTACTAGAAGTAGTAATACCTAGCAGTATTAACTTTGAAATCCTCTGGCAGTACTAACTCTAGACTAGCAGCATTAATGACTTGGTCACATCTTCAGTTCCCAACAATCTCCCCCTAACTTGACTTTTAGAAAGAGAAGTCAAGTTCTTCAGATGCTTCCAAAACTTTCATTGTTCCAGTCCCATGTTAGGATCCAGTCTCATGCTCTGATTGATAGTTCTCTGAATTAGATACTTTGCCATTTCTGAATTTGATGCACAACCCAGCTTCTTCTTTAGCATGGCATGAAGCTTCAAACGTGTGTGATTATAGACCCTGTCCACCAAGTAATATTCCATGTGAAAAGTATCCAAGGCCAATTCATAGACTCCACTTCTTTCATACAGAGTCCATCCTCTAACAGTTTTAAACACATCTCTGATTAAATGCTGCACTGCTTCTGGATTAAATAACATGCACAAATACTCCATAACCAGCTTCACAATTGGTAACCCTGGAGCTTTCAACTGATCTGCATGTAACTTCATACCAACTTCAAACATTTCTTCCAAATCAGATCTTGAACATTCTCTGACAATTTTGTTCCATGTTGCAAACACATAGTACTTCTCATCCTTTCTTTTCAATCTGACATACTCTTTACCATCCACCATCATAATATCCCAGTGGATAACTTCAGGAGGTTTGACTCCAACAGGTTCAGCTGTGATAGGCTTTGGAATTTTATCCATTACCACCATGTACAAATTTACATCTGAACTCTGTGGTACTTCCTGAGATTCAGTTCTCTTTTCTTCATTCTTTGATGCCTCTTCTTCTTCAACAACCTTTTTCTCTTCTTCTACTCTGGGCTTCTTTTCAGTTTTCTTTCTTTTAGCCATCATCTTAGTTCTCTTCAGAATCCTTTGACTTTGCCCTATAGTAGCTTCCTTCTTCTTTTCTTCCTTTATCTCTACCTTTTCTTTTGTAGGAGTTCCCTCTTCACTTTCAGGGAAGGGTTGATTAATATTCACATCATGCCTCTCCTTGGCTTTCTTTTCAAACTCCACTCTGTCCTTTTCATTACTTTTCAGTTTTCCCATTTCTTTCTCATATAAGCCCTTGACTTGATCAAAAGTCATCTTCACAAACATTTCTTTCTTTACACCAATTGCACTCCTAAAGAAAGTTATCATCTTGTTTCTTTCCTGAGTTGCAAGGTAAGTTTGTGAAGGCCTTCTCTTCTTTGCACTTGATCTAGCCATCATAGCCTTTCTCAAGCTTATTGCTCTTTGCTTTGCTTTTTCTGTTTCCAACCCTTTTTGAAATGCTTCCTTTAATTCATTTGCAAGTGCTCTGGCTATTTCTCTGTCTTTCTCAACCTGCTCTTTCTCTGCTTGATCTAACTCTTCTTGCATTTTCTTAGCTAATGCTTCATCTGACTCAACCATCTTTTGCTTTTTGGTTGGTTGATCATATTCTATCATCTTTTCTTTCCCCTTTTTCATTGCATATGCATCCTTGTCTTTCTTTTCTGTTCTCTTTGATCCCCCTTCATTTATGACCACTCCCTTTGCTTTGGGAGTGTCCTTCTTTGCTTTGACAAACATCTCTGCTATTTCAATCTCTGATGGTGTTAACCCTGTTACTGCTGCTTTTGAAGTTTCAGCAGCACTAACAGTTTCTGCTGCTGGGGTTGTTACTGCTGCTGGTGTTGTTTCTGCTGCTTTGGCACTTTCTGTTTCTATTACACCTTCAGCTTTTTCTTCAACAAACTCTCCCCTGGCTTCAACATTCTCCCCCTCAATTTGTTGATCCAACTGTTCTGAGCTTGAACTCTCCCCCTTTTTGGAAGCATTCTCATTTTCCTTTTTGGTTGCCCCTTTCTCCTCCTTAGAACAAACTGACTTCTTCTTTTCTTGGCCATGAGCTTTCCCACCAGTTGCTTGAGTTTTGAAATTTGCTGTTGTTGGGAGATGACCACTTGCTACAATGCTTTATTTAGTGATTCAAGTTACAAGCTTTTCACTCACAATCTCAATCTTGAAGAACAGGCTCTTTCAAGACGAATTCTACTTCTCTAGAATTAGGAACTATGCCTTGAGGTTGATTTTCTCTCTAGAACAAAAACTCAGAATTAATTCTCTATCTATTCTAAACAATTCTATATATATACAGAAAATAAAGATAATTACAAAACTTAAAAAGATCTTCAAAATAATCTTCATAATTATCTTCAAGCTTTCCATGTTTATCTTCAGACCCGATCTCTTCAATATTATCTTCACATTATCTTAGAAGCAGCATTAATCACCTTGATCACCTTGGAAGCATTAACTGAGTCTTGGCAGCATTAACTACTAAGCAGCACTAACCACTAGTAGTACTAACTAGCTAAGCAGTACTAACTTTGTTCAAGCAGCACTAACTTTGACTAGCAGTATTAATTCTACTAGAAGTAGTAATACCTAGCAGTATTAACTTTGAAATCCTCTGGCAGTACTAACTCTGAACTAGCAGCATTAATGACTTGGTCACATCTTCAGTTCCCAACAGTGTCACTATCGCGGAGGGCGTTTTTGGGCACACGGGCTGAGGCCGTGGTACAAGCCCGGCGAGAGTGACTAGAGAGAGTGCCCTGCCACTCTCGCGATGTCACAATCGCCGTCGGGCAGAGAGGCATTTAATGTTTGATTTCTTTCAAGGTGTTCATTTATTTCATCTTGGGGTTTTGAAGGCAGTGATATTTCTCTCCTCTAAGTAAGACTTCTGATATGTACTCAATTTTGAGTACTTAAGCACATTTCTTTTAGTCTTTTAGATAGGATTTTTCACTTCCAAATCCCACTTTGAGTCATTTTTTTACCTTATTTTCCATTTATTGTGTCTTGGAGCTGAATTTGTGTGGTTTGCTTGTTCTATTAAGATTGTAGGCTAACTTGCTTGTCTTTTGAAAATCTATTTGGACACAAGGCATGCTGCAACATTGGCACAACATGGAGCTGATCGTTTTTGGATGGAAGATCTTGAAGACCGAATCTAATTTTTGGCTTGGAACTAATCTTTTGTAACCTCTGGACAATTAATTAATCTGGTTTCTAATAGTTAGTTATGTTTGGAAAAGCTTTGGTAACTCTAGTTAGGTTTAGACTAGACTAAGTATAATTAGATTCCCCTTAAAATTGCAAATTTGCCACTCCCTTTGGTTATAAAAGGAGGGCTTAGTTGCTCTTAAGGGGACATCTCAAAAACTATCATCTTAGTTATCTTTTGGTTATGCATCTGATTTGTAGTAGCTTGGGGCTAATCTTAAATCACTCTTTAGTTCTTTAATTTCAAGTATTAATCTTTATGTTCTTCATCTTGCTCTTCATATTTTCTTTAAAGCTTTCCATCTTGTTATGCTTAGTGTAATCCTTTACTTTCTGTCTAATTCACGAACTGGTCATCTTCCAGTCCTGTGTCCCTTTTAATTTCCAGAATTCATGCATTTGTTCTCATGATCTTCATCATTTACTTCATCATCTTCATATGATCTTCATTATTGAATATGAATGCTTGCAGCATTGAAACAACACCCACCTGCACATCTTATTTTCTTATGTTTTCTTTCTTCATCTTGCATCTCTAGCCTTTCCTTTACTCTTTTGTTTTAGATTTCAGTAGTTAAAGTCCATTGTATTTATCTGCAAGTTTGCTTTCTTATCATTTCCATTTCCTTGTAATTTACATTCTTGTCTTTACATTTCAATGTCATATATATATATATATTTATATATTTTCAAGTCTTTTACATTACAAGAGCAATTTATATTATGTTTATCATTGTACTTCTTGGTAGTTGTTTTTCTTTCCTTATGGTAATGAGTAGCTAATCATCTTAGCTTGGGTGTGAGGCAAAAGGTGGTTATGTGGATCTAAAAGAAAGTAGGTTTTTCTGACTTTAACGAAATTTTATTATTCCAACTCAAGTTTTATCAAGATAACAAAACTCTTTGACAAAATGATCATTTTGATAGTGTAATAGTGTCATGGACCTAGAGATAGGCCATTGAATAGCACGTCAATTTAGTGACATGAGAGGTAATATCGAAAGAGTTACTTGCAACGAGAGTTGTTACTTGTGTCATTTAAAATGATCCATTCTTGATAAGTTGTCACTTTTTCAAAGGGTTAAAATGGAGTAGACTTAGATATAAGCTACTTGGAATACATCAACTTGGGGGGTACGGGGGTTATTTCGAAAGAGTAACTTTTAACGAAGAGAATTTGTTTCGCCGTATATTTTGAGAACTCCACTCCCATCATTCCCTTATCTGGAACCTTGCTCAGAGATGAGATGGTTCATAGCTACTGGAATAATGGGATGGTGAGAGTCCGAGAGGAATGTGTCTTGAAATCGATAATAAAACTAGTTATAGTCAGAAGCATGCTGCAGCATTCCAATAGCATCATACTATGACAGTGCTGTAGCATTGACCTATTGGATTTTAGATTCATATACCATCAAAAGTCTTACACCCTTGATTCTCATTTATTCTTGTTCATTTAGATCTGTGATAACCAACCTTCCAAAAATATTGCTTCAAATTCGTCATCTGAAATCTCATCATTCATCATACTTTTAACACACTTTTTAGTCCAATCTCTGTGGGACGATATCTGGTATCTTTACCATTTTATTACTTGTCAGGCGACATAGTACCAATTTGTATACTTGCTTCTTGGTATTATCTATCTTACCCTAAGGTACACAAAAGGGCCTATCAAGTTTTTGGCGCCGTTGTCGGGGATTGGCAAGTCAAAAGTGTTTAAAAGTGTTTTAAAAGATTTGGTTTTTCTACCACCTTTGGGAGTTTCAAAAATATTTTTAAAAGTGGTGCATGCCAAGAATACAACGCGAAGAATTTTTCGATCTAGATCCAGATATTGAGAGAACCTTCCGTCAAAGAAGGAGAATTCAAAGAACTTTTCAAAACATAAACCCTCTCAATATCGATGGACCTCCCCCGGGTTTTGAAAACAAGCAGATCAGACCACCACCACTTTTGGAAAATCAACCTCCACCTTTGGAAAATCAAATGAGACCACCTTTAGTGAATCAAATCAGGCCGCCACCAATTTTTGCAAATAATCAACCAATTTTTCAAAATCCTCCACCTCATCAGTTTCAAAATCACCAAAATCAAAATGAGGAAGAAGATGATGCCCGATCTGTTGGTAATGTTGAGCCACAAAACATCATTGATCTTGCAAACTCAAAAGATGGAAGAATTATGGACTATGCAATTCCTAATTTTGAGCAATTGAATTTTGGGATTGTTAGGCCACAATTAGAAACTTTACATTTTGAACCAAAACCCATCATGTTTCATATGTTGCAAGCCAATGGTCAATTTGCCGAAATGCCATCGGAAGATCCACATTCGCATTTAAAATCTTTTATAGAAATCACCGATGTTTTTCTAATCTCGGGAGTATCTGTTGATGCCTTAAGGCTCACTTTATTCCCATTTTCTTTAAGGGATCGGGCAAAAGTTTGGTTCAATTCATTAGCACTAGGTTCTGTACCATCATGGAGTGATATGGCTGAAAAATTTTTGCAAAAATATTTTCCTCCTACCCGGAATGCTAAATCCAGAAATGAGATTTGCATGTTTAAACAAATGGATGATGAAGCTATTCCGGATGCGTGGGAAAGATTTAAAGAATTGTTGAGAAAATGCCCTCATCATGGCATTCCCTACTGTATTCAACTCGAGATGTTTTACAATGGGCTTGTTCCCAATGCAAAAGAGATGCTCGATGCAACTTCAGGAGGGGATTTTACTTCTAATACCTACAATGCCGGGTATGAGATTCTTGAAAAGATTTCAACAAACAATGGACATTGGGCTGATCCAAGGGCCCAAACTCAAAGAAAGACTTCTGGAATGCATGATGTGGACGCATATACTGCATTAATAGCTCAGCTTGCTTCCATGACCAACATGCTTAAAAATATAACTTCTGGTCAAGGAACACAGCCGACTGTCCCTACACCTGCTTCAACAGTTCTTTCTGTGCAATGTGTGTGTTGTGGTGGAGACCATTCTTATGAACATTGTCCACATAATTCTGAATCTGTAAATTTTGTTCAAAACAGACCTGTTCCCCACTCCAACCATTACAATGCAAGCTGGAAACAACACCTAAACTTCTCTTGGAATAGTCCATATTTGAATCCACCAGCACCAAAGCATCAAGGGAACTCCAATTTTCAAAATCAAGGGAACTCCAATTTTCAAAATCAAGCAAGTAGTTCTCAAAACCAGCATAAGGGAAATTTTCAAAGTAATCATCATCAGAATAATCGTAATCAAGGTTTTCAAAACAATCAGCACACTCAACCACCTTTTCAAAATCAACATCATTCACCTCCACAAGATGACTCAAATCTCTCTCTTGAAGCAATGATGAGAGGATTCATGAGTCAGACACAAGCAGCTCTCTGGAGTTTGGAAACACAAGTCAGTCAAATTGCACTTAATCAGAACAACAGAGCCTCAGGCACTTTTCCTAGTAATACAGAATTACCTAAGGCTCCTGGAAAAGAACATGTGAAAGCTGTCACACTTAGGAGTGGTAAAGAATTACCTGAATCTGTGGAAAAGGAATCTGAATCAACAACCAAAAAAGATTTTGAAAAAATGTCCAAGTCCATTCCATATCTAGAGATTCCTGTAATTCCAATACTAGAAATTCAAGTAGAAAGTCAAAATCCTAAGATCACAAGTTCAAGTCCACCACAGACTGACCCAAAGACCACAGTTGTGATTTCACCTAATGAAACCAAGACCAAAACCATATTGGACCCATCTTGCTAAAAACAATCAAACCAAGCAGTTATCAAACCAGTTCCCCCTTACATTCCTTACCCCCAAAGGTTAAGGAATGAGAAGGAAGAATTGCAATTTAAGAAATTTTTGGATGTTTTCAAAGCATTGCATATCAACATACCTCTTGTTGAAGCAATTGAGCAGATGCCCATTTATGCAAAGTTTTTAAAAGACATATTGAGCAAGAAGAATAAGTTGAATGAATATGAGATTGTTGCCCTCACTGAAGGTTGCAGTGCCCTCTTGACCAACAAAATTCCCCTTAAGCAAAAAGATCCAGGGAGTTTCACCATTCCTTGCTCCATAGGTGGGAAAGAGGTTGGGAAGGCACTGTGTGATTTAGGTGCTAGTGTCAACCTTATGCCATTGTCCATTTTCAAAAGCTTAGGCACAGGAGAGGCTAGACCTACCACAATCACACTCATTCTAGCTGATAAGACCATTGCATATCCCAAGGGTAAGATTGAAGATGTGTTAGTACAGGTTGACAAGTTCATTTTTCCGGCTGATTTTATCATTTTAGACTTTGAGGCTGACAAGGATATTCCCATACTTTTGGGAAGACCTTTCTTAGCTACAGGTAGAACTTTGATAGATGTCCAGAAGGGTGAGTTGACCATGAGACTACAAGACCAAAAAGTCACATTCAATGTCTTCAACTCTTTGAAATACCCTAGTGATTTAGATGACTGCTCAAGCCTAGGTGTCATTGAGGAATTGTGTCATGAGGAGGGAGTTAAACAATCTTGTAGGATAGAATAGGAGGATAAGAAGGACCTGACCTTGGAAGACTTAGACAAGGAATATGATGATGATGATGATAAGACCTTGGAGAAGGAGTCTGTCCCTTTGGATGCTGCAACATTTGAGCTGCTAGAAAGTAATGAGCAAAAATCATTTACTCCATCAATAATCTCACCACCTGACCTGGAGTTGAAACAACTCCTATCTCACTTGAACTATGCTTTTCTAGGAGAAGAAGACAAACTACCTGTCATCATCTCTGCCACCCTAGAATTGCATCAAGAGAAGAAGTTAGTAGATATGTTGAAGTTGCACACAAAAGCCATAGGATGGACTATTGCTCACCTTAAATGGATTAGTCCCTCTATTTGTCAACATAAGATCATCTTAGAAGACAAGAACTTCACTTCCATAGGGCCATAAAGAAGATTGAACCCTGTCATGAAAGAGGTAGTGAAAAAGGAAATTTTGAAATGGTTAGATGCAGGAATTATTTTCCCAATAGCCAGTAGTTCTTGGGTTAGTCCATTCCAGTGTGTACCCAAGAAGGGAGGGATCACTGTCATTTCCAATGACAAGAATGAACTCATCCCTACCAGAATAGTCTCCGGATGGAGAATTTGCATGGACTACCGTAGGCTGAACAAGGCTACTCAAAGGACCATTTCCTTTACCTTTTGTTGATCAAATGTTGAACAGGTTGGCTGGAAAAGAGTACTATTGCTTCTTGGATGGATACTCAGGATACAACCAGATAGCCATAGCACCAGAAGACCAGGGAAAACTACCTTCACTTGTCCTTATGGCACCTTTGCCTTCAGAAGGATGCCTTTTGGAATTTGCAATGCTCCTGCCACTTTTCAGAGATGCATGATGTCCATATTTTCTGATATGCTTGAAAAATCCATTGAAATATTTATGGATGATTTTTCTGTTTATGGTTTATCTTTTTATCAGTGTTTGGATAATTTGAAACAAAGTCTTAAAAGGTGTGAGGAGACTGACCTGGTCCTTAATTGAGAAAAATGTCATTTCATGGTAACAGAAGGGATTGTCCTTGGTCATTTAATTTCTAAAAGAGGAGTCGACGTAGACAAAGCTAAACTGGAAGTAATTGAAAAACTACCTGAACCAACCACTGTTAAAGGTATCAGGAGCTTTCTTGGCCATGCTGGATTTTATAGACGGTTTATAAAGGACTTTTCAAAAATTTCAAAACCTTTATGTCTATTATTACAGCATGACCAAAAGTTTGATTTCAATGATGAATGTAGAAATGCATTCCTCACCTTAAAGAAAGCTTTGGTAACTGCACCAGTAGTTGTGGCTCCTGAATGGGACAAACCTTTTGAAATCATGTGTGATGCAAGTGATTGGGCTGTTGGTGCTGTGTTAGGTCAAAGAAAATAGAAAAATTTTCATTCCATCCACTTTGCAAGCAAAACCCTAAATGAAGCTCAAATTAATTACACAACAATTGAGAAAGAATTATTAGATGTGGTTTTTGCATTTGAGAAGTTTAGATCATATTTGATGGGAGCAAAAGTCATTGTACATACCGACCATGCTGCCATTAAATATTTGATATCAAAAAAAGATGCTAAACCTAGGCTGATAAGATGGGTTTTATTGTTGCAAGAGTTTGACCTAGAGATTATTGATAGGAAGGGGAATGAGAACCAAGTGGCTGACCATTTATCCAGGTTAGAAAAACAGGTTGAAAGTAGGAAAGAAAGAGACATTATCCAGATGAAAAGATTCTTATGGTGCAGGCACAACTTCCATGGTTTGCTGATGTAGCAAATTATTTGGCTTGTGGCATCATACCTTCTGATTATACTCATCACATGCTTAAGAAATTTCTCCATGATTGCAAATTTTACTTATGGGATGACCCTTTTCTGTTTAAACTTGGTACAGATCAATTGTTGAGAATGTGTATCCCAGAAACTAAAGCTGCAACAATTCTACAACATTGCCATCAATCAGCTTATGGAGGACATTTTGGAGGCCAAAGAACAGCAGCTAAAGTACTTCAATCAGGATTTTATTGGCCAACTCTCTTTAAAGATTCCCATAATTTTGTTCAAAGATGTAATGAATGTTAGAGAAGTGGTTCCATTTCTCAGAAAAATGAAATGCCTTTGAATGGAATCTTGGAAGTTGACTTATTTGATGTTTGGGGAATAGATTTTATGGGACCTTTTCCTCCTTCAAACAATTGTAAATATATCTTAGTTGCTGTTGATTATGTTTCAAAATGGGTAGAGGCAATGGCATGTGTTTCAAATGATGCTAAAATTGTTGTAAAGTTTTAACATAAACAAATTTTTACAAGGTTTGGTACCCCCCGGGCACCGATCAGTGATGAGGGTACCCACTTTATAAACAAATTGTTGAGTAAAGTTCTTGAAAAATACCATGTGAAACACAAGGTTGCCATTGCATACCATCCTCAAACCAATGGTTTGGCTGAGCTCTCAAATAGGGAAATAAAAGGGATTCTTGAAAAAGTTGTTTAACCAAACAGAAAAGACTGGGCTATCAAACTAGATGATGCTTTATAGGCATACAAAATTGCTTTTAAAACACCTTTGGGTATGTTTCCATACAAGCTAGTCTTTGGCAAGGCCTGTCATCTCCCTTTGGAACTTGAACATAAAGCATATTGGGCTATAAAGGAATTGAACATGAGCTTAGATGAGGCTGGCAACAAGAGAAAGTTGCAACTCTGTGAGCTAGAAGAACATAGGAACCTGTCCTATGAGAATGCCAAGTTATACAAAGAGAAAACAAAAAAATGGCATGACAATAGGATCAGGCACAGAGAGTTGCAAGCAGGCCAAAAATGTCTTTTGTTCAATTCTAGGCTGAAATTGTTTCCAGGAAAACTTAAGTCTAGATGGTCAGGCCCATTTCTCATCCACAAAGTATATCCATATGGGGTTGTAGACTTAGTCAATCCGGAAAACAATAGTGTGTTCAAAGTCAACGGCCAGAGAGTAAAGCTATACCATGATGCTGTAGCATCTCCACAGCATGGCTCTGTGGAGATGGTCACTCTATGCTAAAAAGCTTAAATCAAAGATGGGAACTATCTTAAAGTTCCACAATTTGTGTAAATAATCTATGTTTAATTAGTTTAGCAATTTTCTTTATAAGTCTAGTGTATTCCAATGCTTATTTATATGTTTATTTGTTAATGTGCAACCTTATTTTAGGAAAAAGAGGAAACATAAGATGCTATTCCAATGCTACAGCACCAAAGATCTGAATCTTCAAAAGAAAAAGGAATGTCCGGCTGAAAATTTGGGGAATATATCAGAAGCATTTTTGAATTCGTTTAAGAAAAGTACAATAGGTGAAATCATATTTTTAACTATTTTTAGACTTTGTATCTAATTTATAGCTACAATAATGAGGAAGCCTCCAAAAGATGCCTTTTGAGTACTTCACCTTAAAAACCCAAAGGTCATTACCCTCTTTTACAGCTAACATCCTCCCATTTAATCAGATATGGACACTATCATATCACCTTTTGTCTTTTCATCTTCTTGAGAAAACCCTTTTTTTTTGTAATAATAACCGTTTCTATCTCCCTCTCACTCCTCACTCCCTGTTTCTTCCCTCTCAAACCGAACTCCTCTCGAGAACCACCATCTTCTTCCCCTTTCTCTGTATTCAAACCGTATCATGGCAAGAGTTAAGAGAGCCATGGTTCGAAACCCTACTAGTACTGAAAGAAGACGAAGCTCGTGAACTAGGGTTGTTGATCAAACTCCAAGTGCCAGTAATCCTCAATCACCAGTGGTTTTGGAGGACAACTCTATTCGTCCACAAGATCGAACCTCTCTAAAAAATCTATTCTCAAATGCTTCTGAGGTCGAGGGCACCCTAATGGCCGAAAGAGCAGAAACTTCAGCAAGACCACCAAAAGCAGGGGAGATTCCAGCAAAGAACCCTTTTGTAGTTATTCTTCATCCCAACTTCATCACCATTGCAGACTCTCAGGTATCTTCTTCTGGTCAAAAATCTATGATCGATGGCCTGGTCACCTCTTGTTCTGAGGATGAGTCTGGAATACCCATCTCTTCAACAAAGGTAAATGTTGATCATTTTAGAAAGTATGAGTTCGATTGCTCATTTGGGCCTTTGAACTCTACTGATAAAAAGATCACCACTAACCCAATGCCTAGCCAAACTGATGAAGAAGTGGAAGTTATTGTTGAGAATCTTGATCCACTTGAGGAATCCCCTGTTGGAAAAAACATTGAGAGCCCTGTCGATGACCTTGGAAAAGAAATAGGAAGAAATGAGGAAACCATCATTGAGAGCATGGAGGTAGAAAGAGATATAGGTGAGAACCATGAGGACCCATTTATGGATTTCCCTCAAAATGATATTGTGTGGACTGAGGAAGAGGAACCAACGGTAGTCAAGCCAACTAAGAAAAGAAAGAGATTGGGAAAGGTCCATGCCAAGAAGACCAATAGGGAAGGGTCCAGAAAAAGTAAGAGGACCAAAAGAGTGATGACTGAGGGAGAACCATCTAGAACCAAACCTAGTGATACCAACTGCTATGCTGCAGCATCCTTGCAGCATGAGCAATCTGTGAGAAGAAAAGAGAGAAGTGAGGAACCTGCTATACCTCTCCCACCAAGGCCAACCTCACCTCCCAATGGGTTCAGCTCCAAGGCTGCAGCAAAAATGTGGCCTAAATTTCAGACTAAGATTGGGTTCCCTGAGAAAGGAATAGATGAGCATAGTATGAGGGAATTCCACTTTATTCGGCAGGTAGTTGATACCCAAGGTCTCAGCAAGCTATGTCATGTGTATACCTCCTACAATCTCACCCTTATTAGATAATTCTACTGGAGATGTCTGTAACCTCAGCCTAAAAAATTCAGGTTAGAGGAACCACTGTCAACCTCACTGCCAAAAGGATCAACCAGTTCCTAGAACTTAATCCACCCAAGAAAACATAATACTATGTACTTGTGCATAAGGCCACTGTCAATGACCTTGCTGAGGTTGTTGCAGTCTTGGGAAAACCTAAAACCAATTGGGAAAGCCATACCAATCTAATGTTGAGAACATTCAGAGCCTCCAATCTCAAAGCCGACTCCAATGTATGGATCAACTTTATGAGGCACACCATCTCACCAACCTCTCATGATACCTTCATCACTGTGGAAAGAATGCTTTTACTTTATTGCCTTGTGACAGGTAAAACCATCAACTTTGGAAGGATCATCATGAAAAGCGTAAGGGAGTGCTCTACAAGATCAAAATCAAGGGGAAAATTTTACTTCTCTGGAATGTTGACCCAGCTACTAACTGAGATGGGTGTCCCTAGATACATAGATGATCTGATTGTGAAGGAGCAGAGAGAAAGACATCAGATGGACATGAAGGCAGTACAGAGGTTGAGAGACAGAAAAGAGAAAGGTATTGGGGCAAATGAGATGGTGGGAATGATGCAGGAATTGTTAGCTCAAAACAACAATCTTATGGACATAATCCTGCAACAAAGGAATGAGTTTATGGAAAAGCTGGAAGATCTCAAGGTGGAGGTGCAATCCATGGTTGATGACAGAAAGAGAAGGGATCAAGAGGAGGAGAATGCAGAAGTAAAGAAGCTGAGGAAGTTGGTGAAAAGGCAGAAGACTGAGATAGCAGATCTGAAGGCAAAATTGAAAGCAGAAGAAAATGCCCACATTGGTGCTGCAACATCAAGCCTCATAGCAACATCACTTGCAGCCCCTGTTGGCCACACACAGCCTACTCAACCTGAGTAGGACAGGATTAAATCACACCCTTTTTGCTCCATGTCTGTTTATTTTTAGTTTTTAGGATGGGATAAGTTTTTACACTTTATAGGTTTGTCTTATTTGCATTGGATCATGTTTTGATATGATTGGTTGAGTTGTATATCCATAATAATTTCATGAGTCCACATCTCATTATTAAAAGTAGTGCATGCTAGAACTAGCCTAATAGTTACTTGGGACACAATTTGGACCATGTTCTACACATTTCACACTCATATGATTGGTATTCATCCTTTTCTTGCACCATAGCCACCCAACATCAAAGATAGAAACACCTTTCTCTCCTACAACGAGGACATTGCAGAATTCTTAGTTTGGGGTGGGGGGGTGTCTAATATGGCACAAGAAAAAGCCATGAAAAGTGGCAAATCAACACCACGAAAGTCCCATAGGGGCTGGTGTATGTACCAACAGAAAATGCACAAAATTTGAAAATTTTCAAGTGTTGGTACATATGTGAGAAAAGGCATGGAGAGGAAAGAAAGAGCCAAAAGAGAGAAACCCATACACTTAAAGCCATGAAAGAGATGTGATGTAGGATGTGTATCCATAACAAAAAGAATATAAGGCTAGCATTTGGTTCATGTCAAAGCACATAGGATGAGATTGTTGGTTACTTTGGATTTATGAAAGGCTATATGATGTAGACTTGGCATGCTCAAACTCATGATATACACCTAATGTATTCCAATGCAAAACTTTCACATTTAATATCTTTTCTTTTGTTCTTTTTATTGCTTGGGGACAAGCAAAGTTTCTAGTTTGGGGTGGTGATAAGTACTCAATTTTGAGTACTTAAGCACATTTCTTTTAGTCTTTTAGAAAGGTTTTTTCACATCCAAATCCCACTTTGAGTCATTTTTTTACCCTATTTTCCATTTATTGTGTCTTGGAGCTGAATTTGTGTGGTTTGCTTGTTCTATTAAGATCGTAGGCTAACTTGGTTGTCTTTTGAAAATCTATTTGGACACAGGGCATGCTGCAACATTGGCACAACATGGAGCTGATCGTTTTTGGATGGAAGATCTTGAAGACCGAATCTGATTTTTGGCTTGGAACTAATCTTTTGTAACCTCTGGACAATTAATTAATCTTGTTTGTAAAAGTTAGTTATGTTTGGATAAGCTTTGGTAACTCTATTTAGGTTTAGACTAGACTAAGTACAACTAGATTCCCCTTAAAATTGCAAGTTTGCCACTCCCTTTGGTTATAAAAGGAGGGCTTAGTTGCTCTTAAGGGGACATCTCAAAAACTATCATCTTAGTTATCTTTTGGTTATGCATCTGATTTGTAGTAGCTTGGGGCTGATCTTAAATCACTCTTTAGTTCTTTAATTTCAAGTATTAATCTTTATGTTCTTCATCTTGCTCTTCATATTTTCTTTAAAGCTTTCCATCTTGTTATGCTTAGTTTAATCCGTTACTTTCTGTCTAATTCACGAACTGGTCATCTTCCAGTCCTGTGTCCCTTTTAATTTCCAGAATTCATGCATTTGTTCTCATGATCTTCATCGTTTACTTCATCATCTTCATATGATCTTCATTATTGAATATGAATGCTTGCAGCATTGAAACAACACCCACCTGCACATCTTATTTTCTTATGTTTTCTTTCTTCATCTTGCATCTCTAGCCTTTCCTTTACTCTTTTGTTTTAGATTTCAGTAGTTAAAGTCCATTGTATTTATCTGCAAGTTTGCTTTCTTATCATTTCCATTTCCTTGTAATTTACATTCTTGTTTTTACATTTCAATGTCATATATATATATATATATTTATATATATTTTCAAGTCTTTTACATTACAAGAGCAATTTATATTATGTTTATCGTTGTACTTCTTGGTAGTTGTTTTTCTTTCCTTATGGTAATGAGTAGCTAATCATCTTAGCTTGGGTGTGAGGCAAAGTGTGGTTATGTGGATATAAAAGAAAGTAGGTTTTTCTGACTTTAACGAAATTTTATTATTCCAACTCAAGTTTTATCAAGATAACAAAACTCTTTGACAAAATGATCATTTTGATAGTGTAATAGTGTCATGGACCTAGAGATAGGCCATTGAATAGCACGTCAATTTAGTGACATGAGAGGTAATATCGAAAGAGTTACTTGCAACGAGAGTTGTTACTTGTGTCATTTAAAATGATCCATTCTTGATAAGTTGTCACTTTTTCAAAGGGTTAAAATGGAGTAGACTTAGAGATAAGCTACTTGGAATACATCAACTTGGGGGGTACGGGGGTTATTTCAAAAGAGTAACTTTTAACGAAGAGAATTTGTTTCGCCGTATATTTTGAGAACTCCACTCCCATCATTCCCTTATCTGGAACCTTGCTCAGAGATGAGATGGTTCATAGCTACTGGAATAATGGGATGGTGAGAGTCCGAGAGGAACGTGTCTTCAAATCGATAATTATAAAACTAGTTATAGTCAGAAGCATGCTGTAGCATTCCAATAGCATCATGCTATGACAGTGCTGTAGCATTGACCTACTGGATTTTGGATTCATATACCATCAAAAGTCTTACACCCTTGATTCTCGTTTATTCTTGTTCATTTAGATCTGTGATAACCAACCTTCCAAAAATATTGCTTCAAATTCGTCATCTGAAATCTCATCTTTCATCATACTTTTAACACACTTTTTAGTCCAATCTTTGTGGGACGATATCTAGTATCTTTACCATTTTATTACTTGTAAGGCGACATAGTACCAATTTGTATACTTGCTTTTTGGTATTATCTGTCTCACCCTAAGGTACACAAAAGGGCCTATCAACTTCCCTCTTGTAAACTTCATTCCTTGGTCATTTAATCCTTTTAGATCTTAGATTAAGTACACTAAATGCTAATCTAGGGTTCATCTCATTCTCTAGTCAAATCCTAGCTACATTGTGGACCAAGGGTTCTCATCATCTACATTCTCAACTCCAACCTTCTACGGTTTACTCATTGAATCTTTAGGTAAGTTTCCTTAACTTACAAACATTCATACTTGCACTATTACTTGTTTATATGAGATTTATGATATGTTGTATGTTAACCTAAAATCTAGGGTTTTATATGTTTCCCATGTTCACTACTTTGGAGTGAGTGTAAGGGTATAAACACCTTGTGTGGTTCATTTGTGCAAGTATCATGAATGGGAAGTAGATTATTTTAAGTGACTACTCTTTTATTTGTTAAAACCAAATACAGAAATTCTTATCAGCAGTTGGAGTTATTTTATTGCTTGGGATTTTATATGTGGTTAAATGAGTTTTAGTTTATCATGAGGAATACGTAACAAGCATGATCTATTATATGTGACAAGAATATGCTTACATGAAATTTGTTAGCCTTTCTTGCTCATAGTCTTTTTGGGAAGTCTTATATCTATTTCCTTGTGCACGAGGATTTAGATAGTATGCATTCTATTGCATATTTATGGCCTTTGGGCATTAGCGTGTAGACAATAGGGGGCACAAGTCCCTGAGTTGGAACTCGGCTAGATTGGATAGGCACCCTTGTCTGTAAGACCTTGAGGTGTAACCCGACGGGGTAAGCGCTAGAGGCATAAACGGTTTGAGGATTGTGATGTCCGATGTGGCATGGGAACTAGAACCGGGATTTATGGTGAAATCCAATCAACATCGCGGGAAACTCCATTCACGTGTTCTCATCACCCAAGGTGGTAACGGGTCACTCCATTTTGCTTGGGAGCTCTCTTTGTTATATTTGTACAGGACGTAACAATGTCCCATTTGGGAGGTTTCGGCATTGATTGCAATGCATGGGTTTCAGTAACATTTAATTATTGTTCATATCAACATTATAAACTGTCTTGGCACGTTAACCATTTGACTTCATCATAACACTTGTGTTCATGTTTAATGGTTCACAGGTTCCGCTAGTGGTGCGAGTAGGGCACCTTGAATCGCCGGGATCGCACCTAGGATTCCTTCTTGGACCGGGCATTTTTGGGAAAACGAGAGAGAGCGTTTTGAAGTCATAGTGACACCCATCTTAATCTAGTTATTAATTGCTCTAGATTAAATAGGTTGTCATGTAAATGTCTTATTTATTTCCGTTACTTTAATTGAAAAACTACCCCAACTCTATTGGGTTTTAGTCACCATGTTTACAGGCATAATTCATCTCTTTTAGCCGTCATGTTGCCGAAATTTTTAGTTTTATTTTACCCCAAATTTAGGGTGTTACAAGTTGGTATCAGAACCTTAGTTTAAGGGAACTAGGTATGTAAACCCGATGCCTAGACTTAAATTGAGACTATTAAGTTATGAATGGCGAGCTTTGGGTAGAAGTTCTAAGATGGGACGACCGTAGAGTCAACAGAAACTATGTTGTTGAGAATTGTAAAAGTAGTAGCGAGGATTTTTATGTAGTGTATGTTCATAATTTCAATTAGCTACTGTCATTATGAATATAAGGTTACATGAACGTACTTGAATTACTATGATTATGATAATCAATGAACCGTATGAGTATGTTTCTTGTGTAATTCTTGTGTTGCTTATCTCCCTTTTCCCTTTAACTTGTGTGGCAGATCCGAAATGGTAAATACTCGGAGTCGAGCACCGAACGAAGGGGAAATGCATGAGGATAGTTCGTCTAACCTGAATCCAGTAGTCTGGGTGGCGACTGTAGTTCTTCCCAAAATGCCGTCGATATTCACCGGAGAGGTGGAGCATATACCTCGAGTGGAGTTAGCCTCCACGAACCCGGTCATTCAAGAAGCAAATCCTCAAGGGAATGTGATAGCTAGTGTTATGCAAATGGTGACTTCGGCCATGGAGAAACAACAGGAGGTATTTCTGAAAATGTTAGAGGAAAGGGATGCCAGCCTTCGGAGATCGGAGGTGGTGGCGGAGAATGTGGTAGCCGGTTCGGGTGGTACCAGAGGCGGGATCCGTACAGAGGGGTTGGTAATTCCAGAGACCAGACAAGCCTGGAAGGTTTGTTCTTATAAATCCTTCATAGGTTGCAAGCCGCCAGAGTTTTTCGGGGCCGATGATCCTGTGGCTTGCATGAAATGGTTGAGGGAAATCGAGCAAGCCTTCAGGGCTTGTGGTTACGATGAGAGCCAGAAGGTGAATTTTGGTTCGCAAATGCTTCGGGGTGCGACTTTGATGTGGTGGGATGTCCACACCGCAACTATAGGGGAAACTGTTTTAGCAAAGATGTCTTGGGCTACGTTCAAGGAGAAGGTTATGGAGGAATATTGTAATGAACAAGAGATGGATCTGATCGAAGAGGAGTTCCGAGATCTAACGAAAGGGGAACAGACGGTGAAAGAGTATACCCGCCTCTTCATGGAGAAGTTAAATCTTGTGGGGCACGTGGCCCCAACCGAAAAAGATAAGATAAAGGTCTATCTGAAGGGCCTACCTGCGGACATGGGGAATAGAGTCCGCAACTCTAAAGCTACAAATCTTCGGGAGTTTATAGAGGAGGCTAAGATAATGGAAAGGGTCTACGCGAAGGACAAAGAAGAGAAGTCGAAGGCCACGAAAAAGAGGAAAGGTGAGGCTCCACTGAGTTCGTTCAAGAAACCAAGGTTTCAACCGAACGTTAGAAGCTTTGATAATCGCCGAGAGACGAAATGGTGTTCTAAGTGCAAAAGCAAGCACTTTGGTCCTTGTAACTCCAACTCCAATCAAGTCTTGTGTTTCAAGTGTGGCAAGCAGGGTCACACAAGCCCGAACTGTCCTATGCCGGGAAGACATTGTTATGAATGCAAGGAGTCGGGTCACATGAAGAGGGATTGCCCCAAGCTAAGGGGTGGAGCAAGAGGAGGAAACCCACCGATCCAACTGAAGAAGGAAGTCGTCCCTAAAGCTCAAGGAAGGGTCTTCCAAATGACGAGAGAAGAAGCAAAGGAGACCACCGATGTGGTGTCGGGTACGTTCTTACTCAAATCCCTTTCCGCTAAGGTGCTATTTGATTCTGGTGCAAATTTCTCTTTCGTATCTTTTGCGTTTTGCAAAGATCTGAATGTGCCTATTAGTACCCTTAACGATGCTTTGGTAGCGAATGGGGAGCAAGTAATCTTGCGGGAGGTGTTGGGACAGTGTCATCTAGATATTAGTAGAGAACTGTTTGAAGTGAACCTAATTCCCATGGCAATTAGGAGTTGCGACGTGGTGATCGGAATGGACTGGTTGTCACGGCATAAGGCTGAGATTTTATGTTCAAAGAAGCTGACCAGATTACCGATCATGAGCGGAGGTTTTGTCTTTGTCTACGGGGAGAAACGTAAGGGTGAAGTGGCTCTCATTTCATCCATCAAAGCAAGTAAGTGCCTCATAAAGAATTGTCCGTCATTTCTCGCCTACGTGTTGGATGCCAAGATGGAGAAGAAAAAGTTTGAAGATGTGTAGGTCGTTAATGAGTATCTTGATGTTTTTCCCGACGAACTTCCGGGTTTGCCGCCCGACCGTCAGGTGGAGTTCCGCATTGATCTAGTCCCGGGATCGGCACCAATTGCCCGTGCACTATACCGTCTTGCCCCGACCGAAATGCAAGAAATGATGTCACAACTACGAGAGTTGTTGAAGAAGGGATTCATGAGACTGAGTTCCTCACCTTGGGGTCTCCGGTACTTTTCGTCAAAAAGAAGGACGAGTCGATGCGGATGTGCATCGATTACCGAGAATTGAACAAGTTGACCGTAAAGAACAAGTATCCCTGACCTCGAATTGATGATCTCTTTGACCAACTACAAGGAGCCGGATGTTTCTCCAAGATCAATCTTCGATCGGGTTATCACCAAGTGAGGGTTAGAGAAGAAGACGTTTCCAAGACCGCCCGTTATGGTCACTACGTGTTCTTGGTTATGCCTTTTGGGCTAACTAACGCGCCAGCGATATTCATGGATTTGATGAACCGAGTTTGCCGAACTTTCTTAGATAAGTCGGTCATAGTGTTCATCGATGATATATTGGTGTACTCAAAGAATGATGAAGAGCACGAGCGTCACCTCAGAGAAGTGTTAGAGGTGTTGAGGGATGAGAAGCTCTATGCCAAATTTCCAAGTGTGAATTTTGGCTAAGGGAGGTTCATTTTTTGGGTCATGTGGTGAGAAGTGAAGGAGTAGAGGTAGATCCGTCAAAGATTGAGGCCATGATGAATTGGGAACCGCCAAAAAGTCCCACGGAAATTCGAAGCTTCTTGGGTCTAGCCGGTTACTATAGGAGGTTCATCCAAGATTTTTCCAAGGTCGCCTCACCATTGACGTCTCTGACAAGGAAGAATGTGAAGTTCCTTTGGACCGAGAAACAAGAGCAAGCCTTTCGGACCCTCCAAAGGAAGTTGTGTGAAGCGCCAATCTTATCCCTACCCAAGGGGACGGAAGATTTTGTAGTCTATAGCGACGCATCTAAAATGGGTTTGGGATGTGTTTTGATGCAAAGAGGCAAGGTCATAGCTTATGCATCAAGGCAATTGAAGGAGCACGAAAAGAATTACCCAACTCACGATCTCGAGCTAGCGGCGGTAGTGTTCGCTTTGAAGTTATGGCGACACTACCTATATGGTACGAAGTGCATCCTATTTACCGACCACAAAAGCCTGAAGTACGTATTCGATCAAGAAAGAATTAAATATGCAGCAAAGTAGATGGCTCGAACTACTCAAAGATTATGATTGTGAGCTCCAGTACCATCCCAGAAAAGCAAATGTGGTCGCGTACGCTTTGAGCAAATGTGGTCGCGTACGCTTCAAGCCACCTTTGCAAGGGTGGAAGTGGTCTCAAGCTTAATTGATAAAATCAAAGTGTCACAGTCGGAAGCACTTCTTGAAGCAAATCTCAAAAGTGAAATTATGGTGATTTCTATATAACAGGCCAGAGCTATGCAGGTAAACGAGTGTTAGATATGAGGATGAAATATTGTGTACACAAGTGGTAACCAATTTATCGAAAGAACTAATTTCTATATTCAAGTTGTCACTAATTTTTTACCTAAGAAAAGTTTGTCAACTACATTGAAATTTGTAACAACTACCACAGATTGGTTGTTACTTCAATCATTCAAGTTGCATATATACATATTCCTCCAAACTCAAATTAGTTGTTACTTCACTTGTATAATATAAGATGGTAAGAAATGTTTTTTCGGCCAATAGGAATTGCTTACTTATCGGTATTCGAGTTAAATGTTAGACTCAACTCAAGGGAAATAGGATCAAATTAGTGTGGGATGTTTTGGGTATCTTGAGGCTGTGGTTGATCGGTGATGGGAAGGTATTTTGAACTGATATGTTGGAATCAACCTGGAATCATCATCTTCTAGGACCTCGAGTTCAAGGTTGATGCTCGTTGATAACATCATAACACAGAGTAACTTATAATAACTTCACAAGTCTTTCAAAAGTGTGTAGTTGACAACTCTGATTAAATCCTTTTACCAGCTGTACAAATGCATAATGTTCACACAGATGAGTGCAAGTTTGGTTGATTTCATTATGTTAAAGCCCATCAAGAACCTAATTTTGTTGGACAATTATACATGCTCCTTATCCTAGAATCGTGAAGTCTGCCCCATTTTTCTATTACTATGATTTGGTGGTCATTTCATCCACCCTAGTTATCGTGTCCTATGCCTAATTCTCTCACCTCTCAAGCCTTGTGTCAATGTGTCCACATATGCTATTATAGATATGATATATGAATATTGAATTAGTACTTGCACTAAAATTATTACTACAGGCGTCACATGTTTGTATCTTTAAAATCTTAGTTTCTTGAATCTGATGGAATAAAGTTTATAAATTATTCTTTTGTTGCAATTTGCGTTTGCTTTTGTGTTTAGATTGCGTCATATATAGCTTGTTCTTAGAACCTTGTGCTTCAATCTCATTTTTGTAGGTTGGGGACGATGTTCATCTTAAGAGTATTATAAACTTCATGAGATTGTGGCAAGAGGACGAGTCAGGAGCTTAGATCCAGATGAATTGGTTGGTGGCGAGGAGATTGGTCCAAATTGGTGAGGTACACGTTCTAGTTGCTATTAAAAAGTGAGAACATTTAGTCAGACCTTATGGATTGTTTATTACAGTTGAAGATGCTATTGGAGCAACGATTGCATGGTCGTGTCCTTTCACTTTGGTATGTTAATCTTTTAAAACTTGTGAGATTTAGTTTGTATAGAATTTTTTTATCATATAACATTAAACTCATATATGTGTTCTTTAATTGTAGGTGGTTCATGACGAAGATTGATATCTCTCGTTCATAGGGGACAATAAGATTTTTTGTATTTCAATAATTGTTGATTGGTACTTAGTTTTGTAATGATACAACTTTGTGGTGGGATACATAGCTTAATTGGTAGTAGGTACTCATATAAGTACTTGTAGGACATTGAATTTTGTCCTATCGAATCAATTCGTAAAACTTTCATATATGTTTTTAAATTCAATATTACAGAAAGATTTTATAATTGCATCAAGCATCCCATATTATAGTATTTTAGGATGCTTTTAGTGTTGCTTATTATAGTCTATTAGGACACTTTTTAGTGTTATTTAGGTCATTTATTAGGACACATATTTTGGTACTATATAAATGTTTTGGTGACATCGAATTTCGTCCTATAAAACCAATTTTTGGGACACTCATATTTGTTCTTAAATCTAAAACATTTTGTGACAACATAAAGCGTCCTATATTATAGCCTATTAGGACACTTTTTAGTGTTACTTAATCCATTTTATAGGACTATGGAATTTGTATTATAATCGTAAAACTTATTAGGACGCTCAAATTCATCCTCCTAACCTAATACAACTCCTTTAGAGGGGACACATATGCTTTTTGTCCTATAAACTTAAAAGTCCTATTAAGTACCTTATTAGGACACTAATGAGGGTCCTATAAACCCCTTTTTGTTGTAGTGTTTCTTCTTCCAGAAAATATTTTCTTCATTGTAGCTCCCTCTTCTCTGAAGTGAACCTGAACCATCTAACTTTCTGTCACAAGGAAGGTTAGTAGTACGAATCTGATTTGAAGATTTAGATTTATTAGGAAAATCAGATTTCTGAGATTGGCTTTTCTTGCGTTTACCAGAGGTGTTCTGTTTCTGTGAAGGCTGATTTTTATAAACACTTGGTAAATCCTTTCTTTTTACAAGAAAAATAGAATGATCTGGAAGTGAAGCATTGAAATCAACCATATCTACTCCTTCTATACACCATGTTTCAGAATTTAAAAAATCATTTGCAGACTCAAATAAGTCATCAAAGAAATTACTAGAAGTGTGAGGTGCTTTTGAAACTGTAGAACACTTTGTAGATTTAGAATGAAAAACAGTGTTCTTCATAACAGTAGAAAACACAACTTGTTCTATATTCACCAAAAATCTTTCGTCAGATAAAACATTTTCTAACTCAATTATTTTGTTTTCTAATACGAGTGGAGGTAGATAAGTTTTAGCTCGAACAGGTTTTGCCTCCATTTCAGTAGAAGAATAGGTAGCAAAATATTCTTTTGAAAGAACTTTTGGTTTTTCTGAAAGATAACTATCATTCAGTCTTCCATAACAGAATGGTAGTTAATTTTCTTCAAATTCTTTCTATTTGTATCTTCTTTTGCCTCAACTTCTTCTGATGCTTTGGAAACAAATTTGGGTTTCAAATGAGAATGTTTACCAGCAGCATATATATAATCTGCATTATATAAACTAGGTTGTTTTCTGATAACATGTTTCAGGTAATGAGGATTATTACAACCTAATCCCCATTTTGCTTTAAAATCAACCTCTTCATTAGGTGTATTCATGAAAATAGTTTGATCTGTTTGGCCTATTGAGTAAAGTTTGGTTTCCAAACCATTTACCTTCTTATTTAGATTCTTGTTCTCAAACTACAGCTTATAAACAATTAAGCCAGTTTCTTTCTTTTCTAAATCAAACTTAGAAATTTGAGAAACAAAATCAGAAATCTTCTTTTCTAAACAATCGTTTTTAAGATGAAAATTAGAAGCAGATTTGCGTAGGGAATACATGAGATCTTTGTTCCCAATAACTGACTTATTTAGCTCAAAGATCTTTTGATTACGCCTAGCAACTCTAACTTCTTCCCTTTTCAGTTTTGACTGAAGGTCTTGAAGTTCGACCATCATCTCATCCATTTTGATCATAATGTTATTTTCGGTTAAGTTCATTACCTCTTTAGCTGCTTCATCATCTGAATCATCATACTTTGCATGAGTGGCCATTAAGCACATATTAGCAGCTTCTTCATTCTCTTCTTCTTCCGAATCAGAATGATCTAACCAGAATTCGTCTTCAGCCATTAACGCTTTGCCAGCTTCCTTTTGTTTGGCTAACATTAGTTTGTTCTGATAATACTCCGTATTGCGAACCTTTGGCTTCCGACAGTCTGAGGCGTAATGACCAATCATGCCACAGTTGTAGCATCTGATTGGGACATTAGCTTTCTTGTCTGTACGTGTAGTCATTCACAAATTGCTTCCTTTCTTTTGGTTTCTTCTCAACAAATCTACTTCCTTCTACTCTTTCTCTATGCTCACGGTTCTTGGAGCTTGATGAAGAATATCGTTGTGAATTTGATCCCGGTTTCTTGTAGAATTTCTTTTGGAATGCGCGGGTCAGTAATTGCATTGCTTGCTTGAGTCTTTCTCCATCATCTCCATCAGATTCAGTTTCTGATTCATAACTTGTAATTACTTTCTTCTTTTTCTTTTTATCTTTGACAACAAGTGCAATGGAATCAGCAACTTTCTCAACTTCCTTTTTCTTTCCACTCCTTTTCTCTTCTACTTCTTCTTCGTTCTGCCTTAGTGTCTCATACACCTCGTGGAGTGGAATGTCACTCAGATCTTTCATCTGTTTCATTCTTCGTGTATGCTTTTTCCATTCTGGTTGAAGGACACTGAGAAACTTGACGTTGTTCTCAATCTGTTTCTTTTTAACTTTATTCTTAGACAGCTCGTTCAGAAGCAGAACATATCGTTCATAAGTGTCCGCTAGGCTTTCATCCTCAAAGGCTTTGAATTTTTCATAACTGTTTATACAGTTTGCGACTTTCATCTGGTCCCAACCTTAGATCCCATCATCATCTTTTGAAGTTGATCCCACATCTTCTTAGCAGTAGCTTTGTAGCTGTCTATTTTGATGTAAATATCATCCGGGATACTTTGAAGAAGTAAAGATCTTGCTTGCTTATCAGCTTGGAAACGGTTATTTTGTTCTTCAGAAAATTGGGCATACTCTACTGTAACAGTTTTCATCTTCTGTTCTCTTTCCACGTTACCATCCTCACTGTCAGAAGAATCATCTTCAGCATCATCATCAGGTATTTGAACAGAAAGTGGTGCCATGGGACCTTCTTTTATTGATAAAAGAATGTTATCTCCATTTAAGTGTCGATCCACAAAGTCAAGAAATTTGCCTTTCCATTGTTCGTAATCCCCTTTAAACAGAACTAGGGGTTTGACATCCGTGCCAATGGAAAGAGAGTCTTTTGAAGTCATCCTTTTTAGATTAAAAAACTTGAATATGATCGTTAACCCAGATAAAATTTGATCACACAATAAATTTTGTCCCCCTAGGCAGACTTAGCATGGGGGTCCCTATTACAGTTTTGAAAAATTCTCAGAAAAATATTCTAAGTATGGAATAGTGATTGGCGCAATAGGATGGTTTGTGCGAGCTGAGGGTGGCGCAAAAGGGATTTGCGCGAGATGTATGTGGCGCGAAGTGATGATTTGCGCTAGAAGAGGTTGGCGCAAATGTGAGCTTTGCGTGAAGAGTTGATGGCGCAAACTGAGGTTTGCGTGAGTAGTGCGTCGCGCGAATTGAGGTTTGCGTGATACGTTGATCGCGAGAATTGAGGTTTGCGCTACAAGGGGGTCGCGCAAACTGAAGTTTGCGTGATCAGTTAATGGCGCAAAGTAAGACTTTGCGTGAGCAGTTGGTGGCGCAAAGTGGGTCGCGCAAAGTTCAACTTGCGTGAGTTCGTCCCTGTGTTTGCATGAGTTCGTCCCTGTACTTCGAAAATTCGATCTGATTTGCTTGAAATAACCTGTTTCTTGCGATTAGAAGTACCAAAGTTCTAACAAATGACCACAAACACTTTTAGTACAGATTTCTAGCCTTAGATCTCAATAAAAATCACTTTTTGAAAAGCAAATCGACGGCACAGTGACTTTAAAAAGTCGACTGTTTTATCACTAAAATCACAAATTGGTACTCGATTTCAGTTATATACTAAAATTAATCACTCACAACTCGATCTAGCACCCTAATCGATCACAACCTGATCGATTTCCACACCTAAAACACACTAAATTTCGAAAATGATTTTGAATATAAGAACACAGATTCGTTTTTGTAAAACTTGATTTGAATCTATTATCAGGCTTTGATACCAATTGTCGGTCCACAATATTTATCAAGTTCTTATCAAAACAACACAATATGATTAACCAACCTGTTTAGATTAATATTCAACGATTACAGGATTGATCGATTTCAACTCTCGATGTGTGTTCTCTCTGTGTTTACACCTTGAGTGTGTGTGTGTTTGTGATCTGAAATCTTGGTGTGTCTTACACACTTGCTTCAACCAACATAATATCTTAACAAAGATATTATCTAACACCTAACAATATAATATCTAGAATATAATATCTAGATATTATAACTAAACTAACTAATTACTTAATAACAATAAAATACAATAACAACTAACTTTGACTATTTTATTACAAACGACTTAGACTAATATTAATGAGACAACTTTTCTGCTTTAGCTTCAGATTGCGATCTTCGTATTGTATGATCTTGAATCCAATGAGACTGTGTCCTAACAGAAACTTAGTTTCAAGCCTAATCCTTGAGAATTGTTGTGAGATCGATCGAGATTTTCAAGACTCAGGGACTTGGTGTGACAGTGACAAGCGATTGTGCCCATGGGCACTATCGCGAGTCAAAATCGCGGGAAGCAAACAGAGGGTGGGGGTAGGGGTGCGATATTGCCATCGCGACAATGCCCTTGCGTAAATTCGCAGGGCATTCTAGCCCTGTGTGTACCGTAGGTGGGAGTTTGGACGCGACTATGCCCCATGCGACAGTGCCAGTGGCATTGTCGTCGGGCACTATCACCGGCGTGTGCTGAGGGTATAAAAAACCCCTTAAGCTGATTCAATTCTCATTTCTCTACAACACTCAAAATCAGTCATGTTTTATAACAAGGGTTTGGGCGATTTTCTTCCTCCTATTCCTTCTCCTCATTAAATTCTAGGCTTTGGTTGGTAGACATCATTAAGTAGAGTTAGTTTGATTATTTGGAAGCATTTATTGAAGGTTCTCACAAGATTCAAGTCTCAAGATCTCAAACAACCATCTACCACATCTTCTAGGGTTTTCAAGTTTTCTGGGGTTTTTCTACAAAACCTAGATAGTGAGTTTCTATCAACTATTTTCAAATTAGATACATTCCTTGACATTCTACTTGTTATGAATCCATGTTTATGCATATATTTTGATCACCTGATAAGTTTGACCTATTTTTCTACTTTTGATATTTAATGGGGTTTTGGTTAATATTCTTTATGTGGATGTTGGTGAGGTATTATTGGCAAGATTTTGGTCATGGTTATGTGTTAACATGGGATGTATTGGATATTGTGATGGACTTACATATTTTAGGGTTTTGGACCTAAAATGGGATTGTAACTATTGAAGTCTTATACATGTATTTTATTGATGAAAATCATGTATAATGATGGAGGTTATATATATATTGGATGAACCATGAGTAAGCACCAGGAGGATGTAGTCATAGAGTGCCACCATGATGGTATGCACCTAGACCTCCGCCATTTGGAGTAATGCCTGGGAGGTAGTCTTCAAGTGTGCCGGGCCTTCGGGATGTTGCTCTTGTGAGTGAACATCAAGGTACATTGACTTGAGGTGAAACTCTTTGGTGTGATGGGTCTTCCCCATTGATTCTTTTATGGGCCTTATTGTCTATAACTGGTTTAATTGATTATGCCATGTTACTGTTCAACTCACTAGGCTCGTTTGGCCTAACACTTGATTGGTTTGATGTGTATCTCAGGTTCTAGAAGGGCGACCGTCAAGAAGGTCTAGTAAACTTTAGATGTGAGTTTGGGAGCATTTTTGGGATGCCAATTATAGAAGACACGTTTTGGAGTTTGGATGACAACTTGAGTTAATCCTTTTTCTAGATAGGATTTCGATTAGAAGGTTGTTTTCCCTCATTGCTTATTTATTACAAACTTGTAAATTAACAGGCGTATATTGTTCCCTTTTTAGGAAGGCTCGTGGTTTGGCATATTTTATATACCACATTTCCAATTTAGGAAATTTTCGTTTGTCCCAATTTTTGGGATGTTACACATAAGGGTATACTTTCTCTATCTGGAATAGTCCTGTCCACCTAGAGTTTAATTTTCCAGGAAACAATTTGAGCCTAGAATTAGACAGTAGAACTTGTTGCCCCTTAGTGAATTCTTTTAAGATGATTTTCTTATCATGCCTTTTTTTTGTATTTTTTTTGTAAAGTTTGGCATTTTCATAGGAAAGATTCCTATGTTCCTCTAATTCACTGAGTTGTAACAATCTTTTCTTTCCTGCGAAGTCTAAATTCAAATTGAGTTCCTTGACAACCCAGTAGGCTTTGTGTTCCAACTCTAGGGGCAGGTGACAGGCTTTCCAAAGACCAATTTGTAGGGAGACATTCCAATAAGGTCTTATAGGCATTCCGGTAGGCTCAAACGGCATCATCCAATTTGAAGGCCCAATCCTTCCGGTGTGGTTTGATTATCGTGAATAAGATTCCTTTTCTCTCTCCCTATTTGACAACTCAGTTAATCCATTGGTCTAGCGATGGTAGGTTGTGGCTACTCTATGTTTAATGTCATATTTTTCCATAACTTCTTCCAAAACGTTATTTATGAAGTTAGTGCCTTCATCACTTATCAAGGCACATGGGGTTCCAAATCTTGTGAAGATGTGCTTGTGTAGGAATTTGACTACAGTCCTTGCATCATTGGTATGGCAGGCCATAGCCTCCACCCATTTAGACACATAGTCTGCTGCAACCAGTATGTAGGCATACTTATTGGAGAGAGGAAAGGGTCCCATAAAGTCAATGCCCCAAAAATCAAATAATTCTACTTCTAGAATTACATTCAAGGGAATCTCATTCCTATGAGAGATATTTCCACTCATTTGACACTAATTGCAACTTCTTGCAAAGTCATGAGCATCACTATTCAAGGTGGGCCAATACAATCTTGATTGTAGAACCTTGGCAGCTGTCCTGTTTCCTCCAAAGTGTCCTCCATAAGGTCTTGAGTGGCAATGATGTAAGACTGATGTCACTTCCTCTTTTGGGATGCATCATCTAAGCATCTGATCTGCAAAAAATTTAAACAGAAATGGGTCATCCCACAAATATTTCTTAGAGTAAAAATGAGCTTTTTCTCTGTTTATTTAGCTCCCTAGGAATGATCCCATAATCTAAATAATTTACAAGAGCAATAAACCAGGGTGTGGTAGAATGTTGGAGAGCCAAAATTCTCTCATCTGGAAATACTTCACAGATGTCACTATCATGTGCTGGTTTGTCTTGTTTCTCTAACCTGGATAGATGGTCAGCTACCTGATTATCCACACCCTTCCCGTCAATGATTTCTAAATCAAATTCTTGTAACAACAAGACCCATCTTATTAGCCTAGGTTTTGCATCCCTTTTAGAAATGAGATATTTGACGGCAGCATGATCAGTGTGAACAACTACTTTGGTTTCCATCAAATATGACCTAAATTTTTCAAAAGTAAAAACCACAACTAATAATTCCTTTTCAGTAGTGGTGTAATTGATTTGGGCCTCATTGAGAGTTTTACTAGCATAGTAAATAGAGTGGAATATTTTTGTTTCTTCTTTGACCAAAAACTTCTCGAACAGCCCAGTCACTGGCATCACACATTATCTCAAAAGGTTAAGACCAGTCAGGTGTAACTACTACAGGGGCATTGACCAATGCCTTCTTCAAAATTTGAAAAACATTTCTACAATCTTCATTGAAGTTAAAGACATGATCCTATTGTAGTAGCATACAGAGAAGTTTTGAAATTTTTGGAAAGTCTTTGATGAACATCTTGTAAAAACCTGCATGTCCTAGAAAACTTCTGATTCCTTTCACTGTTGTTGGCTCAGGTAACTTTTCAATTACCCCCAGCTTAGCTTTATCAACCTCAATGCCTCTTTTGGAAATGAGATGCCCTAGCACAATGCCCTCTTTAACTATAAAGTGGCACTTTTCCCAGTTTAAAACCAAATATGTTTCTTCACATCTTTTAAGGATTTTCTCAAGGTTTTGTAAACATAGATCATATGATGTCCCATATACAGAAAAACCATCCATGAAAATTTCATGGAGTGTTTTAACATGTCAGAAAAAATAGACATCATACACCTTTGAAAAGTGGTTGGGGCATTACAAATTCCAAAAGGCATTCTTCTAAAGGCAAAAGTTCCATAGGGACAAGTAAAAGTGGTTTTTTCTTGGTCCTCAGGTGCGATGGAAATTAGGTTGTAACAGGAGTAACCATCCAAGAAACAATATAACTCTTTTCCTGCTAATTTGTCTAGCATCTGGTCTATGAAGGGTAATGGGAAATGGTCTTTTTGGGTGGCCTTATTTAGCCTCCTATAGTCCATGCATATCCTTCAACCTGATACTATCCTAGTAGGTATAAGTTCATTATTCTCATTATTTACCACAGTAACTCCTCCTTTCTTGGGTACACATTGTACTGTTGGCAATAGGATAGATTATGCCAACATCAAGCCATTTTAAGATTTCATTTTTGACAACCTCCTTCATTACAGGATTGAGTCTTCTTTGAGGCTCAACAGAGGTGAAATATTTATCCTCTAGGATGATCTTGTGTTGACAGATAGTAGGGTTTATGCCCTTCAAATCTGCAATGGTCCATCCTATGGCTTTTGTGTGAAGTTTCAACATATTGACCAACCTTTCCTCTTGGTCATGCCCTTCAAATCTGCAATGGTCAGGTGCGATAGTTTCAACTAGTGATGATGAAATAATGACCGGTAACTTCCCTGGGTCTCCTAGAAATGCATACTTCAAATGGGAGGGAATTTATTTCAAGTCTAGGTCTGGAGCACACTGTAAGGAAGGAACAAGGGTTTTCCTATCCTCACTTTCTAAAACCTCAAAAGCAACAATTTCATGTGGTTCTGCTAAATCCTCAGAATATGTGTTATCCTTATCACTATCAAACTCACCTATTCCTAAAATCTCCCCCCAAACGTTTCTCTTGACACCATGATTCAATTACGGTTAGTGTAGAACATTCTTCCTTCTCTCCGAGGTACTTAAGGGAGTTTAACACATTAAAATTCACTTTGTTGGACATCTATAAGGCATGCCTAAGATGATGGGGACATCCTTATCAGCTTCAAAGTCTAAGATGATAAAGTCTGCAGGAAAGAAGAACTTATCTACCTGAACTAAGACATCCTCAATCTTTCCCTTTGGGCAGGCTATGGACTTATATGCTAATTGAAGAGTAACAGTGGTGGGTCTAGCTTCACCTATACCTGAAGTGTTAAAAAACAGATAAAGGCATAAGGTTTATGCTAGCACCTAAATAATATAGGGCTTTCCCTATTGCCTTTCCTCCTATTGAACATGGGATTCTGAAACTTCCAGGATCTTTCATCTTGGGAGGGATTTTACTGGACAACAGTGCACTACAACCCTCAGTATGTAAGAGCTACAGTCTCATACTTAGTAAGCTTTTTCTTTTTACTCAAAATGTCTTTCCAAAACCTTGCATAACTTGGCATTTGTTCAATGGCTTCTACCAAAGGTATGTTGATATGCAACTGTTTAAAAATATCTAAAAGTTTTTTGATATGTAACTCCTCCCTTTGGTTCATTAATCTCTAGGGATAAAGAATATAGGGAGGGACTGGAGTAGGAGGTGTAGTCTTTTGAGGAGCAGGGGTAGGAAGATGTTTCAAGACTGGTTCTTTATTAGTGGGTGGTGTGATTCTAACTGGTTCTAGAGGTTTTGTATGATCAGGAACTTTGGGACTATCACGAGATTGTGACACATCCACACTATTATTTTCCTTAGGGTTCTGGGTTTCTTTTGGTTCATTTGGAAGGAGGGTTGGGAAGTCTGATCTCTTTGGAATTGGTGCAATATCAATGGGTTTTTCCAAAGGTGTTGCAACATGAGTTGATTCCTTGGGATCTTTTCAGGTCCTACTGTGCTTGGTTCTTCTAACTCTCTTAATGTATTTTCTAGTAAATTCTTCCCACTTCTCAAGGTTACAACATTTACATGCTCTTTTCAATCCCTTCCGGGTACTTCTATGTCACTAGGTAAAGAACCTGTTGGTCTTTTCCAAATTTCTAGAGCCATTTGACCCATTTGTGTCTCAAGGTTCTTGATAGAAGCCTGAGTTTGGGTCATAAACCCCTTCATCATAGCTTCCAAGGAAGTAGATGACTCAACATCCTGATTAGGTTTATTCTGAAAGGAGGGTTGATGATTTTGGAAATTTGCCTGATGGTTATTTTGAGAGTTATGTTGTGATTGTGGATGAAATTGGGATTTTCCATGTGATTGAAAATTGGATTGCCCGTGTTGTTGTGACTGGTGGTTTGATTGCCCTTGAAGTTTTGGCAATGGTGGACTAAGAGCTGGACTGTGCCATGAAAAATTTGGATGATTTCTCCATCCTGGATTGTAAGTTTGAGAAAAAGGTCCATTCTTGTTGTTAATGACATAGTTTACTTGTTCCGGATTTCCAGGACAATGCTCAAATGAATGACCATCACCACAGTAGGTACATTGTATAGGGTTGATAGTAGGAATAGAGGCGTTAACATTTGATTGCCCAACTTGATTGGCTGTAAGGTTCTTGATTAAAGAAGCCATGTTAGCAAGTTGTGCAATCAAAGTAGTGTAAGCATCAACCTCCTGTACCCCTGTTGTTTTTCTAGGTGTACTGCCCGTGGGTTAGACCATTGTCCGTTATTGTTGGAAATCTTTTCAAGTATGTCATAACCTTCATTGTAGGTATTGGCTGTGAAAGAACCTCCTGCAGTAGCATCAAGCATTTGTTTTTGCAACAATATTTAGACCGTTGTAAAATGTTTCTAGATGTATGCAGTATGGGATGGTATGGGCATTTTTTCAATAGCTCTTTGTACCTGTCCCATGCATCAGGAACTACCTCATCGTCCATTTGTTTAAAAGTGTAAATCTCATTTCTGGACTTAGCATTCCTCATGGGTGGAAAATAGTTTTTTAGAAATTTTTCTGCCATTTCGTTCCATGTAGTCACAGAATCTGGCTGCAACGAGTTATACCATGACCTTGCTCTATCTTTTAACGAGTATGGAAAAAGTTTAAGTTTTAGAGCATTGTCCGGTACACCAGGAATTAAGAAAGAGTATGTGATTTCCATGAAGGATCTCAGATGTGAATGAGGATCTTCAGATGGCAAACCAGCTTACTGGTCGTTAGTTTGTAGCATCTGGAACATTATCGGCTTTAGTTCGAATTGGGTAGCAGTAATTGTGGGTTTGCATATCCCTGAGTGTATTTGATTTAAAACTGGCATAACATATGCCATAATTCCTCCATCTTTCGAATTTGCAAGTCGAAAAATGTTATGTTCCTCATCTTCGGGATTTATTTCTCCGCGATTTGAATGCCTACCAAGAACACCTTCATCAGCTGGTTCAGCCATCCTGTGATTGGTTTCAGGAGTTTCAGAAGATCTTAGAGCTAAAATGGCCTTTTGCAATCTTCGTCGAATTCTGAAAGTTTTTTCAATATCAGGATCCAGTTGAAAAAGCTTGCCTTGTGGTATTCGTGGCATTCACCAAATTTTCTAAGGGTGGTAGAAAAACTAACTTTTAAAAAGAAAAACTATTGACTTGCCTCTCCCCGACAATGGCGCCAAAAACTTGTTGGGCGGGTTTATGCAACCTTGAACTGAGCGTGCAAATAGACCTCATCGCAAGTATACATCTTGATCTACTGTCGTTTTCAAACAAGTAATAACGGTACAAGTACCTGATATCGATTCCACAGAGAGATGTTTCCAAAGGTTTCTCAAAATTTTAGTCTTTAAAAGCTGGTTTCAGATGGCGAACAAAAAAAATCTTTTGTTGGGTGGTTTGATTAACAACTACTGAAAAATCAATTATAAAAAGAAGCAAAGGGTGTAAAGTTTTGTTGAGATAAAACAAGCAATCCGGTAAGAAGATGTTATAGCAAACTTGCATTATCTCAGATTATAAATATTTAAGTGACCTCTAAAAGGCCAACACATTTTCATACAAATAATTAGTTGTCAATTAATTAGATGTAATCTTCAATGAAATATTTATAACCTGATTTAAATAACGATGACTATATCAATACACCTCTTTATGTTTTTGCCTGTTTAAATCTTAACTCGACCTTACATCCCAAGCTCAGGTGGTCATCCTGTCATAGCTTGGTTTCTTTTTGTAAAAGATATATAAACTACTAAATAATGGAGATGGAAAATGCAATAAAGAAGCTATAAGCGTTTAAACATCAAGAAATGAAACTTGCCATGCAAGTAAACGACTTTCTTGGAAGGAAAGTAAATGTTAACATAACGTTCAAGAAATGAAATGCGAGAAAGTAAAATGCAAGAAAGTAGACTGCGGAAAATTAAAGTATGGAAATTAAATTGCATTAATATAAAGACATAAAATTAAAAGACTAGATGAAAGAAAGAGAGGGGGATGGGGATGGGGAAACTTGAATGCCAAGACATAAATTTAAAGAATGGAACTTGTATGCAACAACTATGGAAATCATTGTTAAGCTCTCAGTTGTTTGATTCGGGTTAGAAAATGAATTTTTGGATCCAAGTCTAATCGCAAACAACCAATTTGCCAAGATGATGGGAAACATGTAGTGTGTGAACAAATGAACAAAGTAGGGAAAGCTTGCAATATTAACCAACTAAACTTCAATTTAATCACTAAAACAAAGGATGAGAAGTTCTCGGCCAAATGTTTTGAACTTATACTAGCCAAAAATTTCTAACTTGGACAACAAACTATTCAAGAAAAGAGAGAACCTACACCATTTCCAAAAGTGGAAAGATGGTGAGGTTGATGTGTCTATTCAAATGGTCACCTTCAGCCTCTTTTTATAAAGCAAAACAAGGGCCATGGGCCGAGATTTTTGCACGACAAGGCTAAGGTCCAAAGTTAAGCTAATAAATGAAAGGTAAACAAAGTGTTCAAGACAATAAAGTGTTTGCAAATATTTCATCACAAATGGCCTCTATATTTGGCCCAAAAGGATTGTTCCAAGAAACTCCATGAGAGATCTATGATCCACAAAATATTCAAAATTTACGACCCATAATCCCAGAACGTCAGGCTTCGATCTTCTCCAGCTTTCTGAATGTGATATGTCGTGAATATGAAAGAAACATTATATATGGCAAGTTTTTTGTACGTTTTGATCAATTTCTTTTCAGCTGAGTTCAAACACAAACTACTCCAAATAAATGAGTAAAGAGGGAACAAAAGACTCAATTGGAATCTAAAAAGGGCTTTCAAAGTGTGAGAAATGTGATACAAATAGGGTTAATAAATTAACCCTATCAGCACGATCGACTTTGGAAGGTATCGATAATTCTCGGGGTTCTAAGGCATTCAGAATGGGTGTTGAGACAATTTTCATGATCACCTGTTTCTCCTTATGGCGTTTTTGCAATAAATTCCTTTTCGATAGGTCAGTGCCTAGTCTTAGTGTCCTGTTCGATTTTATCGTTGAAAACTCTTTTAGATGGGTGATCTATAGGTGTAAGGGGAGTCGGAAAAACTTCGTCGAATGGATTACATCTCCCATTGACTGTCTCGATCTCATGTAATTTTCCCTTGTTGATAGCTTCTAGCTATCTTTTATAAGATTTGTCGCTTCAAAAAAAATCAACGTAGATAGTTTGTTTGAGGGACCAAATCTAAAATTTAAGGAAAACACAGGGACCACCAATAACTACAAGAAAATTCCTAATTAGTGACAAAAAAAATATTGGTCACTAACAAACCAAAGTTGGTCACTAAGGTCATTTAGTGACCAAAATTTTAGTGGTCACTTTTCGTCACTAATTAGTGACCAAATAGTGACAAAATACAAAAAATTAGTGACCAAATACAAAAAATCGTCACTAATTAGTGACAAAATTAAAGTGGTCACTGTGTTTGTGACGACTAATTTAGTCACTAAATCACTAAAAGTCGTCACTAATTGTTCAAGAAAACGGCTCTGTTAACATTCGTTAACTTCCATTAGTGACCAAAAAAGTAGTCACTAATTAACAAAATATTAAAAAAAACTATTGCCATTAATTTCTACTACAATTTTTATTACAATAAAATTAAAATTTGCTAATTTGTAAAGATAGAAATCTAAAATATAAATTTTATTTGCATAAAGTATAATTCTTGATCCAAACTAAAAACAAGCATGTTACTGTCATATCCAACTTATTATCACTAAAAACACTTAATTTTGAGAAACATAGCAAGAAGTCCATTTTGTCCTTCACTTAGTCCTTCTTTTGAAATTTGACTTGATCTTCTTTAATCCTCTTAACTTTTTCTAAAGCCTTTGATTTGATCTTTTTCAACTCCAACTCCATTTGCAGATTTTTTTTGTGGCTAAGATATGTTTCGTCGAACCGGCACACCTCTTTATATATCCAAGAATATGATATAGCTTCTTCAAGCAATTTTTTGTCTGAACAAGAAGAAGCAACTTCCTCACTTACTAATTCATTATGCATATCAACAGATTTTCATCAAATACAAGTTCAGAAATGTCAAAGGTCAGAATGTCATCAAATACCGCTATGAGGTTTCTGTCATCATAGCTGCAAAGAACTGATATCGAGATCATCGAGAGGACCATTAGAAGGCAGCCCAACATTCCGTGTCTCAACCTATAAGCATCAAAATGAGCAAATGATGCATCATAAAGATCTATCATATTTCAGGGAAACATGAGCTGCTCAGACTAGAAAATGATGTAAGCTTACCTCATACTTCGCATCCTCATGTCTTCTACCATATCAACAAACTACATGCTCTCACTGACTTTGACCTGCGATGGATCATAACGTGATTGCAAAGAAATGGAACTTATCCCGTAACAAGAGACAAGAGGGGTATCTTTTTCTTCGTCTTCAACGAAAGTGTTTTTGGAATCTAACTGGATGCCAAAATCCAAATCTTGAAACTATGCAATATCATGGACCGTGGAGGCTTGTTTAACTTTTGCAAGTCGAGATGAAAATGCAAGTTGATCTTGATCAATAAGAGATTCCCAGACATTTGTCATTGTGCCTATTTGACAATAGATATCCTATGGATATTATATTTACCAAATCATAATATGACATAATTCAATTCTCTCAGATTATCAATGTTGTAATTTAGATCACATTCTTAACAAACTTATCTGAACAGTGAACTCATAGAGGATTGAAAAGCAAACTTAACAATATGATAAAAGTGTTAACTAACCTGAAATTTTAGATAGCTTGAATGAGAATCCTGGAATCAAACCAGAAGAGAAAACTAGGGTGGAAATCACTTTGATTTGAAGGCGTCGGGTCAAAATCGCTGGAAATTGCAGGGTGCCTATTTGAATCGATCCTATAAATAAATTAACTCTAAAATTTGATAGAATGCTAACTATAGTAAAATGAAAAGCATAAATGAAAGAGAAATTGTGAATAGATAAGAACAATACTCGAACAATATGATAGAAGTTTTAACTAACCTGAAATTTTAGATTGCTTGAATGAGAAACCTGGAATCAAATCAAAAAACAGAATTAAGGCTGTAAATCGCTATGATTTGAGGGTGTCCAAGTATAAATCGCTAGAACTAGTAGTGATTGTGGGTTGAAAATCTTCGTGCACGATGAATCGACGTCTAGACTGGAAGTCGATCTCTGACTGAGTTTGGATTTTAGGAGGAGGCATCTAGTGGGTTAAATCCAAAAAAATATATATTATAAAAAGGTAACCCCTTCATTCATAATTTCATATAAATGTCTCATGGGCTTAAATCAAGAAGACCAAGATAGGACATTTTGAGTGTTACCATGACCATAATTGCTTTGATAGTGTTACGATAGGCGGAGCTCCACTATCATTTTGATAGTGTTACGCTTGAGAAATTATATCCACATTCCATGGAGAGCAAGTTTGGTTCATCTATGGAGAGAAAGAAGTAAATAGGATAGAAGATGCATTGAAGTGAGCCCTAAAACATATTGAATTTGAGACATGGTGCTGGTATGTATATGCTAATATGCCAAAATAATCAATGCTTGATTTCTAGCCTATGGTCTTCCAAATTCTATCCCCTTCCCCTCCTCCCATCTTCCAGAGAACCTAGTCTGAAATTACATATTATGGGCTACAATGAATGCATATATAAAATCAAGTCTATCTATGATAATATCATCATGTAGTAACCGTCGTATAAAATAGTAATCACTTGACATGATGAATAGACAAAGATACATATGTATTTTGACAAGAGAAGAGAAAGAGTTCCATTAATGAATCACTAGTTGTATACCCGCACAATGCGGCACGATGTAAAATTTAACTACAAAATATGAAGAAAACATTTGGCATGGGTACAGAATTCCAGTAGAACAAATACTTTAGATAGCAATATCACTCCAAATGGAATATTAGGGATGAAAAAGGCTTAAAAACAAATGTAGAAAAAACCCATATTGTCGAATTCAAGGACAGTCTATTTGAAATGGAAGAATTTGTGTCAAAGGAGCTCACCTAAAAAATATGTTGGAATGGAATCATAACCTGTGTTTGTTACTTAGTAAGCCCTTGAACAGAATTTGACCTTAACCTGCCATACCAATTAAGGAGAGTTGATTAACCGGTGAAAGCGAAAATTTTCAAAATTGAACAATGCAAACAAAAACAAGAAAATGGAAACATACATAATAATGCAACACTAATAATCGCTCAACTATGGAAGTATAATAATGGAAGATCGATGTCTACTATATTTATTTTCGATCTTTCACTACAATCCATGAGCCATGGACTAAAATGCTCAAGGATTCAACAAAAACAAGAGACAAAGATAACATACACAAAGTATGTTAAGTGTTGTGGCCCACCTAAGTAGGAAAGTCAACAAGAGTCCAAGTCGGCAAGTCATAAGAAGGCATACAATGTTTTAGGCATCTGCGGTAAGCAGACCCTTGATAACCATCCCGGACTCCAAATGGTAAGATCGATTGTTGTGTTGGAAGGATAAGGGATCTTAGAATAAAAACACTTGAAGTAACACATATTTAGGTCACCCTACACAGTAGTAGTCATTCGAATAAGAATTTGCAATTTAGTTCAACATATATACATCAAGAAGATATTTTTAATTAGTGTTAGCACTTGCCATGGGAACCTTGTTGCATTGCAAAATTACACGTTAAATTCAAAATGCAAAATTATACCTTAAATTCAACTATAAATCGGCACTCTTCATTCTAATGCCTCTTATATAATTAGATATAATTATCAAGTTAATCGACATACACAAAATAATGATGCTTTGAGACATTAAACACTAAACAGTTCGCTGCTGTCTCACTCTATTTACAAAAACAAATCAGAACGAAAAACTTAATTTGTTGAACCAAATAAATCGATGTTGATATAGACCACGAAAAAGACGCTTATCACCGACGGCCAAATCCGTCGGTGATCCGTCGGTAAAGGTAAAATACAACGGTGATCCGTCGGTAAAAGGTCATCGGTATTTCAGTGGTGGGTGTTCAGATCACCGACAGCTGATTTTTCCGACGGATTTTCATTTTCGACGGAACTAGCGACGGAACTCCTACGGATATTTAATAAATAAAAATTAAATTAAAAATCATTTACCGACGGATTATCCGTCGGTAATGTAATTTTTTAAAAAAAATAATTAAAAATTAAAAAATGTCAGTTTATAATCTGTACAAAACCTGCCAATTTTTATTTAATATTAAGTTTTAAATTGCACAAAACCTTAATTTAATATCTATAAATACATAACGTAGTACAAAACGTAATCCTACGGAGGGGGAAAGGGGTGATCTTCAAACTTCCTCATGAACGCCTCAAACTGCTCAAGTCGCTCCTGCATCTGCCTCCTCTCTGCTTCATCTCTCTCTATTCGCTCCTGCATCCAGATTCTCTCTGCTTCCTCTCTCTGTAGTCGCTCCTGCATCTGGATCCTCTCTGCTTCCTCTCTCTCTCTCTCTCTACCATCTGTCTCAGCTCATCCAACTGAAATTCAACATTTGACAAACATATATAGAACAATGTTAGACAACATTTAACAAACATATAATTAACAATGTTAAACAGCATTTGACAAGCATACCTCCTCATCGCAACGGTTACGCGAGCTCCCGCTCGAACTGGCACCTGAATTACCGGTCATAGCATAATAAGGATCCTGGTTCCTCATCCAAAAATACGGCCTTTACGCCGTCCTCCGACACTGTACTCCCACAACTCGACGTCATTGGGAGGTACAG